>CAMZMU010000052.1:73149691-73749691 GCA_947311845.1 Poa pratensis | reverse complement strand
TGCTGCTGCACTCATCATACCTTCCTCTTGGGGTTCCCAACAAACGTGTGATTTTCACGTCATCATCCCTCGGTGGAAGGTTGGTTCCCATTAATTCGGTACTTAAAAACATGGTACTGTATATGATATCCTTCTTCCAGTTACCAAAAGATGTCTTGAATAAATTGGATTACTTCCGTTCAAGATTCTTTTGGCAAGGGGATGGCGAGAAAAAAATATCGACTGGCTAAATGGGATGTTGTTTGCCGACCAAAAGATCAAGGTGGGTTGGGTATTCATGATCTCTGCATCAAGAACTCGGCCCTCCTAGGGAAGTGGTTGTTTCGACTGCTAACCGAAGTGACATTTGGCAAATTCTCCTTAGAAGAAAATACGTCGGCTCAAAGGCGGTATCACAGGTGTATTGGAAACCTGGTGATTCCCATTTCTGGGCTGGCCTAATGGCGACTAAGAAACATTTCTTTCGCTTTGGCATATTTAATATTAAGGATGGCATGGAGATTCGATTCTGGGAGGACAAATGGTTAGGTAACACCACCCTCCGGGAGTAATATCCAGCTCTATACAATATTGTTCAACATAAAGGGGACACGATAGCCACTGTTATGCAGAGTTCACCCCCCAATGTGTCGTTCAGACGAGATTTATTTGGTCCGAGATTAACATCTTGGAACGCCTTGATGGCACGGTTGGCTTCAGTTCAACTCACACAAGGATCCGATGAATTTCGGTGGAATCTATGCGGGAACATAAAATTCTCAGTAGACTCCATGTATAGGGCGCTTGTGCATTCTGACATTCAAGTCGATGATAATAAAAAATATGGCACATGAAGATTTCACTTAAAATAAAAGTATTTACGTGGTATGGGGTGTCATTTTAACCAAAGACAACATTGTCAAACGGAATTGGCATGGAAGTACTAAGCGTATGTTCTGTTCTCAACAAGAGACAATAAAACACTTATTCTTCGAGTGTAGTTTCGCACATTCTATATGATCATCCATCCAAATAGCGTCTAACTTATATCCTCCAAAGTATGTGACCAACGTTTTTGGTAACTGGTTGCATGGGATAGATAAGAAGATTAGAACAGCTATTAGAGTGGGAGGGATTATCGTTATATGGTCGCTTTGGCTTAGTAGAAATGACAAGGTTTTCAATGACAAAGATGTTTCTCTTTTGTAGGTACTCTACCGGTGCATGTGTACTCTCCGTACGTGGTCCACGTTACAACGTGTGGGACATCAAGACCTCTTTACGGAGGCCTGTGCACGGCTGGAGGAGGTGGCAAGGGACATTTTCTCACAACATGGGTGACCGCTTGATCACCGGATTGGACCTCCATAGGGTGAAGAGCTTGCTATGTCATAGGTGTTTTACATTTACATGCTGATTGTAATTCATCTATTTATGCAGCTTTTACTTCCTTCGTTGGACTGCGGCTATATGCATTTGTTATGTAGAGGTCGGGTGTAATACTTAAACTTTTGAACTTTTGAGTAATAAAACATTTTATCCAAAAAAAAATCACTAGATTAATGCAAGATTTCTCGCGGCGGAAAGGCGCTTCGTCGCATACAGAGGGGGAGTACTAGATTATTATTTGAGAGGATCGATCCTAGGAGATAGGTTCGAGGTGTAGCAGAATTAACGGTTCGACGTGTAGCAGAATTAACGGTTCGAAATTCATCGGATCCTTGCACTAGATTATTATTTCCTTACGACTCGTATACAGACGGTTAACGCTTCGTCGATCCTATCTGCTACGAGTACTAGAATTAACGCTTCGTCGTATACAGACGGTTAAAGGACTATTGCGTCATCATATGCTTACGACTCGTAGCAGATAGGATCGATCCGGCTTTGTGTAACCGTCTGACGTAGTGTTATCTTTACAAAGCAAAACCATATGATGTTTTGCTATGTACAGTCGTTTTTCGGTCACCTATCCATACATTTGGGAGTGGAGACGGGAGAACTCTGACTCTCAAGATCCAATGAAACCTTTATTTTGAAAAATGGAATAAAAATTGCACCTTAAATCTGAAGGAAAAACCTGCATGTTGCCAATATGCATCGCATAAACATGTAGAATCTCAGTTTGAAATACTTTATAGTCAGAGCTAAATGGTGTGGATCGGAGTATATGCACTTTCAAATCTCAAAAAATATCCAAGATTTTACAATTTTTATGTAGCCTATAATACGAAAAATATCGCATAGTAATTTTGTGTGCTTGTAGCATGCATCACGGACTACATTCAGATTTTTTTTTTCTCACAATTTTTAAAACTTGTACATAGAGTTTAACAAATTATAATAAAGGATCACTAGAACTCGAGGTGACAAAGTGACTTTTCAAACATTTCGACAGATCCCGGTATGTGTGGACATTTCATTTCAACAAATAACCTATTGTATTTCAGCCAGATACATTTACTACTGGAGATTCTGACTCTAAGGTCCAGTGAAACCTATATTTGAAAACATAAAAAATAATATTTACAAGTTTTTAAAAATCTGAAAATAAATCTGCATGTTGCCAATAATCTATCGAACGAACGTGTAGAATCTCAATTTGAAATAATTTATATTCAGAGCTATAAAAATGACAAATGTGTGCATTCGAGTATATACACTTTTAAATACCCAAAATATACAAGATTTTTACATTTTTGTGTACCCATAGTACAAAGAATTTCACATTGTGATTTGCATGCTTCTAGCATGCATCGGGAACTGCATTCAGAAATTTTCTCATAATTTTTAAACTTATAAATACTAGCAAAATGCCGGTGCGTTGCAACGGGTCTAAAAGAAATTAATATATACTTACAATCATGAAAAATGAACGTGTATACTTTCATTTGTGTTTTAATCTATTTGAAATAGGACTTGATGCCGCTCAAGTGATTTGTGTCACATGAGACATGCGGCGTTTGTTTGTAAGATCGCTTTAGAACTACTTTGATAGGAAAAATCCTCCGTCTTTGATGTCCATGGAGAAGGCCGCCGGTGTGACCTTACCTTCCGGATTGTCGGAGTGAGCCACGATGGCGCCACTCCTCCGTAAAATTATACCCTCCTCGACTTGTCCGCTAGGCGAATGTACTAAATTCGCTATGCTGAGCGACATGTGTATGATACATAATTGTGATTATATGTATACTGCCAATTTTTGAGATCTAGGAATAAAATAAATTGTATTTTGTATTAACATTGGATTTAGTATGATAAGAATGTCACGCGGGTCTGGAACAGTGAATTCACTTCAGTAATTTTATGAGAATCATTAACAAATATTGCACACATACTTCAAACTTGATAGACAATACAAAAATGTAAATAAATAAACATCCAATTACTAACCCCTCCATTTGACTATATTGTCCTCAGTCTATTCCGTGAATCAGCATAGCAAACGGATACAGTTTTTTGACATGTGGATCCAGTGTACCCGTTATGAAAATGTATTTAAAATACATTTAAAATATCACATTAAGTGTTCACGAAAAAAGATATTTTTGTGAACTGTGTAAAAAAGGGGAAATATTTTCGTGCGTTGCTACGGAATGCCCGTATTATATAGTAGAGATAGTTGAATGCCCGTGCGTTGCCACGGGCGTTTTAAGTTTTTCCATGTTCTATAATTCAAGCAATGCAGGGGAATACTTGCGAATGCAGCGTGTGTTGCCAAACGGAATTAAAAAATCATACTCATCTTACCAATCACTTTGGCACCATTTTCAACATTAGCAAACCTATGAACCATGAGAGATGATGACTCATTGTATGTCTAATTTGCAAATGAAACAGTTCTCACTTAGCATGACAGATTATGGCATATTAAATATCTTATTTAGAGGGGATAAAATGACAATGTTTGTCTCCTTAATTCTTCTATGGTAACAAAGATAACGCATCTCTGGTCACAAGCATAAAGAAAAGGTGTATGTAAGCTAAACCGAAGGCATGATCACCTAAATGAGAACGCCGCCTTGGACATCCTGTATTTTTTTTGTAAGCCGAAGGATTGGAAATCGAAAGAATATTTCCTTACTTAAAATAAATACCGTAGTATGTATATGGTCTATCTCCCCTACCTACGACATCCACTACCCAGATTTCAACCGCTAGTTATTCCACAATATCAATTTGAACATAAATATTGGAGTGCAAATTAAATCAACGATAATTCAAATTACTAAACTGTAAATAGAGAAATATTAATACTGGAGTGCATTCATATTTGAGCAACAGCAAGATATACGTAGCTAAATTCCACCATCCTATGCAATCCTATGCAATACAGCTAGCAGCCACTCGAGCTAGCTAGTTTATACGAACTGTAGAACCCACCAGCACCTGTTTTTTATTCTGCTAGCACCACGGGCAGCTGGTGCGCACGGAGGCGACGCCGGAGGAGGATCTTCCTCTACCACGGTTGCTGCACGCGGAGACGACGCGCTGGAGGAGGTTCTGCTAGTCGTGCGCGCGGAGGCAACACGCCGGACCAGATATTGAGGCGCTGAGTTACTGCTCCGGAGGCAACACGCCGGAAGAGGAGATGTGCCGGATCGACAACGCCGCCGTCGCGCTGTCTCCCCCTACGTCATCTCCGTCGTGGCAAGATGCAGGGGAGGCTACCCGCTCAGCCGCTCCCGGATCCTCTCATCAAATTTTAGGCGTGATTTCGGCGGCTTTGGCGCTGGAGTTGTCCGGCGGCTGCGACGCTGTTGCTCGTGCCCTCATGCCTCTACGCGCCGCCCACCAACCGCTGCGGCTGGTCGCCTTTGTCGGCCGCTGAAGGCGTGTGCGCCTCGATGGAGTGAGGAGCAGGGATCCGCAAGTGGTTTCCTGCACGCGACGGAGCATGTGAGGTCGGCAAGGGCGTTGGGGAGTGCGGTCGGCTGGCGGTGGGGAGCTCCCGGCGTGCGGGAGGGTTGCGCCGACCTTCACCGGCCGCGTCGCCCCGCCGCCGCCTCTGTCGCCCTATCGCCTACAAATCGCGAGACGGGTGGGGGATCGACGAAGGTGGCTATGTGATTTTGTTTTCTCTCCATCGATACCGGTTGGCTGAAGGCATAAGTGTGGAGTGCGGGTTGATTCTGCAGTTCACGATGGACCAAAGTGCAAAACTGCCACGACACGCACGGTGAACAGTTTTTCACTTATTGGTGGCATGGTGGGTAATTTATACCAACTCTAGGGGCAGTTATATCTTGATGTACCGCCGCCAACCATCACCTTTACTCGTATTATATAGTACTAGCAAATTGCCCGTGCGGGATTGCAAAATTATACCATAATATTTATTTGTCACCTAACATCCATTTGTGATTAAATTAACTAAGTAATTTGGTCTGAAGGATATAAATCGATATAAAATATATTCCACTTAATTTTGTTACGGTGTGAATTAGATTTCAAAGGACAAATGGAAGTTCATTTAACCGTAAAATATATTTCCACCTGATTTTGTTAACTAAGTACTTCAAATTTTTTGCAGCAAACACATTGTAGTTTAAACGAATTGGCATTTCTCATCTTGGGAACATGTAATACTTTCATTTTAGATTCACATTATATACACTTCATAGACATATAGTTCACATTATACCTTTATTCTAGATTTGTGAAAAACAATTTATATCATTTGCACAATCCTTACATGATCTGGATCACTGCATTCATCCTAGTTGTCCTTGACAACATGATCAATTCCGTCAGTAACCATTTCATAATCTGACAAATATAGCAATGTAAAATATATCAATGAACCAGAAACGAATATGCGTCCATGGACTGAAGCTAGAACAAGTAAAACCGATCTGAAAGTGTGTGTACCACCAATCCTTCAAAGTGAGCGTCAGGGGGTCACTGCTTGAACCAAGCCTTCGTTTCACAACACCTGTCCAACCATAATTTCAGATAAAGAAAATAAACAAAGAGATTATATTAGACACAAGATGAACAACCATTTTTGCAGCCAAATTCAGGAAAAAAAAGTAGGTGACGGATCCAGAACAAACTGATTGCTATGACATTGAAGAAGCAAAATACTGAATTCAGAATTCACAAGGACGTGGGAGCAGAGAACTTCACACTCAGAGGCAATGAATCCATCGATATGTGCAGTCTGCACCTCTGCACATTCGGTGACTTGCAAATGCGCATGATGCCTGCCAACTGCGCGAGCATGATGGTGCGAGCTCCACGGCGTGAAGACATTGTCGGTATGAGACTGTGTGCATTTAGGGGCACAACCAGTTCATTTCTCGCTCTCCAGAACATACTCTTCATTCAGCCTTTTATACCAAATCAACGAGGAACAAATAACTATTTGCCACCTGAAGCACACCGGATTCAATACAGATGAGATAAGATAACTCGTAGCTTCAGTTACAGCACATGCTAGGATGCACTGCAAAACTGTAACTGTTTTGCCCATTAATGGTAGCGTTTATAACAATTTCAGTCTAAATACAGCTTGTATCCACGTTGAGCATATGTGAGATCACATCGGTGCTGCTCACTGCTCAGCGTATGTGCGCCAATGTCACCCGCATCTCCATGAACACAACAATCAGAGGTAAACCCAAAAACAATGGGTACATAGAAGACCTAAAGCACACAGCTAAATTCTGAAGATTGCACGAGTTCTTTGGACGACTGCAAATACAATATGTCGATCTGTTCAAGCAAAAGAAAACAAAGATGAGAAAATTGAAACATTCGGTAATGTGCACTGAAAATTAAAGAAACAATATGTCAAATTGATGATGCTCTGCTGTACAACTTCAGCAAAACAGATTAATCATAGAAACAACATTTAGATTCTTCATGAGCTGATGAGTACCTGCATAACTCAGGTCGTGGATTTCGGGCTGGTCAGGACATCGAGTGGAGTTTTTTTCCAGAAAGGGAGATGCTTGTTGGACATCGGCAAGCTTGCTGATGTTCATCGCAAACCATGCTGATGGCAGGAGGAGCACACACAAGAGCCTGCCCGCCTCGAAGCATCATGCAGCTGCCCGTAAAAAAGGCCAACCGCAGCGCCGCACGCCTCCGAGGCCACCTACCGCTAGAAGGTCTGCACTATCCCCAAGGTGCCTCACCTGAAGGTCGGGGAAACTTCGACGGGATCTAGAGCTCAGTGCCGCCAAGGTCACTTGCCGCGGTCCGGGCCACGTCAGGGAGAGGAAAACGCGTGTGCGAGCTTGACGAGCTTCAGGATGCTCGGAATGGAGGTGGAGGCTGGTGTACGGGCGGCGGAGCCGGCTGCTGAGGATAAAGGCCGGGGTAGGAGCGCGACGCCGGCGGCGGGAGGTCACGGACCACCGCGAGAAGCAGGAGGCTGGAGGCAGAGGAGCAGAGCGCGTTCCCTGTGGCGCGCTCCTTGCGGACGGCGGCGAGCTCCCTGCGGCGCGCGGCCATGAAGCGCCAGAGCGCGGGGCCGTCCATGCGGCAGCACATCCACCGGAGCGCGCCGCGGATGTCCGCGGGAGGCGGCGCGGCGGACCCGGCGTCGGCGACGGCGGCGGAGAGCGCGTCGGAGGCCTCGGCGAGGCGCGCGGGGATGGAGGCCTCGCGCACGTCGAGCGCCGCGAGGGACTCGGAGGTGGACGCGGCGGCGGCGGACGCGGAGTGCGCGGCGACGTCCTTGTCGAGCGAGGCGAGGTGGCCGAGCGCGAGGGACCAGGACTCGTGGCAGGCGGACAGGAGCTGATTCTGGGAGTCGAGGTGGGCGAGGAGGCGGGCGACCTCGCCGGCGGCGGTGGGATCGTCGGTGGTCGCCATGGCGGCGAGGGCTGGGGGATTGGGGGGCGGTTTCCAGATGGGTTCGTCGCCGGGGACGCGGAGCTGGGCTTTGGTTTCGATTTGCATCTGGACTGGAAAATACCGAAACGTTTTTTCCACTTACCGATGGCAGTGGAGGGTAATATCTCCTAACTCACGAGGGTAAATTGGGAAACAGAAAAACGTACCAACCATCACCTCTGGCTATATTATATATTAGAGATAAATATAGTATAAAAAATTATAATAAAGGGCTTCAAGGGGACAAAGTGACTTTTTGTACATTTGGGCAATTTCGACGGATAACGTATTGTATTTCAACCAGATACTATTGTCTGTCGCTCCAAAACTGCAAACGCACGTGAACAAATCCGAAGATGAGTTACCGAATCTTCTCCCAGTGGAACGAAAATGTCTTCCTCACCACCCTTCATCCCCATCAAAAATCAAAGACGTGGCACGGCAGAGAAGATGAATCCCAGGCGCCTCAGGAGGATACTAGTTGAATTTGGCGTGCCGTCACGGCACGCCCTTTGTGATTTTCTGCGTGCAATATATATATTTTGTATTTACGAAAATGTTAGCTAAATTGATATGTTGGAACATGTTTCTATTTAGGTAACATTTTCTGTGTGAATTTCGGTTATATTGTGTGTAGAATTCAAATACTAAGTGGGTTGAAATGATTGGAAATGTTTGTATTTTGGCGTCAATATTTAATTGAAATCAGAATAATTCAGTTGAATTTGATTCCACACTTGGGGGAAGTTTGTTCGTGTGGTGTAAGAAATGTAGGCGAAATTGAAATGTTGAAATATATTTGTAAGTTGGTATAAGTATATTGTTTTTTGTTAATGAGAATTCTCGTTATGTTTTGTGGAATATCAGAAAAATGCGCTCAAATGTTGGCGAAATTGCAATTTGTAAGCATGTTTTTTTATTTTGTTGTGAGTAGATAATAACCTGTATGAGCATTTTTTTTATATATTTTTCGTTGAGTATTGAAATATTTAGCAGTTTCAAATGTTCGAACATGTTTGTATGTCGATGTTGATATTTCATCGAAATTAGGAAAAGAATGCATATGAATTATTTCCAAATGGTGACAAAAATTTGAATATTTCAAAAAAATGCAACAGAAGTAGTTTTCATGTATATTTTTCTGATTGTTTTGATATATACTTGTATTTTTCAAGTGGATATATTCGGAGATGTCCATTTACAATTTGTTTGAATTTTTAAATTTGGCGGAAGTGGGAAGCTGTTGTTTCTTTTTATTATTTTTTTTTTTCCAAATGATCAGATCTATGGGACATTGAAAATTTTGAAGTTTTCAATTTGGGAATTTGATCATGTGGCATAAATAGTAATTTTTTTTGTGATCATTTTGGTGTATTTTTTTTGTTTTCAAACGGATAGATTTTAAGTTATTGTTTTAGTTCACATTTCTTTTATCTGGTTTCGTTTGCTCAATTGTTATTCGAAATATATGGGGTTTTTTTTTCCGAAGAGAGATGACTTTGTTGTTATAAATTACTGGGGTGTCTCTGTAAGAAATAGTTGGTTTGATTAAGTTCTAAATAGAATTTTTATTTTGCAGGTTCAACGTAAAATATATTTGGGAATAACTGGAATAATATATTTGGAAAAAGGTGATAGAATATATATGCGGAGAATTAGAATTTCTTTATTTGTAATTTATGCATGAAAGGCATAAGCTTCATAATTTATATAGGAAGCTATATTAGTTTTCGTGATGTTTTTTATTTAAAAATATTGCAACAATATTTTATGTGGGGGGGGGGGGGGGGGGGGGTGATATCTGTTATTAGAGAATCTAACAAATCTATTGCTAGCTGGAATTCAGTTTGAAAGCAATCCATAGCTAAAGCGGGTGTGTTTGTATTTTCCGGAAATATTCATCTAGCAACCTTTTCTGAACGTAAGTACATAGCTAGAGACATTTAAATTATATTACTTGCAAATATGTTAGGTAAATTTGCGTGGTCAAATATAGTTCTATTTTAGCAAAAAATTCATGTGTACCACCATAATTAAAGGAAATTTATTATGGTTATGTCTAACTTTTATATGTCTGTCTCGCTGCAAATATGTGATTTAGTTCCTTGGTTAGAGCAAATATGTTGTGTTAGCATCTATTAAATTGAATCCGTCTTTTGTGGGAACAAAATTTTGATTTTTTTGAGATGGGAATGGAATGAAGCATTATAGAAATTTGGCTACATAATTAGAGGAAGTTAAGTTGAGTTTGGCATTTATTAAATTGAATCATGCAATTGGAGGAAGTTTGGTTATATCATTTGTAATTATTAATCATACGAATTGGTATGTTATGTCCGTGTCTGTTGTTAAATATTTAATCTAGCTCAATTATCGGAAGAATTAAATTGTTTGACCATTTATTAAATTCAATTTGAAATCAAGCCTTAATTAGAGAAAATGAATTTTCAATTTTTCCGAAGTATTGACGTAGCCGAGCAAAATTATTCGAAATGTTATATCATTTCTAAATTTTAACTTGTTCGAAATGGTATGGTATGTCTGTGTTTTGTGTTAAATGTTTAATTTAGCGCAATAGTCTTCATAAATATATTGTTTGGGCATCTATTAAATTAAATTTTAAAAGCAAGTCATAATTAGAGGAAATAAGTTTGCATTTGCTCGAAAGGTTCATTTAACTGGACATTTTTTTAGAGTACAATGACTAATTTGATTTTAGTAAATTTGTGTAATAAAGGGTTCAACTAATTTCAAATATTTTGAGAAGTTTCAAAAGATTTGAAAAATAGAAAAGGAAAAGGAAAAGAAGAGGGAAAAAAACTGGAAGCCTGTTTGCCCAGCCCAAGCCCACTGCAAAAAAGGGGAAATAGAAAAAGGCCGGAGCCCATCTGCCCAGCCCAGGCCCACTGCTGGCGTCACGATGACGTCAGCAATGGCCAGAGATGCGGCGGGGACGGCGACGTCGGGCAGGCGGCGCTGCCGCGATATTGGACGGTGGGCTGGGCGGAGCGGACGCGCGCCGGCGCGGGCTACCCGTAGGCGGTGGCACCGCCCATTTTGGGTCGCCGGAGCGACGCCGGCGACGCCCAAACGCGGCGGAGGGCAGCCCGCGCGGCGGCGGCGATTGCGGCGCGGGCGCGGCCTCCCTGGACGCCGCGCTGGGCCAGGAGGGAGCGGCGGCGACGGCGCAACTCCCCATGTGCCTGGATCCGGCGGGGACGTAGCGGATGGGCGGCGCGCCGCGACGGCGGCGGCGGTGACCCGCTGCGTCGCGGGAGAGGAAGGGGAGAGGGTGAGTTCTGTGGTGTTTTTGCAGAAAAGCCCTTCAGGTTTTGTCAATTCGCGAAGAGATCCTTCCGCACGTAAAGTTAAGGACAGCGGAGCTATTTGTCGGCCGCGAGGGGTGTTTTTGTGAAACGTCGGCGCTACGGGGGGCTGACATGTGGGGCCCACTGGCTACTGTAGAACACTATAGATTTCCTACAGTAGCTACAGTACTCGGGGGCCTGAGAGGCCGCGGATTCGTATGGCTTTAATATAGTTAGTAACACGCCGGCAGCCGATGATAACCCATCCTCCTTTTTCGCCGTATAAATAGACCCCCAGAGCTCCCTGCAACATCCAAGAAACCGAGTTCAGTGAGTGAGCACGCAAGCCAGTGTTTCTAGAGCATCCAATTTAGCCAGCAGCCTCAATGGCAGGGAACATGATGGACAACTACGTCCAAGTGAACGTCATGCTCCCTGTAAGCTCCATTCATCTCACTAACCATGCATACACCATTTCAAGGGTCTAATTCATATTGTCGTACACGTATTTAGTGATATCGATAGCAAATTAACACTTTAGTCGAAGAGTAAAGTCATATGAATTCAGCAACAAGAGCTTAGGTGGAGCTTCTGTACTAACATTGACTTCAATTTCGCTGTGAAAATAGCTGGATGTGGTGAGCGTCGACAACAAATTCGAGAAGGTCGACCAGATCAGGGCGCAGCTGAAGAAGCTGGCGGAGGCCGGCGTGGATGGGGTCATGATAGACGTCTGGTGGGGGCTCGTGGAAGGCAAGGGCCCCAAGGCGTACGACTGGGGCGCCTACAAGCAGGTGTTCGAGCTGGTGAAGGAGGCCGGGCTGAAGCTGCAGGCCATCATGTCGTTCCATCAATGTGGTGGCAACGTCGGCGACGTCGTCAACATCCCCATCCCGCAGTGGGTACGGGACATCGGCGATACTGACCCTGACATTTTCTACACAAACCGGAGCAAGACAAGGAACATTGAGTACCTCACTCTTGGAGTGGATGACCAGCCTCTCTTCCATGGAAGAACTGCCGTCCAGGTTAGCTAAGCTAGACCGCCACCCCAGCTCTCCTGTATGTATGACGATCACATACTCAGATGAGTTTCGGCAATAGTATAGTTGTGATTTTGACAGGTAATGTATGCTCACAGTAGCAAGCTTTGATTATTCCTTTGTGGCTGTGACAGATGTATGCTGATTACATGACGAGCTTCAGGGAAAACATGAAAGAGTTCCTGGATGCTGGTGTCATCGTGGACATTGAGGTGGGACTGGGCCCAGCTCGAGAGATGAGGTACCCATCCTATCCTCAGAGCCAGGGATGGGTGTTCCCAGGCATCGGAGAATTCATCGTGAGTGCTTTTTGCCAAACTAAAACTATCCTCTTATGTTCTTATTACAAAATATTCTTATACATGTGATGACCAAAGGCAGTTCAATCTTTGTCAAGTGACGATCGGCATTAAAAAAAGGTTTTAAGAATGATCACCTAATGGTAATGTGCTTCTGGTAAAAAAAAGACGCTTAGATGCAGTGGCAATTTCAGCTTATAACTAATTTTGACTTTTGAGAGACCACAATGTTCTTTTAAGAAAAGTATCAGAAGCAAACACAAGGCCATGGCCCCATAGTTAAGTGGCAAAAGCAGATGAAATCAAATGTACATCTAGCTAAGCAGGCAGGATGTAAAATAAAACAAATGTAAAATACAACATCACCAGTAAATACAAAAGGACTTCTCTTAAATGTTCTAACTATAACAGAAAAAATAATCTACAGTGCTATGATAAGTACCTAGAAGCAGACTTCAAAGCAGCAGCAGTGAAGGCTGGCCATCCTGAGTGGGAATTGCCTGACGATGCTGGAGAGTACAATGATACTCCTGAGAAAACTCAATTCTTCAAGGACAATGGAACATACCTCACCGAGAAGGGGAAGTTTTTCCTGTCATGGTACTCAAACAAACTGATCAAGCATGGTGACAAGATCTTGGAGGAAGCAAACCAGGTCTTCTTGGGATGCAGAGTGCAGTTGGCAATCAAGTAAGTACCATGCTAAAGATCTCAGTTTATCACAGTAGACAAGGCTTTATAAAATCATGATTTAGTTGAGAAGTTGCATCTGATAAACATAAAGAATACACAGATTCACTCTAGCATTAGACTGTAGGCTAAAGGTACGAAGAAGTATGTACAAATCAAATTGCTTAATCTAAAGTATAAAAAGAAAAACCATGAAATGGGGAACGAAGCCCCGGCCTCTAGAATGCAACTGATACACGGTCCAATGTTTGGCTGCAGATCTCTGGCATTCACTGGTGGTACAAGGTTCCAAACCATGCAGCCGAGCTCACTGCCGGGTACTACAACTTAGATGACAGAGACGGCTACAGAACCATAGCACGCATGCTCACAAGGCATCAAGGTGGCCTTAACTTCACTTGTGCAGAGATGAGGGATTCCGAGCAGAGCTCAGGCGCGAAGAGCGCGCCAGAAGAACTAGTCCAACAGGTAACTACACCATTACCACAAGTAATTTATGACTAGGCCACTCAGGACTTATGCACTTCTATATTACAGAAACACTGAAGCACTTCTCATCAAAATTCTCAGGTGCTGAGTGCTGGATGGAGAGAGGGCTTAAATGTGGCATGTGAAAACGCACTTGGTCGATATGACGCAACTGGTTACGATACGATACTCAGGAACGCTAGACCACAAGGCGTCAACAAGAACGGCCCTCCTGAGCACAAACTTTTTGGATTCACCTACCTCCGGGTATCGGATCAGCTGCTGGAAGGACAGAACTACGACACTTTCCAAACTTTTGTCAAGAGAATGCATGCTAACCAGGTTAGTGCCACTCATGGACATCAAGACAACTAAAAATACACTGATATATCATTTGCAACATATTATCCTTTTCAGGTTCATGACCGCAGTGCTGATCCAATTGCGCCCCTAAAAAGATCAAACCCAGAAATGACAATTGAAATGATCATACAGGCAGCGGAACCGAAACTGGAACCATTCCCCTTTGATGAGAACACCGACATGCCAGTTTAAAGATCTCAATGATACAGTCAACAGGAAGAACCAAGAGGGGCTTTCATGAGAATTGAGGTGCACAGGGAAATAAGCCTAATGTGGAACAATAGGCCTAAGATAAATAAACTGCTGTGCAACCAGGTTATAATAATCACATAATGTGGCAATAATATTGTACTGTTAATGATGAGGTTTGATGCTTTTCTCATGAGCTGGAGTTCATTAGACCTTGGCCCCCACTTTGCTGTATGCATTTGCTTGAACGAATAAAGCAGTTTGTGTACCTGCCTTATTTATTCTGTGGTTTTTTAGCAGTATAAATAAAACTGAGTGGTCACTAGAAATGTCACGGTTCAGTAGTTAAAATTGCACACTGGAGACCTTTCGGGCTGACACATTAGGTTGGTTCCACTTTCCTATCAAAACCAACCACCAAACGTGCCTCAAATGAGCAATATCATATTCGTCGATCGTCATGTAGTTGTTTTCTCTAATACCCCACTCTTTTACAATGCAACAGCTGCAAGCCTGCAATAGACGTCTCTGGACGCTAGGAAGGTAAAAGCCAAGCGAGAACTCATGATATACGCACACTTTCCTCCCATGCGTACTCTATATACAGTTCTTCCATTCCACGATAAGTGCAGTTATTGCTAGTTAGCTCTTCTATGGTGCAGCACATCGACTTGTTGTTTTCAACCTTACAGTGAGTACTGAGTGGTATAGGTCTTCTCTGTTTCGAAGCCACAACGTATTGATTCTTGAAAACTATTTTCCCTATATATATTTGTGGTTTCTACTAAAACAATATCACACGTGGGTTTAAGTAGTTAGTTTTATACAGAGACCCAAGAGGCAACCAATCCAGGCAGTAACTTGAATCCTGGGAAGGAATGAACAAAACCAGAGTTTCTAGGAGACTACCAATGGTCAATTAATCTGCACAACACTGCAGATGGATCTGAATTTGGTAAATCAGACTTGCTGATCCAGACATGCCCATTGATACGACATAAGAAAATACCTGCTGTAATTTTCTCACTCATCGTGCATAGCCTGATGTTACGTTTCACATCACTGAACCTGGATAAATCGCGACAATTGACATACAATCAACTGGCCAAGCAAGCGTAATACTAGTTTCTTTAGTCGACAATGAGGTGGGAACGCACTCTCAGGAAAACTCGGTTTAACTGAAGTAGGGATGGGATTAAGCTCACCGGGGGTGCTCGCCGAGGTATGAGGACGAAATTATCGCGCCGCGAGCACGGACTTCCCGACGCGCGAACAGTCACCGGATTATATCCCGTGGGAGCGGAACTGCAGAAGGCCCCTGCACCCGCGACCGCCGTCAGTAGGGAAGACAGGCTCGTCTGCTCGTCGAGGGGCCAGCCTTACGCGACCTCTTAACGGAGAACGAGGTGCCCTGGAGGCACGGTCGTGCGCAGGGAAGGCCGGAGGGAGTTCGAAATCGCCGCCAGCGGCGGCGAACCGCCGTCGATCGTGGCGAGAGGATTTGATTTTGGGCGTATCGCAGTGCGCGGTTGCACACGAGGGCAAGACGCTGGCAACTCTGATGCTCTGATCTTGGGTCCGTTGCGAACGGCCCATGTTTTTTTTTAATTTTCCACATATATTAAACCAAAAAAAGTACACGATTAGAGCACACTCTTTTGGGCGCGCCGGCAGCAATTGCCGCCTATTGGGAGCGGCGTGCCTCACCGGTCGCTTCTAATAAACGCTCCCAATAGCCCGACCCCACAGATTCAAATTCGAAAAGCCAGGTTCGGCGATCACACCCAAAATACGTCGCCATGGATCGGAGATCACACCCAGATACATCGCCACGTTCGGCGATCACACCCAAAAGAATCGCCAGGTTCGGCGATCACACCCAAAAGCATCGCCAGGTCCGGCGAAAATATTACAGAACGTCGATGAATCAGTCGATCGTCAACACCGGCTCGAGGACCGACTCCTCCCGCATGTCGGCGTCCTCCTGGCCAGGCTGCAGCGTCGGCGCAGCGGCTGCGTCGAAAGAAGTCCTGGTCGTCGTAGGCTCCCCCCCCCCCCATGGTGTCCATCGGCATGATGGTCGTAGGCTCCTCCGTCGTGCCCATCCGCGTCTGCTCCTCCGTCGTGCCCATCTGCGTCGGCTCCGGCGAAATGACCTCCATCTCACGCAGGATGCACTGTTGGCTGATCTGCAACCAAGCTCTCACCTCCGGCGTGTACGTGGAGACGTCGGCGGTCAAGATCTTGAAGTCCTCCTTCATCTTCCGAGTGGCGGATTGCGACGCCTCGGATATGGCCTGCATCCATCATCGCCGTGTCGGCTTGCATGACCGCCGCTTGGGCCTTCTCCTTCTCGACCTCGAGCCGCTCCTTCTCCAGCTTGATCTTCTCCTTCTCGAGGGCGACCTTCTCGTCGTGCTTGCTCATCAATGACGACTGATACCCGTAGAAGTGATAGCCTTCAGTAGCTACCATCTTTGTGGACGCCACTAAAGAGCAGACCAAACAGGGGTTGCCACGTGGCAATGTCGTAGCATGACAGTTGTCATCCACCGTCGCTCAAAATCAAACGGCTGGTAACTCGTTCAATCCAGTGATCTAAAAACGGATGTTCGCTCGTTATATTTTTCTTTCTTTCTTGCCACCTCGGCTCCATCAGCACCCTTATTCCGACAGGTTACTTGCCTCATATTCCTACACCGTTGGTTAGTAGGGTGGGGCTTTCTTAGGACTTAAATGGACCATGACACCACTATGTCAGGAAAACCCTTAAGAACATCTTCAATTATTAATGTTAAATATCAAAAATTGATCAAACCGTAACGTTATTTGCCATCTTCACTCCTCAACCTTGCCTATCAAGCTCTAATTCTTCTCAACGCACCGCAGACATTCCTCATACCGGCACCACTATCCCACAATCTAACATTTCATAAAAAAAACATTGTTTTGGTGGTGAGAAGAGCAGCTGTTGTCATTAGGATGGTGCTAGTACATTTCTCGTGTAGTCTATAATAGAAGCAATTTCACATTATGATTTTGCATGCTTGTAGCATGCATCATGTACTACATCCAGAGAAAATCATAATTTTTTATAACATGTTAATGTAGTTTTAAAAAAAATATGATAAATACTCTCTCTGCTCCTAGATACTATGTTTTAACTTTGTACATATTCATACGCATTTTTTGTAGTGTGTATGGTCATCCATCTCAGTCTGTATGTACAGCATATGTGAAAATAGCTAAAACATTTATTATATTTAGAAACATAGAAAGTTGATCACTATAATTCGTAAGTCCAAGGGACTTCTCGTAAATTTGGGCAATTCAATATGCATCCCGGTTTGTCGACACTTTCATTTCAACAGATAACATATTGCATCAAGATACTATTGTCCGCCGCTCCAAAAGTTCAAACGAACATGAACAAATTAGAACATGAGATGAGAGTGGATTTTTGGGACTTGGGATACATGGAGCCTGTTTATCTGAAAATTCAAAATCGACAAGTTTCCAACAATCACGCAAAAAATTCTGGATGTAGATTTGTCGATATCTATAATCGTGCAAAATCTAAACTCCAAATTTATTGTATTTTGGGCTGTACAGAAAAGAAAAATCGGTGGAAATTCTAAATTTTGAAATTGTGTATTCTTTACCACCCGTTTGTCTTTTTTATGCAGCCCAAAATGCAACGAATTTGGAGTTAACATTTCACATTGTTGTAGATCTAAACAATATCTATATCCCGGATTTCTTTTGTGATTTTTTAAGACTTAAAAATGTCGATTTCGAATTTTCAAAAAAAGGGCTGCATGTAGCCCGGGCTCCGATATAGGTTTTCGAACATGAGATGCAGAATTTTCTCCCAGTGATCAAAAATCTATTCCTCATCAGCCTTCATCCCGGCTAAAAAAACAAAGCCGTGGCGCTGCAGATGAATCCTCAGGTGCCTCGTGAAGATACACGCCGGCAGCAGGTGATATTGATCCTTGAAGCTTGGCTATGGGCTCACGGTGAACAAAATCAGTTCAGGGAAGGCCCTTTCTGACCGAAAGTAGGTCCAGACTGGAAATCTTATAGACGCCATCCTCCTTTTTCGCAGTATAAATAGACCCCCAAAGATCCCTGCCAGCATCCAACAAACAAGGTTCAGTGAGTGACCACGCAAGCCAGTGTTTCTAGAGCATCCATACGCAGCAGCAACAATGGCAGGGAACATGCGAGCCAACTATGTCCAAGTCAACGTCATGCTCCCTGTAAGCTCCATTCACCTCACTAAGCATACATCATTTCAAGGGTCTAATTTACAGTCGTACATGTATTTACCGATATGTATAGCAAATTAAAACTTTAGTTGAAGAGTAACGCCATATGAATTCATCAACAAGAGCTTAGACCTGAGATAGAGCTTAGATGCAGGGGTGGAGTTTTTCCCCTTTTCGAAAAAATATATTAGATGGAGCTTTTGTACTAACCTTGACTATAATTTGTTGTGCAAAACTGCAAATAGCTGGATGTGGTGAGCGTCGAAAACAAATTCGAGAAGTGCGACCAGATCAGGCCGCAGCTGAAGAAGCTGGCGGAGGCCGGCGTGGACGGCGTCATGATAGACGTCTGGTGGGGGCTGGTGGAGGGCAAGGGCCCCAAGGCGTACGACTGGAGCGCCTACAAGCAGGTGTTCGAGCTGGTGAAGGAGGCCGGGCTGAAGCTGCATGTCATCATGTCGTTCCACCAATGTGGTGGCAACGTCGGCGATGTCATCAACATCCCCATCCCGCAGTGGGTGCGGGACATCGGCACTACCGACCCCGACATTTTCTACACCAACCGGAGAGGGACGAGGAACATTGAGTACCTCACTCTTGGAGTGGATGACCAGCCTCTCTTCCATGGAAGAACTGCCGTCCAGGTTAGCAAAGCAAAACCACCGAGAAAATTGCAAAAAAACACCACAATTGGTGGTTAAGCTTTAAAAAGGCACCGGTTCTCACCTTTTTCGCAAATCACCACCACTTTTCGTTGACAACGTGACAAAAAACACTAATTCTGTTTGTTATCTCGTTTAATCACCACAAGTGTTTTTTTTTTTTTGCAATTTTCTGTAAACCACCACTCCAGCTCTCCTGTATATGTATGGTGATCATACTCAGATGAGTAGATGACTGTTGGCAGCAGTATGCCAACGGTAGCAAGGTTTGATCATTCCTTTGTGGCTGTTACAGATGTATGCTGACTACATGAAGAGCTTCAAGGAAAACATGAAAGAGTTTCTAGATGCTGATGTCATCGTGGACATTGAGGTGGGACTAGGCCCAGCTGGAGAGATGAGGTACCCATCCAATCCTCAGAGCCAGGGATGGGTGTTCCCAGGCATCGGAGAATTCATCGTGAGTACTTTTTGCCAAACAAAAACTATCCTCTTATGTTCTTACAAAATATAATTGTACATGTGATAATCTTTGTCCAATTGACGATCACCACTGAAAAGGGTTTTTAAGAAAGGAACCCCCAATGGTAAAGTGATTTAGATTTAAAAAATAGGAGCTTGGATTAAATGGCAATTTCCTCTTATCAATACTTGTGACTTTTGAGAGACCATAATGTTCTTTTAAGATAAGTATCAGAAGCAAACGCGAGACCACGGCCCCATAGTTATGGGGCAAAAACAGAGGAAATTAAATGTAGCTAAGCAGACAGGGATGATATAAAACAAATGTAAAATTACAGGAAAGAGAAAAGGACTTCACTTAATTGTACTAATTTAAAACAAAAATAATCTGCAGTGCTATGATAAGTACCTACAAGCAAACTTCAAAGCAGCAGCACTGAAGGCTGGCCATCCTGAGTGGGATTTGCCTGACGATGCTGGAGAATACAATGATACTCCTGAGAAGACCCAATTCTTCAAGGACAATGGAACATACCTCACCGAGAAGGGGAAGTTTTTCCTGGCATGGTACTCAAACAAACTGATCGAGCATGGTGATAAGATCTTGGATGAAGCAAACCAGGTCTTCTTGGGATGCAGAGTGCAGCTGGCAGTCAAAGTAAGTACCATGCTAAAGATCTCAGTTTATCATAGTAGACAAGGTTTAATAAAATCATGATTCAGTTGAGAAGTTGCATCTGATTAACAAAAAGAATACACAGATTCACTTTAACATTAGAATGTGGGATAGAATGACGAAGTATATACAGATCAAATTGCTTGACATAGAATGTAAATGATACATGATCCAATGTCTGGCTGCAGATCGCAGGCATTCACTGGTGGTACAGGGTTCCAAACCATGCAACCGAGCTCACTGCCGGGTACTACAACTTAGATCACATAGACGGCTACAGAACCATCGCATGCATGCTCACAAGGCATCATGCTAGCCTTAACTTCACTTGTGCGGAGATGAGGGATTGCGAGCAGAGCTCGGACGCGAAGAGTGCGCCAGAAGAATGTAGCGTACCTGCACTTAGAAATTGGCAAGGTATCTGTGTATAGTGCAAACCACTGAATCGATTCATTTGCACACACAGTTTAAGATGAAATATCACAACATTGTATCAATTATTACACGCGGATCCAGTACTTAGGAAAAATATCCTTTACAAATTGCATAGCACGAAGCTAGCTTTGAAAGAGTACAGCAGCAGAAATTTATTCTTCATGGAGTCCTCATCCTTTGCATGTGCCACAGGCAAAAACATGTTGGTTGCAGACTCGAAACCTTAACGAAAACTCACTCGTCGTCAGAACAATCTGCAACAAATAAAAATTTGCAACAGAGTGGGTCAGATACCATTAAAAATGGATCTGGCAAGTGACACTATGTGGACACTTAATGGAATAACTCTATAGCCTATATGCATATTTGGCTGGTGGAGTTCAAGGCTGTTTTGCATAAAAGCCAATTTTGCCTAACACTTTGTAAAACATTTTCTTCAAATGTTTGAGACAATATGGCATGAAATCCATAGTCTCGTCTACCCTTGTTCACCCATCAAGTTTTACTTAGAGAAATTGAGATGTTGGGAGCCTCCGTTGACATCCTTGATCAGCTGCTTGAATTGTCCGTAACCGGGAACACGGCTAAGTAATTCATTTTAACTCTGCAGAGGTTGTGCACTTTCACCATTAGACCCAACAAACCCAAACTATCCTCAAGCACTCAAATTGTGCTAAGGAAAAGGAGAGAGTTGAGACGAGACTTTTCAGAAGCATTTTCCCATCCCATACCGACTTGACACGCTCCCATTCTAACCATTCTACCACCACCTGTCAAGTCGGGACGAGTCCACGCAACTTAATCCATCTAGTCAGAGCCCATATGACTAATGGCTGCATGGTAGCAACTTCACTTAGAGAAAACATTGGTCCCTTTATTCCTGGGTGGCAATCCACAAGTGAATATCCCGCAGGACAACACTCAACTCTGACAGCCAATCAAGCCCAAATCCACCCAGTGTTCAATTAACTTAGTAGAAATTTGCTTTTCAATAAAACACTTTTGCATAGCATCAATAATTCTACTAAGTTATCAATAGGATTCTAGACACAACTCGTGTAAAGGAGATAGTAGTTTTAGCATAGCAATACTATCCTACACATGCATATAAAGAAATACACTAAGTCATGCATAGAAAAATACTTAGGAAATTTATGGGGTGTGCCACTTGCCTTGATAACAGGGAGAGCAGGAGTAACAGATGCAAAATCCTTCGTCTCTCTCCGAAATTTCTAACACATCAACAAGCCACAATAAACATGCAATCATACCAAAACTTTTAAGGAAAATTATGTCATGCATGATATGCAAAAATAAAGGAAATATGACATGCATGATGTGCAAAACAACTTGAGGAACATAGACGATAATTTAATCAAGTTGGCTAGGTCAAGGTCAAGGTTGAGCAAAATAAACTTGATAAAACAACAACTTGAAAAGTTGTAAGGCTACTTCAAGTATTCTCATATTTGATCTTCAAAACATCTTCAACTCCTTTGTAGTTTCATTGATCGTCAAAGGTCTTCAATTAGCACTCTAGGAACTTAGTCATAAACACCAAGGACTTGGTCTATGTCCAAAGTGAGACAAAAATAGAAAGAAAAAGAAGATAGAAAGAAAGAAGTAGTTGGTCTTCCAAGAATCTTCTCCAGGCTTCCTTGTAGCTTGCACCTTGGTGTGTGGACTTCATTGAAATTTGTAGACTTGATGGTGTTGGCAGCATCCAGATTGGTCTTGAATATAACTTAGTTACCATGAAATCTAAGAGAAGAAGGAAGAAAAGAGAGAAGGAAAGAAAGACTTAGAAAAAGTAGGTGGTTGGTCTTCATGAACTTCTTCTTGATTTTCTTCTAAGTACTTTTACTTCTTGGAGATGCTTCTGGAGTCTCGTTTTCTTTGCCAAGTACTTCATTGGTTTCCACTAATTCTAACTTAGTGGTTTTCGACTAGTAGGGTCAAGAGGGCTAACATGCATCCTCAATTTTTCTAAGGAGGAATGTCATGTAAGAAGTGCAAAATATTTCTAAGGACTTGATATGCATGCAATGCCATGAAAATTACTCTAAGGAATGCAAGGCAAGTAAGATGTTCCAAAATAACTAAGGACCAAAGAGGTCAAACAATAAATCAAAATAATTTCTAAGAAGAGTTCATTAAATAAGGTGTTGGTATTTTTCTAAGGAAAATTACTTTAAAACAATGGGTGATAAAAATTTCTAAGGACAAACACTTGTCAAAACAACTAAGTTTTCAAGAAGCTAAATTTTTCTAAGGAAATACTGTTGTCAAAATAATTATCAAATATTTTCTAAGGAAGAAAAATTACTTTGTTTAGAAAGGTAAAATATTTTTAAGTACCTTTTGTAACTAATGTGATCAAAATATGACTAAGTCATTGTAATTTCAAAAATAATAGAAAATACTTTTACAAAAATAGTAGAGTATTCCTACGGCCAGTATTTAGACATACAAATTTATAGCAAAAGAGTTTGATCAAAAATCAATTTTTAAAATCAAGTTATGTTCAAAATACTAATAAAGCCACTTTTGAAATTAAACAAAATTAATTTGACAAAACATAAAATTAATTCCGCCAAAAGTTTCTACGCATCGAGAGCTTTCCAAAAATATAAAATTTGTAAAATTTGGCTAAGCCAATAAAAAGTTATGATAAAAACAAGTTTGAGGGGTTTTTCTGAAAAACTGCCAAAATAAAATAAAACGAAAAATCCTTCTGGACAAGCTTGTCCACGCGTCGCCTTCAGATTGGTTGGAGCTGCTGACTGGGCGCTGACGCGGATGCTGACTCGGCTGCTGACAGGACGTCCACGTGGCGTGCTCCGATTCGTCGATACCGGTTCGATTTAAAAGATCTAATCGCGTCCGTACAAACTAGATCTAACGGCGCAGATCTAATCGACCAAATTCGAGCGGCGCGGCCGGCCGGAGTTGCGCCGGTGACCTAATTCTGTGGCGGTGCCATGGCCAGAGTGGACGTGTTCGACGTAGGAGGAAGGGAGGGGAGGTGCGGTTCATACCACGGGGTGCAGGAGGTCGAGGCGAGGACGATGGCGTGGTCGCAGGTGGCGGGGGCGGTCGGGTGTGCCGGAGATTCGTCGCCGGAGCCGAAGGTGCGGCGGCGGCGGCTTGGTTTGAGCAAGTTCCCGTCGATCTGGCGCAAAACAAGGCGCGGGAAAAATCACACGGGTGCGCAAGATCAAGGAGAAGCGAGGGGGAGGGTTGAGGGGAGCTGGGGAGGTCGATGCTCACCGGAAAAGGAAGAACACGGCGGCGGCAATGGCGGCACGGCGGGGGTCAATGCGGGCAGCCTGGGGGCGCTTTGGTAGATTTGTTTGAGGGGAAAAGACGGCGGGGTTGCGGGGGTTTATATGGGGCAAGGGCACGAAAGATTCGTTGCAAATCGCAACGAATTCGGGAGGATTTGGATAGGGTTTCGGAGTTGTTTTCGTGTACGAGAAGATGAAGACGATGATGTCACGGATGATGTCATAATCATTTCTTTTTCCTAAACTTTTTCTTATAAAAATCATAACTTTTGATTTAGGAGTCCAAATGAACTCAAACCAATTTCTATAGTTTTGTAAAATCAAAACCTTTGCGTTAAAACTTTCAAAAATCATTTTCCAACTTTTCAAATTTTGAGAATTCAAACATTACATAAAGGTTTAATTAGACCTTTATGTTAAATTTTATAAATAGGATTTTATAAAATTATTTTGAACTTAAATTTAAAATCCATACCAAAATATGAGTAATAATATTCCATATCACTCAATAAGATAATTTTGCACTAAATCATTTTGTTTATAAAAGAGTTTGATAATTTAAAATGAAATCAAAACTCAATTTAAAATCCAAATAAATATTTTCATTCAAAATCAAGAATAACTTCCAATACATACAAACAATTCACAACCAAACATTTAACTCAAAGGAGTATACCACAATACTTCAAAATAATATATTGGACATAGTTAGTCTTTTTAATATATATTTTTCATACATAGGTTTTCAAGTGGAAATAATATTCCAACTTTTGAAACATCCAAATGCAAACAAAGCTATATGATGATGAATGCATGCATGAATTTTCTTTTCAAAGCAAAATACATAATAGTTTTCAAAAGTTTTAAATTTTTCTGATTTTTTCAAATTTTTGAAAAACTTGGGATGTTACAAAGAACTAGTCCAACAGGTAACTACACCATTAATTACCGCAAGTAATTTATGACTTGGGACTTCTGCACTTCTCTAGTACAGAAACACTGAAGCACTTCTCATCAAAATTCTCAGGTGCTGAGTGCTGGATGGAGAGAGGGCTTAAATGTGACATGTGAAAATGCACTCTGTCGATATGACGCAACTGGTTACAACACTATACTCAGAAACGCTAGACCAAAAGGCATCAACAAGAAGGGACCTCCTGAGCACAAGCTGTTTGGATTCACCTACCTCCGGGTATCAGATGAACTGCTGGAGGGACAGAACTACGCCACTTTCCAAACTTTTGTCAAGAGAATGCATGCTAACCAGGTTAGTGCCCCACTCATGGACATCAAGACATCTAAAAGTACACAGATGTATCATTTGCAGCTGCCCATTACAATAAACTTACTATTCTTTACAGTGTCATGACCCCAGTGTTGATCCAATTGCGCCCCTGAAAAGATCAAAGCCAGAAATGAAACTGAGAAAGATCACACAGGCAGCGGAACCAAAACTGGAGCCATTCCCCTTTAATCAGAACACCGACCTGCCAGTTTAAAAATCTCAATGATGAAGTCAACAGGAAGGACCAAGAGGCGCTTTAATGAGAATTGAGGTGCACGGGGAAATAAGCCTATTGTGGAACAGTAGGCCTAGGATAAATAAACTGTTGTGCAACCAGGTTATCATATAATGTTGAAATAATATTGTACTGTTAATGACGAGGTTTGATGCTTCTCTGATGAGCTGGAGTAAATTAGACCTTGGCCCCCACTTTACTGTATGTATTTGGGAGCTTGAACGAATAAAGCAGTTTGCGTGTATGCCTGATTTCTTCTGTGGTATGTTTAGCAGTATAAATAGAAATGATGCCCAGGCTTCTGCAGCTAAGTGTGCCAACTGTTCACATCAACTGAGTGGTAACTAGAAATGTCACAGTTCAGTAGTTTAAATTGCACAATCGAGACCTTTTGTGTGAATGGCACACTAAGTTTGTTTCCACTCTCCAATCAACACCAACCACCAAACATGACTCAAATGAGCAATATCATGTTCATCAATCGTCATGAAGTTCTGTTCTCTAATACCCCACTCTTTTACGATGCAATAGCTGCACGTCTGCAATAGATGCCTCTAGACTACCAATGGTCAATTAGTGAGCGCAACACTGCAGCTAGACCTGAATTTGGTAAAGCAGACTTAAGTGGTACAGCCAAGTACATGCACATTGATACAGCATAAAAATACCTGCTGTAATTTTCTCACTCATCGTGCATAGCCTAATGTTACGTTTCACATGACGAACCTGGATAAATCGCGACAATTCACATACAGTCAACTAGCCAAGCAAGCGTCATAGCTTCTTTAGTCGAAAATGAGATGGGAAGACGCTCTCAGGAAAACTCGGTTTGGCTGAAGCAGGCGCTCGCCGAGGGCGATGGGATTTAGCTCACCGAGGGCGCTCGCCGAGGTGTGAGGGACGAAGTTTTCGGGTGGGTGTCGCGCTGCGAGCACGGAATTCCGGATTCACGAACAGTCACCGGATCAGATCCCGTGGGAGTGGAACTGTAGAAGGCCCCCTCGCCCGCGGCCTGCTCGCCGAGAGCCCGGTCTTACGTGACCCCTTAACGGAGAACGAGGTCTCGTGGAGGGCACGGTCGTGGGAAGGTGAGGAGCGCCACCGCCAGCCGCGGCGAACCGCCATTGATGGTGGCGGGCGCTGTCGCAGTGGGCGGGCGCACTCATACTCTGAACTCGAGTCTGTTGTGATCGAATCCAACGGCTGATGCTTGATGGCAATGCGCCAATGCCAAGCAACTGCTCAAAATCCGACTTAGATGCTCTTTCATTTTGCCAAAGGGTTTATGGTTTACATTATTTACTTTTTCTAACACTACACATGTGTCATAATGATAAACTAATTCTGTCTATTACATATCATGTCATGGCACATATAAGACGAGCATCTTGGTGCTTCTTTGTGGAGCGGGCGTTTGTAGTTTCTACAAGCAGATCAACCAGAAATTGTTACGTGGCAACATAACATTATGATAGTTGTCACCCATTGTCGATCCAAAAACCGCACAACTAACAACTCGATCAATCCGGCGATCTAAAAATCTCACATTCGCTCATTATAATTTTCCTTCTTCTTTGCCACTTCGGCTCCACCATCATCATCATTTTATTCCAACATGTCATTGTCCCTCATATTGCTATACCGCATGTAGCATTGGTGGGACTTTCATAGGGCCTAAATGGAGCATGTGGCACACCTATGTCCGAAAAATCCTTCAGAAAATCTGTAATTATTACGATTAAATAGTAATGATTGATCAAACTTTAACATGGTTTGCCTTCTTTGCCCCTCAACCTTGGTGTCAAGCCCTAATTCTTCTCAACGCACATCTGACATTCCTCATATAGGCATCACCATCCCATAATCCAACACTGCATAAAAGCAGTTTATCATTGTCGTGACGAGAGCCGCTGATCTCACATGGGTGGTGCTAGTACCAATTGTTAGGAGTTCATGATCTAATTAAGGGCGTGGGATGATATTTGTAGCTTCCAATGTGATCAGATGGATGCAAGCCGGGATGAGCGTCAAGACTATCCCACACCCAAATGCCCACTTGGAGATAAGATTATGGAGAACTACAGCGAAATCAAATTTGCAGAATTTTCCCAACAAATATATTTTGGCATGAGATACTGGTCATAATTGTTTTGTTAAAACTTAAAAGAAAAGAGTTTTTTCAAACTGTGAAAAGGAAAAGAGTTATCCAAGTAACAAACCGACAAAAGAAGAAAATCTTACTGGCCAACTGAAGGCCATGCCCTACGACACATGTCAGAGGTCCATTGGCCCGGACGCAATCCCAACCGGAGGCCAGGAGATGCACCATGCCACAAGCCGTTGCCACATGGCGTGCGCACATTGGCCACCAACTTATCCAGTCAGATAAGGTTTCGCGCCGCAAAGGACAGTAACACGTTACACGTCCTCCTCATATATTTCTGCCAGTGGATCGAGAGATCGCTAGCTAGCTTCTCAGAGGGGATAGAGAGAAGCTCACTCAGTGAAGGAGAGAAGCTGAGCTTGAGATGGCACAAACCATGGCGTCCATGACCGGCCTGTCGCAAGGCGTGCGCCTACCAGGACCGGCCGGCAGACGCGCCAGCAAGCTCACCGTGAGGGCGTCGGCGGAAGCCGAGGCTGCCGGCCGCCGCGCCGTCCTTGGCCTCATGGCCACCGCTGTCACCGGCGGCGCCTTCGCGCAGGCCGTGCACGCCGTCGCCGCCATCAAGGTTGGCCCGCCGCCAGCGCCCTCCGGTGGACTCCGTGAGTGCCTCTACCTGCTCTGCTGCATACATAACTTGGTCTCATTTACGCTTCATCTGAGACTGATGATGAACTGTGTTTCTGGCAGCCGGAACGGATAACTCGGACGAGGCGAGGGACTTCGACCTGCCCCTGAAGAACCGGTTCTACTTGCAGCCGCTGCCAGCGGCTGAGGCGGCCGTCCGGGCCAAGGAGTCTGCCCAGGACATCCTCAAGCTGAAGCCGCTCATCGACAGGAAGCAATGGCCGTACGTCATGAACGACCTCCGTCTCAGGGCCTCCTACCTGCGCTACGACCTCAAGACCGTCATCTCCTCCAAGACCACCAAGGAGGAGAAGCAGAGTCTCAAGGACCTCACCGGCAAGCTCTTCGCCACCCTCGACGGGGTAATCAACTATATCCGCAAACATCTCCTAGTTTCTCTTCTGGAATCATACAACTTTTCTTCCAGAACTGTTGACCAATGATCACTCAAACCTGAACAATTTTTACAAGTACTTCAGGACTAACAGGTGTGAAATTCTTCCTTTTTTGCAGCTTGACCATGCTGCCAAGATCAAGAGCCCCGCTGAGGCTGAGAAGTACTTCGGAGAGACCCAGACTGTTCTTGGTGATGTCCTAGCCAAGCTAGGGTAGATGGATCATTCACATAATGGCCTTGTTGATTTCAGGCCTTTTCTGTTTGTTCATATGGAACCGGCAATGTAACTTCCCTGTTGATAATATGTCAACAAGCACTTAAAGTATGATCATATCCTGAGTCATTGACAGGTAAAGTTACAAACAGATTCAATGACACCAAAGGGGTAGGGAAACCAAAGACTTCTCCAAACAACATTAAGCTAAACTGCGCATACATCCAATATATTAACTTATGAGATAGAGCGCCACAACTAGGGTAGCGGTCACACAGTTTAGTCCAACCAAACAATCCATCATAATCTTCTCTTGCTACGAGCAGACACAAATTAAGATTTTATTTTCCCGCTTGGCATAAGGTAAACGTCATGTTGAGTGATGGAGGTGTAACAGAAACTAGCTAGCAAAATGCTATAACTCCAGCTAATTAACGTTTATCCTGAAAGCTAATTAAGCATACAATGAAACCCTCTTCGGCAGTCAGAACTGGCTAGAAAAACTTGAGAAGAAAAACATCTCAATCCTGACACTAGAAAATTCAATAATTGTACAAAATTTCCATCAAATATACTTGCAACACCGAGATGCTGTGGGTAGATGGTAGAGTTAAGCAGTTATAGACTTGAGATACACTGCTGCTCCAAGAAAGAAGGGGTAACCATGTTTATATGAAATGAAAATCTTCCATTATTTTGTCACGGACATCGATGTTTCTCTTCCTTTTTATCTGCAGAAAATGAAATTTTCAATCATAACTTTGAGCTAGAAAAGGGCCTGTTCTGAGATCAACCATTTAAATTAAAAGCGTATATGAACTAAGTGACACATGTATTTTTTGTGGTCCTATGGAGAATCAGATAATTCAATCCAGAGACTCAATACAAAAAAATACATGAAAGTAGATGACGTTTAATAACACCCATCATTAATCCTGTGCAGACAATTGTCTGCCCTTAGAGCATCTCCAAGCGAGGCCCCCATATCCAGCCCCTAAACGTCCAGACGGACACCACTAAAAGTTGGCCTCCTACAACCATTACCCCCAAATTGTGGTCCACTTGCATGTGATTGGTGGAGGAGAGAGAAGATTAAATAAAGGACAAAAGAAAGGAAAAGAAAAGGAAAAAGTGGTCCAAACTGGGCATGCGGACACGCCCGGACGCGCCCGGACGCCCCCAAACTCACCCCATATGTGGGGAGAATTTGGAGTGAGCGGACGCGCCCGGATGCATCCGGACGTGACCGGACGTTAATAAACCGGTTTGGGAAGGCTTTGAGGCCCTCGCTTGGAGATGCTCTTATGTGACTTCACGTCACAAAACAAATGTGCCACCTAGATGATGCATGTCCTAAATAGTACTTCAGACTGCCATGGCATGAAAAGGTTTCAAATTGACAACTAACGTGACAAATATAAATTACATAAAAACAACTGCGAGCTCCTTCTCTAGGACTAATAAATTTTAAATTTTCAGGGATATAAAAGTGGCGCTGTACAAGTCAATTATCACAGATGTTCCAACAGAATCTTCATTATTTAACAGTTAGCATAGATAAACTAAATTTCAACAGATTCAGCGATATGAGGGTTATTCCTAAAAGAGAAACTACAGAATAACATTAACTACACGTACCAGGCACACAAGTCCAGTCTAAGACTTCTCTGGGACATCAGACACCTCTTCATTTGTATCCACGACCTCAGTTGCTCCGTCATCTTCAGCGTTAGTTGCTTCTAGCTGGCTTTGTTTTGACAAAACAATAGCTCTTCTCGATCCCCTACGGAACTCTCTCTTGGCCGATCGAACCTCCTCGAAACTGTTTTCTATCTCAGCCTCTTCCTCAGGAGGGAGCTCTGAATACATCTTCTCAATCTTTGCCTTCCAAGCAATACCCATCTCGGTATCTATTTTGCTGTAAGGTGTCTTCAGGAGGTATTCATCAATCCCACCAGCTTTGTCAATGCACCGGAGTGCATGAGTGGTTACCTTGAGTCTAATGTGCCGCTCGTGAATATAGCTGAAAAGACGTTTCTCCTGAACATTTGGCTTCCAGTTTCTCCTTGACCTGAACAAAGAATATACTCCATAACCAAAAGGTGCCAGCAAAACTAAGAGTGTGAGGGAACGGGGGTTAAGAAAGGCTTAAGCTATATGGTAAATAACAGGAAGTGTTATTAATTTGCGATGTACTAGGAAGTTTCTGAATGTGTCTAGTGCATAACTAGACATCCAAAATTAATGTAACGCAATCACTTTCTCAAAGTTATCCAAGGATGTACCTCCTATTACTATTGTATTGCTATAGACATGAAACGGTGCAAGCCAAAGGTTACAAGAATTATTTAACATGATTAGCAGCTTTGCACTACCCAGAGGCTACAGGGTTACCCTAAATTAAAGTGTTCACTGTTCAGTGCTTGAATTCATCAACAAACTGAGTAGTGAGTCCAAATGATGATTGAATTAAGTAAACCCTATGAAACAAGTATCTATTCCAAGGAACCAGAGCGTGTGGACCATTTTTTTCGTCCACTGCTTGTGGGCGAGAAAGCTTTGGGATTTTATCCTCTGCCCGGGCAGACCACAGTTCTGCCACCCTATCTGCGAAGGACTCCCTGGAGATTGGTGGCTGACCATGTACATGTGCCCCAAGCAACCAAAAAAAAGATAGCCACTCTAGGGCTATCCTGAATGATGTTGGTCCCTCTGGCGTGCACGGGAGTGACTGATGGCATCATGGAGGCAGAGCGGTGGCGACAGGCTCTTAACTACCAGCTGCTGAGCCACCGTATGGAGTAGCTTGGGTAGGATGTTTGTGTTGTGTGTACTGTCTTGTCTATGGTCATGACACTTGTTGTGCAACTAGTATGTCTATTTTGCTTATCCTCTCAATTAAAAGAAGTGCAAAACACGTGTTTGCAAGTTCTCAAACAAAAGTAAGTATCGATGAGCAACTATTGAACTGTCTATATGAATAATAACAAGTGATTTTTATTGTTCTCCTACTCCTTCCGAAAATGTGTCTTTGGTGTTATTAACTTTGCATCATGCAGGATCAACTGAATTATGAGGCCACACTAACTGTTTAACATGGTATTGGGCCTGGTGGCAATGTCAGGACTAGGCTGGAGATAATGAGGTTTTGCAGGATTATGCAATTTCTCTTTCACGTATTTTAGATGTGACTGGTAACTTAATTAAGTTTGACATTATTGGTACATTGCCAATAGTGTGGCATAGCATAGCTGAAACAAGTAAGTAGCATGCTAACTGCCCTGACAGCTTTCCGAGAAATAACACTGATGGGTACAAAGGCGTTCCGTTTCTCTGTTTTGATTACCAAATAGTTTGCATGCGCCTAGTTGAGGGGAGGGGCTACTGAAATCAAGTAATGGCAAGCTTCCACTCAAAGTGTAACAAACATCAATCACACGAGCCAAAAAAGGTCAAACATTCTAGTATAACTTAAGAGTTAGCATAATATGTTGAGTTATGAAATCCTAGCTGATCTACTACACTCTTGACATTCCAATCATCAAAGAATCCCATGCATCTCGTGCCGATTCTAACTATGAAAGCCAGTACCAAATAGAGAGTGAATCCCAACAAGACATGGTATGATCCTCGAGTCTTCTTACTCTCAAGTCGGTGCTGATTAGGAAAGTAAAGCAATTAAACAACTGAACAATCCAACATAGTGCCATTGCATAATCAGGCCAGCTAGAAGGAGTGGTCTCACTCCCCTTAGCACTCGTTTCTCCCCTTCGTATCACACTCCAATCAGCAGCTTCACATTTTGTTTCCCATTCATGAAAGTGAATTGTGGCAATTTCTAAAGAGACTTGGCATTCAAGTTGATAAAATCAGACATTAATAAATAATATAAAAGCACCATTTTCCCAACTAAATTTCCCAAACAAGATGAACAATTAAACATCACTCGTTGCACCTCCCATCTCACGCGCCCAAATCAAAATGGCTTCAGGAAACATCAAACGCGTCATTTCCCCCATTCTATCAACTGAACCTTAGCATTACAGTGCGCATAGATCAGAAGAGACCAAAAGGACCCGGAAATGGGCGAGTGAGAATTTGCCTACTTGTTACCGCCATCCTCGGAGACCTTGTTGCCGAACTGGATGTGGCGGCCGGCGAAGATGCCGCGCTTTGCCCGGCCCATGACGACCTTTCTGTTCGGTAACATGTCCCTCACCGACTCCATCAGCTCCGCCGGCAGCTTTACCTCGCCGCCCACGCGGCGCACCACCTTATTGTAGATCTCCTTCGCCCGGAACGACATCTCCCTCCGACTATTGCTGATGCTATGGCGGCGCGGCGCGGCGGCGGCGGCCGGTTGCCTCCGAGGTTATGGGTGCGCGGTGGGGGCTTGGCTTCTTGGTTGGCTCCGTGAGGTCTTTGGGCAAGCCACATTGCCGTCTTTTCGGCCAGATGATGGCCCATTATCCGAACGATTCGACGAGGATAGGGCCATGTACTTTTCGGCCCAAGGATAGCGGTTGAAGTTTTTAGGCAAAGGCTGAAAAGGCCGCAGCGCGGAAAACTCCCGTGCTAAAAATTCCCTTCGAGGGGAATTCGCCAGGGAGATCCTACCTCCCCCTTCCTGTTGGCAGCGAATTACTATTCTCATTAACAGCATTCAACCATCAGCCCACGAAAACGGCTAGAAATGACTGAAATCACGAGTTTTGACGATGCCGCTAGAGTCGTGTACCGGGGGTCACAGGGTATCGAAATCCTCCCGGGACCCAAAAACCGTGGACTATATAGCCCACGAAAACGGCCAGAAATGTCTGAAATCACGAGTTTTGACGATGCCGCTAGAGTCGTGTACCGGGGGTCACAGGGCATCGGAATCATCCCGGGACCCGAAAACCGTGGACTATATAGCCCACGAAAACGGCCAGAAATGTCAGAAATCACGAGTTTTGATGATGCCGCTAGAGTCGTGTACCGGGGGTCACAGGGCATCAAAATCATCCCGGGACCCGAAAACCGATTAGCTCACTTTTCGGTGGGTTATATATTCACTTATGCAGCTTTCTTGATTGCCTCAACATCAGGCAAATTTGGTTAATTTAGTTTGTTTTTTTGTACTATTACTGTATCAGCACCTAGTTCATTATCTATCTCTGAGGTGTTTGGGTTTTGTAAAACTCCATAGACATGCAGAAGAGAAATGCTATCCCCACTCCGACCAAGACAGAACTTTTACCAAAAGTTTATTGTGATCTTTTTGTTCAAATAACAATTAAGGTGAAGCAGGGTCAGGAACAACGAATCTCTTTATGATAAACAGATCCATTTTGCAAGTTCGTTATTACGGGTAGTTCCTACAAAGAATCGGACTAATGACGAGTTTTCGATGAAATGTTTAGTACTCTGTCTGCCAAATTGAATGATGTATTCATTCCAAAAAATTATAAAAATGGGTAAAAGGCGAGAACTTTTCTATTTTTATATTATGAACCTTCGCAGAGGGCTTCTTGTAGTCTTGTGCCTTCTAAAATCTAGAAGTAAGTCATCGAACTTAAGTGGTATCAAAGTGGCAGCGTCGGCACCGACGGTTAGTCACCTACTCTTCGCAGATGACAGACTGTTGTTTTCAGGGCAAATAGGGTGAGTGTGGAGGAGATCAAGGAAGTCTTGAATATTTATTGTCAAGCTTAATATTGACAAATCTTCTATACACTTTGCAAAAGGGTGTAGTCAGGCTCTCAGAGGAGAGATTAAGGACATACTGGAAGTGCAAAATGAAGCTCTAAGCGAGAAATACTTAGGTATTGTCACATCCCAAATTTAGAAACTAAGAAAAACTTAGTTCACAAGACCCAAATTTCAGAACCAACAAAAGTGTCACATCCCAAATTTAGAAACTAAGAAAAACTTAGTTTCACAAGACCCAAATTTCAGAACCAACAAAAACTTTTGAAATGTTTCACTGATGATTGTGTTTTACTTCCCATTGCTATGTTTGAACTTATGTGATCTTGGTTGTGTTGTTGATCTTTTTGTGTATGTGACTTGTTTTGTCTTGAATGCATCATCCTTGTGACTGTTGATCTTGTGGTGCTGTTTGCTTGTGTGGGAAATTAATCAAATTCTGCTTGAACATTATTTAGAACACACATGACAACAAATTTGGAATGTGACTTGAATAAGAACAAACTCCCTGAAATTATTCACACCTAAGTTAAAATCCTAAATTAAGGGAAGTGATCTTATTAAAATTCCCTCTCTGTCTATTCCTCTATGTTATGAAAACAATTATATTTTCTTTATCAAAATTCTAGGAATGAGATGAAATAATAATCATCTCAACTCCATACCACTCTCTCCTCAAGTAAATATACTTTTCAATTTAAAACAAACTCCTCAAATTATTCAATAAGTGGAAATTAAGATCATGAATTAAAGAGATGATCTTAATAAATTATTTTCCCTACTTAACTCTTTATTTCCTTCAAACAAATATCTTCTCGATGAAAATGAAAATTATATAAAGTTAAAATATTTATCAAGGAAGTTCCAAGAGTTCCAAAAATAATATTTGGACTTGCTTCAAAATTTCAAAGTATTATAAATTTGTATTTAAGAAAAATGCCATTTTAAAACCCTATGAACAAATTATGTTCAAAACATTTTAGTTTGAAAAACCAATTTTTGTGGAGGCTCTACTTGACAAGGGGAGCCTACCCAAATATTTTCAAATTTTTATAAAATGTTTTAGTACCCCAAATAATTCCCTAAAACCTACTGGTTTTAGAAAGGAAACAAAAGAAAACCAAAAAAGACTTAGTTGTAGATGGAAACAGAAGTTCTGGGGGCTATCTGGAAAAACGTCTTCGCCTTCCTGTAGCAGCAGTGGCCGACGCCGCCGTGTCGTCGTCCTGCGTCGCTCGCCACCCGGACCCCCCCCCTCCTCTCCGCTGCCTTGCAAGAAGGATAAGGAGCCCCCCCCCCACGACGCTCTGCTCTCCTTCATCTCTCACTCGCCCTCCTGCTCTCTCCCTCTTCCTCTGTCTCTCTCCTCCAAAGACCGAACTCCCTCCATGGATGCCGCCGCACGTCGCCACCGATTGGAGCCTCCCCAAGCAGATCGAAGCATGCAGACGTCTCCGCCTCATCGTCCTCTACCCCTCTGAAGAAGGAATCGAGCCCGTTCATCGTCGTTGAAGCGCGCAAGCTCATCCCCTTTCCTCTCAGGCCGCCACCTTTCCAGGAAGCTCGCGAGCGATGTAGTCCGTCATCCTTCGCCATTGTTGCATCCCCGAGATCCCCGTGCTCTGCTCCCTCTCATGCACCCTTCCTTTTGCCCAGGGATCACCGGAGTCGCCGTATCCATCCTCGCCGGAGTTCCTGCTCGCCTCCTCGCGCCGCGGTGCGTGACAAGGAAGAAGAAGGGGCCCCGTACCGCTTCGCCCGCGCTCATGGGCCTCTGGCTGGGCCGCAGCCTGAGCCGCACCGCTGGATCTGGGCCAGATTGAGCCCAGTAATGATTTTTCCAGTAGATCTATTATCTATTTTATTTCCTGTTTAATTTTACAGTGTAGCTTTAATTGTTTTGTGGTAAATCTGTGATAGCTATTGGAGTGCTTCAAATTTTGTAGCATTCATATGTGTTTTCTTAACCATGTGGCACTGGCCATTTTCCAAAATGTGTAGTTATGTGTGTGCTAGAGTTAATCTAGTAAAAAGTATCTATTTCACTAATTATTCAATATCTAGAGTTTTATAAATCCAAATATTGCAAACTAAAATTCTCTGGATAGGTTGAGATGATACCTTTCCAGATCTGTTAGCCTTGCTTGCAAATGAAACCTAAAACAAAAGTTCTACTCAGTCTTGTAAACACACCAGTAGCACTTTGGCGATTTTTGTAGATTTTTGTGAGATGAATTTTGGAGTAAATCCAATTGGGTTGTCTTCTATATGTATAGGAGAACATATCCCTAGCTTGGTTTGAATTTAGGAGTCACTGATTGACTGTGGTGCTAATTATAAGGTTTAGGCATTTTCTGCCTATTTTTATTAGGACTTTATTAATTGGTGTGTTATAACTTTATTATTACAAATGTGTTTCCTAGCATGTGTGTGGTGGTAATCCACTGTTATGACATGTTTGCTTGTTTTACTAGCATGTTAGGGGAACTATTTGTTAGTCATGTATTTGTTAGAGTTTTATTCCCTATTTAGTCCTCTCCTAGTAATTGGAAATTACTATGCTTGTTTGTTTTGAAGTTAGATTATTTTGTGTGATTAGTATGTTGCCTCGCTTGTTAAACTTGGTTGTCTTTAAGTTAAATTACCAAAATTATTTGGTGACTTAACTTTTGTCTGAAGTATTTCCTGTTTAGAGAAATGGTTGTTAAGTACCTTTAGTAGAAGATGTCTGGGTGCTCGATGTTTTAGCATGTGTTTGGTGTTATACTCCGGTGAGTATAATGCCCTTGTAAAAGTAGATCTTAGTTTGTTGCTTGATTAAATTAGTGCGATGGTGTGGTTTGATTACTTGTTTGTATACCACTTGTGGTTTGGTTTGCTTATTGCGTGTTGTTTTATTTTCATGTTGCGACGCTAGAGATAAACGCTACCGGGTGGTATTTGGTAAGGATTTATCGGAGAAGGATGAGAGTTATTTCTTTGATCAGTGAGAAGAAGCCCCGAGAACATCATGCTGAAATCAGGCAAGCTATTCTCTGAGCTTGCATTTATATACATCTATTTTGGTTCACATGTTTTACTTATAAAGAGCAAAAGTGATTTATGTGGTGTTTGCCACTAAAGCTATGGTTTTGAAAACCCTTTTTCCAAATTACAAGTATATTATTTTGACACCCTATATGGAGATATTAGCTGGAATTTCTTTTCCAAACTATAGGATGGGAAAAATATTGTTTACTCAAAACTCCTTTGGAAATACTTGTGTGGTTGTGGAATACCGAGATGTCGGTGTTGAAGTGGAGAAATGGAGAATGGAGATGTTTATGAAAAATTCACATTGTGTCTTTGTACTATGACGACCAGCCAATAATCTGTGCGACCACGTTTACCCCCATATGGGAACGGGGCTAGTCATATAATTTGCTCTTATTAGTATGGGATACCTCATCGACGGAGATGACTCCGTTATGCGTGAGGGGATGGTTTGTGAACTCCCCTGACCTGGGTCCTCGCTCAAACTCTATGGAAAGATAAGGAGGAGGATTGAAGACTTCATAAATGTGGTCGCCGGGAAAAACATATGAGTCCTCACACTTGGGGTTGCCGACGGGGACCGGACTGAGTGTCGATGGGAATTATCATATGGGTAGGATCCTATACTAGCATGAGCAAAGGAGAGGCTATGGTCGGTGGCTCAACTTCGCATACACCTTGTATGGCGGGACGTGGCTGACACGATGAGCTACCGGATGGATGTGGGTTAAAAGCGTGCTACCTCTGCAGAGGGTAATAAAACTATTCGAATAGCCGAGTCCTCGGATATGGACAGTTGGGAGGCTGTCCTCTGACCATGTGCAAGTTTTGGAAATGTTTAAGATTTAAAAGGAAAATGGAGATGTTGTGTTTGTGCAACTATACCGACGAATCGGTATGAGGTTGCTGGAAAAGAGGAGGACCCTGAGGGGCTATGATCGAGAAGTGCAAAGATTTGTGTCCTGAAAGTGGAAAATGTTTTATGCAACTATACCAAGGGGTTGGTAGAAGGTTGTTGGAAAACTGGTTTGACCAGGAATGGTTTTGGTCGAGAAGGAGGAGTTTTGGAGAAATAAACAAATGGTGATTTTCCAGGAAAATGTTTATAAAAGAGACTACAGAGATGTATTTTCAGGAAAAAGTTTTAAACGAGACTTCTTACAAAAACAGATTTATGGGAAAAGTTCTAAAAGCCTTCTTTCCTTTTTCAATAAAGAATGGAGATTTCAAAACAAAGTTTTATTAAACAAAAGTATATCCTTCTCTTTTCAACAAGGATATAGAGTTTTCAAAGCAAACGAAGTTTTATTTAAACAATAAAAAGAGTAGTGCATGCTCATTCCGGGGGTAGTTTGCGAGTACATTCAAATGTACTCATATTGGTTTCGTCCCTGGCTATTGTCTTAGCCAGATTTTGAAGAGGAGCAGTTCGAAGAAGAAGGTTTCGATGACGTCAATGCGAACTAGGGCGCTTCCCAGTCAGCTGCCTGTAGGGTTGGCAAATGACTTGGGCTCCACGTTGTTTTGGTGATTTCCGCTGCAAGTACCTGTTGAAGTTATGGCTTCAACAAGTAAGTAAATTTATTCGGTATTTATGGGTGTTCTGTGATGCCAATTCGAGTTATGTGCAACAACAGACTGATCATGGGATTGTTGCAGGAAACATAACGAGTATCTCGGATCCTAATCCGGGGTCCTCACAGACTTGGTATCAGAGCCATCCTGACTGTAACAGACCTTAGTTAGCATGGACGTTAGTTAGGAAAGAAATATTTTGTTAAAAATATATTGTTACCAAAAACATATTTTTATCTAAGGAAGTCCAAGAAAATAACTTCCACTCTTCTCACCTTCTCAAATATTTCTGAGTCTTATCCCTCTATTTTAAGATTTTCTAAGGATTTCTCTACTCCCTCTTACCCGTTCAAAATACTTGACGATGAACCCAAGTGAGACCTAATTAGCTAGCACCTACAAGAGAAGCTTCCATCACAAGTACTCAACATTCCACATCCAGGTGATTGATCTGCAAATACCGAGATCGTCAGTATCAATAAAGCAAGAGACCTCGAAGACCTCAACTCAATATCAACAATTCCACTCAGTTACTACCTCGACAATCTCAATTGTTCCTGCTGAAGCCTAAGGCGACAAATGAAGACTTCACCAACCCTGTTTAACCGAGACCATAGGATAAGCCTGATAGGAACCTTGGTTGTACTACCCGACTACCACGAGTATTAGACGTCCTTTGGTACTAAAGGTACCTTGTGTTGTTGTTTGTGTGCTCTTTGTTTATGTGTACACTGCTTGTGTTTGTTGTTGTGAGTCCTCTGTTTGTGTGTTGTTTTTCTGTGTGTTTCACAATCACGCCTTGACGGCAGCACAAAGTAATTCCAAAATTCTATTTTTGTAAAACTCCTTTTTGCCACCTAAAAAGAAACTAATTTTGACCTCTTCGCCATAGTTGCACTTTGTTGCAGATGTAAACCCGCATAGGAAAATATTTCTAAAATATTTTTCCTCTCATCTAAACCATCTCCCGACAAGAACTGACAGTTCCGCAAGATACAAAAGACCCTGATCTTTAACCAAATAGCCGGAGATTTTTGCAACCTAACCAGCAAACAGATAATGGCCTTCATGCACCATCTAGAGCAAGTGTGTCAAGATCTCGAAGGAAACTGCAATTTTACGCCAACCTCGTGAAGACACGAGCCTTACCCCGCAAACTTGTGAAGTTACAAGAATACTACACTAACTTATCGTATCTAACTTTAGATGAACATCTGAATCAAGTCCACGGTAGTACTAACTAATCTTCTAGGACTGCAAGCCTTGACAAGAGACGAGGACATAAGGAGACTAATTTAGAATCGGTAACTAGGAGAACTCAAGGAGTGTATAAGAGTTGCTATGAAGATTCGAGCTCAGAGACCGTAAGAAGGAGGAACTGCGACAAGAAGACTTTGAAGAGAGATTTCTTAAGTTGGCAAAGAAGTAAGATAACCAGACTATCATTGAGTATTTGGAAACTCATATATCAGAATCTACTATTATAAATCTCTCTATAAATAGTGTGATATTTTAATGTTCGTGTTATATAGAAGTAGTTTGGTAACAAGCCTCATGAACTTGTTAACAAATCGCTTTTGTATATTCAAACAATTGAGTGTCATATACAAATAAACGGAACGTCAGATAATCCAGTACATCTCAGCCTCTGCAATATGAAAAGTAGTTTGATGACAAGACTAGCTACCTTGTTAACAAATTCTTCTCGTGTGACTAAGGCAATTGATGTTATAAAAGACCTCCACAATTTTATACAACTAACTAATAGAAAGCTTGCTCGGACTAGTGGAAGTCGTCACCACAGGGTGAGCAAATGGTGTTAGAACACAAATCAAGGACAATAATAATTTTCTTAAATCAAGTGTATACCGTAGGAATTACTCAAGTTCTAAGTAAGAAAATTATATGAAGATTTATATGTTTCCCCAAGGATATGATTTCCGAAAACAAGAAAAGAAAGAAGGTGCCAGTGGACGACTCAAAACTAGTTGGTAGAAAGGAGACTTTAGGAAGATATAAGGGTTGAATTGTAAGTTATTAGCCAAAAGTGTCTCGATGAGATCAAAATTTGGTGGATGCTGTTGGTAATATCAAAAAAAAAATTTGGGGTTTAGAATAGAAGTGAAAACTTGGAGAGGATTGATAAATTAATTGGGATTGGACAGATGATATATTTGATTAATACTCTGGGGCTAACCAGTTGTGGTCCCCAACCATTGGTGGTTATCTGGAACCAAAATAGTTGATTTAAGGTTTAGAAATAAAGGTGAAAGTTATTGGATTTTTAGGAAGCACTTGCTGATAAAATGATGTTTGGATTGGTTAGAAGCAAGTAAATTAAGAAGAATACTCGGTGTTGAATGTTTAGGGTGATTCTTAGCGCAAGTGACCCTTGTACTAAATTCTTATGGAATTATAGGAAGTGGTCAAAGATGAGTTAGCAAATGAGTAGATCGTTGTAGCGAGAAATAATTGGTGGAGGACAAGTGAATGTTTATCGGATTCTAGAATCAATATGACTTGGTCTAGTAGTAAGACATTTTAGGTGACAATAGTTTTCAGAGCTTGTCACGCTCTGTTTGGATTATTCTTAGAAAGATCTTTTATCTTTGATTAAGAGATCAAGGCTCAAAAGTATTGAGATAAAATCTGAGTTTGGGTAGAAAGTGGGGCAATTCTTGATGGATGATCGCATGACTGTTGGATGCTTTATTTAGCTTTGATGATATGGTCGTGGGAAAATGACCACCCGAAGGAGCCAGATAATATGAGATATGCCTATCTGGGGAGAAAAATCAATCAAGAAATAATTGGTGGACCACTATGATTTTTGTGATAGGATGTAATGGGAAGACAGAGCCTGAAAGGTTCGATGGGTATCCGGTAGATTGAACTAGGCTTTGATAAAGAGTTTATGCCCGAAGAAGATGATGGTGGATTAATAACTTTAGCTGGGGCAAAATCCATGATTCAATTAACTAGTTGATAGTAGTGGCCTTACCAGAGGTGTTGGAATGGCGTTTTGAAGACTCGAGAATTAGAGGCCTATGTAAAGTTGGTTTTTTTGGATCTTAAGTATAATGAGTTTGATGTTCAGAGTATAGCACCCAACTCCCTTGAAAACTAACTTAAGCCCCTCAACCAGAAAGTTTTCCTGGAAACCCTAACTATTCTGGTGCACTCTAACTTACTTGTGAAGACCCAGAACCCAAGAAGTCTTTCAGGACCAGCCTTTTTCCTGCCAAGCCGAAGGAAGAAAAGCGTGAAGGAGATCTACCGGAAGTCCCTAAGAAGGATCAAACAACGGAAGCACCTGTTGTTGGCGACATCAACCACCAAGCAAGTCCAGACGCCTTAGAAGTTTATGACATCCCTCTACTAACTAGAAACCGGAGAGAGTCGAGTGCTCAGACGTGACGCATCCTGAGAACAACGCGTCCCCATCTGCGACCCTCGTAAGGAGAAAATATCAGGAAGTGATATCTGCACCGACCCAAGCACCGAAGAATGACACCCAAGACAAAGATCGTCACGCTACTCAAGAAGAATGATGCCTCCAAGTCAACTCCAGCTGCGACTTTCAACAAGACCAATTCAAGACCCCCTTTTAAGGGGGGAAGACCTGCAATAGGTATACCAGAACGTGGTAATAATTAGATCCGTGTGCTTTAGCCCTGTAGAATCTGGAAACAGCCGACCAAGACTATCCATCCGAGTCAATCGTCAAGACAACCCCATCATAAAGGATCGGAACTCAGCACAGAAGTTTATCGACAGAGAAAGCCTCGCAACATCAATTTATCAAGATCTCACATGGTGATCCCGCTGAAGAAACAACGACCATGGAAGTATATTCAGCCCAAAACCCGTGCCTTCGTGCTCCCCTGTTACCACCGGTCAAATCTCGAGGACGAGATTTATTTTTAAGGGGGGAAGAGCTGTCACATCCCAAATTTAGAAACTAAGAAAAACTTAGTTTCACAAGACCCAAATTTCAGAACCAACAAAAGTGTCACATCCCAAATTTAGAAACTAAGAAAAACTTAGTTTCACAAGACCCAAATTTCAGAACCAACAAAAACTTTTGAAATGTTTCACTGATGATTGTGTTTTACTTCCCATTGCTATGTTTGAACTTATGTGATCTTGGTTGTGTTGTTGATCTTTTTGTGTATGTGACTTGTTTTGTCTTGAATGCATCATCCTTGTGACTGTTGATCTTGTGGTGCTGTTTGCTTGTGTGGGAAATTAATCAAATTCTGCTTGAACATTATTTAGAACACACATGACAACAAATTTGGAATGTGACTTGAATAAGAACAAACCCTCTAAAATTATTCACACCTAAGTTAAAATCCTAAATTAAGGGAAGTGATCTTATTAAAATTCCCTCTCTGTCTATTCCTCTATGTTATGAAAACAATTATATTTTCTTTATCAAAATTCTAGGAATGAGATGAAATAATAATCATCTCAACTCCATACCACTCTCTCCTCAAGTAAATATACTTTTCAATTTAAAACAAACTCCTCAAATTATTCAATAAGTGGAAATTAAGATCATGAATTAAAGAGATGATCTTAATAAATTATTTTCCCTACTTAACTCTTTATTTCCTTCAAACAAATATCTTCTCGATGAAAATGAAAATTATATAAAGTTAAAATATTTATCAAGGAAGTTCCAAGAGTTCCAAAAATAATATTTGGACTTGCTTCAAAATTTCAAAGTATTATAAATTTGTATTTAAGAAAAATGCCATTTTAAAACCCTATGAACAAATTATGTTCAAAACATTTTAGTTTGAAAAACCAATTTTTGTGGAGGCTCTACTTGACAAGGGGAGCCTACCCAAATATTTTCAAATTTTTATAAAATGTTTTAGTACCCCAAATAATTCCCTAAAACCTACTGGTTTTAGAAAGGAAACAAAAGAAAACCAAAAAGGACTTAGTTGTAGATGGAAACAGAAGTTCAGGGGGCTATCTGGAAAAACGTCTTCGCCTTCCTGTAGCAGCAGTGGCCGACGCCGCCGTGTCATCGTCCTGCGTCGCTCGCCACCTGGACCCCCCCCCCTCCTCTCCGCTGCCTTGCAAGAAGGATAAGGAGCCCCCCCCCACGACGCTCTGCTCTCCTTCATCTCTCACTCGCCCTCCTGCTCTCTCCCTCTTCCTCTGTCTCTCTCCTCCAAAGACCGAACTCCCTCCATGGATGCCTCCGCACGTCGCCGCCGATTGGAGCCTCCCCAAGCAGATCGAAGCATGCAGACGTCTCCGCCTCATCGTCCTCTACCCCTCTGAAGAAGGAATCGAGCCCGTTCATCGTCGTTGAAGCGCGCAAGCTCATCCCCTTTCCTCTCAGGCCGCCACCTTTCCAGGAAGCTTGCGAGCGATGTAGTCCGTCATCCTTCGCCATTGTTGCATCCCCGAGATCCCCGTGCTCTGCTCCCTCTCATGCACCCTTCCTTTTGCCCAGGGATCACCGGAGTCGCCGTATCCATCCTCGCCGGAGCTCCTGCTCGCCTCCTCGCGCCGCGGTGCGTGACAAGGAAGAAGAAGGGGCCCCGTACCGCTTCGCCCGCGCTCATGGGCCTCTGGCTGGGCCGCAGTCTGAGCCGCACCGCTGGATCTGGGCCAGATCGAGCCCAGTAATGATTTTTCCAGTAGATCTATTATCTATTTTATTTCCTGTTTAATTTTACAGTGTAGCTTTAATTGTTTTGTGGTAAATCTGTGATAGCTATTGGAGTGCTTCAAATTTTGTAGCATTCATATGTGTTTTCTTAACCATGTGGCACTGGCCATTTTCCAAAATGTGTAGTTATGTGTGTGCTAGAGTTAATCTAGTAAAAAGTATCTATTTCACTAATTATTCAATATCTAGAGTTTTATAAATCCAAATATTGCAAACTAAAATTCTCTGGATAGGTTGAGATGATACCTTTCCAGATCTGTTAGCCTTGCTTGCAAATGAAACCTAAAACAAAAGTTCTACTCATTCTTGTAAACACACCAGTAGCACTTTGGTGATTTTTGTAGATTTTTGTGAGATGAATTTTGGAGTAAATCCAATTGGGTTGTCTTCTATATGTATAGGAGAACATATCCCTAGCTTGGTTTGAATTTAGGAGTCACTTATTGACTGTGGTGCTAATTATAAGGTTTAGGCATTTTCTGCCTATTTTTATTAGGACTTTATTAATTGGTGTGTTATAACTTTATTATTACAAATGTGTTTCCTAGCATGTGTGTGGTGGTAATCCACTGTTATGACATGTTTCCTTGTTTTACTAGCATGTTAGGGGAACTACTTGTTAGTCATGTATTTGTTAGAGTTTTATTCCCTATTTAGTCCTCTCCTAGTAATTGGAAATTACTATGCTTGTTTGTTTTGAAGTTAGATTATTTTGTGTGATTAGTATGTTGCCTCGCTTGTTAAACTTGGTTGTCTTTAAGTTAAATTACCAAAATTATTTGGTGACTTAACTTTTGTCTGAAGTATTTCCTATTTAGAGAAATGGTTGTTAAGTATCTTTAGTAGAAGATGTCTGGGTGCTCGATGTTTTAGCATGTGTTTGGTGTTATACTCCGGTGAGTATAATGCCCTTGTAAAAGTAGATCTTAGTTTGTTGCTTGATTAAATTAGTGCTATGTTGTGGTTTGATTACTTGTTTGTATACCACTTGTGGTTTGGTTTGCTTATTGCATGTTGTTTTATTTTCATGTTGCGACGTTAGAGATAAACGCTACCGGGGTGGTATTTGGTAAGGATTTATCGGAGAAGGATGAGAGTTATTTCTTTGATCAGTGAGAAGAAGCCCCGGGAACATCCTGCTGAAATCAGGCAAGCTATTCTCTGAGCTTGCATTTATATACATCTATTTTGGTTCACATGTTTTACTTATAAAGAGCAAAAGTGATTTATGTGGTGTTTGCCACTAAAGCTATGGTTTTGAAAACCCTTTTTCCAAATTACAAGTATATTATTTTGACACCCTATATGGAGATATTAGCTAGAATTTCTTTTCCAAACTATAGGATGGGAAAAATATTGTTTACTCAAAACTCCTTTGGAAATACTTGTGTGGTTGTGGAATACCGAGATGTCGGTGTTGAAGTGGAGAAACGGAGAATGGAGATGTTTATGAAAAATGCACATTGTGTCTTTGTACTATGACGACCAGCCAATAATCTGTGCGACCACGTTTACCCCCATATGGGAACGGGACTTAGTCATATAATTTGCTCTTATTAGTATGGGTTACCTCATCGACGGAGATGACTCCGTTATGCGTGAGGGGATGGTTTGTGAACTCCCCTGACCTGGGTCCTCGCTCAAACTCTATGGAAAGATAAGGAGGAGGATTGAAGACTTCATAAATGTGGTCGCCGGGAAAAACATATGAGTCCTCACACTTGGGGTTGCCGACGGGGACCGGACTGAGTGTCGATGGGAATTATCATATGGGTAGGATCCTATACTAGCATGAGCAAAGGAGAGGCTATGGTCGGTGGCTCAATTTCGCATACACCTTGTATGGCGGGACGTGGCTGACACGATGAGCTACCGGATGGATGTGGGTTAAAAGCGTGCTACCTCTGCAGAGGGTAATAAAACTATTCGAATAGCCGAGTCCTCGGATATGGACAGTTGGGAGGCTGTCCTCTGACCATGTGCAAGTTTTGGAAATGTTTAAGATTTAAAAGGAAAATGGAGATGTTGTGTTTGTGCAACTATACCGACGAGTCGATATGAGGTTGCTGGAAAAGAGGAGGACCCTGAGGGGCTATGATCGAGAAGTGCAAAGTTTTGTGTCCTGAAAGTGGAAAATGTTTTATGCAACTATACCAAGGGGTTGGTAGAAGGTTGTTGGAAAACTGATTTGACCAGGAATGGTTTTGGTCGGAGAAGGAGGAGTTTTGGAGAAATAAACAAATGGTGATTTTCCAGGAAAATGTTTATAAAAGAGACTACAGAGATGTATTTTCAGGAAAAAGTTTTAAACGAGACTTCTTACAAAAACAGATTTATGGGAAAAGTTTTAAAAGCCTTCTTTCCTTTTTCAATAAAGAAATGGAGATTTCAAAACAAAGTTTTATTAAACAAAAGTATATCCTTCTCTTTTCAACAGGGATATAGAGTTTTCAAAGCAAACGAAGTTTTATTTAAACAATAAAAAGAGTAGTGCATGCTCATTCCGGGGGTAGTTTGCGAGTACATTCAAATGTACTCATACTGGTTTCGTCCCTGACTATTGTCTTAGCCAGATTTTGAAGAGGAACAGTTCGAAGAAGAAGGTTTCGATGACGTCAATGCGAACTAGGGCGCTTCCCAGTCAGCTGCCTGTAGGGTTGGCAAATGACTCGGGCTCCACGTTGTTTTGGTGATTTCCGCTGCAAGTACCTGTTGAAGTTATGGCTTCTAACAAGTAAGTAAATCTATTCGGTATTTATGGGTGTTCTGTGATGCCAATTCGAGTTATGTGCAACAACAGACTGATCATGGGATTGTTGCAGGAAACATAACGAGTATCTCAGATCCCTAATCCGGGGTCCTCACAGGTATGCCATCCGGTGTGGGGAATTGTACAAAAGGTGCTTTCAAATATTTGAGAGATAGGGTGTGGAAGAGAGTACAAGGTTGGTTGGAGATGTTGTTATCGGAAGGAGGGAAAGAGGTCTTGATAAAATCCGTGGCGCAAGCGGTGCCCACTTTTTCGATGCCTTGCTTCAAGCTTCCGAGAGGCTTGTGTGAGCATATCAATGGACTACTCCGAAGCTTCTGGTGGGCGAGCAAGGAGGGCAAGCGGAAGACATATTGGGTAGCCTGGGAGGAGATGACAAAGCCGAAACATCTTGGAGGCTTAGGGTTTCGAGATATCGAGCTTTTCAATCTTGCACTCTTGGCTAGGCAAGCATGGCGGCTGGTGCAGGAACCAAACACGTTGAGTGCTCGGATTCCGAAGGCGGTTTACTACCCAACAAGTGATTTCTTGGATGCCCAAGTTGGTGCTGCCCCATCACGGGTGTGGTGCGCAATCATAGAAGGGAAGGATGTTCTTAAACAAGGCCTCATATGCTGGATTGGCACTGGGGAAGACACACACACATTTGGAACATGAATTGGCTACCGCGTGATGGACTTCTACGACCGGTTTGTTGTACCCATGATGATCCACCACAACGGGTGTGTGAGTTGACGATACCCATACTAGGTCTTGGGACATGGCCAAGGTGCATATGTACTTGGCACCAATGGATGCGGAGATTGTTCAAAACATTCCGCTACCGTCAAGGCTACAAGAGGACTGCTGGGCTTGGCACTACGATAGGCGAGGCGTTTTCTCTGTACGCTCAGCTTATAACATGTTGGAGTGCAAAAGGTGAGGAAAATGATTGGAGTGCTATATGTGTGTGCAAGTTCCATCGAAGCTTCGGGTCTTCTTGTGGCGGCTGGCGAAACACTCGCTTCCGTCAGCTGATGTCTTGCATCATCGACATATGGCACCGCAGAGTTCATGCAGGTTGTGTGGGATGCAAGATTCATGGAGACATGCACTAATGGAGTGCAACATGGCAAGGAGTAGAGCCGGAGGAGCTGGTCGCGGTTATAATGAATATTCAGGAGCCAGACGCGAGAGGATGGTTAGCTGCAATAACCAGTTCATTATCGCATGTAGAGCTAACTCTCACGGTGGTTACATTATGGGATGTTTGGCATGCGAGGAGGAAAGCGTTGCACGAGGAAGTGTTTCAAAGCCCCCTGTCGACGTTCAGTTTTGTTAATCGTTTCATTGTTGATCTATCTTTGGTGAAACCTTTCTTCTAAGCAGGATCAAAAACCAGCTAGGGCGCCGCCGCGGTGGATCTCACCCCCAGCTGGCCTGGCTAAAATCAATGTAGACGTTGCACTCTCCAAGAATGGTGGAGTGGCGGCGGTGACGACTATCGCGAGGGATGAGTCGGGACTGTTCCTCGGAGCTTCAGCAATGGTGATCAAGGGCGCCTCGGATCCAGAAATAATGGAGGCCGAAGCATGTAGGGAAGGAGTGGCTCTTGCGAGGGCAAAGCTGGCAGCGACTTCTAGAATGTGGCACGGCGGATACAAGGAGGTGACAAGCTGGGAAGGTATGGCCAGCTGGTTCAGGAGATTGAAGAAACTGCAAGGGAGTTCCAAACTCTTGATTTTTCCCACAAAGGAAGAACGACAAACATTGATGCCCACAACCTAGCTAGGAGTTCTATTTCTCTAGATATAGGTAGACACGTTTGGTTTTTGGATCCACCGGATGGTGTTTGTAAGCAACAGGGGCAACAAGTTTCTGACGCGCTTTTTTCCTTACCGGGGTACCTAAAGGGGGCGGAAGGTTTTTAATGAGGCGGCTTGCTTGCTTATATATATAGAAAATTGTCAAAAAAAAAATTGTTTACAGTAAAAAACTTAAATCCTCAACAACAAAAAACACAGTTTTGCACCGAACCTCCTCATGAGGTCGCTTTTTCATTACTTGTTTTTTTTTTCAAAACACGGTACAAACACTCACATATATATATGTGTGCGTACAAATATCACAATGAACGCGCGCACACACACATCGTACCCATTGTCCCATATAAACATCTCAAAAATACTAAGTTGACATTAAAGTTTTGGTAACGAGATCACCACAAGCGACTCGCTGTCGACGAGAACATCCTCTCCACAAACCAGTGAACAAATGTTCGTCTGAAAGATGGCTTATTGTGAGTTATGGTCTCGTTTTGTACACTTAAATGAGACCTAAATGTGGGTCCTCGAAATAGGAAGCTTTCTCTCTTCTCATATTCTATTCAGCTGGCTAAAAATATGTCTTTAACAGTGTATCACCCTCACAATGCGGCAGGGGGTCTTCTTTGTTATTTCTTTCTCCTCAATCTCCTGACGAACGTGTATCTCTCTGTTTAACTCCCATTTTTTCATTATTTTCAACATCTGCCTCTCTCATGTAATAATCTGAATTGTGATATCCTTCATAATTTGAGGCTAATTCATATTATGAGCCTGCTTCAAACTCTATTGTCTTTTTCTTGTGAACACTCATGCTCTATTGAGTGCAAATAAATATTAGTGCAATAATAATGATCTTGAGAGCCTTCACTTATGAAAGGTAGTCCTTCATCTTCATCGTTAACACCATACACACTGGAGGGACCCAAATCATAAACTACTGGTTTTGCACAATTAACTACACTGGATGCCAACTTTGCTTTAAAAACTTCTGCTTTTGGATTAGCTTTCATGCCAACAATAGCTCTGCCCCTCTTTACAATGAAGTTAAAAAACTTTGTTGACTCACATTGTGTTATTGTTTCATTCATCTTTGCATTGTTATCAAGCAGTCCATCCGTTTTAACCCAAGGCCTTAGTAGACTGAATCTCCCGTACTATATTCATGGATGTCAAACGGGTCTTTAAGATTTAATATGTAATAACTAAACATGAAAGTTTCCTCTCCAGATTGTCCAATCCATCAAAATGAACTTTGACATCCCAAATTTATGCATCCAAACTACAAAGCAATTGAAAATCTCCAGTTCAGTAAACTATACCTTCTAATTCCCAATATGATCAGCGCCCTAATGTCCACAAATGGAGAGCAACAAATAAGGTTACTTATTCAACTCCACCGAACTCGTAGGTCTAGTGTTGGTTCGTCGCTTGATTTTCCACCTAGATATGCGCTAGCATCGCCGTTGTTGTCGACGACCAACATGTTAGAAGTTCGTCCAAGTCATCCATGCCGCTTCCACTGCTTGCAGCGCCTCCACCGACAGCAGTGTCGCCACTCCCACCACACCGATTACCTGTCTCTTCCATCTCCTGTGTAACGAGCAGGACATAATGGAAAAATAGATAGAAAAATAGATAGAGAAACAAAGGTCGAACCTTTGGATCAGACTAGACAAGACGTAACGTTGTCCAACGCACGAATGAGTGGGTCTTTTCCGTTTGACTCAGTGTCGAACCAGCAAAATTTTAAGCAGTCTACCGCAAAATTGGTAGTTATTTCCATTTTTTCTTAAACATTAATCTCAACAGTCTGAGAAGTGTTGTCTTTGACAAAGGTGCACTGGGTTAACCTATGTGTACCTTCTGTTTCGGTGGTTACATAAAGATTAAAGCTTTGAATAAGATAAATCCCAGCTAAACATGCTTTAACTCACTTTGGGTTTAGTATTTGATGTGTAGCACACGTAGGTGCCGTGTTTATGGCTTAGCCATGTTCATTCGAAGCAGAACTACAATTTTCAATCTCGCTGTTTTCTTGCCTAGTATTTTATTTTCGAATCCCAATTAACTTTAAACTACATTTTACAATTGAAACCACATCATGAGATTGTGCATTTTTAACAAACTCGTTCTAAAAATTGTATGGACTACTGCTTAGACGTGAAATCTTGTGAGGATGAGGACTTCCGGAGCAGATCCAAAGATATAGAGTCGAGGTGAGATTGAGGGAAGACCTCGCACAAACAATCCCGATATTAAAAACCAATATCATGCTATGCTATGATGGGTTATTAGTAGTGCTATCGATGCCCGAAACCTAACTCCTCCCGCTCCCGTGCGGCCGCGCCGGGCCGCACAGGGGCGTCCGCCGCCGGCGAGCAGGGGCCTCCCGAGCTCTCCTTCCCCTCTCCGCGCCGCCGCCGAAGGCGTCCTCGGGCTAGGCTCGTGTGGCGCGGCGGCGACGCGATTTCCGTGGCTCGCGATCTGGGGGCGTAGCGGCGGCGTTCCTCCTGCTCCTGCATCGCGAACCGGCCGGCGGCGGTGAGATGGATCGGCGGCGACCTAGCAGACGTGCACATGCACTGCTGCAGCGGCGGCGGCAGCAACGCTGCGGGCCTGTTTGGATCTCGATCTGACGGGCTGCCGTACTGGTGGTGCCGGTCCGGTAGCAGCTTGGGCTGCGGCTGGTGGTGCCTCAGTTTACGGCTGACCCTGCAGCAGGATGACGCCGGGGTGGACTCGAGGCAAGACTTCTAGGTCACCAAATGGCGGGCTTGTCATGGCCGATGACGTCGGCGCCCGCGGGCGTCGTTTCCTTGCTGAAGGCGTCATCGCTGCAAAGTCTTGCCTCCCGCGCCGATGCTCCGGGGGAAACCTCAGATCTGGGTCTACCGGATCGGACGATGACGATGCCTTTGGTGCCGTTCTCCCTCTTTAGGGCATCGTTCTGGAGCATGCTATGACTGGAGGGGTTTGACGTCGGAGCGGTGTTGCAATTACTGCATCAAAGACAGTGAATCTCGACGGCGCGGTGCAGCGGAGTTTCGACGTGTCGGAAGCATGATATTGGGCACGCGCAGAGTGGTGGAGCTGTCTGGCATCGTGGTGGCGTCGACGGCAGGCCTAACATGGTCATCACGCTGATCTATCCTGGATGGGATGACGGAAGATGGTGGCAGCGACTTCTGATGTGCATATGCGACGTGCGCTGAGGATCGGCTGGACCGGTTTGTGTTACCGGCACGCTGTCGGGCGGCCTGGTTGAAGCCTCCGGTTTTAGATGATGTGCGTTGGTGTGTGAGGTTAGGGCATCGGTCCTAATCAGTCCACCCCCTTCATCAAGGTTTTGTAGGTGTAGCGTTTATCGCCTGAATGGTGGTTTCCAGTTGATCGATGTAATGCTTTGTAAGGTGTTGAATGTTAATAATTACGGATAGCTGTGTACATCATTTTGATGCAGAGGCCGGGGATCCGCACCCCTTTTCTAAAAAAAAAAAAGTAGTGCTATCGATGTCTCGAGCCTTGTCAGCTCGTGCCACCTTAACATTCCCCTCTTTCTTTGGTTTTAAGCACAACCTAGCAGAGCTTTCTACCTTTCTCGTGAGGTGGGAATCGGTAAAGAAAACGAAGGCGACGATATAAAACGATAAAGAACATCAAAAGCCGAGTCCTAGAGCATCTTCGCTGCACACTGATCTAGTAGCGACACCGAGGCTTGTCGTGCCCACACATCGCTGCTTCTACACATATTCACTCACAAAGGAAGAGGGGTGAGCCGAAGTCGTCCGAGGTCTCGGAAGCTATGGCAAGAGTCGAAGCAGTGGTCGTCTGCCTCCTCATCGTCGCCATGGATGTCGCCGCCGGCGTGCTCGGGATCCACGCGGAGAAAGCTCAGAACCAGGTAACGTTTGTGACAGCAATATTACAAAGAAGCAGGTGCTTCAGGCTTGCTGACTTCGTCTTGTCGAACTTCTGTCATCTTTCAGGGAAGGCACTTGCGGATACTGTTCATTGAGTGCAGGCAGCCGGTCCGGCAGGCCTACAAGCTGGGCCTCGCGGCGGCCGCGGTGCTGGCGGCGTCGCACGTCATCGCCAACATCGTCGGTGGCTGCGCATGCGTCTGCTGCTCCGGCGATAAGCTCCGGCGCTCGTCGCCCAACCGGCATATGGCGTCCTTCGCCCAGGTCCTCACATGGTACGCTCCTATCCTACGCGCGATTCGATCCGAAGAACACTGAATACATATTGATGAGCTGCATGCATGTTTTGTCACTGTGTCTCGATCGATCGGCAGGATGGTTCTGATAGTGGCGCTGGCGCTGCTGGTCCTCGGGGCGCTGCCCAACTCCAAGAAGTCGCTGGCGCAGTGCGGCGTGATGCGGCACAACTTCCTCTCCATCGGCGGCATCCTCTGCTTCGTGCACGCTCTCTTCTGCCTCGTCTACTACGTCTCCGCCAACGCCGCCGTGCGGGAGGAAGGCGGCCGCGGGTCCAAGGCCGTCGGCGTCCACACATGATGCTGATGGATCGCTCTGCTCGATAGACCACGCAACTGCTGTTGCTTTTTGGTATATTTTCCCCGCCTACGAGAGAGGATGTGAAATAGTCTGCAGTTCTGCTTGCTGTGTGCATGATGTGTTGGCAGCGGACCATGTCGAGTAGTGGTAATTTTACCAGTTCGTTCTGTCGTGTGCGATTAAATCTTTAGGATTACTGGCTGTTTCATGAATATATTTGAAGGATTTTCCGGGGTGACGAAACAGTGTCAAGTCTATCTTGATGTTCACCTTTCTCCCTCTCGGAATGGTTACTCTCTGCCGACAGAGCTCGGTGCTTCACTGCTTCGGCAAATTAAAAAAAACGGTGAACTTTGGGGTGGAAGTCTCGTTCCATCAGGCCATTCTCGTTCAAGGCCGGGAAGGCCTAGTTCTAAAAACCGGCTTGTCGGCAGGATAGCAGGCGATCCTACTGAGCACCGATAGTGGATGGCGTGCACACCTGATGCTGATGGATCACTCATCATCTCTTCCTTTAAACCGGCCGCTTCTGCCTTTGGTAAATTTTCTCCGCTTGTGAGATGACTCTGCAACTCTGCTTGCTGTATGCATGATGTGTGGCACCGTGTCACTGAACTACCTAGTGATACTCTGAAGCTCTGAGCAGTTTTGTCATGTTCAATAAAAATAATTTGGGGTTACTGGCTGGCTACAGTATTCTCGGGCCATTAAAGGATTTTCAGTAAACACTGTTGTGTAGTCTAGCTTCATGTTCCCCTTTCTCATACGGAATCGCTATCCTCAGCCGATAGATCCTGGTGCTTCGGCAACAAGACAAAAACGAGAACGAGCCAGTGGCTCGGTGGTAGGGTGTGGCAGTGGCCAGCCCACCCCACCCGAGTTCGATCCTGGATCAGCTCGCGGTGTCTCACATGCGTGAACAGTGCCCGGCGTGGCACTGTTCACGCGAACAGTGCTTCTGGCCCAATTCCACCATGGTTCAGTCAGAGCTATTCTGGTGTGCCCACCACCGTAGAGGTTTTTCAGTAGGTCTAGCCTCACGGGGCTCAGAAGCTTAGTATAGTCTGGTTAGATCTAGCTTACGCACAGGTGGTGTGCGTGTGGTGTTGAGTGTGTGTGGAGTGAGTTGTGCGTGAGTTCAGATACTACAGCTGTACTGTAAAAGACCTGTAATTCTCAAAAAAAAAGGCAACAAAACAAAAACGGTGGACTTTGGGTGTCACGTTATAAAATTTGAGCCCATATCTTGTATTTTAGCGGATTGTAGCCCATATATGGGCAGCCCAATAAAACAAATTCTGAAAATGTCTCACTGCCCATGTATGGCAAGAAGTGGAGTGCTAAATTTAGTCAGCAAATCCTACTTGCCGCCCGTTGCGGCGCGGAAGCTTGGCTCTCGCCGCACACCCCGACGCCGCAACGGCAACCCATATGTTATTTTTCTAAAATAAAATGTTTTCTTCCTTATTGTTCTTTTTTTTTGTTATTTTTTCTTTACTTTTATGATTCTGAAAAACATATTTGATAAATGTTTAGATTTAAAAAATACATTTTTAAAATATTGACAATTAAAAAATCTTCAAATTGTACACATTTTAAAACATATTGATATTTTAGAATGGTTTGGGTAAGAAATACATTTCAAAAATATACAATTTGAAATATGTCTAGATTTTGAAAATGTTCTCTGGGTTCAAATATATATTTTCTTTAAATTATTACACTAATTTAAATATTAAATGTAAATCTGGTATGTTCTCATATAAAAGAGAAGATTTACAGAAAATAAAAGCATAAAAACTCACCTATTAATCGGACGTGGAAATGCGACCAATTGGATGATCGCCTCAGGCTGCGGGAGCAGGTTGCGCCGCTAAAGGTGGCATATAGGCTCTCCTACTTTAGCTTTGCATGGAAATTTGGAGGACATTTGCACCACACATGTAACCTCGCAACCCACGTTGTATCAGATTTGTTCAAACCACTCGATACAAAGGCATTTGTTGTATGCGTAACACGCACCGAAACTTAACTAGCTTTGCCTTCTCTCGCCACTTGAGACGCTATCGTATCTATTCCATAACAAGCACCGACGAATGTCAGAGGAGCCTCTCAAACACTCTCTCTTGTCATCATTGATGTCCACTACACGCTTATATTTTGTTTATTTTGTTGGGCCTCCAAGCGCAAAAGTTTGTAAAACAAATTTAATTTAAGTGAATGATCCAAGGTTTATCGAACTCATGAGATGTAGGTTGAATTTATTCTCACTCGAACAACATTGCAATATCATACAAGAAGTCTATTGTGTCATCAAAACACGTAATACAACTTTCAGTTATATATATATAGGTGCACTAGTTCTGTAAAGGAATAAAATACTAGTAATAACGGTGCCAGAAAGAGCTTAGTTGTCGGGGTGTGAGTATTGCTTACCTAGTCCCAACAAGGATGATAAAAGGTGGTTTTAAGTTAAAATAACTATTGTAGCAAGGTAACAAGTAACAAAAGTGACTAAAAACGATATTTCAATGCTTGGAAATAAGGCATCGGATCATACTTTCACTAGTGACTATTCTCATCGTCATTAACATAAATAACCGTGTGATAAACCCCTATGAAAGCATGCATAGTGTCGCTACTCCGAGCTCACTCGGCTATGGATCAACATAGGTGAGTGATGGCCCTTCACGTAGTTACCTGCGAGAAAAGTAAATGGGTTAGGTTGAGACTTCAAGTGCAGAGTGTGTAGTATATGGAAGACGGTTTTCTCCACGAGGGGTGACTCGAGGGTTTAATATCGAACTCTCGGCGAATCAGTAGTGAAAGATTTATCTTCCTATCCTTCTCTTGATTACCTACCAAACAAAGTAAATGTTTTGATCCTCAACCTCACCTAGTGGTTGTCAAGCACAAGGTGTGAGAATAATATGAAAATAATATGCAATGCAAACAAGAAATAAATATGCAGTGGTGGTAAATAAATATGCAACGATGGTGGAAACAATGATAAATGATATTTTGGGGGTTTTATATGATGTATGCAAGATGTAAAAGTGTTTTTGTATTTTCGGATTTTTAAATGACAGAAAATGTAAAAGTGGTAAAAGTGGTTGGAAAGGTGTTTCTTATGATTAAAAATGGACCGGGGTTCATGGTTTCACAAATGCACTCTCTCTTTAATAAAGTGGTAGACAATGGAACACTAGAGTTGACATATGAGATTGCAACATACAAATTTTATGACAACTTACTAATTATATGGGCATCACGTCCTGACATAGAGACTTTTTGTTTGTTAGTCTCTCTTATACTCAACCAAGATGCGAACTAAATCATAACACCTCAGTAATTAAGATAAATCAGAGCATAGCTTCAAGTCTTTTGACATGAAGTTAAAATAAGAACATGCCAGATCTAGTCACGGAGAAGTTGCATGGTCACCCACAACCCCTGTAGCATGGTATTTTTCTTTATCCCTAGTGAGGCAACAAAGTAAGGTATAACACCCAATTGGGTCACGATATTTAAGTGGTCAGCTTACCGCACTAGCCAGTAGGAGGTGAAGACACTTCTGAAGGTGTCAACGGCGCCAGAAAACTTGTGTTGTTGATGGGGTGGAAGAATTCCTAACGGTTGACTTGGAACCTGCACACAAAACAATCAAACTACTTTGCCCCAACGAAACGGTGAGGGTGTCAATCTCACCGGCTTGCTGAAAACAAAGGATTAAAAGTGTTGTATGGAAAATGATGTTTAATTGCAGAGAATGAAAGAGAACAATGATTGCAGTAAGTTGTATTTCAGATGTAAAAGAATGGACCAGGGTCCATAGTTCACTAGTGGTGTCTCTCCATAATAAATAACTAACATGCTGGGTAAACAAATTACAGCTGGGCAATTGACAATATTGAAAAGTGCATAACATGCATGTGCAAGTTATGGTGTCTACTATGAGATTCATTTGGGCATTACGACAAGGTACACAGACCGCTATCCAGCATGCATCTGTGCCTAAATAGTCCACCTTCAGGTTAGCATCCGCACCCCTTCCAGTATTAAGTTGCAAGCAACAGCCAATTGCATTAAGTAAAGTGCATAATGTAAACAACACATTCATCCTTAGACAAAGCATCATTAGGTTACTCCTACTGGCAACAGCACATCCACAACCTTAGAGGTTGCTGTCACTCCCCCAGATTAAATGGAGACTGAACCCACTATCTAGCATAAATACTCCCTTTTGGAGTCACAAGCATCCACTTGGCCAGAGTATCAACAAGCAACGGAGAGCATGCAAGATCATAAATAACATAGACATAATATTTCAGTATTCAACTTGACATGGTATCAATATTCATCAGATCCCAGCAAACACAACATTTAGCATTACAATAAGATGATCTTGATCATGATAGGCAGCTCACAATATCTAAACATGATGGCACAAGAGGAGAAGATAACCATCTAGCTACGGCTATGGACTCATAGTACAAGGATGAACTACTCACACATCACTCCGGAGGCAGGCATGGCGATGTAGAGCCCTCCGGTGATGATTCCCCTCTCCGGCAGGGTGCCGGGAAGAGCTTCAGAACCCTCCCGAGTTAGGGTTGACGGCGGCGACGGCTCTAGAACTTTTCATGGTTTTTTACTCGGGTACTTAGGGTTTTCCCGTCAAAGGCAATTTATAGGCGAAGGGGCGGCGTCGATGGAGGCCCGTGGCCTCCTCACCACGTGGTGGCGCGGTAGGAGGTGGGACCACGCCACCAGGTGGTGAGGACGGCCCACGACCCCCCTTCGTCTCTCCACTCCATGTATGTGTCAGAAAAATAGGGACTTTGGCTTTTGTTTCATCCAATTCTGAGAATATTTCCAGAACAACTTTTCTGAAACCAAAAACAGCAGAAAACAGGAACTGGCACTGTGGCATCTTGTTAATAGGTTAGTCCCTTCACAGAGGGAAGCAGGAATTAAATCATGTGCTAGAGATTTTTAGGTTTTTGAAATCATATAGAGAGCATAAAGTAAGTTTTTGTGAGGTGTTTGTTGTTGTCAACGAATGGCAGTGGGCACTCTATCTCCCTTGTTACCCAGACTTTCAAGAGCGGCTCCCATGAAGGACGTTATTTCTACCCAAGGGTAGATCATCCCTCTTCTCTTTTGTTTACACACGCATATTTATAAATTGGTATGACACTCCTCCCAACCTTTGCTTACACAAGCCATGGCGAACCGAATCCTCGGGTGCCTTCCAACAATCACATACCATGGAGGAGTGCCCATTTGATAATGTTTAACACTTTGATACTTGCTTTTGATAAATCATTGGCAAAACATCTGAAGAGAATTAAACAGTTATAGTTGTAATTAATTGGGACTGGGCACCCCATTTGCCAGCTCTTTTTGCAAAGTTATTGGATAAGCGGATGTATATGCCACTAGTCCATTGGTGAAAGTCTGTCATGAGTAAATGACAACACTAGTACAGAACGACACATCGGAAACGGGCCAAAAACCCCATCGGAAACAGAAAAAGGGTCCGTGTTCCCGACCCCGTTACTGATGTGAAGGCCCTCTTCGGTAACGGAGGCGAAAAACCGTCACTGATGAGGCGTCGGTTTGGCAACGGTTGTGCACAACCTCCGTTTCTGATGTGTCGGAACATCAGTAACGGAGATTCTGTTACTGCTCGTTTGCATTGAGGTTTCTTCATAAGCCTAGAGCAGGAATAGATTTGGCATTGGACATTTAAAATTTCACAGCAGAAGCACAAAAAGGCTAACAAATTCATTCATTCATAAGGTATAACAAATGTCACCGATACATTGCATCACAAGACAACCAATTACTTATCTTCATTGTCATGCCTCTCTAAATCTATCATTGACATGTCTAGCTAAATCTATCTATGTCATGCCTCTCTAAACTTATCCTTGTCATTTCCAACTTAATTTATCTTCATGACTTGCTGTTAGAGTTCATGAATTCAATCTCCTTCTTGGATGGTGTCACCAAAATATAATCAACTCGCCACTTTGTCCCCGACCTTGTATTTAGCTCATTTAAATGAGCTAAACGGATCAGCACCATGCTCTGCACATAGTGCAATAAGCGAGTGCTGATGTACTGAAGGTGCCTCTTTTGTAGAGTGGTCATGTAACATCCCAAGTTTTTCAAAAAGTTGAAAATTTTAAAACTTTTGAAAACTATTATGTATTTTGCTTTGAAAAGAAAAATCATGCATGCATTCATCTGCATATTGTATTGTTGCATTTGTATGTTTCAAAAGTTGGAATATTATTTCCACTTGAAAACCTATGTATGAAAAATATATATTAAAAGGACTAACTATGTCCAATATATTATTTTGAAGTATTGTGGTATACTCCTTTGAGTTAAATGTTTGGTTGTGAATTGTTTGTATGTATTGGAAGTTATTCTTGATTTTGAATGAAAATATTTATTTGGATTTTAATTTGAGTTTTGATTTCATTTTAAATTATCAAACTCTTTTATAAACAAAATGTTTTAGTGCACAATTATCTTATTGAGTGATATGGAATATGATTACTCACATTTTGGTATGGATTTTAAATTTAAGTTCAAAAGAATTTTATAAAATCCTATTTATAAAATTTAACATAAAGGTCTAATTAAACCTTTATGTAATGTTTGAATTTTCAAAATTTGAAAAGTTGGAAAATGATTTTTGAAAGTTTTAACATAAAGGATTTTATTTTACAAAACTGTAGAATTTGGTTTGAATCCATTTGGATTTATAAATCAAAAGATATACAAGTTTTCAGTTTTGGAAAAAGTTTTGAACAAAAAAAATAAACGCAGCTATCTACCGCACGGTGCAGCGCGCAGAAGCCCAACAGCAGCCCACGGCCCAACTCGCCCTCTCCCTCACTGCCATGCGGGCCCCACCTCTGATGCGGCTTCATCATCAACCTCTCCCGCACGAAATCCTTTTCGAACCCTAACCAAAATCGGATCAAAATCCGTTGCGATACGATCGCAATCTCCCGGGACTCTGCCCCATATAAACCCCCACGGCCTCCTATCTCAAAGCCCCCACGAACGCTAGCCAAATCGCCGCAAGGCTGCCCACAAATCCGCCACCGCCGTCCGACATTGTCGCCGCCGTGGAGCTCAAACTCCGGTCAATTCCGGCGACGCCAAGCCCTCCTAACCCTCCCATCCTTTCTCTTTTTGTCCGGCGCATCTTCTGACTAAGCGCCGCAATTTTTCGTGCATTAGGACGAGCTGTCCGTGGTCGACCCGACGCCACCGCCGTCGTCTCCATCTCCAGCGAGGAATTTGGAGAAGCACCGCAGCCCTCCGTCGTCGCCTACCACGCCACCGAGTCTGCCTCGACATCCCGCACGACTTGGTAACGAAAGCCCCCTCCCGAAACCTTTGTTACGTTGATCGCACGAACGCCGGCCATGGCGCCGCCGTGTTTTTTTTAAGTCGCCGGAGCAAATCCGGTACGGCCGCGCCGCCCGCGCATGGTCGTTAGATCTTAGATCCTCCTCCAAACAGGTACCAGCGAATCACGAGCCGCCATGTCGAAGCCCAGTCAGCACAGCGTCAGTGCACAGTCAGCAGCGCCAGCCAATCAGAGATCGCCACGTGGCCAGAATTTTCCAGCGATTTTCTTATTTTGTTTTATATGGCAATTTTGCAGAAAAGACCCTGTATTTTAGATCTATCATAATTGTTTATTGGCTTAGCCAAATTTTACAAATTTTATATTTTTGGAAAGCTCTCGAAGCGTAGAAACTTTTGGCGAAATTAATTTTATGTTTTGTCGAATTAATTTTGTTTATTTTCAAAAGTGGCTTTATTGGTATTTTGAACATAACTTCAATTTAAAAATTGATCTTTGATCAAACTCTTTCGCTATAAATTTGTATGCCTAAGTATTGGCCGTAGGTTTACTCTACTTTTTCTGTAAAAGTATTTTCTATGATTTATGTATTTAATTTTGATAAAATACTTTTAAGGTGTTATTTTAATCATTAAAATTGATTAAAATTAATTTTCTTCATATATTCGACTAATAAAATGACTTAGCCATATTTTTGATCACTTTAGTTACAAAAAGTACTTAGAAATATTTGCCTCTCCAAACAAAGTAATTTTCTTCCTTAGAAAATATGTGATAATTATTTTGACAACATTATTTCCTTAGAAAAATTTCAACATCTTAAAAGTGCTAAATCTTTTCCTTAGAGAAATTTAGCATCTTGAAAACTTAGTTGTGTTCCTTAGAAAATTTATCAACTATTGTTTTAAAGTATTTTTCCTTAGAAAAATACCAAAACCTTATTTTATGAACCCTTACTTAGAAATTGTTTTGACTTATTGTTTGACCTCTTTGGTCCTTAGTTATATTTGGAACATCTTATTTGCCTTGCATTCCTTAGAGTATTTTTCATGGCATTGCATGCATATTAAATCCTTAGAAATATTTTGCACTTCTTACATGACATTCCTCCTTAGAAAAATTGAGGATGCTTGTTAGCCCTTTTGACCCTCCTAGTCAAAACCCACTAAGTTAGAATTAGTGGAAACCAATGAAGGACTTAGCCAAGAAAACAAGACTCCAGAAGCATCTCCACGAAGTAAAAGTATTTAGAAGAAAATCAAGAAGAAGTTCAAGAAGACCAACTACCTACATTTTCTAAGTCTTTCTTTCCTTTCTCTCTTTTCTTCCTTCTTCTCTTAGACTTCATGGTGACTAAGTTATATTTAAGACCAACCTTGATGCTGCCAACATCATCAAGACTACAGAACCATCAAGTCTACAAAATTCAATGATGTCAACACGGAGAAAGCTACAAGGAAGCCCCGAGAAGATTCTTGGAAGACCAGCTACTTCTTTCTTTCTATCTTCTCTTTCTTTCTATTTTTGTCTCACTTTGGACATAGACCAAATCCTTGATGTTTGTGACTAAGTTCCTAGAGTGCTAATTGAAGACCATTGAAGATCAATGAAACTACAAAGGAGTTGAAGATGTTTTGAAGATCAAACATGTGAAGACTTGAATAGCCTTACAACTTTTCAAGTTGTCGTTTTATCAAGTTTATTTTTGCTCAACCTTGACCTTGCCTTAGCTTGTTCTGTATGTCATTCACATCATAATTCCTTGTATCATTCTACATCTCATGCATGTCATATTTTCTTAAGTATTGTTTGGCTGCATGTTTATTGTGGCTTGTTTGATGTGTTAGAAATTTCGGAGAGAGACGAAGGCTTTGCAACTGCTACACCTGTTCTCCTTATTGCCAAGGCAAGTGGCACACCCCTCATGAATTTCCTAAGTATTTTCTATGCATGACTTAGTGTATTTCTTTATATGCATGTGTTGGATAGTATTGTTATGCTAAAACTACTATCTCCCTTACACTAGTTGTGTCTAGAATCCTATTGATAACTTAGTAGACATATTGATGCTATGCAAAAAGTGTTTATTGAAAAGCTTAATTCTACTAAGTTAATTTACCACCTGGGTGGATTGGTTTTGAATGGTTTTTGTTGAGTGTTGTCCCTTAGGGGTGACCTCTAAGGGATAGTCACTTGTGGTTGCCACCCAGGGTATTAAAGGGACCAATGTTTTCTCTAAGTGAAGTTGCTACCGTGCAACCATTAGTCATATGGGCTCTGACTAGATGGATTAAGTTGCGTGGACTCCTCTCGGCTTGACAAGCAGATGTAGAGGATGTAGGTGGAACGGGTCAAGCTGGTATGGGATGGGGAAAATGCTTCTGAAAAGTCTCGTCTCAACTCTCTCCTTTTCCTTAACACAAATGGAGTGTTTGAGGATAGTTTGGGTTTGTTGGGTCTAATGGTGAAAGTGCACAACTTCTGCAGAGTTAAAACTAAGTACTTAGCCGTGTCCCCGGTTACGGACAATTCAAGCAGCTGATCAAGGATGTCAGCGGAGGCTCCCAACATCTCAATTTCTTAAGTAAAATTTTGATGGGTGAGCAAGGGTAGATGAGACTATGGTTTTCAAGCCATACTTGTCTCAATTTTTTGAAAAAATGTTTTACAAAGTGTTAGGCAAAATTGGCTTTATGCAAAATAGCCTTGAACTCCACCAGCCAAAATATGCATATAGGTTATTAGAGTTATTCCACTAAGTGTCCACATAGTGTCACTTGCCAGATCCATTTTTAATGGTTCTGACCCACTCTGTTGCAAAATTTTATTTGTTGCAGATTGTTCTGACGATAAGTGAGTTTTCGTTAAGGTTTCGAGTCTGCAACCAACATGTTTCGCCTGTGGCGCATGAAGATGATGGAGACTCCATGAAGAATAAATTTCCGCTGCTTTACTCTTTCAAAGCTAGCATCGTGCTATGCAATTTGTAATGAATATTTTCCTAAGTACTGGATCCGCGTGTAATAATTGATACTTTGTTGTGATATTCATCGTAAACTGTGTGTGCAAATGAATCGATCCAGGGGTTTGCACTATACACAACAGATGGTATCAGAGCACTGTGTTGCCTGTAGGTTCGAAACCCTAAGTCTGGTTAGAGATAAGAAAGCCCATAGGACAAAATTTTATTTGTTCTTCGTCTAAAACCTTTTGATATCATTCTTGTAACTTCTTAACTATTCACGTTCTAAATGCCTCCTCTTATTTATAGATGTCCCGCCTCCTGGAATCACTCAAGAAAGGTCCAGCAATGACCATGACCTTGGAATGTGAGACTGAGTTTCCAAAAGTTTTGAAGGACCTCATGTTGAGCATGGGACTTGAAGGAGCAGCAGTCTACAAAGGTTTCCTTTCATGGGTGAAGGTCAAGAGTACTGGTGGGTGCAACTCCATCTATACAAGAACAAAGATGATGACCACAAGACCAAAGGCTGCTGCATGTTCACAAACCCAATAATTCGAACATCATTCTTTGATTCAGCAAGAAGTGCAGCATGGGAGGCCATCGAGAACCTTGGAAGAAGACTTCGATTTAGACTCCACAACACTCAGAAATATCTTGATGAACTCAAGGAAATAGAGGAGGAACTCGATGCACTCAAGAAGGAGATAGAATAGACCCCCCTTATGTATTAGAATAAAGAAACCATGTTGATGTATTGACCTATCAAATTGTGGTATGGTAGTACTATCATATTGTTTCCCCATATTCTAGGTGTACTTCGATCCAAAAACGACTAGTTTGGTTTTCTCAATAGTTTGTGAGTTTTTATCTTGTGTGGTTGTTTGTGTCAAATTGCTTGTATGGGTAGGAATATTTCTCTTAGATCTGTCTATCTTTTACTCATCTATGCTAAACCCAAACAGATGCCTCGCCAAAGCACCCACGATGATGAGATGAAAAATGCAATTCAACTGTTAGATGCTCAGAATCAGTTAATGCAACTCATGGCCCAGAATCATGTCAACAACCACAACAAAGAGATACCCCAGGGAATGCAACAACTGTTGGACAACCAAACCCACATTGTGCAGATGATGTGTCACAACATGGCCAACAATAAGGTCAACTCACCACAGATTGACATTGGTAAGGAATTCAAAGGAAGTACTTTGACAAAACCTCACGCCTGCAAAACGTGTGGAGAAATAGGACACACATCCAAGGAATGTCATGATGAATGGCCCCATGGTGTCTCAATCTATCCTATCAACGGATGCCCTTCAACCATGGTTACTTGCTTTTTTGTGTGAGGCAACAAATCATGTCCCAACCCAGTGTCAACTCTACCCCATGGTGCAAGAAGTCAGTCAACAAGCCAAAGAGGGAAATGCAACAAATTCTCAAGAGGTATTTGGAAGCACAGGAACAAGAGAAGGAACGCAAGCGAGATACTACCCATATAACATGTTTCACATGTAGGGAAACAAACACTACACATGGGGTTGCGTAGAGAAGAAGGATGATGATAGAGTCAAGCCAAAACAATATCAAAAGAGACTCACCTTTCCTGCTAAGAAGGAGGATGAAGCCAGACTCCAAACTCATCCTCACACACCCAAAGTCACCACCAAGTGTTGTTATTCATGTGAAGAAGAAGGTCATTTTTCTCAAGATTGCCCCATCAAGCGAACCAGATCGTCAGCCTTTGCAATAAATTATGATAGACAAGAGATATAAGACCTTCTAGCACTGGAGAAACCTAAAAAGAAAAGGTTGGGTATCTATAAGCACCATTCTGAACTTTTTGTCAAGAATCACTTTGCTCATGATGTGAAGCATGGTATTAAACATGGGAATCACCATAGTGCAGGAAGTCACCACAAGCATCATGATCACAATGGTGGATTCAAGGGAAGCAGTGGAGGCTACAAGGGAAATGGACATGCTGGCCCAAATCCCGAACTCAAGAAGGATATCAGCCAAGTGCTTTGCTACAAGTGCAATAACAAGGGCCATTATGCCAATGAGTACCCAGAAAAGAAAAAGACAGAAGAAACAACCAAGCCAAATCCTTTCGATAAAGGATACGTGAACCATATCCATATCGGAAGAAACTACAATTTGCCTAGTATGGTGAATGGTACGTTCTCAATCAAGTATCCACTTCGAAGTTTTCACTACCAACAAAAATTCTTTTAAGGGTGGTAGCCCACCCAGATATCCCAGTCACAACCTTTTTGCTAGCCTTCCCGAATCTCGGGACGAGATTCCTTTTAAGAGTGGTAGTCTGTAACATCCCAAGTTTTTCAAAAAGTTGAAAAATCAGAAAAATTTAAAACTTTTGAAAACTATTATGTATTTTGCTTTGAAAAGAAAAATCATGCATGCATTCATCTGCATATTGTATTGTTGCATTTGTATGTTTCAAAAGTTGGAACATTATTTCCACTTGAAAACCTATGTATGAAAAATATATATTAAAAGGACTAACTATGTCCAATATATTATTTTGAAGTATTGTGGTATACTCCTTTGAGTTAAATGTTTGGTTGTGAATTGTTTGTATGTATTGGAAGTTATTCTTGATTTTGAATGAAAATATTTATTTGGATTTTAATTTGAGTTTTGATTTCATTTTAAATTATCAAACTCTTTTATAAACAAAATGTTTTAGTGCACAATTATCTTATTGAGTGATATGGAATATGATTACTCATATTTTGGTATGGATTTTAAATTTAAGTTCAAAAGAATTTTATAAAATCCTATTTATAAAATTTAACATAAAGGTCTAATTAAACCTTTATGTAATGTTTGAATTTTCAAAATTTGAAAAGTTGGAAAATGATTTTTGAAAGTTTTAACACAAAGGATTTTATTTTACAAAACTATAGAATTTGGTTTGAATCCATTTGGATTTATAAATCAAAAGATATACAAGTTTTCAGTTTTGGAAAAAGTTTTGAACAAAAAAAATAAACGCAGCTATCTACCACACGGTGCAGCGCGCAGAAGCCCAACAGCAGCCCACGGCCCAACTTGCCCTCTCCCTCACTGCCATGCAGGCCCCACCTCTGATGCGGCTTCATCATCAACCTCTCCCGCACGAAATCCTCTTCGAACCCTAACCAAAATCGGATCAAAATCCGTTGCGATACGATCGCAATCTCCCGGGACTCCTGCCCCATATAAACCCCCATGGCCTCCTATCTCAAAGCCCCCACGAACCCTAGCCAAATCGCCGCAAGGCTGCCCACAAATCTGCCACCGCCGTTCGACATTGTCGCCGCCGTGGAGCTCAAACTCCGGTCAATTCCGGCGACGCCAAGCCCTCCTAACCCTCCCATCCTTTCTCTTTTTGTCCGGCGCATCTTCTGACTAAGCGCCGCAATTTTTCGTGCATTAGGACGAGCTGTTCGTGGTCGACCCGACGCCACCACCGTCGTCTCCAGCTCCAGCGAGGAATTTGGAGAAGCACCGCAGCCCTCCGTCGGCGCCAACCACGCCACCGAGTCCGCCTCGACATCCCGCACGACTTGGTAATGAAAGCCCCCTCCCGAAACCCTTGTTCCGCTGATCGCACGAACGCCGGCCATGGCGCCGCCGTGTTTTTTTTTAGGTCGCCGGAGCAAATCCGGTACGGCCGCGCCTCCCGCGCATGGTCGTTAGATCTAGGCCGTCGGATCTCTTAGGAACGGCCAGGATTAGATCCTCCTCCAAACAGGTACCAGCGAATCACGAGCCGCCATGTCGAAGCCCAGTCAGCACAGCGTTAGCGCACAGTCAACAGCGCCAGCCAATCAGAGATCGCCACGTGGCCAGAATTTTCCAACAATTTTCTTATTTTGTTTTATACGGCAATTTTGCAGAAAAGACCCTGTATTTTAGATCTATCATAATTGTTTATTGGCTTAGCCAAATTTTACAAATTTATATTTTTGGAAAGCTCTCGATGCGTAGAAACTTTTGGCGAAATTAATTTTATGTTTTGTCGAATTAATTTTGTTTATTTTCAAAAGTGGCTTTATTGGTATTTTGAACATAACTTCAATTTAAAAATTGATCTTTGATCAAACTCTTTTGCTATAAATTTGTATGCCTAAGTATTGGCCGTAGGTTTACTCTACTTTTTCTGTAAAAGTATTTTCTATGATTTATGTATTTAATTTTGATAAAATACTTTTAAGGTGTTATTTTAATCATTAAAATTGATTAAAATTAATTTTCTTCATATATTCGACTAATAAAATGACTTAGCCATATTTTTGATCACTTTAGTTACAAAAAGTACTTAGAAATATTTGCCTCTCCAAACAAAGTAATTTTCTTCCTTAGAAAATATGTGATAATTATTTTGACAACATTATTTCCTTAGAAAAATTTCAACATCTTAAAAGTGCTAAATCTTTTCCTTAGAAAAATTTAGCATCTTGAAAACTCAGTTGTGTTCCTTAGAAAATTTATCAACTATTGTTTTAAAGTATTTTTCCTTAGAAAAATACCAAAACCTTATTTTATGAACCCTTACTTAGAAATTGTTTTGACTTATTGTTTGACCTCTTTGGTCCTTAGTTATATTTGGAACATCTTATTTGCCTTGCATTCCTTAGAGTATTTTTCATGGCATTGCATGCATATTAAATCCTTAGAAATATTTTGCACTTCTTACATGACATTCCTCCTTAGAAAAATTGAGGATGCTTGTTAGCCCTTTTGACCCTCCTAGTCGAAGCCCACTAAGTTAGAATTAGTGGAAACCAATGAAGGACTTAGCCAAGAAAACAAGACTCCAGAAGCATCTCCACGAAGTAAAAGTACTTAGAAGAAAATCAAGAAGTTCAAGAAGACCAACTACCCACATTTTCTTTCTTTCCTTTCTCTCTTTTCTTCCTTCTTCTCTTAGACTTCATGGTGACTAAGTTATATTTAAGACCATCCTTGATGCTGCCAACATCATCAAGACTACAGAACCATCAAGTCTACAAAATTCAATGATGTCAACATGGAGAAAGCTACAAGGAAGCCTGGAGAAGATTCTTGGAAGACCAACTACTTCTTTCTTTCTATCTTCTCTTTCTTTCTATTTTTGTCTCACTTTGGACATAGACCAAATCCTTGATGTTTGTGACTAAGTTCCTAGAGTGCTAATTGAAGACCATTGAAGATCAATGAAACTACAAAGGAGTTGAAGATGTTTTGAAGATCAAACATGTGAAGACTTGAATAGCCTTACAACTTTTCAAGTTGTCATTTTATCAAGTTTATTTTTGCTCAACCTTGACCTTGCCTAAGCTTGTTCTGTAGGTCATTCACATCATAATTCCTTGTATCATTCTACATCTCATGCATGTCATATTTTCTTAAGTATTGTTTGGCTGCATGTTTATTGTGGCTTGTTTGATGTGTTAGAAATTTAGGAGAGAGACGAAGGCTTTGCAACTGCTACACCTGTTCTCCTTATTGCCAAGGCAAGTGGCACACCCCTCATGAATTTCCTAAGTATTTTCTATGCATGACTTAGTGTATTTCTTTATATGCATGTGTTGGATAGTATTGTTATGCTAAAACTACTATCTCCCTTACACTAGTTGTGTCTAGAATCCTATTGATAACTTAGTAGACATATTGATGCTATGCAAAAAGTGTTTATTGAAAAGCTTAATTCTACTAAGTTCATTTACCACCTGGGTGGATTGGTTTTGAATGGTTTTTGTTGAGTGTTGTCCCTTAGGGGTGACCTCTAAGGGATAGTCACTTGTGGTTGCCACCCAGGGTATTAAAGGGACCAATGTTTTCTCTAAGTGAAGTTGCTACCGTGCAACCATTAGTCATATGGGCTCTGACTAGATGGATTAAGTTGCGTGGACTCCTCTCGGCTTGACAAGCAGATGTAGAGGATGTAGGTGGAACGGGTCAAGCTGGTATGGGATGGGGAAAATGCTTCTAAAAAGTCTCGTCTCAACTCTCTCCTTTTCCTTAACACAAATGGAGTGTTTGAGGATAGTTTGGGTTTGTTGGGTCTAATGGTGAAAGTGCACAACCTCTGCAGAGTTAAAACTAAGTACTTAGCCGTGTCCCCGGTTACAGACAATTCAAGCAGCTGATCAAGGATGTCAACGGAGGCTCCCAACATCTCAATTTCTTAAGTAAAATTTTGATGGGTGAACAAGGGTAGATGAGACTATGGTTTTCAAGCCATACTTGTCTCAAATTTTTGAAAAAATGTTTTACAAAGTGTTAGGAAAAATTAGCTTTATACAAAATAGCCTTGAACTCCACCAGCCAAAATATGCATATAGGTTATTAGAGTTATTCCACTAAGTGTCCACATAGTGTCACTTGCCAGATCCATTTTTAATGGTTCTGACCCACTCTATTGCAAAATTTTATTTGTTGCAGATTGTTCTGACGATAAGTGAGTTTTCGTTAAGGTTTTGAGTCTGCAACCAACATGTTTCGCCTGTGGCGCATGAAGATGATGGAGACTCCATGAAGAATAAATTTCCGTTGCTTTACTCTTTCAATGCTAGCATCGTGCTATACAATTTGTAATGAATATTTTCCTAAGTACTGGATCCGCGTGTAATAATTGATACTTTGTTGTGATATTCATCGTAAACTGTGTGTGCAAATGAATCGATCCAGGGGTTTGCACTATACACAGGTACCTTGCCAATTTCTAAGTGCAGGTATGCTACAGGTCACTGAAATGCAAAGAGAGAATATATGACTCCATGTTAGCTCACTATTCATCTAGCATAAAGGACATACAACACAAAAGGATGCATAAGACAGAATAACAAACTTACAAATCCATTGCATAGTTGTTGTGTACCAACAATTATGTCGGACGACAAGCTCACCTTGGCTAAGGACCCGGCTTTTTATACAGTGTCACCGAAATGTACATCTGTTTTGCAAAGGGGATAAGTCAGCCATGAGTTTCATACACTACCGATTTGTGCTAGTTATGTTCTTTTCGAGCGACACTACGTAGTTGTCCTCAGTGGCGGAGCTAGAACATATTGAACCAGGATGCACACATGTTACCACAATACATTTAAAACAATTTTTAGGGGTGCATATGTGATGAAAAATTGCTAATTTACAAAGAAAAATTCCTTCTCCCGGTGTCCTGTGCACCCGGCTGGCTCAAGGTGGATCCGCCAGTGGTCGTCCTCATCGTCCTCCAATGTATTACAACCCTAGTTCTAGTTCTGTTCATGAGTGTCCTATGGAAGAAAACCTAAGCAGAACAATGACAACAACCCTAGTTCGTCGGCACGACGGCCGGTCAAAAATAGATGTATTACCTTTGGATCTGGCGGCGGGAGTACATAGTCGTCCTCGTCGTCCTCGGATGGAGCAAAGAATGGGTACAGATCAGGTGACGAGATCTGCCCGGGTGGAGCAAAGAATGGGTACGCGCTGCCACGGTCAGAGGAGAGGAAGATGCGCGTCGATACGGTCGGAGGGAGGGAGATGCGCGCCGCCACGGTCGGAGGAGAAGAAGATGCGCGCCGCCACAGTCGGAGGGAGGGAGATGTGCGCCACCACGATCGGAGGAGAGGAAGATGCGCGCCGCCACGGTCGGAGGGAGGGAGATGCGCGCCGCCACGGTCGGAGGGAGGGAGATGCGCACAGCCACGGTGGAGCTAAGATCTGGTGCTGCGTGGAGGCGCCGCCACACTTTGAGAGTGAGGCTGAGAGTGAGAGCGATGGAGTTTAGGGCTGTGTGAAGGGCGCATTTATAGCAAAGTAGAACATCGGAAACGGAGGGTATAAACAACCGTTTCCTTTGATTTTTTTACTGACACACTGGGCTTATACTGATCTCTACTAGTATTGAAGTTGAAGAACATAAAAATAAATAACTATAACTACTCCTCGGCCTCCGCCTTCTCCTGCTCGTATGCAAGGAGAGCCGCGTAGTCGTCCGTGTCGTCGCGCGGCTCCTCGCCGACGATGTCATCACCGCCCGTGCGCCCCTCCCACATCTCGTCGTCATCGTAGGCAGGATCGTCACGCAGCTCCGGCGGGAGGAGGAGCCGGCGGCTCTGAAGCAGCTCAACTCTTTCCGGCGGCATAGGCACCGACGCGCGGTTGTGGTGCCAGCCACCGGGTAGCCGAACCTTTGACCATGGCACTGGCCTCCTATATTGCCAGTGCCGCTCCGCGACGGCCCGCCCGACGATGACGCGGTTCCATCCAGGCGACCGCGGACGAGCGTCTCTCCGCCGTGGCGAGTGGTTGCGGTCGCGAGCACCCGAGGATCCGGCGTCCTCTTCCGGCGGCATAGGCACCCTCCTGTGGTTGACGCGCCAGCCAGCGGGGAGGCTAACATTTGACCAGGGCACTGGCCTCCTATATTGCCAGTGCCTCTACGCGACGGCCTCCGGCACGACGACGCGGTTCCAATTCAGCGAAAGCGGGAAACTGCTGCGGCGAACACCTGAGGAGTTGCTAGGAGTATCCATGGCTGCGGTGAAGTGGCGTACTGAGATAGCAGGGAGATCGTGGGTTTTTAAGGAGTAGTGGGCGGTGTCGCGGCGTCACTACGCCACTACGCCATAGCAGTTACTCCGCTCGCATCGAATTCAACAAAGATGGAACGTGTCCACATTGCACACGGACACACAAAAGTCTCCGTTGCTATAGAGGCACATATCGGAAACGGAGCCAGAATTAAGACCGTTGCCAATAATATGGGTAATGGAGTTAATACTTTCTCCGTTACCTATGTTGACGGGCCAACCACGGCCCAGGTCAGGTTTGTACGCACTGGCCACGCGGAAAGCGCGATTCTCCGTCGCCTAACGCCTGCCATTTCCATAGAGGGGTATCCGATGTGTCGTTCTGTACTAGTGCAAGGTGATAGAGAAAACGCCACATACTTCCTCATGAGCTATAAAACATTGACACAAATAAGGAGTAATAAAGTTTTGAATAGTTTAAAGGTAGCACATGAAGTATTTACTTGGAATGGCAGGAAATACCACATAATAGGTAGTTATGGTGGACACAAATGGCATGGGTTTTGGCTCAAGGTTTGGATGCACGAGAAGCATTCCCTCTCAGTACAGAGTTTAGGCTAGCAAGGTTGTTTGAAGCAAACACAGGATATCAACCGGTACAGCAAGACTTACATAAAAACATATTGCAAGCATTATAAGACTCTACACTGTCTTCCTTGTTACTCAAACACTTTACCACAAAATATCTAGACCTTAGAGATACAAACATGCAAACCAAATCTCAACAAGCTCTACGGTAGTTCTCCACTAATAGGCTTTAACTACATGATGCAAGAGCTTAAACATGATCTACTTGAGAGCTCAAAACAATTGCAAAGCATCAAATTATCCAAGACAATGATCTACAAGAATGAGTATGTCTTTTCAATATACCATCTACCACATGTAGCATTTTCTGTTTCCAACCAAACACCAATCAACTTATTTCAACACAAACTCTCCAAATAATTCATCAATGAAACAAGAGAGTACTTCTCTACAAGAACTAACAGCTCTGAACAAGAGATGCATGAAAAACAGGAGCTAAAAGCATTGCAGTAGCTAGTCAAGAATACTCAACAAATATAAGTGAAGAATACGAGTATTCACATGAAAAAGCGGAGCGTGTCTCTCTCCCACACAAGAATGCTAGGATCCAAATTATTCAGAAAACAAAGCTAAAATAAAAGCACACAGACGCTCCAAGTAAAGCACATAAGATGTGAAAGAATTAAAATATAGTTTCACTAGAGATGACCTGATAAGTTGTTGATGAAGAAGGGGATGCCTTGGGCATCCCCAAGCTTAGACGCTTGAGTCTTCTTGAAATATGCTTGGATGCACCACGGGGGCATCCCCAAGCTTAGGCTTTTCACTCTTCTTGATCATATCATATCATCCTCCTCTCTTGATCTTGAAAACTTCCTTCACACCAAACTCGAAGTAATTCTCATTAGAGGGTTAGTGCATAATCAAAAATTCACATGTTCTGTGATGACACAATCATCTCCAATACATCTGGACATTAGCTACAGCCACTGATATTTTGTGGAGCAAAGAAATCCACTCAAACACAGTAAAAGAGAGAATGCAAAATAAAAGGCAGAATCTGTCAAAAACAGAACAGTCTGGAAAGACGAATTTTTTCGAGGCACTTAAGTTGCTCAGATGTGAAAAGTCAAAACTAATGAAAGTTGCGTACATATATGAGGATCACGCCTAAATTGTTTCAGAATTTTTAGATTTTTCTGGAGTGCGTACAGCTCAAAACGGTGGAGCAAAAATCTATCTCTGCGCAGAAATCCAAATCTAGCATCAACTTTCTATTAGAGGCTTTACTTGGCACAACAATGCAATAAAATAAAGATACAAAGGAGTTGTTACAGAAGTAAGCAAACTCCAAGACTCAAAGAAAAAGAAAAATTACAGAAATAAAAACATGGGTTGTCTCCCATAAGCGCTTTTCTTTAACGCCTTTCAGCTAGGCGCAGAAAGTGAAAATCAAGTGTTTCCAAGTGAAGAAGCATCCAAATCATCAAAGGCTTCATCTAAAACACAACTTGTCACAATAGGTACTTTAGGTATCCCTGAAGATGTTCCAATGTGTAAGTCACCATTAATTGTACTAAAGGTTTTATCAATTTTAAGCGCACTAGGAGGCTTTGGCTTAGGCATCTTGGGACATAAATGAACTTTTGCTCTTTCCCACAAAAGATTTCTCCCTCTTAGTTTTAAGAGAAGAAAAGTCGAACTTAACGTTTCCATAGCCTCCTCTAACTCACCAATTCTATGATTTTGAGTATCATGAGTATTACTAGCCTCTAAAACATCGATTCTTTCATCGATGCTTACTATTGATTCATTAGCCTTACTAACATTTTCAAGAAAATTTGGCAAGTTTTTCTCCATAGAATCCAACTTCTTTATAACATCTTCCAAAGTGATCTCAGCTTTAATATCTTTAGTAGGTGGTATCCCTACCAAACTTTCAATTAAATTGCAAGCTTCCAAAGCAGGAGTACCCAAAAATTACCCCCTGTAAGAGTGTCCAGAACATACCTATACTAGCTAGTGACACCAACATAAAAATTCCTAAGAAGGATCAAGGTAGAATATTTTTTGTACATCTATGATGAGCATCACTTATCCTATACCAAGCATCTTTCAAACTTTCTCCCCCTGTTGCCTAAACGAACGAACTTCAACTTCAGGAGTATTCATTTAGCAAAAAGAACACTAGGCCGAAATAACAAAATAAAAACAAGTAACTATTTTTTTTTTTGATAAAGAGAGCAAACAAGACAAAATAAAAATAAACTAAGCAAGACAATAACAAAGTAAAGAGATTGGAAGTGAGAGACTCCCCTAACAGAAGGCTTGACCTCCCCGGCAACGGCGCCAGAAAACTTGGCGTCTTGTCGGGAGTGCAAGACTTCCAGAAGTCCTCCGACTCCCCGGCAACGGCGCCAGAAAACTTGCTTGATGCGTGTAAACCACACGTTCGTTGGGAGACCCCAAGAGTAAGGTTTGATGAGTGTAGCAGCAAGTCTTCCCTCAGTAAAAACCGAGGTTATCAATCCAGTAGGAGGTGAAGACACTTCTGAAGGTGTCAACGGCGCCAGAAAACTTGTGTTGTTGATGGGGTGGAAGAAGTCCTGACGGTTGACTTGGAACCTGCACACAAGACAATCAAACTACTTTGCCCCAACGAAACAGTGAGGGTGTCAATCTCACCGGCTTGCTGAAAACAAAGGATTAAAAGTGTTGTATGGAAAATGATGTTTAATTGCAGAGAATGAAAAAGAACAATGATTGCAGTAGGTTGTATTTCAGATGTAAAAGAATGGACCAGGTCCACAGTTCACTAGTGGTGTCTCTCCATAATAAATAACTAACATGCTGGGTAAACAAATTACAGCTGGGCAATTGACAATATTGAAAGTGCATAACATGCATGTGCAAGTTGTGGTGTCTACTATGAGATTCATTTGGGCATTACGACAAAGTACACATACCGCTATCCAGCATGCATCTGTGCCTAAATAGTCCACCTTCAGGTTAGCATCCGCACCCCTTCCAGTATTAAGTTGCAAGCAAAGACAATTGCATTAAGTAAAGTGCATAATGTAAACAACACATTCATCCTTAGACAAAGCATCATTAGGTTACCCCTAGTGGCAACAGCACATCCACAACCTTAGAGTTGCTGTCACTCCCCCAGATTAAATGGAGACTGAACCCACTATCTAGCATAAATACTCCCTCTTGGAGTCACAAGCATCCACTGGCCAGAGTATCAACGAGCAACGGAGAGCATGCAAGATCATAAATAATAGACATAATATTTCAGTATTCAACTTGACATGGTATCAATATTCATCGGATCCCAGCAAACACAACATGTAGCATTACAATAAGATGATCTTGATCATGATAGGCAGCTCACAAGATCTAAACATGATGGCACAAGAGGAGAAGACAACCATCTAGCTACTGCTATGGACCCATAGTCCAAGGATGAACTTCTCACACATCACTACGGAGGCAGGCATGGCGATGTAGAGCCCTCCGGTGATGATTCCCCTCTCCGGCAGGGTGCCGGGAAGAGCTTCAGAACCCTCCCGAGTTAGGGTTGACGGCGGCGGCGGCTCTGGAACTTTTCGTGGTTTTTGACTCGGGTACTTAGGGTTTTCCCGTCAAAGGCAATTTATAGGCGAAGGGGCGGCGTCGGTGGAGGCCCGTGGCGTCACCACGTGGCGGCGCGACATGAGGTGGAACCGCGCCACCAGGTGGTGAGGACGGCCCATGGCCCCCCTTCGTCTCTCCTTCGGACTCCGTGTACGTGTCAGAAAATAGGGACTTTGGCTTTTGTTTCTTCCAATTTCGAGAATATTTCCAGAATAACTTTTCTGAAACCAAAAATAGCAGAAAACAGGAACTGGCACTATGGCATCTTGTTAATAGGTTAGTCCCAGAAAATGCATAAAAATGATATAAAGTGTATATAAAACATGTAGCAATTGGCATAATATAAGCATGGAACATCAAAAATTATAGATACGTTAGAGACGTATCAGTGACATGCTACCATCATAATCTTGATCAAATAGTATTGTAAAGCACATGTTATGAATGAAGTGATCCATGTCAATGGTCTATTGTTTGCTATCAAATAGGTAATGAGTAAACAACTATATCATGTAAGTAAAAACTTTTCATAAATAGTACTTTCTAGACAAGTATCAACATGTTTAGCATGTGTTAACTCATAAAGCAATAGTCTCTAAGTAAAAGGTTTCAAACCAACACAAAGGAAGATTTAAGTTTCAGCATTTGCTTTCAACTTTCAACATATATATATATCTCATGGATATTTGTCAACACAAAGCAATATAATAAGCACAATATACACGCATATGAAAATTGGTGTACCAAGGTTGACACTAGTGTTTGCTTCTAAGACAGAAAGAAGTAGGAAAACTGACTCAACATAAAAGTAAAAGAAAGGCCCTTCGTAGAGGGAAGCATGGATTAAGTCATGTGCTAGAGCTTTTTAAGTTTTTGAAATCATATAAAGAGTAAAAATATAAGTTTTGAGCTATGTATGTCGTTGTCAACGATTGGCAGTAGAGAAAACACTACCCCCTTGTCAACCAGAGTTTCAAGAGCGGCTCCCATTGAAGGACGTTATTTCTACCAGCAAGGTAGATCATCCCTCTTATTCTCTTTTGTTTACACATGCAGTTATTCACTGGTATCATCGCTTGACTGATTGGATCAGGGCAAAAATGTGAAGAGAATTTTTTGTTAAAGTTGTAATTAATTGGTGCTGGGCACCCCATTTGCCAGCTCTTTTTGCAAAATTATTGGATAAGCGGTGTATATGCCACTAGTCCAGTGGTGAAAGTCTGTCTGACAAGATTGATAGAGAAACCCCACATAACTTCCTCATGAGCTAGTAAACAGTGACACAAAATAAGGAGTAATAAAGTTTTGAATAGTTTAAAGGTAGCACATGAAGTATTTACTTGGAATGGCAGGAAATACCACATATAGGTAGTTGTGGTGGACACAAATGGCATGGATTTTGGCTAAAGGTTTGGATGCACGAGAAGCATTCCCTCTCAGTACAGAGTTTAGGCTAGCAAGGTTATTTGAAGCAAATACAGGATATCAACGTAATACACCAAGGCTCATATGAAAACATATTGTAAGCATTATACGACTCCACACCGTCTTCCTTGTTAACCAAACCCTTTTACTAGAAAATATCTAGACCTTAGAGATACCAATTATGCAAACCATGTTTCAACAAGCTTTCAGGTAGTTCTTTACTAATAGGCTTTAACTACATGATACAAAAGCTTAAGCATGATCTACTTGATAACTCAAAACAATTGATAAGTATCAAATATCCAAGACAGTGATCCATAAGAGTATGTAAGTCTTTTCCATTATACCATCTACCACAAGTAGCATTTTCTATTCCAACCAAACACCAATCAACTTATTTCAACAAAAACTCTCTTTAAACAATTATAATGAAAGCAATAGAGTACTCGTTCTAAAAGAACGAACAACTCTGACAAGAGATGCATGAAAAACAGGAACTAAAAAGCATAGTTGTAGCTAGACAAGAATACTCAACAAGTATAAGTGAAGAATACGAGTATTCATGTGAAAAAGCGGAGCGTGTCTCTCTCCCAAACACGAGTGCTAGTATCCAATCAAGTTGATTCAGAAAATAAAAATAACAATACGAAATAAAAGCACACATGCGCTTCAAGTAAAGCACATATGTTCAAGTAAAGCACACATTCCTAGAGCAGCTTGTAAATATGTAATACAGTCACCCTTATTCTTAATATAAAAGCAGTAGGAGCCTTTCCTACTGTTATAAACTTTCAAAAAAACACATATGTTGTGAAAGAATTAAAATATAGATTCACTAGAGATGACCTGATAAGTTGATGATGAAGAAGGGGATGCCTTGGGCATCCCCAAGCTTAGACGCTTGAGTCTTCTTGAAATATGCTTGGGTAATCCACGGGGGCATCCCCAAGCTTAGGCTCTTCAATCTTCCTGATCACATTATATCATCCTCCTCTCTTGACCCTTGAAAACTTCCGCCACACCAAACTCAAAGTAGTTCTCATTAGAGGGTTAGTGCAGAATCAAAAACTCACATGTTCTACCTAGATAAAATTTGACTTTTAGTTTAAACATTAGCTACAGCCACTGATGTTATGTGGATCTGTCCCACCATAAAAAATTCCACTCAACACTAGTAAAAGAGAGAATGCAGAATAAAAGACAGAATCTGCCTAAAACAGAACAGTTCGTAAAGACGAATTTGTTCGAGGCACTTACGTTGCTTAGATCAGAAAACTTTGAACTAACAAAAGATGCGTACGTATCTGAGGATCACACACAAAATTTTGTAGATTTTTTAATTTTTCTATGATTTTACAGAAGTGAAACGGTGAACAGCAAAAGTCTGTTCCTGCGCAGAAATCCAAATCTAGCATCATCTTTATATTAGAGGCTTCACTTGACACAACAATGCAAAATAAAGATACAAAGGTATTGCTACAGAAGTAATCAACACCTTGAGTCAAAAAGAAAAGAAAAATGCATAAATAAAACAATGGGTTGTCTCCCATAAGCGCTTTTCTTTAACGCCTTTCAGCTAGGCGCGAAAAGTAAAAATCAAGTGTTTCCAAGTGAAGAAGCATCAACAGAATAATTTGTTCTGACAATAGAATCAAAAGGTAGCTTCATCTTCTTTCTAGGGAAGTGTTCCATACCTTTCTTGAGTGGGAATTGATATTCAATATTCCCCTCTCTCATATCAATAATAGCACCAACAGTTCTAAGAAAAGGCCTTCCCAAAACAATAGGACAAGAAGCATTGCATTCAATAGCCAAAACAACAAAATCAACGGGGACAAGGTTATTGTTAACCATTATAAAAACATCATCAACTCTCCCCAAAGGTTTCTTTATAGTATTATTGTTGGAGATATACCCTAGAGACAATAATAATTTAGTTATTATTTATCTCCAAGTTTATTATTAATGTTTATATCTTTATGCTATAACTGTATTGGGTACTTGTATAGCAAATACAATGTATGCAAGAGGAAAACCTCCAATACCCGTGTAGAGATATGAACAAGTAAAAGTGTTCCTAGTCTTGTCTCTAAGACTAGCCTATCTTGTTGTTTGATGATCATGTTTTCCTGATCATGGACTTTGTATAAGTTACACAACTATAGGAGTATATTATCGGAATGATAATAGTACTGAACCGACCCACCGTATGATCTTGCTATGAGACAAATCGTCAACAAGATGAAGATAGCAATGATCATATATTTAGTTATCATTAGCTATATTCCTATGTTATGAGAACATCTTGTGACCGCTTATTCGACACTCAAGCTTTGATTGTCACCAATCGTCTTGCAGTAACATGAGACCATGATAGGTGGCTTTTGGGCTTGAACTAGAATAATGTATTGGAACAGAGATTGTTCAAGAATAGCACTTACTCCTCCAGGCGATGGAGAGATACATCCTCTAGGCCATCTCATTATTAATGTTGTCACCCAATCGTCTGGCCAGACACAACGTGATTAATGACGGGACAACATATATACAAAATGAGAAAAGAGAATGATATTGGTACGATAATTGTATCTGTTATGATCAAATGGTTTGATCACACTAGAGTACATTGTCTCAATCTCGAGATATCATTGGTATCGTGTACGTAAGGGGATAAAGCGTAATGAGTAACACACAGGTTCTGTCGTTCACTCATAAACACAAGGGAGCCAGTAAGAATGCCTAACCCACTGCTGGTTATTGTTCGGTAAGTTCCCGAACATGACTTTGTGTTTATTGAACCTATCGGGTCACACACTTAAGCTGTAGGTCAATCTTTTATTGAGAGAATAAAGATGTAGTATTAGTGGTGATGAGATTGTGTCGGAGTAGCTCCGATATCACTGGGACTTGTTCCGATGAATTATAAGTTAGAGAGAAGGCGGACATCTAATGTCCCAGGATGATAGGAATGGTTTCTATCATCAGCGGGTTTAATCCGAGTGTTTATAAAGATGAAAATATTATTCCGAGGTTTTGTCGGCGGATACTAAGTATCCCGGATCATGTAAATATGAGTTATATGATGAGTAATTAATTCTGGAAATTTTCTGTAAAAGGAATATTCAAGGATAAATTAATTTAGACAAAACAATTATTTATTTATTTAATTAATAAAAGGAAAAAATATTAAATACATGATTTTATTTTAAACCCAATAACAGGAGGCTGCCTAGTGGTTCTATGGGGCCCACACGGCAGCCGCACCCCACAAGGCTGTGGGGGGAGGCCGGGTCCGAGTTGGGGAGGGACTCCCCCCTTCCCGGCGGCTAGGGCGGTCCCCATGCGGGCGGCGGCCAGGGCGGGCCCCACGGGCGGCGGAGGCGGCTGGCCAGGGTGGGCCCCACTCGCCTAGGTCGGTGTGACCTAGGGCAGGCCCCACCCGGCGGCAGCGGTGGCAAGGAGGAGGAGGGGAAGGAAAGGAGGGGAGGGGAGTTGGAGTCCTACTCCAACTCCACCTCCCAAGGCGAGTTGGGCAAGGGGACTTTCCCCCCTACCCAATCACCTCCACCTCTTAGGCCACCTATATAAACACCACAAACCCCCTAGGGTACAATATTGCAAAGCTCTCTCTCTCTTGTAGATCTCATGTGTTGAGAATTAGACGTCTCTAATCTTCTCATATAGATCTAATCTAGTTGATTAGATCTACCACCTATAACTACACCGCAAGGCAGTCTCTCTTCACCAGGTGCTAGTAGCTAGGTGGTGAACGCACTTGGTGGGTTGACACGTTGTATGTGTGGATACCGCTAGAGCGAGACTTGCGCTGGCAGTTCCTCGATGACGGAAGAACTTTATCATCGTCTAAATCGGCGTACGTGAACAATCTCACCTCCCGACGTGGACGTGAGATTCTTCATCAGGCTTCACCAACATCTACTTCGACAAACACTAGATCTTCCGCATCGGTGTTTGTAAGTATCTTGATCATCGCATTATGGGGTGCAGCATATCTTCATAGCGGCAAGATTACGGATAATTTTTTAAAGTTTTACCCGCAACCCAATAATTATCAGCAAGGTGAATATCCAAATAACAGTGTTCCAAACATGCTAAATCAAGCATATCATAAAGTTTCTTAGGCATAAGAGAAATACTAGCACCAAGATCACATAAAGCATTGCAATCAAAATCATTCACCTTCATTTTATTGATGGGATCCCAACCATCTTCTAACTTCCTAGGGATAGAAGCTTCATGTTTTAATTTCTCTTCCCTAATTTTCATGAGAGCATTAGTAATATGTTGAGTAAAAGCCATGTTTATAGCACTAGCATTAGGACTTCTAGCTAGCTTTTGCAAGAACATAATCACTTCATAAATATTGCATTTATCAAAATCAAAATCATTAGTATCAAAGGTAATGGGACCATTGTCTCCCATATTTCAAAAAATCTCAACACTTTTATCAGAAACAGTTTCAGTGTTACCAAGCAATTTAAAACGTTTTGCAACAGAAGTAGAAACATTGCTAAGACCAATTAATTTACCATTGATAGTAGGAGGTTTGTTAACATGTGAGGTTGAGGCATTTTCAGTAGTAGAAATAATGTAGACTCTAGCAATATTACTCTTTTCAACAATTTCATCCTCTTTATCCCACCTAGCACGCAACTCAGCTAACATCCTTACATTATTATCAATTATAACTTGAATAACATTCAGCGTCTTGCTCTCTTTAACATCATGAGGCAAAAATTTAATTTTTAACAAATCAACATCAAGAGCAAGACTATCAATTTTAGAGGCAAGAACATCAATTTTCCAAAAAAAATCCTCAACAGATTTATTGAAAGCAGTTTATGTACTAATAAAATCCTTAAGCATGACTTCAAGATCAGAGGGTACACTCTTATTGTTGTTGTAGGAATTACCATAAGAATTCACATAACCATTGCCACTATTGGAAGGATAGGACTTATAATTTCTATTACCAAAATTATTCCAATAAGCATTATTGTTGAAGTTATTATTTTCAATGAAGTTCACATCAACACACTCTTCTTGAGCAACCAAAGAAGCTAAAGGAACATTATTTGGATCAACATGAGATTGGCCATTTGCAAGCATAGACATAATAGTATCAATCTTATCACTCAAGGAAGAGGTTTTTTCAACAAAATTTACCTTCTTACCTTGTGGAGCCCTCTCGGTGTGCCATTCAGAATAATTTATCATCATATCATCAAGAAGCTTTGTTGCAGCACCCAAAGCAATGGACATAAAGGTACCTCCAGAGGCCGAATCCAATAGGTTTTTGAAGAAAAATTTAGTTGTGCATAAAAGGTTTGGATGATCATCCAAGCAATCAGTCCATGGGTGGGACAATTCTTAACCATTGTTTTCGTTCTTTCCCATGCTTGACCAACATGCTCATTATCATATTGCTTGAAATTCATAATGCTAGTTCTCAAAGATATAATCTTAGCAGGAGGATAGTATTTACTAATGAAAACATCTTTACATTTAGTCCATGAATCAATACTATTTCTAGGCAAAGATAGCAACCAATCTTTAGCTCTTCCTCTCAAAGAGAAAGGAAAAAAGTTTCACTTTAATAATATCACCATCTACCTCCTTATAGTTTTGCATCTCACAAAGTTCAGCAAAATTATTAAGGTGAGAAGCAGCATCATCAGTACTAACACGAGAGATTTGCTCTTTCATAACAAGATTTAAAAGTACAGGCTTAATTTCATAAAAATCTGCTTTAGAAGCAGGTGGAGCAATAGGTGTACAGATAAATCAATATTTTTTGTGCTAGAGAAGTCACACAACTTAGTGTTCTTAGATGTACTCATTTTAGCAAAATTGAAACAGAAAAATAAATAACAACTCGAATTAAGCAACTATTTTTTTGTGTTTTTGATAAATAAAGCAAACAAGACAAGATAAAAATAAACTAAGCAAGACAATAACAAAATAAAGAGATTGGAAGCGAGAGACTCCCCTTGCAGAAATCTTATATTTCCCTGGCAACGGCGCCAGAAAATTAGCTTGATACGTGTAAAGCACACGTTCGTTGGGAGGCCCCAAGAGGAAGGTGTGATGTAGCGTAGCAGCAAGTTTCCCTCAGTATGATGCCAAGGTTATCGAACCAGTAGGAGTAGAAGCACTTCTGAAGGTTATCAACGTGCTAGAAAATTGCTGTTGCAGGGAGTTCTGACTGTTGACGTGGAACCTGCACACAACACAATCAAACTACTTTGCCCCAACGAAACAGTGAGGTTGTCAATCTCACCGGTCTTGCTGAAAATAAAGGATTAAATGTATGGTGCACAAAATGATGTTTAATTGCGGAGAATGAAAAGGAACAATGATTGCAGTAGGATGTATTTATCAGATGTAAAAGAATGGACCAGGGTCCACAGTTCACTAGTGGTGTCTCTCCATAAAAGATAACTAACATGCTGGGTAAACAAATTACTTTTGGGAAATTGGCAAAATATTGAGCGCATGACAATGCATATATATATATGACATGATGATTACTATGACATTCATGCGGGCATTATGACAAAATACATAGACCGTTATCCAACAACATCTATGACTAATAATCCAGCTTTAGGTAGTCATCCAAGTTCCCGTTGGTATTAAGTTGCAAGCAACAGATTATTGCATTAAGTAAAGTGCATAATGTAAACAACATAATTATCCTTAGACAAAGCATTGTTGTTTTACCCCTAATGGCAACAACACATCCACAATCTTAGAAGTTGTTGTCACTCTCCCAGATTCAATGGAGACATGAACCCACTATCTAGCATAAATACTCCCTCTTGGAGTTACAAGCATCTACTTGGCCAAAGCATCTACTAATAACAGAGAGCATGCAAGATCATAAATAACATAATAGATAGATTGATAATCAACTTGAAATAGTATTCAATACTCATCGGATCCCAACAAACACAACATATGCAATGCAAAGTTCTTGTCAAAGTCTTTTAATCGCTTCTGCACTATGTCTGAGTTGTTCGAGGACAAACAACGAGCTAAGTTTGGAGGAGTTGATGCACCTAAAATGCATCTACTTTTCCAATCACTTTCCTGCATAATTTGTTTCGGAATCTTCCCATATTTGAATAAAACTGTTGAATCTGACGTTGTTTTTAGCAAAGTCTCTTTTCTGGCTATTTTTGCAGGAAATTAAATCAGAGAAAAATACCACGTCATTTTTTATGGAAAAGGAGGATGTCGGGTAAAAGATGGAGACGAGGAAGCGCTCGAGGGCCAAAAGAGTGGGCCCCACGCGACCAGATTCCTTGGCCACGTGGGCCCACCTAATTTGGGGCTCAGGCACCGCCTCTCCTTCGGTCTTTCGCGTACCCCCTCATATATACGAAAAAGTGGCTGCCCTAGAAGGTGAGGAGCTTTCACGAAACAGAGCGCCGCCGCCACCATGATCTTCGTTTTCGGAGACAGATTGATCCAGGATTTCTCCTCCGGTAGAGGGATCCGGAGGCCGTCTTCACCGCCTTCATCTCCATCGACCATGAGCTCCTTCACCATCACCATGTGTGAGTAGTCCGCTATTGGCACATGAGGTGGATGGGGATTGGATGAGATTGATCATGTAATGATACTCGTTGTCCGAGATCATAGGGGTTTATCTTGAGGATATTTTTGTATTGTGTTGATGCACTTATGCTATGTTTAATGCTTGCTACTAGGGCCCGAGTGGCAGGATTTCGGTACTGAACTTATTTTGCCTCATCATATAATTGAGTTTGGTATTTATCTACAAAGTGTATTACCTGCTATTATGTTGAACCTACGAACCCTAAAAGTGACATATAGGGAAAACAAGGGGAGATGTTTTAGTTTGAGGATTCTATGTGTTCATGAAGTGTTAATGCATTGTTCCGGACTATTCAAAAGGGTAGACCTTAATTACCTGTAGTTCCAAGTTGGCCCCGGTGAAATGGGCAGGTAGGACAATAGATGTTGTGCAAATTCTCTTGGTTAGTACGCACAACTATTTATGGAACACATACCTACATATATCGGAGTTAGAGATAAGTCCCATTGCTAGTTATATCTTATTATATGATCAATCTTATTCATGCAACACCCCGGTATCACCTCATGCCTACGTTTTAAATCTCTGAGTTACACTTTCACTTTTTCGGTGAAAACTGGGAAACCCTTGTTTACTACTTCTGTTTTATTTTGCTTACTTGAATCATCCTACTGCCATCACTATCACTGCTACAAGTTTATTGATATATATGTGTGGTTGAGAGTGACGCCTCAATTGCCAAAGTCTTATTGGTATTCTTGTGTTCCCATCGAGTCGAACTATAAATTTGGGTGATACTTCCCAACGAAGATTCAGCGATCCCCTATACTTGTGGGAATCAAGACATTTTCTGGCGCTGTTGCCGGGGAACCTACCTTTATTGGTAAGACAACTTGTTATCATTCATTTCCTGCACTTGCTTATTCCCAATTATGGGAAGGATAAGACCCCGAAGGAGGTAAGGCCTTCAACTACTCGTAGAGGTACAGATTTGCCAAGTAGGCCAAACTTTTCACCTAATGTTGCTTCTGCTGTTGTTTCTAAGAAAAAAGGAAAACTTTTAAAAAGTTCACCATTGTTTAAGATGTCTACTTGTCGCAGCAGTGGAACACAGGGTTCCCCTAGTGTTGCCAAAGTGGGTCCACCACCTGTGGGCCCAGCGCGAAGACGGACAAGCCCAAGACGCGAAGCAAGACTTGGCGGGCACCCAGCTCGCCAGCCAAGACTGCCGGGTGCGAAGGACCCCCAGGTTCCCCGCACCCCGGAAGCTAAAGAAGTCCCCGAGAGCCCGAGACCCCGGCAATGTAGAAGCCGAAGCTAGGGTATCCACCACCCTCCAGAAGATGGTAGAAGGACCCAGAAGACTAGGGAAGCAAGGCGCGGGCAGGGGACACCACCTGCGGCGTGCCAGCCTTCTCCCATGTCGCTTTCCCCAAAAGGGCGGGGATCTCACCAAACCGGCGAAGGATACTTGGAGGAGGAGAGGCCACGTATCCACCTCCACCACAAAGAGGGGTCTCTTCCCGCCATGACCCCCTCACACTCCTCGCATGACCTCTGTGGTATCCCCTTGTCTATAAAAGGAGGGCCAAGGCATGGCAAGGAAGAGGACGAATCCAAGGTAGAAGATACTCACGGCTGCAAGCATAGCAAGCACACCGCAGAGCTAGGCAAGGGCAGGGAAGAAATGGAAGGTGATCTCCTCCGGGCCAGGATCTGTCCTTCTTCTTCCTCTAGCCAAAACCCTTGTCGGGTACCTCGCCGGAGACATCCTTGTAGCCACACTATGTTGCCACCATCTATCCAAACATGCAGGAGTAGGGCTGTTAGCTTTCGCGCGGCCTGAACCTGGGTAGATCGCTGTGTCCCTTGCTTGCTTTCCATACACGTCGAGATCGAGAGAGAGAGAGAGAGAGAGTGAGAGCTCGTCGGAGACCCCTCCGTGAGAGACGTTCCCAGCCTCCTTCGCGCCCTACCGAATCTACAAAGGGGGTGCCTGACATCCCCGGTCCGTCCTTAGAGACACGACATCTAGCGCGCCAGGTAGGGGGCGCAAGTGCTGGATCCGTTTGCATCTCGCACCAAGACGAGTTCTTCTCCTTCATCTTCTTCAAGATCTACGTCAAGTTCTTCTTCATCGGGAGCACTGTCTACTTCAAGATCTTCTTCCGATACAAGGACTACTTCAAGCCCTTTGCCTGCTGCTGAGCATGACGCGAAAGAGAAAAGGGAATGCCGCGATGGAGTTCCTGCGGTATCTCGGTCTCGGTTATGTTCTTGAAGAATCTCCGCCTCCGTCGTCAGAAGGCCGAACTTACGGGATCCAGTTCATCCCACTAGCTGCGTATGTCAGCCCTTTGGTCAGCAAGGGAAGACCCGAGGAAGTCACCCCGGACGCCGAGATCAATCCTCCCCCATGGATGCATGGGGCGAGGAAGGGCCTCGTTCGGACGTACAGACCCCAGAGCCGCTTCCAGAGGTGAATAACCTCGACCAGGGTAAGGAAGAGAAACTCCCGTCAGAAGACCTTGATGCCTACACACCATAGGAAATCAGCGTCCCCCCAGGAAAATATGGGAAGCCGGGGTCTGGTGCATGTACCATAGGTCCGATAGGCATAGTCTGGAGTGTTGGGGGAAAGATAACCCGCTATACCCAAGAAGATGAAGTAGACCCTCCAGGCAGGAGGCCGGGCTTGGCTTGCTGTCATCATCGTGGGCTGCATTCAACTGGTGGGTCGGCACACTTGGTGGTAACCCGGCCTAATCAAGGAAAGATCTAGAAGACCCGGAGGGGGAAACGTCATGGAGTCTAAGACTTGGAGATCACGAAGAGGTGGAGAAAGATTAGAACTCCGAGTACGGGTATAGCCCGGCCTTACCATGTAAGATACCAGGAGACCCGGCCATCTATATAAGGGGCTCCTGGGTCATACTTTAGGTCAAGCTTTTAGAGATTTCACAAGTCCCACGAGAGAGAATCATTGTAACCCTAATCGAGATCCGGCTCTGTTGTTGTAGCCGGGTTATTGATATCGAGAGTAATAAGACCATGGCTGGAAGTAGGTCTTTATCTCCGATAGAGAGGCCGAACCAGGGTAAATCCTTTGTCCCCTCCGTGCTAAACAATCTCCCTGACACCAGCATCGCCTGGCCCCCAACTCAAAGTTACCCTATGGTAACTTATGCCGTGACAACCCCACGACATTTGGCGCCCACCGTGGGGCCTGCGGCCAAGAATGTCATCATCAAGGGAGCTGCGCTGGAAGGTATGAAGAACCTGGCGATTGGCCGGATCATCATCAACATGGAAGGAGAACCAATCGTCGATGACTCGGGCTGGGGGCCAGAGTCGGATCTGCTCGAATCAGGTGAAGTTATTCCAATTGGCAAGATTAATGTTTTCGTTGGTATGATACATGTTACCGGGTCTGCTAGTAATCATGAGTATGATTCTGTGTCAGGAGCTGCCACCCTAATCCAATCAGATGGGGAAGAGTCCGTAGGAATAGCTGATCATGAGGATCTGGTGGTCAGACACGTGGAACAGTCGGTAAACCCGGCACGAATCCCGGGTGGCGCACCAGGCAGCGAGGACGACACGGAATCGATCTTGGCCCTGTTCGATGGAAGGTATGGTTATGACCCAGAAGAAGAAGAAGAGGAACAGGAAGACCGGTTCGAGATAGAGTCTTGTCCGAGCCCGGTTCGGAGGGTGGCGGTTTATACTGCACCCTCGACGAATCTTGAGCTAGGCCTAGGAATCGGCGGATCTGAACTCGTTCCACCGCCAAATATCAATGGGCAGCAACAACCAAACCCAGTTTTTAGCAAGTCCAGGCAGCTGCTGATGGTGAGCAAGCATCGGTGACGGATGAAAGTGAAGGTCATGGACAGTACAGAAATGCTTTTGGCTTCCTCAGTACCAGGGCCCAGGGAGAGGTCGCGCCTAACCCGACTCCCGCGCCGGCTTTGTTCAACAACGGCTTGGTTTTGGATCCAACGGCGCTTACAAGAATCATCACGCCGGAGAACGCGGCGGCCCGGGCTATGGAGTTGGACACCGCGCGCAGAGCTTTAGAGCAGACCTGGTGAAATGCAGCCGCATACGAACATCAAGTTGCAGCTAGGGCAAGAAAGATTGGGAAAGAGAGAATCGTTTGAGGCAAAGTGAGGAGATGTTACAAGCTCGCCAAAACGATTTGACTGTGCAACATCAGAGGAGGCACCAGAGTCGGTTGGTCCCTGGAGAAAATATCTTACAACCAGCGGTGCTGTTCAGAACCCCAGTAGATCAACCCATTGGTGCGGTTCAAACGGTACCCGTAACTAGAGCAAGTGCAGAAGCGAATAGGCATACTGGAGGAGCTGTTGGTCAAACTGGGAGGTCGCCGGTTTGCCCGCCGGGGTGCCGGGGGAAACCCGGGTCATCCTGTAGGAGCACCAAGGTATCACACGCCAGAGGGTCATTTTTCTAACCCGACAGATAATGTTTATGCAGCGACTTTGGCACTCGATCGTATCTCGCTGGGAAATTCACCTGCGGAGTTAGAGGCACGGCGAGCTATTGATATGTTACGTACAGCTGTGGTGCCGCAAGGCCAGTACTCCAAAAACAAGAGTGCATTACATTCAATACCATACAACAGCAAGCGTATAAAGAGCCGCCATGGCGAGACCCCACCACCTTTGGCCGGGTCAGCCGCAGCGAGGCAGCAGAACGTTCAGCAACCACAGCCAAACAATCAGCTGGCTACCGCAGTCTCAGTAGCATAGTAGATTGTTAATAGGTCAAGAGCAGGGCGAGCCGCGAGTGTTCACCCGGTCATCCCCACTCCAGTAGTAGTCTCAAGGCAACAAGTTGTTCAGCCAGCAGTATCGGCAAGTTCGCCAGGTCCAAATCTTCAAGCTGGAGGTTGCGGGTTAGCCGGGCCTAAGTGTTTGTCCGAAGCAATCAGATCTGAACCTTTTCCTGAGAAATTCAAAGAGCCAAGCAAAATAACCAATTATGAGCCAAGTATGGACCCGGCCAGTTGGTTGAGTAGTTATGAGATGGCCATGTGCATACGCAATGCCACGGAGAATGTGTGTGCCAAGTACAAGTATTTGATGATGAGTGATGATGCAGCGAAGTTGTGGTTTGAGAATCTACCTGAAAAATCCATTAAATCCTGGGAAGAATTAAAGTCAGTATTCATCAAGCACTTTTTGGGCACATGCAAACGCTTGTTTTCTCTGGAGGATCTTGACAGATGTGTTCAAAGGAAAGGAGAGTCAACCCGGCACTTGATGGGCCGGGTCACGGAGATTTTGCATTCATCGGCTGGTATTGAGCCCAAGGACGCAATTTCAATGATGGAGAAGACATGTAAGTACACACCTTTGGTCCAGAAGTTGGGGCGTCTGAAAGAGAGCCACAGAGCCAAACCCGTCTCCATGGCCGAATTATTGGAGGCCTGCAATAAGCATGCTGCGACAGATAAGACGCAAGATGATCAAGAGGAAGAAAAGGGCAACGGCTCTGCGAACAATGGAAGAAACAACAACAACAACAACAACTCGCGTAAGAGAGGTCATAACGATGGAGGTTCAGAATTTGTGGCAAACACCAACACCGGGTTTCAGAGACCCAGAACTGATGCAGGGTATCATGATAACAACAGAGGAAACAATGGAGGTTACAACAGTTTCAATGGGCCACGACCTATGAGCACGGAAGAGGCGTTCCTCGCCACAGCAGGAATGGTAAGCCGGCAAATCACTCATTGGCCCAGTGTGCAGATCTTAACAGATGGAAAAATAATGAAGTTCAGAAGGCACTACAAGCAGCAAATAGGGTGGAGGACCCGGCCTAGGTTCAAAGTCGGCCGCGGCACCACTCACTAGAGCAAATGCAGTACCAACCGGCCCTGCAGCAGGCACAAGTTCTCAGGGTCAGGGCGGGTTCAACACTCATCCCAAGCAGCTTGGCTCGTATCATGTCTATACTTCCAACACTTCAAAAAGGGAGAGAAAAGTAATACAGAGGGTTGTTAACTCGGTGGCAATGGGAGCTCCCAGATACTTGAGATGGTCTGAGTACCCAATCACGTGGAGCAGAGCAGATCACCCGGATAATGTTGAGCACCCGGGTCTGCTCGCACTGGTTGTGGCCCCCCAAGTAGAGGGGTATGAATTGAAAAGGGTCCTTATGGATGGAGGAAGTAGCATAAACATCTTATACAGGGAAACATTCTTGCGCATGCGTCTCAAGAAATCTCAGTTGCAAAAGACATCCACAGATTTTCATGGTATAGTTCCAGGAAAGTCGGCAACTCTGTTGGGAAAGACCACACTGGAAGTGGCCTTTGGCGAGTCTCGTGAGAATTTCAGGTCAGAGATGCTAGATTTTGAGGTGGTTGATTTTCAGACCCCTTATCATGCGTTATTAGGAAGGCAGCCTATGCCAGGTTTATGGCCCGGCACTGCTATGTGTATCTGCAGATGAAAATACCGGGTCCTAAAGGGATCATCACAGTACATGGAAACAGAGAAATAGCTGCACAATGTGACAAGGGTGATGCGGCCATGGCAGAGAATGCATGTGCCAAGGAGGAGTTGAAGAGCTACAGAGCGAGTCTTGACCCGGCAGATAATACGGTTCTGAAAAAACCAACCACAGAGGATGATAGGGCAAAGTTCAAATCAGCCCAAGATACCAAGTTGATAGATTTTGTGGAGGGGGACTCGTCCAAGCAGTTCTCCATAGGGTCAAACTTGACTGATAAATAGGAAAGCGCGCTCATCGAGTTCATCCGTAAGAATCGGGATGTTTTTGCATGGACACCCAGTGACATGCCAGGTATCCCGACTGAACTCGTTGAGCACAAGTTACATGTTGATCCTAAAGCCCGGCCCGTGAAGCAGGGCATGAGAAAGATGAATGCAGATAGAAGAAAGGCCATAGGAGAAGAGATAGCCCGGCTCTTAGCAGCTGGCTTTATCATGGAAGTTTTTCACCCGGATTGGTTAGCTAACCCGGTTCTAGTACTGAAGAAGAACAATGGGTGGAGGATGTGCATAGATTTCACTAGTTTGAATAGGTTATGTCCAAAGGACCCGTTTACTTTTCCGCGCATCGATCAGATTATTGATGCAGTGGCAGGCAGTGAGCTCTTGTGTTTTCTGGATGCTTATTCGGGATACCATCAGATCAAGTTGAACAGAGAGGATTGGGAGAAGACCTCGTTCATCACACCCTTTGGTGCGTTTTGTTACAAGACTATGACCTTTGGGTTGAAAAACGCGGGTGCCACTTATAAAAGGTGCATCCAGAAGTGTTTTGCAGATCAGATTGGGCGCAATGTTCATGCTTATGTTGATGACGTGGTGATCAAGTCAAAAAAAGCCGGTCATTCATTAATGATCTCCGGGAAACATTCAGGAACTTGCGAGAGTTCAAGATGATGCTTAATCCCACCAAGTGTGTGTTTGGTGTGCCAGCTGGAAAGTTACTAGGGTTCATCGTGTCTGAGCGTGGAATTGAGGAAAACCCGGATAAAATCAGAGCTATTCAATGCTTGGAGAAACCAAAGGAGTTGAAAGATGTTCAGAAACTCACAGGCTGTGTGGCAGCTTTGAGCCGGTTTATAGCCCGGCTTGGGGAGAAAGCAATACCATTATACAAGCTCCTGAAGAAAACAGACAACTTTGTGTGGGATCAGGAGGCAGACGATGCATTTGAGGCTCTGAAGGTGCAGTTATCACAAGCGCCAGTTCTTGCGGCGCCGGGTCCTAAAGAACCCATGTTACTGTATGTTGCTGCCGGGCCTCAAGCAGTAAGTGTTGTGGTAGTGGTTGAGCGCAAAGAGGAAGGCAAAGAACACCCGGTGCAAAGGCCGGTCTATTATGTTAGCGAGGTTTCGTCAGAAACAAAGCAAAGGTACCCACATTGGAAAAAGCTGGTGTTTGGTGTGTTCATGGCAAACAGAAAATTGAAGCCATATTTTCAAGAGCATCCAATTACGATGGTGAGTTCGTTACCACTTGCGGATATCATACGAAATTCTGAAACTCCAGGACGAGTGGCCAAGTGAGCCATTGAGATGGGAGATTATCATATCAACTATGAGCCCAGAACAGCTATCAAATCTCAGGCATTAGTGGAGTTTCTCAATGATTGGACACAGATAAGTGCACCACAGCTTGTTCCCAAAGTTCAGTCATGGGTCATGCATTTTGACGGGTCTAAACAGGAACAAGGATCAGGAGTCGGGGTTGTCTTAACTTCCCCAAAGGGAGAAAAGATGAGTTATGTCCTGCAAATTCACTTTGATTGCTCCAACAAGATAGCCCGGGAGATGGGGATCAAGTATATCAGATGTTATGGAGATTCAGATCTTGTGGCTCAGCAAGTTTCTGGAACATGGGACAGAAAAGATGCAAAGATGGCGGCTTACAGAAGAGAGGTAGACAGAGTTGTCGGGTTCTTCTTTGGATATCAAGTGGATCACATAGACCGGCGAAAGAATGATGCTGTCGATGCTTTGTTGAGACTCAGCTCCAAACGAGAGCCGGTTCCACCCAATACCTTCTTAGATAAGCTGCGAGTTCCATCAGTTAAACCTTAAGATGAGGAAGATTATGCGTATCTGGGTAACCCAGATTCTCAGTTAGTAGTTGTAGTGCATGAGATTCCTGAGTGGACGGAGCCATATATTGCGTACCTTATGAGGGGAGAGTTGCTCCAGCAAGAGATTATAGCCCGACAAATTGTGTGACGGGCCAAAGCTTACGTGGTTATCGATGACGAGCTCTACAAGAGAAGTACCTATGGTGTGTTTCAGGCTTTCAGCGATGTGTTTCACTAGAGGAAGGCCGGCAAATTCTAAAGGAGATACATGAGGGAGATTGTGGGCATCATGCCTCCACAAGATCACTGGTAGCAAAGGCATTCAGACACGGTTTTTTTTGGCTCACAGCAAATGAAGTTGCAGAGCGTTTGGTGAGAAGGTGTGATGGGTGTCAAAGGTATGCCCGGAAGATTCATGTGCCGGCTCAGGAGTTGCGTACTATCCCTCTAACTTAGCCGTTTGCAGTTTGGGGGATGGATATGGTGGGACCCTTTCAAATGTCTCCTTGCAAGAAGACTCATCTTTTAGTGGCGGTTGATAAATTTACCAAGTGGGTTGAGGTGATGTCAGCGACAAATTGCGAGGCAGTTACAGCAGTTGTGTTCTTGAAGAGAATCATCCACAGATTTGGGTATCCACATAGTATCATCACAGATAATGGAACCAATATGTCACTTGGTGAGATGCAGAAGTTTTGTGGAAGAAATGGCATAAGATTGGATGTAGGTTCTATGTCTCACCCTCAAGCCAATGGGCAAGTTGAGAGATCCAATCAAGAGGTGCTCAAAGGTTTAAAGCCACGACTCCGGGTCCCGTGCATCAGAGCTGCTGGAGCTTGGGTAGAGGAATTACCATCAGTAGTTTGGGGCATCAACACAACACCCAACAGATCCACCAATTTGACTCATTTCTTCATTTTTTTTATGGGCGGAAGCAGTGTTGCCAAGTGATATTATCCATGACTCGTCGCGAGTGGCGGCTTATGTTGAGAGAGAAAATTAGCAGAACCGGCAGGATTCATTGGACCTGTTGGAGGAACATCGGGAGAAAACATTAGAAAGATCGGCGATTTATCAGCAAGATCTGAGGCGATACCATGCTCGCCGGGTCAGAACTCGCACTTTCCAAGAGGGTGACTTAGTGCTGCGATGGACGCAAAACAGAGATGGGATGCACAAGTTATCTCCCCCATGGGAGGGACCTTTCATTGTGAGCAAGAACTTACATAATGGCTCATATTACTTGGTGGATGCAAGAGAAAAGTCAGAGATAGTGAATGATACCACAAGATCCACATTTTCGATGCAAGAGCCCGAGCGGCCATGGAATATTGCCCACTTGCGTCCTTACTACACCTAGCAATAGGCCGGGTCATGATATGTAATACACGATGTAACAGGCAGCAGGTTTTAGACGCGCTTTTTTCCTTACCAGGGTACCTAAGGGGACTAGAAAGTTTTTAACGAGGCGGCTTGCTGACCTAACCTTTCCTGTCAATAAAGTGAAGGTTGAACAAAAATTTGTGCCTTTCCAGTTACTTTCTTTATGAATTGTTCTTTATACTTATTTGTACCAGGTTTTGGGGGTTAGCCATTGAAGTATCACAATGGCTCGCCTCAAGACCCGTTTAACTTTATACTCAAGTCTCATATATCAGGTCTTGGGGGTTAGCTGTTCAAAGAAAGAACATCTAACCCAAGACCCGGCTCATTTAGCTTAGTTAAGTTCATGTATTGAGGCTTGGGGTTAGCTGTTCAAAAGTGAAATCTAACCTCATGACCCAGCACAGATTAGCTGTTATATTTCATGCATGCTTTGAATTGTTAAGTTTGTTATATGTTTATTTTATGCATGTTTAGTTATTTCTTTTATTATAGTTTAGTTTTTTTGATATTATGATTTTGAGCAAGCCAGATATATGGGTCAATGGGGTAAATGTGCAGAGTTAAGCCATTACTTTCCAGAACATTGACCCGGGTCTTGGGGGCTCTTGCTTAAATAGCCTGTAGCTGCAATCTCAAGACCCGGCCTCGATGCCATCAGTTTTCTCGATTATCTTGCTGTTGAGTTTGATGTGACTCACACTTATATGGCCTGATTGCTCACATGTGAATTCAATCAGCCATGAAGCCCAAAGGGACTTGGTTTGACCCTGTTTTTATCAGCAGAGTTGCGACAGGATTATCCATGCGAAAGCCAACTCACAGTTAAAGAAATCGAAAGGGTCATCCAAACCATTCAAAAAGCATGAAGTTTTTAACAAAGCAAGTTTAACCGGGTTACAAACCAAAGTAGCACACGTGCACAGACGCACGGTCAAAATATGAGGACGGAAATATCAAGTTATTACACGAGATTGCACAAGGGGCCGGATGAGATTGTTTTTTCTGCATGCAAAGTACATTCTGCCGCACTATGAAGCTTTGGCTTGAGAAGCCGGGTTGCTTGGAGGAGAGCTGGTGGTCTGAGCTTCAGTGGTTTTGGCTGGCTCCTCTCCTTGGTTAGCTATTGTTTCTTCGACTGTGGCCTCCCTCTCACCCGTCCAGGTTTTGGCGGCTTTGTCTTCTCGCCAAGTGATTTGACGAAGTGATTGAAAGAAGTTTTCATGCTTAGCTTCAACTATAGCTCGGCCAGGAGTCGGGATGTTTGGAGTGGAAGTGCTGGGTGCAGCATCAGTGTTTGCGTTGGTAGTTCTTTCCTTGGCCACAGAGTCTTTGAAGCTTTGGAGAAGGTCTATGCGTACTGGCTCCGGGTCAGTAATCTCTTCATCGTCCGAGTCATAACCACTTTGCAGAGAGTTCAGCTTCAGCTTATCAGCAAGTTGAGTGGCCACGGACCGGGTTTGCTTCAAGACTCGTGCATATGACTTCTTGTCGAAGGAAGTGTTGTCCGCGTTAAACTGAGGCCAACCTTTGACAAGCGGAGCCGGGTTGAGGTTGGGATAATAGGCTTTGGCCAGAGCAAGGCTTTTTATGGCACCGGCTCTACATGCTGATTTCTTGAGCAAGTTGATCCATTGAGGCATGGTGGATAAGTGACCAAGAACATCATAATAAGCGATGGGCGGGTTGTCCCAGTTTCTTGCGGCTTTGATCACCTCACAGCTGCCAAAGTATAATTGTCGGGTCAGAGTATACATGCATTTGATTTTCTCCGCAGCAGTTTTGCGGAGATTTCCGTCACGTGGACCTGGTAATGGAGAAATTGCATTAAGGCATATTATTTCTCGGGTTCTAGATGGTTATAACGATTTGAACAGTTTGAGGAAATGCTTACCAACCAAGGATGCAACCATACAGGTGATCATACTCTTTAGCTTCTCCAGTTCTGTGGTAACTGAGTCAAGTTTCTTTTGGAGGGCAGATGTTCCTTCCTTCCAATGCTCTTCATGTTCTTCTAGTTCAGCTTTCAAGTCAGAATTATCTTGAGTTAGGTTGGTAGCCTTCTCTTCCAGGGCTTGAAGCTGTCCAGAATCATCTTGTCGGGCTTCAGTTTCAGTTTTTCTAATGCCATGGAACCGGGAAATTTCTTTCCCTGCCTCAGCAAGTTGATCCTGAAAGCGAAAAAAGAAGTTGTTACCACGGTAAACATGGATAAAAAGTTTTTTGCCCAAGTTCCTGAGAAACTTGGGGGCTGGCAAATTCAGTTTTTGGCTTCAAGTGTTTTGAGAATTTTTCAACACAAGTCCCAGGTCGCCGTGGACTGGATAACCCGGGACTTGGGGGCCAGGAAATTGAGATTCTAAAAATAAAGAAAAAAGTAACTAAGTTGTTCTGTTATTAAGTCCCGGGTCATAAAGATTTATAACCCAGAACTTGTGGGGTATAAATTCAAAATTTGTTTTCACACAGTTTTAAAGCAGTTATTTTATACAAAGTACCAAGCTTATCACAAGTGTGATAAGCTTAGTACTTGGGGGTTAGTCATAATATGGATGTGTAGGAAGTAAAGAGAAATTAGAGAAAGGAAAGAAATTGTTACCTGGTAGCGCTTCTGGATAAGGGTGACCATCTCTATTTCCAAATGTTTATGTTGGGCCAGGCGAGCAAAATACTCCTCGCAAAGTGCTGGCACTGACAGAGATTCAAGGACCGGGAGTTCAGAAGAAACGACCGGGTCTTTACCCTTAAGGGCAGCTTCGGGTTTGGCTTCTGAGGTGAAAACTTTTGTAATCACGGTAGAAGGGATAGATGTTGAAGCAGGCTTCGACCCGGTAATTTGTACTTCGTCACTAGTTTCTTTGGTGCCTGAGCCAAGCCCGGGAAATTTGCCGGGTGATGGAGGAGCTGGAGTTGGAGACTTTTTGGAGAGGGAGGTAAATCTTTTTCAGGCTCCTTCTCCTGAGTCGGCCCTTCAGTGGAAACCAACATCGGAGAAGGTTCTATGACATTACGAGGGGAGGAGGCAGCCGGAGGAGAATCTGGGTCTTCTTCAGCAAAAGCCATGGCGCTACATATGAAGTTAAGGATTACAAAATATAATGAGTAACGAAATGGGAAAGGGTTAAAGTGAAAGTAGTTCTAACCCGGTATTGATCTGGAAATCCTCGGGCGTGCTAACGCTATCCGAGGAAGAAACTGACAAAGAAGATGATTTAGCAACTCGATGTTGTCCGACAGAAGGATATTTTGAACAAGGGATCTTCTGGATTGACTTGGCCCATTGGTGCAGAGAACATGGAGGGATACCTGTGTTCAGAGAGCTGGGACTGGCAGCAGACCGGGTCCTGGGTTTCTTCTGTGCTGCTGCTTCTTTTTCAAGCTCCTTGGCCTGTAAGTATGCTTTGAGTTGAGACATGATTATTGCGCTAGATGAGATGCGAGAATATGGCACCTTTGCAACAGAAGCCGGGTCCTCTTATGAGAAGGAGTTGCAGCAGGTTCCGGGGCCGACACTTCAACAACATCTGGAGCCGGCAAGTTATCGTTAGCCGGCTCAACAAGATCTGGATGAGAAATAAAAATCGATGGTTAGTAAAACCTGAGTGAGTTTCGTTCTCGATTAAATCGAGGAAGAGCCGGCCAACAGAGTCAGGCTCACCTTCTTCTTCTTCAGAAGCCTCAGCTTCTTCATCAATTGGAGAGGGCGTGGAGTGTAATCCACTTTCCACCAGTCCTCATCCTATATAAGATAGAGACATGAGTTGTTCAGTCAACTGAAAAAAAAGCAAGCAAGTGAATGAAAAGCAAGGACTGAGTTTTACCGAGAGTGCAGGGTTGTTGACATAAAATGGGGCAAGCCCGGTTTCTGCAATCACAATTTTCTTTTCACCAAGAAGGGTCTTGGCGTTCTTCACAATCTGGCTGTCAAGTAGCGTTACTTCAGAATAACGCAGGTCATCGGTGGTTGACCCGGTATATTCGTGAATCAGTCGGGTCCTTATGCTGAGAGGTTGGATCATCCAACCTATCCAGCACTTCACAAGACTGTGCCACGGGCCATGGGCTAACAGAGCCCTGACCCGGACGCGAAGGGAGTCCACCAAGACCCGGTTCTCATCACCGGTATAGCTGTTCATCTTGGCCTCGTACACCAAGGCCGAGTTACGGAAGGCTGGGTAACGAGCCTCATCAGTTTTTGGGGAGGTGTCTTGCAGTAGAAATATGTGTTTGCCACCCTTTGGGGTGACTGGCTAACATAAGAGCCGGGAGATCTGCCGTCTTACGGCGCTGAATGGAGAGGCCGCCGTAAGGGCCTAAAGCTTTGGTTTTGCTAGAAGGATTGCAGTAAAAATAATCTAGGAACAGCTCTAAGCTGGGAGCCATTTGCAGATAGTCCTCACAAAGTACTACATAGTTGCTCATATTCAGAATGGAGTTGGGAGCAACATCTAAGGGAGTAAGGCCGTAGTACTGGAAAACTTGGCGAAAGAAAAGGGACCCGGGAGGACGGAAACCCCAGGTCACGTGATCGAGAAGCACAACTATTTCATCTTCTTGGGGAGTTGGTCGAGTTTCTTCCCCGGGAGCGCGCCACTCGATTTCTGTCTTTGGGGGCAGCTCTCCCTGTTCACGAACGTCTGGAGCGTCAGCTCCGTGACCGATGAACGCGTCCAGTTCACCGGAGCGACAGCTTTGCTTGCACCTTAGCTAGATGCGTCTTTAGTGCCTTTCTTGGCGGCAGCTTTCGGGCCACCCGCTTTAATCTTCTCCTTCACCATTGATTTGGGGGGAAGCAGAGGATCGATCTATCGAAATCCAAGGAAAAACAGATAAGGAAGTGGCCAAGAACAAGATGAACAGAAAATGAGGAATAGACGAGGAAATAGATGTGATTCAAGATAGATTCGAGGGGAAAGCAACGCGGTGTGAATCAGGAAGCGATTTGATGAAAAATTAGTAGCATTACCTTCTGGGATGGAGCGGAGGAGGATGCAGTGATGCTTGCCCTTGTTCTTGAGCTAGATTTCAGGCGAAAATGGCGGCGGCAGCACGAGGAAGAAGATGAAGAGGCCAGGGGAATGGGGAAAGTGAACTCTGTGAGCCCTGGCCCTATATTTATAAGGTACGGTGAGAAAGCCCTAGGGGCATTGTGGTAAAAATAAGGAGATAAGGATATTTGACCCGTGGTCAATGACAAACAGATAATGACAAAAGGGAATATTCATGATTGAAGTATCTGGGAAAAGATATGGAGAGAGAAAGACCAAATCTTTGACTAAATATTAACTGATGTTTCGAGTACTGGTGAAATCAAGTTTTTCACTAAGTGTTGAGAGTTAAACCCGGAGGCATAAGAACCCGCATGAGAAAGCTGGGTTACGGTATGAATCGTCAAGAATGAGCCGGCCCAAGAAAGAAGGCTGGTTAAGACTAATGAGATATACATTTTTATTTGTGTTTTCAGGTGATTAGCTTGAATAGCCCGGGTGGCAATGCTTGAGTAGAAAGATCAGGTTTAAGAAGCATCTCAAGAATTCGCCATCCTGTTATCCAAGCTAATCTGGGGGCTAATGTTGGGGGAAAGATAACCCGGTATACCCAAGAAGATGAAGTAGACCCCCAGGCAGGAGGTCGGGCTTGGCTTGCTGTCATCATCGTGGGCTGCATTCAACTGGTGGGCCGGCACAGTTGGCGGTAACCCGACCTAAGCAAGGAAAGATCTAGAAGACCCGGGGGAGAACGTCATGGAGTCTAAGACTTGGAGATCACGAAGAGGTGGATAAAGATTAGAACTCCGAGTACGGGTATAGCCCGGCCTTACCATGTAAGATACCAGGAGACCCGACCATCTATATAAGGGGCTCCTGGGTCATAGTTTAGGTCAAGCTTTTAGAGATTTCACAAGTCCCACGAGAGAGAATCATTGTAACCCTAATCGAGATCCGGCTCTGTTGTTGGCCGGGTTATTGATATCAAGAGTAATAAGAGCATGGCTAGAAGTAGGTCTTTATCTCCGATGGAGAGGCCGAACCAGGGTAAATCCTTTGTCCCCTCCGTGCTAAACAATCTCCCTGACACCAGCATCGCCTGGCCCCTAACTCAAAGTTACAATATGGTAACATATGTCGTGACAACCCACGACATGGAGGATTGCCGACAGTTCAACAACCGCATCCAGCTGAGGCAGAAGAAGGGGATTGCTATGCCTATGGAGAGCCTGGGCATATCAGTCGGGATTGCCCCTTAACCCGTCAAAGAAACCTGGCTTTGGCACTCGGGAGCCTCAAAAAGGGGTGCCTCAAAGGGGAAGATCTTTTCAGACTTTCTCCAGCACTTCTACACAGACAGATGATCCTCCCGAAGTCCACTCAATGGTACCCCTGCAACCCACGCAGAATACAACATTTATATGGGATCAGGCTTTTGCCCCGGGAGACTCTCCCGATGGACAATGGGAGCTCCCGGGTCATGTGGTGACTATCCACGCAGGACCAAGTGCTCCTCCCCAAAAGTATTGGATTTCTGGATGGATGACTTCTGAGGAATATATGTCAAGTAATGTTGGAGTTTCTGGACCGGCATCTCCGCCGCATCAATAGAAAGCTGAAATAGCAAAAGGGTTTTTCTGTCGCTAATCTGAGCCAATGGAAATATAATGGGGTCCCCGGACCGGTGTCTTCAGTACGCCAGCAAAGCTTATGGGCATTCTCATGGATACCTTTTCCGTTGATAAAGCCGTCTAATGGTCTCCGGACCGGCGTCTCTAATACGCCAGTCAGTAGCTGGGTCACCTCGCTGGTGACCTCCTAACATTGGGAAAGGAAAAGTCAGTGGTCTCCGACCGGCATCTCTAATACGCCAGTCAGTAGCCGGATCACCCTGCGGGTGGCCTCCGAGTGTCACAAAGAAGGTCTCCGGACCGGCGTTTCCATCACGCCAGCCAGTCAACCGGATCACCTCAATGGTGGCCTCTGGGTTCCAGGGGAACAGAACAAGGGTCTCCGGACCGGCTCCGGCTAGCCAGACGTGCCCAAGAAGGGCACTCCGGGTCAGACCCGCGGCGGGCTATCTCGGTTCAAGGCTCTGGTCTTGCGAATTCAAGCAGACAGAATAGATTTGCGTCTGAGATACGGCGTAGAAGACCCGCTGAGGCGGCGGCGCTACTAAAAATACCAAGGTAGCCGAAGGATTCTACGAATCGAGCTAAGTGCCTTTGCCTAAGTTATGTTGTTTCATTATGCCTTGGCTAAACGAATGCGGGCGCAAACCTGGGGCAGCGCCTTCGCAACCACCACTCTCCGTTTCCCTCTAGCAGTGGGGTTGTGGGCTGAGGTCCGTGCGGTTAGGTGCGGTGGATCTCTCGGGGGTTGCGCCCCGTGTCCGCGCTCTAGAAGTTCTGGAGGCACACGGCTGGTTAGCGCTCTAGCTAAGAGTTTCTTCCCGATAGCGTCAAGCCTCCACGGGTACAATGAAAACAGCATAACTTAGGAAAAGGATAATTACAGTCAAAAGCATTCAGTTTCTAAAAAGCCCGTGGGCGATACAAAAGTATAGTTCACGGTTTGCGTCCTTGGTATTCTGTGTATTTCAGGAGGTTTGACGGCTCACGGGTCACCCTCGTGGAAGAAGCGCTTCATGATCTCCTCCACCTTGTCGATGACCACCGGAAGAGACGCCGCTTCGGGGTAGCGTTGTCCATCTCTTCGAGCAAGGAGATGTGTGGGGAATGTTGTTGAAGGGCCGCCCTGAGCTGAGTCACCGCCTGCCTCGCGGCCCTTTCTCCTGCCAGACGAGTGGCCCGGCTCGCATGCGCCCGGATCTTGCCAAGAAGCTCAGCAACATGCTTCAGGAGTCCCTGGTAGCACTTGAGAGCGCTGGAGTGGCTGCTCGTTATCAAGGGGAGGCGAGTCATGCCCATATCCCTCAGCTCCTGGACTATCTTTGTCGCAGACGCGCTCATGGCAGGGAGCGCATTCAGAAGGTCACACCTAAAGGCCACCGCCTTGTCTCGCTCGTCGTTCACCACCTTCAGCTGCTCCGCCAGCTCCTCGTTGCGGGTCCAAGCAACTTGCGCAGAAGACTTGGAAGTCTCGGCAGCTTCTTTCGCTGCTGCGAGCTCGACATTCTTCGCTTCGAGCTCTTCTTTCTCCCGAGCCTGCAGGACTTTGTCACGCTCTATCTGCCCTTCACGGTCAGCTAAGATCTCCCTCAGCCTGGCCACTTCGCGTGCTAGGCCATCAGCACGAGCCTCTTGCTACTCTCGCTGATCCCAGGCCTTCGCAAAATCAGAGCGGGTTTGCCCCTCTTTAGCTTCTCTTCTGCAAGATCTCTCTTCAGTTTGGAGAGCTGATCGTTTAGCAAGGAAATCTGGACGCTTTTGTTCCTGACCTCCCTGTGGGCCCAGTTGTCCACGCTCGCGATGCCCTGCTCCAGACGGACTTCGCTTTGGCTTGCTTCCAGGCGAAGCAGCTCTTTGTCCTCCCAGCATTTGGCTTCAGCTTTCTCCAGCGCAGGCTGCTGGGCCTCCAGCTCTTTCTCGCGCTCGGAAACTCGCTGCTCCCTGGCATTAAGCATCTCATCGTCCATGGTCTGTTTCGCCTCCCTGGCATCCAAGGCTTCTGCGTCGGCGACCAACCTCTGCTCCCATGACTTCAGGTTGTCCTCGTCACGGGACGCCTGGGCCGTCAGCTGACGTAACTGAACTCCAACGAATGCCAGGAACTCCCCGACGCTGGAGAACTCCCTGGAGAAACCTAGGGCTGCCTCGGCGCTCCCGCGGCCGCCCAAGTTTGGCTGTCTCTCCGGGCCCTTACCCTGGGAAGGGGCCTCGATCCCAGCACAAGGATGGCCAGAAGGCTCCCGGGGATCGACGTCGCGCTTTTCCCCGGGGACTCCTGAATTCGTCTCCCCCCCCCCCCCAGGGGCTGCCATGGAAGCAGCCGGTGAGGCCGCCTGGGACGCGCCAAGCCCGGGGATTGGAGCAGTTTCCCCAGCACCCTCAACCGCTTCCGGGTCACCACCTGGTGAGGAAGCACGAACCGGGGGCTCGGATGTGTTGTCGACTTCCATCTCAGTGTCAGAGTTGGCACCGCCATCTGCGCGGGTGCGCTTGCTGGAGCATTCAGGCGATTTATTCCTGCACACGACAAAGAATGGAGATCAAAACAACGTCTCAGGCGAACTCGAATCCCAGGAGCAAGGTATGTAATAAGAAGGCTTACCGGCTTTTCCTTTTGGATCTAGAGAAGCCCCATTTCCTCTCCAGCAGATCCCCGAAGACACCCGGCATCTGCACACTCCGTTCGCGGGACTCCACTCTAGCCTAAGGAAGAGGAATAATCAACGACTGTGGGACAGAGTTTCTTGCCGATGAAGGACCTGACGAAGATGTCTGCTCTGACATATTCGCATCAGCAAGGGGCCTTGCTTCCACAGAAGGACTGCGCGAGCTTACGCTCCTCGCGGAAGCTTCCAGGTGCGTAGCCTCGTCTTCAGAGGTACCGGGGTCCTCTGGGGAAACATCCCCACGCATCAAGTCAGACGCCCTTAGGCCTGCTCCGATCGGCCACTAGTTCCTGGGCCGCGGAGGAGGCTCTATATTAGTGGTGCCCTCTAGTCCATACACATTGCATGAAGGCATGGAAAGCACGATCTCATCAGCAAGAGGATCCTCAAACAAGGGCAGAATGCCTTCAAGAAGAGCAGTCGGCCCCCAGGGCAGCAGTGACCCCACCACTTTCTTCCAGCTGACCTCAGAAAGGTGAAACCTTGGTGCCGGTGCGCTACTCCCCACCTGGTTGATCTCCCAGATTGCTTGACCCCTGAACTGCAGAGGAGCAATTCCCCGGCGAAGGAAATCAGCCGCAATCATAGAGCAGGTTACTCCTTTTTCTCGAAGAAAAGTCAGCCTTCCTATATGGCAGGGGCCAGAGCTCCATCCCGGGGGCTCCTTTCTTTGGAATGCGCCAGGTGCTAGGCCAGAGAACTCAGAACCTCCAGATGAATATTGGCCCCGTCAGCCTGGACAAGGTACCATCCCCTCCGCCATTCTCCGAGGGAGGCCGCCACGAACATCTCCGGGTACTAATGTGCAGCGTCACCCCGGAGACCCGGAGACGGAAAGTGACACCTCCAGCAATCCACTTGGATTTGCCCAAGCGTGGGACAAAGAAGTGGCGAAATAAGGCCACCGACGGCCTGACGCCAACGAATGCCTCACAAGCGTAGGCGAAGACAACAAGGATCAGCACCGCATTGGGATGTAGGTGCAGCGCAACCAGACCATATGCCTCCAGTATGGCCGAGAAGAACTCTGAGAAGGGCGAAAGAAGACCCATTGTTGAAAAGATGTGGAAGGTGGTTACCCTGTCAGCTCTTTCTTCTCCGCCTCCGGGGAACACCGCCACATCTGCTCCGCGAAAGCGCGAGGATAAGATATTGCGAATGCGGCCCATGGCCGACTCGCCGGCGAACCTGCTCGGATACGGCAGCGCTTGAGAGACTCTGGGAGAGGTAGCCGCCGCCCTTCTTGTGGCCTCAGACTTGCTCACCTTTGCCACCGCTCGCCGGATCCGCTTGGGAGCCATCGGATTGCGGCGAAGTAGATCTGGGCTCGCAGCGATTGAAGCAAGGAGAGAGGTCGGCGAGTTCAGAGGATGGAGACAGAAGCGGTGATTTGGAGGACGAGTGCATAGTTCTGGAGGCAATGGCGGTCGAACCGTCAAATCAAGCCAGTGAAGAACCCATGCGTCACGTCGCGGTCCCATTAGTCTGACGGGCGTGGGGATCAAGGAGGCGTGCCGACTTTGGCGCTTCCCAGCCGTTGGATGCACGACGGAGTCCAAGGCCCGCACGAATCGCAACGTTCGGCGTGGCCCAGTTAACATAGCTCAGGGGCTCGCCTCTACGTCAACACAGTGGACCCCACCAAGCACTCAAAGAAAGCCAGGCGCCGGGATCCACTTTGACCTCTTTTTGGTCATAGCCCCGGCAGCCGCTGAAGCCAAGCCACCGGGACCATGCCGGGGGCTACTGTCACAGCAGTGGAACACGGGGTTCCCCTAGTGCTGCCAAAGTGGGTCTACCACCTATGGGCCCAGCGCGAAGATGGACAAGGCCAAGACGCGAAGCAAGACTTAGCGGGCACCCAGCTCGCCAGCCAAGACTGCTGGGTGCGAAGAACCCCCGGGTCCCCCGCACCCCGGAAGCTGAAGAAGTCCCCGAGAGCCCGAGACCCCGGCAGTGTTAGACTCCCTCTCGGGTACCAGACCGTACAAGTCGAAGCTAGGGTATCCACCACCCTCCAGAAGATGGTAGAAGGACCCAGAAGACTTGGGAAGCAAGGTGCGGGAAGGGGACACCACCTGCGGCGTGCCAGCCTTCTCCCACGTCGCTTTCCCCAAAAGGGCGGGGATCTCACCAAACCGGCGAAGGATACTTGGAGGAGGAGAGGCCACGTCTCCACCTCCACCACAAAGAGGGGACTCTTCCCGCCAAGACCCCCTCACGCTCCTCGCATGACGTCTGTGGTATCCCCTTGTCTATAAAAGGAGGGCCAAGGCATGGCGAGGAAGAGGACGAATCCAAGGTAGAAGATCCTCACGGCTGCAAGCATAGCAAACACACCGCAGAGCTAGGCTAGCGCAGGGAAAAAAGGGAAGGTGATCTCCTCTGGGCCAGGATCTGTCCTTTTTCTTCCTCTAGCCAAAACCCTTGCCGGGTACCTTGCCGGAGACATCCTTGTAGCCACACCATGTTGCCACCATCTATCCAGACATGCAGGAGTAGGGTTGTTAGCCTTCGGGCGGCCTGAACCTGGGTAGATCGTTGTGTCTCTTGCTTGATTTCCATACACGTCGAGATCGAGAGAGAGAGTGAGAGCTCGTCGGAGACCCCTCCGTGAGAGACGTTCCCAGCCTCCTTCGCGCCCTACCCAAAGGGGGTGCCTGTCATCCCCGGTGTCCGTCCTTCGAGACACGACACTACTAGCACTGAAAATGATTTAATATGTGGTAGCATAGACAAAGAAGTGACACCTGAGACACGTGAAACATCTGAGATAACTGAAACACCTGAATCTTCTATTATTGAAAATGTGGAGTCTGAGTTAGAAGATAATGAATATTGTGATGATGAACATGAAAGTTCTTCTGAGGAAGAAGATGCTTTTACTATGGCTTTTATGGATTCGAGTTTGATAAATTGGATAAACTTGATAGCTATAAAAATTCTCCTCTTGATGATTATTTCCCTGTTACTAAGAAAATGAATGCTCCAGCTATTAAAATTAAAGATAAAGATTATGAGTTTAGTGTTGATCCTAAAATAATTGAAAAAGCAAAAAGTTTAAGTTTTATGGGAGAGATGATGAGTTTCCTTTTGAACACATTGCTGTTTGCATGATTTATCTGTGTTATTTGGTAAAGATGAAATCCATCAACGCTATTATTTCTTAAAGTTGTTTCCTTTTACTTTGGGAGGAAATGCTAAAACTTGGTATAATCGTTAGAACCTGGATCCATCACTAGTAAAGAGGAATGTTGCAGCTATTCTATAATAAATATTTCCCTACTGATAAGATTCATGGTTTAACTGTTGAGATTAGCAACTTTTCACAGAAAGAGAAGGAGGATTTACCCCAAGCTTGGGGGAGGTACAGTAAGATGGTTAGGAAATGTCCTACCCATGGCTTCAAGAGTAATGAAATACTTGATATATTTTACAATGGACTAACTGAAAACACTAGAGGATATCTTGATAGTATTGCAGGTAATGTTTTCAGGGAAAGGACCGTTGATGAAGCAACTGAGTTATTGGAGACGGAATATTGAAGAGATAGATGGAAAAGAGATATTTCCGGAGAAGAAAGGAGGATGCTTAAATTAACAAAGAGACAATGAAAGAAGCTTCCAAGGCTATTAAAGAGAAGAATTAAAACCTCTCATCTCAAGGAATTATCTGAAATGGGTGTTAAACTTCCTATGATCAACCATGTTTTCCAATCCAAGTCAATGCTATAGTTCCATGGAAGGTAATGAAAAGGTAAACCTCCTATTGATGTTTCATATGAATGATTTTGCTTATTACAATAATCCTGAGGAGCATGATATTAGAATGAGTATTATGGAAAATTCACAAAATAAAATTTCTTCGTGAAAATTTAATGCTAGTGTGGAAGAGGTTAGAAGAATTATTAAACATTGTGAAATGATGAATAATCAAGTTGAACAAATGGTTTCTCTTCAAAATCAATTGTATGAAAATCTTATTGTGAAGAAACAGGTTTGTGGAGTTAATACTAGAGGTGGTGCAAGTACTCAGGATCCTGACTATCCTGAAGGCCATCCCAAGAGGAAAGAGCAAGAGGCTCTTAAGAAGAAATCTTTTGCAGGAAAATCTCCCAATGAAAACAAAGATATTGATGACTCTGAAGAACAAGATAAGGATATTTCTATTTCTGATGCTGAGACTGAAGATAATAATATTGAAGAAGAGGAATCATCTCACATGAAGAAGAACAACATGAAGCTGAAAATATTGAAGAACCTGAACCTACTGAAAAAGAAGACCCTCAACCATCTATTGAGAAGAATAAAAGAAGAATCATCCAAATCCACAAAAAGGTAAAGAGAGGGATCCATGGGTACAAAGACCCATACCATATCCCAAGAGGTAATGAAAACTTTGGATGATGCTAGGTTTGAGAATTTTTTTGAGTTGATTAAATCTTTATGTTTGCAAATTCCTCTTGTTGATGCTATTAAAATTCCTCCATATTCAAAATATATGAAAGATATTGTCACTAATAAAAGAAAGATTCCTACTGATGCAATTACTGCTATGCTTGCTGTTTATTCCTTTAAAGGGAAAATGCCTGAAAAGCGTGGAGATCCTGGTATTCCAACTATTCCTTGTCATATTAAAGAAACTTATGTGAAATATGCGCTATGTGATTTAGGAGCTGGTGTTAGTGTTATGCCTTTTTCTTTATATAAGAAACTTAACCTAAACAAATTGGTTCCAACTGAAGTTTCATTGCAAATGGCTGATAAATCAACTGTTGTGCCTATAGGTATATGTGAGGATGTTCCTATCTCTATAGCTAATGTGTTAATTCCTACAGACTTTGTTATATTAGAAATGCCTGAGGATGATAATTATCTATTATTCTTGGAAGACCCTTTTTAAACACTGCAGGAGCTGTGATAAATTGCACTGAGAGCAAAGTGACATTTAATGTCAAAGGAAATGAGCATACCATTTATTTTCCTAAGAAGAATCCTGTTACAATGGTAAACAAAGTGTGAATTCTATTCAAAGAAATACTATTATGATTGGAAGCTTTGAATTTACATTACCACCTCCTACACCAAAATATGCTACCTTGATGATTGGAACTATTCCAATCAAATATGAGGTATCTTGAGTTTCTTTTTTAATATATAAATAAGAATCATGTATTATATCTTTTACATATTATTAATGAGACTTGATCAACCTCATTACTAAGAAATGATGAAAACTTGATTCCCATAAAAATTTGTATTGCATTTTAATTTTATTTATCCTAGAATTTTAGAGTATATGCATAAACATATTATTTCAAGTTCAGAAATTCCAGAATATGAAGTTTGAAAAATTCTCTTCAGAAAATTTTCTCGAAAAATTCCAGAAAATTTGGAGGTAAGTTATTTTACAAGAGGGACTAACATCCAAAAGTGGGACACCAGTAGGCCACCAGGGACCAAAATAGAGTGTCCCACGTGGCCAGGAATCTGGCCACGTGGGACCCACTAACTTGGCCCACAGGTGAGTTAGGCGAGAGGTCAATGCCCATCTCCTTCCCCTCGACAGAAAACCAGCTCCAGGTATTTTCCCCAAATTTTCCCGAGCTCTCTCTTCCTGATATCCTTGGATCTCCAAGTTTAGGGCAGATTTTCAAATCTGTTTGGTGGGATTGCTCATTGGTATGTGACTCCTCCACCCATCCAATTATTTTTTGTTCTTATGCCTCATGTATGAAGTATTTTTTGCACTAGGTGTCACCTAATATGCTTGAAAATCCATGGATTTAGTTTTCTAGTTGATATTGATGCATGATATTGATGTGGAGACTAGTTATGGATGGCTTAATGTTGTTTTAGAGTGTTACATCTTAATTTTTATTGGATATTATTTCCGGGCAGCAAGGTTAGAGTGTTACATCTTAATTTTTGTTGGATATTATTTCCGGGCAGCAAGGTTTCATCATGAACAAAGGCAAGTGATTGTTTGGGATGGCTTCAAGACCAAGAAGAAGAGCATCTAGAGTCTCTGATAATTATGATGAAACCCACCTATGGGAGGATCGTGCAGTTTATGCAGGGGAGAGGCTGAAGATTCATACAACTAGATGGCAAGACCCCTATGTTCTTAATCATTGGGGGATAAAAGAGGACTTCGACGCCTTCGCCAATGCAGCTGGCTTGCTTGAGGTTTCCCAAAATCCACGGTATACATACGAGGAACTCTCGCGAGAATTCCTCTCCACATTCAGGTTTGAGGGCCGTGAGAACTACAAACACAGTAAGAAGAGTAAGGCACCCACTCCTACCTTTGTCATTAAATTTACTATGAGAGGACAGCGCCTTGTTATGTCTTTGGAGGAGTTTTGCAAAGCTATTCGATTGGAAAACACAGGTAGTTGGGACGAAACCCGTGCTGACTCCAACCAGGAGCTTGTTACATTTTGGCGTACTATTAACTCTCCTGATAGACTGAATAGGGGTAAATTCACTCATAAACAGCACCCAAGTTTGAGAAACTTTGTGTTGTTCCTTGCAAGAGGATTTCTTGCTAGGGACAACACTTCTGCTTGCACTGGACCAATGATTTATTTGCTTAAGTGTGCAAAAGAAAACACACCGTGTGAGTATAACTTGGGAGTAATTATTCCTAGATCCTTACACTGGGCTATGAGTAGAAATAATACCGATCAAACTCCTATTTATGCTGGTGTTATTGCTACTTTAGTGTATGAATACATTAAAGATGAGAGAGGTTTTGGTGATAACATGGGTACTCCTGTGAGAGAGTCTAATTTACTCGATTTTGCTTTGACTTCTCGCATGGAAATGAGTGAGAGGCATGGGGATCATTATTTGTATAGCTATTTGAGCACTAATGGACAAGGTGTGCCCATTAGGCTCCCTCGTGTTGACCTTTTTGACAGGAGTACCGGGAAGTGGATTGTGGAGGAGATGCCACCTCAAGAGTAGCCCCAAGATCTAGGGATGCAAGGCTACCAACCTCAAGAGGAGCCCCAAGACCCAGGAATGTAAGGCTACCAATATGGTTACTTCCCTAGAGGTGGAAGTGGTGGATACAACTACCACCCGGGATACTAGCTTGATAAGGCTTGGGGGAGTACTTCTCTCCCTTTCCATTTGTTGTTTTATATCACTGTTATCTTGTTATGTTTTAGTTTCTTGTTCTGAAAATCACAAAAACAAAAAACGGCGCCAATTGACGGGGGGTGTCCTCAGCAATACCCATAGTTGAGTGCCTAGGGTTAGATTTATGTGGTAGAGAACGCGTAGTGTTAGTAGAATCGTCGGCTGACAAGCGGATTTACCCAGGTTCAGGGCCCTCGACTGAGGTAACACCCCTACTTCCTGCCCGTCTGTATTGATTGTGGAATATGTTGTGGTTACAAGGGGCTAGCAAGGTTTTGATCTCGCTAGGGTTTGGAGGCTCTGGTATTGCGTGTCCTCTATCGGGCGCCCTCCCAGACCTTATAAAGGGGCTGGGTCTCGGGTACGTAACCGACTAGGACTTTACATGTAAGGAAACTATAACCGACTATGCCTAACTTGGGAAACAATTTTCGTCTTGGGCCTTCTTTCCTGGGCCTCATCGGGTTATTGACAATTGGGCTTTAGTCATCACGTGCACCAGGTACCCTCATGGTAGGGTACCCGTTTGGTATATCCTCGTCAATGTTATATGATGATGCAAGTGAAATATTATTTAGTGACAACACTTGGCTGTGGATTGAGTAATTGTGGCTTTAAACAAAGGTCTACGCGTCCCACTGTGCTTGCTAAACTTGCCAACCAAAGAGAAAGTAAAAGAATTTTTCAAATAATAAACATGAAGTCATATGCATGACGAGCTTAGGGGTTGGGAGTTAACTTAAATGTGCTGACACATGGAAAGCTTTCAACATTGCACTGAATTATATTTAGTTGATATCATGTACTTTTGTATGGCTTTAGTCATCGCGTGCACCAGGTACCCTCATGGTAGGGTACCCGTTTGGTATATCCTCGTCATTAGCCCCCGAGTGCATGGCTGACTCGAAGAATCAGGCAAGGACTCATTCGACAATGCACGTCATACTTTTGTTCCTGCGCTTATCAGCATGAGGATTTATGTGAAAAATACGAGATGATCTTATTGATTTTTGACCATGCTTTATGATCTGCCTAGGGATCATGACATAGTAGGCCTGGTTTTACTCGAAGGATTGAGACCAGTTAACGACACTTTTGGGCAAAGCCTTACTAGCCTTCAATCAAATTCGAGTCCCCGGACTCAAATCTAGAACATACTGGACATACTCAACTCAGGCCGTTGAGGTCTTACTGAATTGTTCCGCAGTTTCAATATTGCTACCTAGCGCGTCCGCCAGGATTTTCATCGTGTCTGCTGACACGGAAAACTTTAAGGACTTAACACTGCCGGAGTGGTCCTCAGCCCTGCTTGACTGATCGGCGGGTCTTACCTTTGCATTTTTTGCATGTAGCATCCGAAACGTCATCGACTGACGTAGCTCGGGAATTCTTTTGACTTTTTACTTTTTTGCTTTTGACTGAGTCGAGTTGCTAATCGACTGCCGTTTTTGCCTTTGAATCTATCGGGTGCGCGTCAGCGCTCCTGATGGGAGTAGCCCCCGAGATTGTGCTTTATTACTTGTAATGGAGGATAATCTCAAATTCATATTTTCCTGTACATGTTAGTCGAAGAAAAAAAATTACACGCTCCCGATGGGAGTACACTATCACAAGACAACATGTCGAGTGTATGCTTTTAACCTAGTCGATAGTCCTTGAAAACTTTGTGATTTTGGACCAGTCAAACGACTGCTCGGCTACCTTTCTTTGTGCCCCATGGCTTTGCCTGATGGATGACATCATGCCTGACGCCTTTGGCGTGCACACCAAATTTTGACAAGACGCATCATCGTGGGGCCACTGTTTGACCGCAGAAGACACCGCTTCAGTTCTGATTTGATCGGACGTGGCGAAACTTTCGCTGTGTGATCATAACTCCCTCGTTTTACGTGCGTAGTGGGCGGCGTGGCCCTCGACGGTTACTCTCTTTGCATGCCACGTGTACGCCAGATCTCGCACGAACGGCCGAGATTTTTCTGCGTGCTGCGGTAAATATAGATCTCCTCTCCGGCGGAATTTTCTTTACCCTGCCATTTGCCTCCTCTGCTTCCATCTTTCCTTCTTCCTTGCGCGCTTCCTGCCATTGTTGCTGTTGCCAAGCTTCTTGCTACTTCTCCTTCTGCCATGGCTCCGAAGAAGAGACAGAGCGCCACCGTCCCCTCCTCTGCCACCGATGCGGGGAATAAGGGAAAGGGAGATGCGGCCTCCATGGCAGATCCCGTCGCCGCTCTGAAGAAGGTTTTCAGTGACTGGGTGAGATCCACCGTCACCGAGAAGAAACTGGTGTCGTATCGCCAGCAAGGACTGCTGCCGCCGGCGGACCTGGTCGCGGCCCGTGCTCCGGCGAACAGGGAGGTACTTTCTGAACCCCGCGCTGATGAACGTGTTTGCTTTGCGGAGTTCCTTCCGCGCGGTTTCTCTCTTCCTCTGCACGATTTTGTGCATGGATTACTGTACGCCTACGGGGTGCAGATTCACGATCTCAGTCCCAATAGTATTTTGCACATTGTCTGTTTTATGGTATTGTGCGAGTGGTTTTTGGGGGTGTCTCCTAGCTGGGCACTGTGGAAGTCCATCTTCCAGGTGCGCCACATGTGCAGAGGTGGATGCCATGCCCTATCGGTGGGTTTGGGGTCCAGGTGCGGAATGACTGCCACTACTACAACCTGAAGGCAGTCGACTATGCACAAGGCTGGAGGAACAAGTGGTTTTACGTCAGCGTCGACCAAGATGTGCTTCCCCCGTTCTCGATTGGGAAGCCTCTGCTGAAGACGAAGGCTTGGGAGCACTCCCTCTCGACTGTGGAGAAAGAGGAGGCTTCGCCTCTTTTGACAAGAGTTAGTGAACTACTCGGCACCGTCACGGGTGTTCAGTTAATCATCACTTTTGTCAAGCTGCGAGTGTGGCCCCTTCGTCTCCGAGTCAACCCTATGTGGCGATATGAAGGCCCACTCGATGCCATCAGGATGAGCATTGTGGAGTGGTCGCCTAATGAGTTGGACCCTCATGTGAAGGGAATCACCAGCATCAAGGCCGACGAAACGATCAACTTCAACTTTCCACACGCTCCATATGGTTTGAACAATGCTCTTCCTAAGGTAATTGCGCATTATTTTGCTTTATTTTCGAGTTTTGCTATCCTTTGCTTCTGGTGTCTTTACTTTTTTTTATTGTTGTTTTCCTCCTATGTTTAGGACATTCGACTGCTTCCACCCTTCGTCCTCTCCCCGAGTCTGGTCCTATCGATGAGGTAGCTTTGCTAGATGAGGGGAAGAAAGCCACCTTATCTCCACCTTCGGCGAACACTTCTGCCACAGAAGAAGCCAAAGCCGAAGAGGTGAACCAGGTGCAGAAGGACGGTGAGTCTGCGACTGAGCCTTTAGCTAAGCGCCGTCGTCTGCTCCGTTCAGAAGCTTCGAGCTCTCAGTCGGGAGGTGCAGAACAAAAAAGATGATGAGGACTCTGGCACCTCCCCACCCGCTAGGAGCGCTCCTCCGAGCATCTCTCCTTTGGCGTCCTGCCCTCGTCCGACTGTGAATAAACCTCTAAGCTTTGGAGGCCCGCTCATTGGAGCTGAACCGGACTCAGATGAAGACGAGCACAGGTATGTGCTATGATCCCTATGTATCTGCATTACGTTTGCTAATGCTTCCCTTATGCCCTTTATTATTTTTGCAGCACTGGTGATGAACAGCTGCGCTCACCACCAGTTGCCGAAGAACCCATCGTGGTTCCGCCCCAGGCCACTCCTGATACCGCCGAAACCACTCTCGTGGTTGGAGCAACTGATGTGGGCAGGACAACATCTTCTTCTGCTCTGGATGCGGGTCCTTCAACTTCCAAGACTTCTTCCTGGACTGAGCATGTGAGCACTTTTTGCTTACTTTGTTATTCTCGAATCCTTTTTTGCTTAGCTGATACGTTTCGATTACGCTTTGCAGCCTGTATTCTGTAACATTGTTGCGGCTGGCAAAGCTTATGTCCACATGGAGGAAGAGCGGGACTCTCTTCGCGTGGACCTTAACCAACTAAGCCGTAAGTTACTCTGGCTTCATTCGAAATTATGCACCTATTTTTCATTATCTTGCAACTGAGCTGATCGTTATCTATCCCAGGAGACAAGAACCTTGCCGAGAAACGAGCAGCTGACCTGGAGAAGCAACTGAAGAAAATATAAAAACAGCTTGCCGATTAGCAAACTAGCTCAAAGAAAGAACTAGACGAGGCCCGAGCCTCGGCCACTTTGCGCGAGAAGGAGTATGCTGGGCGGTTATTAGGCCTTGCGCGTGCTATGGAAGGTTAGTAAAAACTTCTTCTTTGCTTGTGCTTTTCTCTTCTTTCTCCTTTGCTAATACTCCCCATGTTCTCCTGTTGATCTTTATGAAGGAACTGCCGATGCGCCCGCACCTGCAGATGTGGCGAGTGACGATTTGTCGCTTGACCATGCCCTCAAGGAGCTGAACGCCGCCATTATGCACGCGAAGAACTCTTTGGCTACCTCCACCAGCACCCTTGGCGATGTATTCCAGGAGGTGCTTCCATCGAGTGAAGTTCCTGCAACTGCCCAAGACTTTGCAGACGTGCTCGGCCCCGGCTCCTCGACTATGGCAGCATTTGCTCGTGATCTTACGGTACGCGGATCGGAGTCCACCCTCAAGCTACTCCTTGGTAACAACGTAACCATCGACTACGGAACTATCTTATCTGACTTCCCCAAAAAGTCAGCGGGAAGCCGTTGTCTTTGAAGGGTGTGACCGATGCAGCCATGCGACTATCCGACATTTGCATCCGCACTATGGAGCACAGATCAAATGAGATCGCTGCTCGGTCGCAGTCGCGTAGGGCTAGGTCTAAGTCTGTGTCCCATGTCTAGGGGTTGTTTTATGACTTTGTAAATATAATTTTCACACAACATGTGTGCTTTTGCTACTTTGTTATGCAAATGAATGCCATGATGTACCCATTCTTGTTTACTTGCCAACTTATGCATCACTTTGATTTGTATCATTCTTTGAATTTTTATGCTTATGATCTTGACAGCCAGTTGATCATAACTCGGACGAGTCCTCACAACCCTGGATTGATACTCGATCACCTGCTCAAGTAAGAAATTACGCCACGGTACTAGCTTTTGCGAAGAAGCGGGTGGTAAAACTGGAACAAGATCTGAAAAATGCCCAAAGTGAATTGAAAATACTCAAGGGGATGCCGCTTTGCCACCCAACGAGAAGATTATGTACTTGGCGAAATAGAGATCGTAAATAGTCAACTCGATGGTAAGGATCATCCTTCTTCCTTGATGCATAAATTGTGGCAACTCTGTTTTGATTACTCGAGTTGCCTTTTGCAGTTTTTGTTCATAGCTTCAAAGAAGAAGAGGAACGTGTCAATGAACGCTTGGATAATGCGACTGAAGATACCACAACTGGGCACCAACACTTCTGGTTGGACAGGTATCGCACCTGCAAACTTGCTACTCTGAAAGATCGAGTATTTCACGGCGCCATCCTACTCGAGCGATGCAGGGCGGCGTTCCTATGCATCAACCACTACCTGTTTCCCACTGGGCCGCAGCCACATGGGATTCATGCCTTGGTTGATCTTTTTCAGTCTGCAGATGTGATTCAGGATGCGATAACTCAAAGGGTTGTCCTTGGAGCAAATGCTGCCCTGGCCTACGTTCGTAGCCAGCGGCCTGTTTTGCTACTTCCTCCTCCCGCGATTGGCTCGCGGCTGGACCAGTTATATTTAGAGGGAACTATAGATGCGGCCAACACGCTGGTGGAGCTCTTTTATGACCAAATCCTTCGCTCCAACCTGCCTATCAAAGATGAGCCGATGTAAATTTGTTACTTTGTATAGTAGAATGTACATAGATCCGCAGCCCCCGAGCATGTCGAGTGGGGTGTATGTAACCATTTTTTATTGAATTATGCTATTATCCAGCCCCCGAGCCCGTCGAGTGGGGTGTATGTAACAGATTTTATTGATTTACGCGATTATCCAGCCCCGAGCCTATCGAGTGGGGTGTGTGAGATTGACTTCATGCTGGATTACTTTGATTTGTTTCGGAACTTTGAGCAATCGAATTATGTTTGAAAATATAACTCTGTAATCATTTTGTTTGAGACCCAGCCCTCGAGTGCTCGGGCGTGACTAAGTTTGTGTTGGTTTATGTTGGGGCCCAGCCCCTGAGTACTCGGGTGGGTGCGATTTTTGTTATGGTTTTTGAGAAAGATTTTATGATCCAGCCCCCGAGGCTTCGGGTGTGGAGACAGAAGAAAATATGCGAATAACTCATAGAGGAACATTTTTCTTTATTCCAAGCCGCCTCATTAAAAACCTTCCAGTCCCCTTAGGTACCCTGGTAAGGGAAAGAGTGCGTCTGAAACCTGCTGGCCGTTTGACATTGTGCTCTATTACATTGATCGACTAGAAAGTCTAAGCGTAGAAGCGACGCAAGTGCGCCACATTCCATGGGTTATTTGATATCTCTCCTGTCTTCGCGTGCTTCAGTCGATAGGCACCACCGTCGATGACCTCCGTAATGATGAAGGGTCCTTCCCATGGAGATGCAAGTTTGTGCACCTTCTTCTGCTTCAGTCAAAGTACTAAGTCTCCCACAATGAAGGACCTTGTACGCAGTCGACGACTGTGGTAGTTGCGCAGATCTTGATGGTAAATAGTTGTGCGAGCAAGTGTCATGTTGCGTGCTTCTTCGAGTAAGTCGACTGAGTCTTCGAGCGATTCGTTCGCGTCACCTTCATCGTATACTTCGACTCTGGGTGCACTGAACTTCACCTCTGGCGGCAGTACGGCCTCTGCGCCGTAGACCATAAAAAAATGTGTGAATTAGGTCGAGGCGTTTGGAGTTGTACGCAAGATCCATAGTACCGCGGGGAGCTCATCGACCCAGGCACCTGCAGCCCGTTTGAGTGGTACCAGCAATATTTTCTTGATGCCTGTGCATACGAGACCATTGGCCTTTTCGACTTGTCCGTTGGACAGTGGGTGTGCCACTGATGCATAGTTGAGCGTGATGTTCCACTCTTTGTAGAAGGAGCAAAATTCTTCGACTGTGAAGTTTGTGCCATTATCAGTGACGATACTGTTTGGGACGCCAAAGCGATACACGATGGATCTTATGAAATTGATTGCTGTAGCGGCAGTCGAGCTTGTGATTGGGACTGCTTCGATCCACTTCGTGAATTTATCCACCACCACCAATAGATGAGTATGTCCTCCAGGCGAGGATTTTTTGAGTGGCCCGAGCATATCGAGCCCCCACTGGGCGAAAGGCCATGCCAATGGTATGGTTTTGAGCGCTGATGCGGGTGCATGAGGTTTGGTGGCGAATTTCTGACACCCGATGCACCTTTTGACTATGTCCTCCACGTCTTTGAGTGCTGTAGGCCAGTAAAACCCTGCTCTGAAGGCTTTGGCTACGAGTGATCGACTGCTGGCATGATGCCCGCAGGTACCTGCATGGATATCACGAAGTATTGCTTTGACATCTTCGAATTCTATGCATCTATGAAACATACCTGAGACGCTGCGCTTGTATAACTCACCGTTGATTATGGTGTATGCTTTGGATCTCTGAGTGACTCGTCGAGCTTCTGTTGCGTCTTCTGGTAGCTCGTCGCGGAGCATGTATGCTAAGAAGGATTGAGTCCATGCTGGTATTACCTGATCACCATGACATAGGAGTACCTCGACTGGCGGATCTTCTGTACTAGGCGCCTTACCCTTGGATGTGTCCGTTGAAGTGGGCGGAGACCGCTGCTCCTTGATTGACATGTGCTCAATGTGCTCCAAGAATACACCTGCTGGAATTTGTGCTTTTGTCGAACCGATGTTGGCTAACCTGTCTGCTTCCTCGTTACTTTCTCGCCCAATATGTCGTAGCTCGCATCCATCGAATCCACCTTCCAACGTGTTGTAAAAGGTCTCGATATGCAATCATGTTGTCAGCTATGGCATCACAAGCTTTCATCGTTTGTTGCACGACCAGGTTAGAGTCGCCGTAGATCATCAGTCGAGTGCATCCTAGCGCCTTGGCCATTCGCATGCCGTGGATCAGGCCTTCGTATTCTGCTTCGTTGTTGGACGGGAACTCGAAATCCATCTGCAGGATGTAGCAGAGTTTGTCACCCTTAGGTGATATGAGTACTACACCTGCTCTTGCGCCTTCGTTTTTCTTGGACCCATCAAAGTACATTGTCCAGGAGTTAGATACATCAGGAATTCCTGGCAGTTGAGCTTCGATCCACTCGGTTGTGAATTCAGGTAAGACTTGTGCTTTGATGGCCTTCGGGTGGTCATACGTGATTCCTAGTGGCCCTAACTCGATGAGCCATTTTGCTACCCGCCCAGTTGCGTCGGGGTTTGTGAGGATATCTCCGGTTGCAGATTTGCTGATCACCGTTATCAGGTGTTCTGTGAAGTAGTGGCGCAGCTTCCTGGATGTCAAGAAAACAGCGTATGCTAGCTTTTGAAAGTGCGGGTACCGCTATTTGGACGGGGATAGGACTTCGCTGACGTAGTAAACTGGTCTTTGCACACTTTGAGCTTTTCCCTCCTCCATGCGCTCGACTACCAAAACTGTGCTCACCACTCGATTGGTAGCTGAGACATACATGTACAAGGGTTCCTTTTCTTTGGGTGCTGTTGGTATTGGAGGATTTGTAAGGATCCGCTTGAGATCGACGAAGGCTGCTTCAGCTTCGTCTGTCCACTCGAATTTATCTGCCTTCTTCATCAGTCGATAGAGTGGAAGCGCCTTTTCGCCTAGCTTGCTGATGAAGCGACTGAGTGCTGCCACTCGTCCTGCTAACTGCTGCACCTCGTAAAGCTTTGTAGGCCGTTGCATGGTAAGTATGGCCTGTATCTTTTCCGGGTTTGCTTCTATTCCGCGTGCTGACACCAAGTACCCCAAGAGTTCTCCGGCTGGAACACCAAATGTACACTTATCTGGATTGAGCTTGATGTTGTAACTCTTGAGGTTGTCGAAGGTTTCTCGTAGATCTGCGAGTAATGTGCTTTCCTCCTTTGACTTGATAACTATGTCATCTACATATACTTCGACATTATGACCAATTTGCTTCTTCAGGCAGTTTTGCATCATACGCTGGTACGTAGCACCTGCGTTCTTGAGCCCAAAGGGCATTGTGGTGTAGCAATATACTCCGAGTGGAGTTGTGAACGCTGTTTTTTCTTCGTCTTCGACTTTCATCCGTATCTGGTGATACCCCGAGTATGCATCCAGAAAGAATAAACGGGCTTGTTCAATGTCTTGGGACAAGAGGTACCCCAGTTGACGCTCTTGTTGACACTTTTATTACCTGCAATGACTTAAAAACTTAAACTTGCTTTGCGACCCGAGTTGAGTAACACTGTGGTGTAGGTACTCGTATTCACGGGGCATGAGGCTCTCAACCATTTGTTGGTCAAGCATACGAGTCATAATAGGGAACACCAAATGGTTTGATAAAACTGAGAGCAAGGTTGTAAGCACAATGATTTCACTAGTCAATAAAAGAAAGAATCAAAAGATCTCAAAAATATTGGCATGATTCAATCAAAAGCGATGCAAGAACCTTTGTTTATTTCTACAGTTGAGCAAACTCATCCAAGTATTGACAGTTCATGTTATTTCTCTTGCAACAAATATAAATGCTTTAACACTGATTAGATATACCTTTTCTAGCATTTTGTTATTTATTATGGAAGTTATGTTTTGAATACTTGTTGGTATTAAACGGTGTTACATATGCAATGCAAAGTTCTTGTCAAACTCTTTTAATCGCTTTTGTACTATGTTTGAGTTGTTCGAGGACAAACAACGATCTAAGTTTGGGGGAGTTGATGCACCTAAAATGCATCTACTTTTCCAATCACTTTGTTGCATAATTTGTTCCAGAATCTTCCCATATTTGGATAAAACTGCTGAATCTGACGCTGTTTTTAGCAAAGTCTCTTTTCTGGCTATTTTTGCAGGAAATTAAATCGGAGAAAAAATACCACGTCATTTTTTATGGAAAAGGAGGACGTCGGGCAAAAGATGGACTCGAGGAAGCGCTCGAGGGCCAAAAGAGTGGGCCCCACGCGGCCAGATTCCTTGGTGCGTGGGCCCACCTAATTTGGGGCTCAGGCACCGCCTCTCCTTCGGTCTTTCGCGTACCCCCTCATATATACGAAAAAGTGGCTGCCCTAGAAGGAGAGGAGCTTTCGCGAAACAGAGCGCCGCCGCCACCACGATCTTCGTTTTCGGAGACAGATTGATCCAGGATTTCTCCTCCGGTGAAGGGATCCGGAGGCCGTCTTCACCGCCATCTTCACCGCCTTCATCTCCATCGACCATGAGCTCCTTCACCATCACCATGTGTGAGTAGTCCGCTGTACGCACATGAGGTGGATGGGGATTGGATGAGATTGATCATGTAATGATACCCGTTGTCCGAGATCTTAGGGGTTTATCTTGAGGATATTTTTTGTATTGTGTTGATGCACTTATGCTATGTTTAATGCTTGCTACTAGGGCCCGAGTGGCATGATTTCAGTACTGAACTTATTTTGCCTCATCATATAATTGAGTTTGGTATTTATCTACAAACCCTAAAAGTGACATATAGGGAAAACAAGGGGAGATGTTTTAGTTTGAGGATTCTATGTTCATGAAGTGTTAATGCATGGTTCCGGACTATTCGAAAGGGTAGACCTTAATTACATGTAGTTCCAAGTTGGCCCCGGTGAAATGGACAGATAGGACAATAGATGTTGTGCAAATTCTCTTGGTAATGGAACACATACGTACATATATCGGAGTTAGAGATAAGTCCCATTGCTAGTTATATCTTATTATGTGATCAATCTTATTCATGCAACACCCCGGTATCACCTCATGCCTACGTTTTAAATCTCTGAGTTACACTTTCACTTTTCCGGTGAAAACTGGGAAACCCTTGTTTACTACTGCTGTTTTATTTTGCTTACTTGACTCATCCTACTGCCATCACTATCACTGCTGCAAGTTTATTTGTATACAGGTGTGGTTGAGAGTGACGCCTCAATTGCCAAAGTCTTATTGGTATTCTTGTGTTCCCATCGAGTCGAACTATAAATTTGGGTGATACTTCTCAACGAAGATTTCAGCGATCCCCTATACTTGTGGGTATCAGCGCTCTCTCTATCTCTCTTGTGGGCCTCCGTGGCATCTTTTTTTTGAGATATTCAAGAAACAACGAAGCAGCTGCTCAATTGATTTAAGTGAAGCATAACGTGCATTCTATCAATAAACAGAGTGTGTGCGTCTCTCTCAAATAGGTGTGTCACAAATTGACGAGCAAGTAAATAAAACAAAAGCAAACAAAAACGTAAAGACCCTCGAAGAACAACACATAATATGTGAATCACTAAAAATAGTGCCATGGAAGGCGATCTTATGATAGTTGTTGATAAATAAGGAGACGCCTAAATCCCTCTGGTTAGACGCTTGAGACTCCTTCAATTTTCTTTGGGGTGCCTTGGGCATCCCCGAGATTGAACTTTCGTCCCTTTTTATCTTCTCCAATCAATCTATTTTGTGAAATTTGAAAACTTCCTTCACACGAAAGGGCATCACCATCCCGACGCGCATCGACGTGGTGGAGCTATCCGAACAAGTATAAAGGGCATCACTATCTCGATGCGCGTCAACGAGTTCCACAATTGTGCACCTAGTTGTAAAAGACATAGCCGACCTTCAGGGGGGGGTTGCATCACGGTGTGGTCGCGCTGGTATTTTTGTGTGTGCAATCATTGTACCCGACGTGACATATCCCCCTTCTGGCAACCATCCCCACTGGTGCGGCTGTTATAATTCTCCGTCTTGACGAGGAGCGCAATGTTTTGGGTTAAGATTGATAGGGATTTGTAAGTTTAGTGCCAAATGCTATGATTCAAACTTTAAGGTTTCATTTAGCTAGTTACTACCATTTCTACTACCAACTCGAAGTATGTTTGTGTACGACTCACATTTTATCATGAGGAGCAACGTGACAATGATCGTGGTGAATTAGGTATGTTAGAAGCTTTGGACACGTTTGTTACATTGTGGAAAGTTTTTTTCTTCTTAAAATTGTACAGACGCAAACGCTAACATACACGCGCATAAAATCATCTATTATGTAATTAAAACACAAGACAAACAACGGTCTGGATTCGTCCTTTTTACGTTAGAGCAAATTAAAGGTGGAGATTAACTACATGGATCCCACGTCGGAAGTAAAATAGGTAGCCCTCTGTGGAGTTCGTATGTAACATGGACTCTATGCTTCATCGTGAGACCGCAGAAAAAAAATGTTGTACCGAATATATCCCCTGCGAGGTGACCATAGGCAGCCAAATAGACTATTCCTTCCAATTAACAACTACTAGGGTTTGTGTCCGAGAAGCAACGGCGGCAGGAATCGGGAGGCGAAGGATCGTCGAGCAAGCGGCAATAATCCGGAGGCGAAGGGATCGTCCAGCAAGATCTGAAGCGGCGAATATCGTGATCGAGATCAGAAGCCGACACGATGCCGCGGGTCACTAGGAAGCAGTCATCGACGCCATACCCATCCAGCATGAAGCTTGCATGTCAATCGCCATGCTGCATGCAAGCCTAGACGAACTAACCTGGCCAGGGCGAAGCTTCCCTACAGGTACGCTCCTCACGATGCTGTCAATTTTCGGCCGGCCGGCCGGATAGCCTGAGTATGTACGTACTCCACACATGACAGTATTTTATACAGAGACATTCATGACTGATTTCCTATTACATTAGAGCATGTGCCGCAATGGTTTCTCAACGAGAAGGAGGGCTGCGATCTCTTCTCGATCGCAACTAGACGAGACGACGATGATGGATGAGACAATATCCGATATGCTTCCTTTTTTTTAAGGGTGTTCTCCGCTGCTTGACTTGGGCAGGCATTAGAGATTCAAAGAGTAGGCCGTCCGCGTGGAGCACTGGAGAAGGCAATCTATAGGGGCCACAAAGGCACGAGTGAGCAGCTGCTTGCTTGGGTAGCGGGCGGACGCCAAAAAGACATCTGTTTCAGTTTCAGGGCTCAGAAGGTGGGGTGCTCCTAAAGATGTTTGAATTCTTTGTACAATTTGTTGATGGGTTGAAAAATTTACGTATTTATCTGTCACGTTCTAACTTGAATTGTTAAGATGTTTTGTCTTGGTTTGCATCGTATGAAATTAATTTGACAAATGTATAGACATCAGAGCAGCAGGAACTGAGCCTCAGGTCGAGCTCTACAAAATTATTACACAAATTTGTGGAGTGATCATGAGGGAATATTTGGACCTAAGAAAAGGATCTTTGGTATTTTTTCTGCGTCTTTTGAAATGTACATAAAACATAAAGTGTCGGCCATGGACATACTACTGTTCCCCACTGTGTATTAGTTTTGTTACAATACGTATGAAGTAACATAGACTGGAAGTATAACCTCAGTTCAATTCTTTGGTAAAATGAGCTTACAGTCAAGTATGCATTGACATTATCTTATCATGGATTAGCAAGTGCAATTTCAGCCGCTAACTGAATTTACTTTTTAAATTAATTTTGCAGGCCATAATAAGCTAGGGAGGTGCTTAGCTACACATGCAACATTGATTGGAAGTATAGCACCAATCTAGGATATATATAGGATATGGGTAAAATAATGAGCTTTCCAAAATCTTTCAATCAATGCGCTCACATAATTTTTTCCTGGATTAGTGAATGCTAATAAGCAAGGAGGTGCTTTGCGAAACATGTAACAACTAGCATTTTTCATAAAGTCGAGGAAGTTTCTGTTGGACTATGTTTTCTGGTATTTATGTTTCCCGATATTAATATGATCTAGGTGGGCTATATTCATGTCGCTTGGTTAATATGAGCACGGTACGTGACAACATGACCGAAAGACCAGATGACTGGACACCAGCAAATCGAAACACAAGCCTCGACACTAGCTCATCGAAATCGATCAATACAAGTCGCATCGCTAAATCGAAGGCACGTCAACAAAGTGCAGAACAAGACAGCCGGAGGTCGGCGGATCAAAGGCACGCCAACAACTTTGAGTGGTAGCTCCAACCTTCAGGTAATAGCTGCAATCTTCATGTGGGTTCGATGTTTCCCTTCCAACATGCAATTTTCTTACAAAAACCTTTAATTATTAGTTAGAACACATATAACACATATTTAGTTAGAAGATGGGCAAAATAGGTTTTACTGTGTTTTGTTGTTCTTCATCAGATTGAGACATAGCCTGGAGCGATAGAATATTTAAGTTTACAAGCATTAAGGAATTATGTAATTTATTTGGGAGGTGCAAGGGGCGAACTGCATCGACATTGCGCAGGAACCAGGATCGCCAGCAATGAACGGCCTTGGTTGTTTATGTCCAGAAGGCGGCAGTTGGGTTTTATTTCTTTTTCTTCATGGCGCACAATATTTGTCTTGGAAATTGTTTCTGACTTTTTTAGTTTCCATGCAGCTCCGATGCCGCCGGCAAGCATACTTTGAAAAAACTTGCCCTGTACACATAAAAAGTAAGTTTTACTTACTCATATATTGTCATATTTAATATTCTCTAGACATAAATAAGTGTACAATTCAAATAGTTCAATCAGTGTAGGAATCTCCTTAGATTTAATTTTATAAACTCAAGTAGTAATTTTTTCACTGAAGGTATATTCTTAAATTTGTATTCTGGACCAGAATGTATTGAATCAACATACACCTGGATGGGAATTTCCTTATATGTGAACAACTGTCCAACTTTAGCCATCGGTCTCATAAAGAGCAGAAGTTCCCTAAAATATTTAATTATGTGCCGAAGCAGTTTTTGACTCCTCACTAAAATTGGTTATTAATTATATGATAGGTTGATCATCATTTTTTGCTTTCCTATGTAAATATTGTGCAGGGCAATATATTACTTCTACTCTGTAATTGAGCATATAACCATCCCACGAGTATACACAACTCCCTTATTATGTATAGATATTTGTAGAAAATCATGACAGCCAAACCGAATGCTAGATGGACACCCATCCATGTAAATACCAAAGATAAGGCAGAATCTAAATTTATCTAAATTTTGACAACTAATATGCAACAAAAATATACATTGATTACTGAAACATTAATGCTTCAATTTGTGCGGAAAAAATGTTTGTCATATATGAGTTTTGGAGCAAAAATTGGTGAAACTAAAAATCTACACTTTACGTACAAACTCCAAATAGGAATTGATGGGACATAACTATTAGTATAAATTACATATTAGATACGTGGATAATTACATTGTTTTTAATCAATTAGTGTACTACTATCATGTGTAAAAGCATCATATATAAGCATCACATCGCACTGATAATTAATAATTGCAATTCAACATATTTTAATTGGGGTTGTGGAAGAGAACAGGTACGAGATTAACAAAAAAGTGCATTTTGGCCACCAAATATATCAAAAATAATTGATAAAAAATTCAACAGTGGTATAATAAATATGAAAAAACATATGAATCAACACATAACAAAGCTAGCCGCGCAAATGCGCGGGTCACCCAGCTAGTTTTTATGAACATACACACACTCTACTTGTATGAACACCATCTAGAGACTAAGCCGACAAATCAAATCTTAATATTGACGAAGTCTCATTGGTAGCTCGTTGTCGTCGGAAAGGTCGTCTCCTACATTCCACCTAAAATGAGAACACTATCGTCAAAATTAGTGTTTAAACTCTGATAAGGTAGGCTAATCATCCAACCACTCGATGATCAGTTTTGCGGATATATAAACGATAGAACAAGAGAACTTGTCTGTGGTAAGATGGTTAGGAGGGTGGTTGTATTCCCAGCCCACCAAAGTTCAAACCCCAGGTTGACGCTGGTGTTTCTCATTTAGACGGAATATTCTTCAGCGGGAGGCGATGTTCCCGTCGACAGCGAGGCGCCCGTGGTGACTTTGTCAATCTCAAGACCCAACCGTCGGCTCAGTCTCTCGGAGGTGCTCATAGGGTAGTGTAACAGCCCGAAGTTTAAGAACCTAAAAACCGGTGTAAATTTTCCACTTTTGTGTTCATTGCATCATGGCATCATGCATCTTGTTGTTGTCACTAGGGAATTGTGCTAGGGAATTGTAGATGTTGCTAGGGAATTGTGGTTGTTGCTAGGGATTTGTGGAGGTTGGCACCACTTCAAACCAAAATGCTAAATTTGCTTCAACCAAATTTCAAAACAATGAAGGCACTCAATCTTGCAAACTAAAATTACTTTGACATTTCATATTTGTCAAGGAAGTTCCGAGAGCTCCAAAACAATATTTTGCACTTGCTCCAAATTGTTAAAGGAGCAACATTTTGAATTCTAGCAAAATGCCCTAAACGAACCCTATGAACAAAAGTGGTCCAAACAATTTTATTTTGAGACGCCAATTTTTGTGATGCTTCTATACTGTATGGGGAGGCTACCAGAATTTTCTCATATTTTTATAAAAGGCTTTGGTGCCTCAATTAAATCAGAGAAACGTCACTGGTTTTAAAAGAAATAAAAAAGGGCTTCGTTGTAATTAGCTGAGGACCTATCCGTGGTGAGCAGAGTTTTCCCAGGTGGTTATCCGTGAGATGGTCGTCTCTCTCCACGCCACTATCGCCATGTCGCCGCGCGCCCATGCCGTCGCCGTGGCAGTGCATCGCCGGGCCCCCTCTGCCGCCTCTCCCCTGTGAGAGCACACCCCGACCTCACCTGCTCCCCTCGCTCTTCGCTCACCTGCCCCCGTTTCCCCTCTCCTTTCCCCACCTCTGCTCACCCCGAGCCGCCATGGCCGCCGGGATGCGCCGCCGTCTCCCCGTCATTTGAGGCAGCCCCAAGCTGCCTAAAAGCCACCAAAAGATCCGCCGGGTTCCCTTCTTCGTCCTCGCCAAAGGAATCGGCCGGGGAAGACCGAAATCGCCGTCGCCTTCCACCACCTCGCCGCCGCGTTTCGAGCTCCGCCGCGGTCGATTGCCGCCGTTACCGTCCATCCCTGACCACGTCGAGCACGCCAACGAGTCGAGGGTGAGCACCGCGCCCTTCTGGACCTCCTCTCCCTCCCCATTTCGCCGTAGCCTCGCCGGGGTGCGATGAAGGTCGCCGTCGCTCCGTTCATCGCTGCGTCGGATTTTCTGAGCGCAAATCAACCGGAATATCCGAACCAGTCCAGTGCGGGAAGATTTTAGTCCTTAGTCGATTTTTTCCAGGCTCTCCGCAGCGATCGGATTTTCCGAACGAAGCAGCTCCGGATTTTCCGATTTCTATCAGTACGAAGAAACTTTCTTTCCTTAGCCATTTTCTCGGGTGAACAGTGCACCGGATATTCCGATTTTGGAAAATTCGAAATTTCCGTTTTGGTCCAGTACAATTATATTCCTGTTTAGGTTATTTTGGTCTTTCTAATTTGGTTAAACAACTGGTCTGCGTTGGATTAAAGTGTAATCCGGGAAGATTTAGAAGAGGAATGAAAGAGATAACAACTTTTGTCGGGACATCCCAAAATGTGTTCGTATACCCAATTTGATCCTAAAAACGTGAGATAACCGGGAGCATCCCTTCCATGCTTGTTTAATCACCGAAACCCCTGCATCTCCCGCATGATCATGTCATTACATCTACAAGTGAAATCCTAGGGTCTCGACTACCGTAATCAACAAGTGAGGCACTTCATGACCTAAATTCACGGATATCCGGGATGCGCCCCTCTAAGCACCCGAACTCCGTTTAATCGGAATAGTTGCATCATCCCCCTCCCGGGGATTTAAAATGTCATGTCATCATGTGTTTGCGCCTTGCACCGATGTTATCCGTGGTTTTGATTGTTCCTCCCCGGTATTTTGTTTGTGCATCGGTAGATCAAGGAGTGGAAGTGCCACCCCCGTATCGCGAGGATCCGTACTACTAGCACCTTGATCAAGGCAAGCGTAATCCCCCTCTGAGCATATCTTATCCTATGTTTCCGCAATTATTTTCTCCACTATAATATTGCATGTGGTTCTAAATGTCAATTTTCTGGGATTAGAGTATCCTATAGTTGCATTAAGTTTCCGATGCCAATACCTGTTTTCCCTCCTATTATCCATAGGATTGCTTTGTGGCCTGAGATACTTACTATGCTATGTTGATGCTTAGCCATGCTTAGTAAATTGCATAGCTATACGATGGATGGTTTGTGGTGGAAACATGATGAGATAAATGGTTGATGGTGGAGAAATTGTGGTGAGGATAATAAAATGCTTAAAGGTGGGGATGAGAGGCCACTGTGGTTGTGGTGTTTTGTCTCGTTCTCGCCGCCTAGGTGCGAGTTCTATACCTCTTGAACCAAGACTGAGCGTGCAACCATGCGTGAGGCCTATGCATTTGCAGGAACCCTCATAGACTAAATAACTCGGCGGGGCTAGCCAGGGTCCTCTAGTTCGGGCTTCCATTTGCGCGTGCGTGATGATGGTGGGATGAACTGAGATGAGGATGGTGGTGTTAGGAAAATGAGTGGCCGTGGGCGGGTGTTGATCACTGGCAGTCCTGCCGCCACTGATGATCCTGGAAAGTCCTTAACGAGGGAGAAGTCGACACCGCTCCCACCCAGCCGGCTTTCCAAGGAAGAGAGCTAATGATCAGGTAATGGGCCGGACGGTACGCGTGGCAAACATTTGTACACCCCTGCAGGGTTAAATCTTTTCGAAAAGCCGTGTCCGCGGTTATGGACGACTTGGGAAGTGAAGGTAAGATCATAGAATAACTTTAACGGAATGATTAAAAACTGGGTACTAGAGGTACCACTCACAATGCAAGGTGAGCTTCCTCGAGGGTGATTCGGGGAGGTGCCTTTGATGAACAGGTACAGTGGTTGATGATGAGTAAGGTGATGAAAGAAAGAGTTACTTCTTACCTCTTTTGAAAATATTCTGATAGTCGATGCCTTTGAGTTATGTTTTCATAAATAAAATCAGCTTTATGCAAAACAGCCATATAACTTTGAAAGCCTCATCGAGCTAAAGCTCTATATCTTGCGAGTTCGTCGAACTCAACGTCGTTTGTTTTGTTTCAGAGGAGGACTTCACCGACCTCGAAGGTGGGTTCTTTGTGGACGTCGACGAGTAGTCTGGGGTTCCCAGGTGGCAGCTTGGGACATCCCGGAACAGCTGGCGTGTGATGTTTATCTGTAGGCCTCTTAGGCCATATTTGGATCTTGTTGTTTAGAACAACCTAATTTGCTTCCGCTTGATGTAATGTTGGGTCTGTGACCTCTGGTTGTCATTTGCTATCTTTCTCTATATAAGAGTTGAACTATATGATTTGTGTCGTAGAGTCTGTGATGTGCCAGTTGTTCCACAAGTCTTGATCTCTCTATTATGCATTGAGGGTTGTGCCTGTGTTAAGGCATCAATCGGGGTGTTGCGTTGCCGATGATCCATTCCGAGCAACGCCTGCCAAAGGTTTTGGCCGGGGATTGGTAAACCCGTAACCTCCGGTTGTATCGCTTAACCGGTGACACACAGCATCACTGTATAACAGTCGGTCAGGGCGCCACAAGTTGGTATCAGAGCAGTACTGCCTGTAGGAAACCCTTCTACTGGTCGATGTTGAGTCTAGTGTTTGTGAAAATATTTTAACCTAAAAATGAGTTGTGAAAACCATCTTAGGATTCTTTTTACTCCTTATCTGGTTACCCTCTAATCTCGGAGCAATCTTACCTCGATTTGATTAAAGGTTTTACTCCTCGTCTGTTACTTCAAAATGATTAGAAACGGGGTGGGTTCGACCTTTAGTGTTATGTGTCCGTTGCTCCCGCTGCGTTGCAATCCCAAATCAACTCAGATGTTTCTACCGAGTTAATCTTTTGATCCTTTCTTTGGGTTTTAACCCACGGACTTGAACATAAGGTCCCGGATTGTGTCAACTAGAGTGTGTTAAGTTGTGATTTCTTAACTCTCACTAGTAGCACATGATGCTGATCTTTGACCCAAGTTCTATCTTGTTGTTTTCCTTCTCGCAAAGTATTATCGTCCCTAGTCTGTGTACTTGTGTAGACGCTAATGCTATTGTTCGACCATTCGGAGAAAGATACTAACTGTGTCATTGTCAAATCTCCAGAATGGCTCGAGGAGGTCGTGGAGGCCGTGGTGGTCGCGGTAACCACAATGATGATGAGGATGATCTGCCGCCACCACCCTCGATGGCTGAGGTCTTGATGGCCATTGAGGAGAACCGTGGGCGCAATGAGCGCTTGCTGGAACAGTTGGTGCAGCAGAATGCACGGAGGAACGAGTGCAACACTCTCACGAGTTCCTGCGCTCGCAGCCACCCACTTTGCTGATGCTAAGGAGCCACTGGAAGCTGATGATTGGCTTCGTGCTTTGGAGCGCAAGTTCTCCGCGCTCATGTCCCATTGGCTGAGCAAGTCAACTTTGCCACCTATCTCTTGGTTGGTGCTGCTGGCTGTTGGTGGGAAGCCATGTGGCTTTGTTTCCAGCCAACCATGTCTTCACTGGGCTGATTCCGCACTGCCTTCCGTGCGGAGTACATTCCCCAGCCGATCATGGACTTGAAGAGGAGGGAGTTCCTGGATTTGCAACAGGGACGGATGGACCTCCGCACTTATGGTCGTGAGTTCAACCATCTCTCGTTACGCCCCAAGGGACGTGACCAATGATGCTGACAAGCAAGAGCTGTTCCGCAAGGGTCTGACTCCGCAGCTCGCTATGAGTTGCTTCCCTTCAGGTTCCAGACCTATCAGGAGCTGTTCAACCAGGCTTTCACTCTTGAGCAAGGAAGAAAGGAACTTGAAGCTTCCAAGAGGCCCGCACATGGGGACCACCAGAGTTCCTCGGGTTCTGAGAGCAAGAAGCGCAGGGTGTTTGTTCCCTACAGCGCCGTACCTCGTGCTCCCTTCATGCCGAGGGCAGCAGGATACAGGCCACCTCCTCCGCGCCCCACTACTTCGACACTTGGGTAGGCGGAAGTGGGTACCGTCCTATGCTACCTGCTCCACCTGGAGTCACTTGCTACACCTGTGGCCAGGCTGGTCACTACTCCAGGGAGTGCCCCCAGAAGGCACCTCTCGCGATAACTCCTGCACGAGCCCCTGCCACTCCAACTGGCAAGGCTGGACCTATTGTGCGTGGTCGCCTGAACCACGTCTCTTGAAGAAGCTGAAGAGACCCCGGCGTTCTTATGGGTGAGTTACGAATCAACGGCAATACAGCTACAGTTTTGTTTGACTCTGGAGCATCGCATTCATTCATATCCATAGCTTTGCAAAAGACCACAAATACCGTTCGAGAAAATGAGCCGTCCTTGGTGATCGCTACTCCTGGTTCCAAATGGCAAACCGATGGGTTACTCCTGAGGTCCAGATTAATATAGGTTCCTTGTCTTTTCCTTATGCCTTGGTAGCTCTGAAGTCCAAAGGCATTGATGTCATACTGGGCATGAACTGGCTACCAAATACCAGGCTAATCTCGACTGTGCCGCCAAGACCATTACTGTGACCGCTCCTTCCGGTGACATTGTGAAGTATTGGCCTGCAACATCAATACCTCCGTCCGCCATCGTACCCGCTCACCTGAGATCTCCTTTGCTTTATGGAAGGCGAATCCCCTCCTGAAATCCAGGACATACACGTGGTGTGTGACTTCCCGGATGTGTTCCCGGAAGAATTGCCTGGCATGCCTCCTGACCGAAGTGTGGAGTTTGTCATAGATCTACTTCCCGGTACCGCTCCAATTTCCAAGAAGCCCTACCGTATGCCGGTGGAAGAGTTGGCTCTGTTGAAAGAGCAAATTGATCAGCTGTTAGCTAAGGAGTTCATCCAGCCTAGCAGTTCACCTTGGGGTTGTCCGGTACTCTTTGTCAAGAAGAGGGATTCTACCGTGCCTCGTCTAGTCTCTGACTATCGACCGTTGAATGCGGTGACAATCAAGAACAAGTATCCTATTCCTCGCATCAATGATCTGTTGGATCAGTTAGCTGGTGCAACGGTATTCTCCAAGATGGATCTGAGGTCAGGCTACCATCAGATAAAAATCAGAAAGGAGGATATTCCAAAGACGGCATTTGTTACTCGTTATGGCTCATATGAGTATACCGTCATGTCCTTTGGTCTCACAAATGCCCAGCTACTTTCATGAGGCTCATGAACTCCATTTTCATGGATTATCTTGACAAGTTTGTCGTCATTTACATTGATGACATCCTCATCTATTCCAAAACCAATGAAGAGCATGAGGAACATCTTCGTTTGGTTCTGACAGACTTCGAGAACACCGCCTCTATGCCAAGTTCTCCAAGTGTGAGTTTTGGTTGGATAATCTCATCTTCCTTGGTCATGTGATATCCGCTGATGGTGTGGCTGTCATTCCTGACAAGATTCAGTCCATTCTGGATTGGAAAACTCCAATGTCAGTCAAGGACATTCGAAGCTTTCTCGGATTGGCGGGTTACTACCGCCGATTCATCGAAGGTTTCTCCAAGATAGCCAAGGCCCTGACTGACCTTCTCAAGAAGGATAAAAAGTTTGTATGGTCGGCCGAAGCTGAAGAGAGTTTCCAAACACTGAAAGCCAAGCTCACGTCCGCTCCTGTGCTTGTCCTGCCGGACACAAGCAAGGATTTCGTCGTCTTCTGTGACGCCTCTCTACAAGGTTGGGCTGTGTGTTAATGCAAGATGGCCATGTGGTGGCTATGCTTCTCGCCAACTTAAGCCGCATGAGCACAACTACCCAACTCATGATCTAGAACTTGCCGCGTGGTCTATGCTTTGAAGCAATGGAGACCATACCTGTTTGGTAACCGTTGCGAGATCTTCTCGGATCACAAGAGTCTGAAGTACCTCTTCACCCAGCCGGATTTAAATCTCAGGCAAAGGCGTTGGTTGGAGTTAATCACGGACTACAATGTGAGTCTGAACTATCAACCCGGCAAAGCAAACGTCGTGGCTGACGCGCTAAGTCGGAAGTCCTATTGCAACAATCTGATGATTGAAGAGGCCCAACCTGCCCTCTATGAAGAGTTTGCCCGTTTGAACCTGGAAATTGTTCCCTGGCTACCTTGCAAATCTGGAGATCAAATCTACTCTTGTGGACCAGATTAAGGATGCTCAAAGCGTGACAAGGGTATTCTAAAATCAAGGAGAACATTGCTAGCGGGAAGGCCAAATGTTTTTCTGTCAATGAATCTGGAGTTGTTTATTTTGGTGACCGCTTGGTAGTGCCAAAGAAACGAAAATTGAGGGAGTTGATCCTCCAAGAAGCTCATGAATCTCCTCTCTCTATTCATCCCGGTAGTACCAAATGTACCAAGACCTTCGGCCACAATTCTGGTGGACTCGGATGAAACGGGAAATTGCTAGGTATGTTGCTGAATGCGACACCTGTCGACGGGTAAAGGCTGAACATCAAAGGCCTGCCGGCACTCTTCACCCTATTGCTATTCCCGAGTGGAAATGGGATGAAATTGGTATGGACTTCATTACTGGTCTGCCGAAGTCTCCAAAGGGACATGATGCCATTTGGGTCATCATTGATCGACTATCAAAAGTGGCTCACTTCCTCCCAGTTCGTGTTGACATTACAGCTGCCAAGTTGGCAGACCTGTATGCTTCCGATTGTTGTCCTTCACGGCATTCCCAAGAAGATAATTTCTGATCGTGGAAGCCTATTCACCTCCAAGTTTTGGACTAGTTTCCAAATGCATGGGAACTCGTCTTAACTTCAGCACCGCTTTCCATCCCCAAACTGATGGTCAGACCGAGAGAGTGAACCAAGTTTTGGAAGACATGCTTAGGGCATGTGTAATCTCTTTCGGCAAGGATTGGGAAAAGTATCTCCCTTTCGCGGAGTTCTCCTACAACAATAGCTATCAAGCTAGTCTGGGCATGGCTCCATTTGAGGTTCTCTATGGAAGAAAATGCCGACTCCTCTAAATTGGTCTGAAACCGGAGAGAGGGCACTCTTTGGTCCAGATATTATCAATGAAGCTGAGGAGAAGGTTAGAATCATAAGGGAGAATCTGAAGATTGCTCAGTCTAGGCAAAAGAGCTACTATGATAAGCACCATCAGGAAATTCACTATGAAATTGGTGATAAAGCTTATCTCCGTCTCTCCCCTTCGTGGCGTTCGCCGCTTCGGTATCAAAGGGAAATTGGCCCTCGCTATGTTGGCCCTTTCACCGTTCTGGCCAAGCGAGGAGATCTTTCTTATAAGTTGGAGTTACCGGTCATCTTTCCCAATGTACATGATGTGTTTCATGTCTCTCAACTTCGCCGGTGTTTCAAAGATCCTATCCATGGAGTCAATCATGAGGAGCTGGATCTCCAGGAAGATCTTACCTATCGCGAGCATCCTATCCGTGTCTGGATGAAGCCGAAAGGAAAACCCGTAACAAGACTACCAAGTTCCTCAAGATTCAGTGGTCGCACCATTCCGAGGAAGAAGTGACTTGGGAAGAGAGTCTAGTCTTCGTGAGGAGTATCCCGACTTCTTTTCGCAGCCTTAGAATCTCGGGACGAGATTCCTGTAAGGGGGGTAGAATTGTAACAGCCCGAAGTTTAAGAACCTAAAAACCGGTGTAAATTTTCCACTTTTGTGTTCATTGCATCATGGCATCATGCATCTTGTTGTTGTCACTAGGGAATTGTGCTAGGGAATTGTAGATGTTGCTAGGGAATTGTGGTTGTTGCTAGGGATTTGTGGAGGTTGGCACCACTTCAAACCAAAATGCTAAATTTGCTTCAACCAAATTTCAAAACAATGAAGGCACTCAATCTTGCAAACTAAAATTACTTTGACATTTCATATTTGTCAAGGAAGTTCCGAGAGCTCCAAAACAATATTTTGCACTTGCTCCAAATTGTTAAAGGAGCAACATTTTGAATTCTAGCAAAATGCCCTAAACGAACCCTATGAACAAAAGTGGTCTAAACAATTTTATTTTGAGACGCCAATTTTTGTGATGCTTCTATACTGTATGGGGAGGCTACCAGAATTTTCTCATATTTTTATAAAAGGCTTTGGTGCCTCAATTAAATCAGAGAAACGTCACTGGTTTTAAAAGAAATAAAAAAGGGCTTCGTTGTAATTAGCTGAGGACCTATCCGTGGTGAGCAGAGTTTTCCCAGGTGGTTATCCGTGAGATGGTCGTCTCTCTCCACGCCACTATCGCCATGTCGCCGCGCGCCCATGCCGTCGCCGTGGCAGTGCATCGCCGGGCCCCTCTGCCGCCTCTCCCTGTGAGAGCACACCCCGACCTCACCTGCTCCCCTCGCTCTTCGCTCACCTGCCCCCGTTTCCCCTCTCCTTTCCCCACCTCTGCTCACCCCGAGCCGCCATGGCCGCCGGGATGCGCCGCCGTCTCCCCGTCGTTTGAGGCAGCCCCAAGCCGCCTAAAAGCCACCAAAAGATCCGCCGGGTTCCCTTCTTCGTCCTCGCCAAAGGAATCGGCCGGGGAAGACCGAAATCGCCGTCGCCTTCCACCACCTCGCCGCTGCGTTTCGAGCTCCGCCGCGGTCGATTGCCGCCGTTACCGTCCATCCCTGACCACGTCGAGCACGCCAACGAGCCGAGGGTGAGCACCGCGCCCTTCTGGACCTCCTCTCCCTCCCCATTTCACCGTAGCCTCGCCGGGGTGCGATGAAGGTCGCCGTCGCTCCGTTCATCGCTGCGTCGGATTTTCCGAGCGCAAATCGACTGGAATATCCGAACCAGTCTAGTGCGGGAAGATTTTAGTCCTTAGTCGATTTTTTCCAGGCTCTCCGCAGCGATCGGATTTTCCGAACAAAGCAGCTCCGGATTTTCCGATTTCTATCAGTACGAAGAAACTTTCTTTCCTTAGCCATTTTCTCGGGTGAACAGTGCACCGGATATTCCGATTTTGGAAAATTCGAAATTTCCGTTTTGGTCCAGTACAATTATATTCCTGTTTAGGTTATTTTGGTCTTTCTAATTTGGTTAAACAACTGGTCTGCGTTGGATTAAAGTGTAATCCGGGAAGATTTAGAAGAGGAATGAAAGAGATAACAACTTTTGTCGGGACATCCCAAAATGTGTTCGTATACCCAATTTGATCCTAAAAACGTGAGATAACCGGGAGCATCCCTTCCATGCTTGTTTAATCACCGAAACCCCTGCATCTCCCGCATGATCATGTCATTACATCTACAAGTGAAATCCTAGGGTCTCGACTACCGTAATCAACAAGTGAGGCACTTCATGACCTAAATTCACGGATATCCGGGATGCGCCCCTCTAAGCACCCGAACTCCGTTTAATCGGAATAGTTGCATCATCCCCCTCCCGGGGATTTAAAATGTCATGTCATCATGTGTTTGCGCCTTGCACCGATGTTATCCGTGGTTTTGATTGTTCCTCCCCGGTATTTTGTTTGTGCATCGGTAGATCAAGGAGTGGAAGTGCCACCCCCGTATCGCGAGGATCCGTACTACCAGCACCTTGATCAAGGCAAGCGTAATCCCCCCTCTGAGCATATCTTATCCTATGTTTCCGCAATTATTTTCTCCACTATAATATTGCATGCGGTTCTAAATGTCAATTTTCTGGGATTAGAGTATCCTATAGTTGCATTAAGTTTCCGATGCCAATACCTGTTTTCCCTCCTATTATCCATATGATTGCTTTGTGGCCTGAGATACTTACTATGCTATGTTGATGCTTAGCCATGCTTAGTAAATTGCATAGCTATACGATGGATGGTTTGTGGTGGAAACAGATGATGAGATAAATGGTTGATGGTGGAGAAATTGTGGTGAAGGATAATAAAAATGCATAAAGGTGGGGATGAGAGGCCACTGTGGTTGTGGTGTTTTGTCTCGTTCTCGCCGCCTAGGTGCGAGTTCTATACCTCTTGAACCAAGACTGAGCGTGCAACCATGCGTGAGGCCTATGCATTCGCAGTGCAGGAACCCTCATAGACTAAATAACTCGGGCGGGGCTAGCCAGGGTCCTCTAGTTCGGGCTTCCATTTGCGCGTGCGTGATGATGGTGGGATGACCTGAGATGAGGATGGTGGTGTTAGGAAAATGAGTGGCCGTGGGACGGGTGTTGAAGGCACTGGCAGTCCTGCCGCCACTGATGATCCTGGAAAGTCCTTAACGAGGGAGAAGTCGACACCGCTCCCACCCAGCCGACTTTCCAAGGAAGAGAGCTAATGATCAGGTAATGGGCCGGACGGTACGCGTGGCAAACATTTGTACACCCCTACAGGGTTAAATCTTTTCGAAAAGCCGTGTCCGCGGTTATGGACGACTTGGGAAGTGAAGGTAAGATCATAGAATAAATTTAACGGAATGATTAAAAACTGGGTACTAGAGGTACCACTCACATATGCAATGTGAGCTTCCTCGAGGGTGATTCGGGGAGGTGCCTTTGATGAACAGGTAAAGTGGTTGATGATGAGTAAGGTGATGAAAGAAAGAGTTACTCCTTACCTATTTTGAAAATATTCTGATTAGTCGATGCCTCTGAGTTATGTTTTTCATAAATAAAATCAGGTTTATGCAAAACAGCCATATAACTTTGAAAACCTCATCGAGCTAAAGCTTATATATAATCTTGCGAGTTCGTCGAACTCAACGTCGTTTGTTTTGTTTCAGAGGAGGACTTCACCGACCTCGAAGGTGGGTTCTTTGTGGACGTCGACGAGTAGTCTGGGGTTCCCAGGTGGCAGCTTGGAACATCCCGGAACAGCTGGCGTTGTGATGTTTATCTGTAGGCCTCTTAGGCCATATGTTGGTTCTTGTTGTTTAGAACAACATATTTTGCTTCCGCTTGATGTAATGTTGGGTCTGTGACCTCTGGTTATCATTTGCTATCTTTCTCTGTATAAGAGTTGAACTATATGATTTGTGTCGTAGAGTATGTGATGTGCCAGTTGTTTCACAAGTCTTGATCTCTCTGTTATGCATTGAGGTTTGTGCCTGTGTTAAGTCATCAATCGGGGTGTTGCGTTGCCGATCATCAATTCCGACACCAGAGAAGAATCGACACTGACAGGTGGGCACCCCGGCAAATACAACACGTCACTTGTCCGTCGTTTTTTTCCTAGCCGTCCCGCCTGCGAAAAGTCCTGGACGAAAAACTTCTCCCGCCCCGGCCCCCTCCCGCCGCTTCCGGATCCAGAACCCTCGTGACCCCGCCAGCCGCATCCACCATCCATCTCCGCGCATCCGACGGCCCGACTCCACGATCCGCGTGATCGACTCCCATTGGCTGTCGCCCCGTCCCCACCCTCCTATATATTCCCACCACGCCGCCCGATTCCCCCAACCCGCGTTTCGCTCTCGCTTCCACCTGCCTCCCTCTCCTCGCGCGTCCGGTCTCGCCGCCGTTCCCCTACTCCTCCTCCGTCGCTGAGATGGCCGGCCGTGGGAAGGCAATCGGCGCCGGCGCGGCGAAGAAGGCGACGTCCAGGAGCTCCAAGGCCGGGCTCCAGTTCCCCGTCGGCAGGATCGCCAGGTTCCTCAAGGCCGGCAAGTACGCCGAGCGCGTCGGCGCCGGCGCCCCCGTCTACCTCGCCGCCGTCCTCGAGTACCTCGCCGCTGAGGTGCGTTTCTTCCTCCCGGATCTCGTCCCTGTTCTGATCTTGTGTTTCTCGATCTCGTTCCGATGATTGGGCGTTCTTAGATCTGATTCAGATCGTACTGTAGATTAGGTTTTACTGAAATTAACCATCAATCCGTCAGGATTTAGATTCCTGTCGACTCAATGTCTCTGTTTGGACTATATCTCATTTTGTGCTATGTATCCAATTTAATCAGGTCCTGGAGCTGGCCGGCAACGCTGCAAGGGACAACAAGAAGACCCGCATCGTGCCCCGCCACATCCAGCTCGCCGTGCGCAACGATGAGGAGCTCACCAAGCTGCTCGGCGGCGCCACCATCGCCAGCGGCGGCGTGATGCCCAACATCCACCAGCACCTGCTCCCCAAGAAGGCCAACTCCAAGGCCTCCCATGCGGACGACGACGACAACTAGGGCCCAGCGTTGACCTTGTTGCCACCATAGCCATGGATTGCATCTCATCAGAGTTTCTTGTTCCGTAGGATTTAGCCTCTTCGTTGTCGTGATAGGTTGGTTGTTGGGAGCACTTAGGAAATTCTAGCTGTTGGTTGGATTAGGTGCTCTGATGGATGTGAATATGGCAAACAAATTTTCGGGTGCTTATCTCAGATGTAAGCCAGGCTGGTTGTTATGTTGGGTTTCGATTTGCTAAAGAAATGAGAATGAACTGTTAGCTTATTGCCATTCGTCTCATCTCTCTTGGTAGCCTGAAGCATTTTTTCTGCGATTTATTGTATGATTTAGCTTACAGTGTTCATACCATTTTTGATGTTAGTTTTGGACTGAATAAATACTGATGCTAGCAAGGATCGAGACCCTTATCTCAATAATATAGCTGGTTGCTAAAACAAATAGTTGGTTGTTCTAAATGGGGTCCTGGTCAGTTGCTTTCATTCAACTGAATTTTGATGCCGCTATGATCATGGACTTGTTACTCCTCTGTCCTGTTATATCCTCCAATTGCTGGAGACACTTCTATTTTGAAAAATCTGTAGTAATGAACTGGGCAAATGAATACTTTCTTTCCTGTAGTATTCCAGTGAAAACTGGAACAGCTGCTCTTCCATAATGAAACTGTACATTCACTTGTCTTTCCTGTTATATCCTTCAATTGCAGGAGACACGCTTTCTTTCCAAAAATCTGTAGTAATGAACTTGGCAAATGAATACAGTACTTACTTTCCTGTAGTATTCCAGCGAAAACTGGAACAACTACACTTCCAGAATAAAACTGTACACCCTCGACATTCGACAAGGATCGTGCAGTGCCGCAGTGGGAATCTTCAGATAGCGTCCTAGATTGCTGAACTAGTTCCTTGTGTAGAACCAAGGCTTGACCTGCCAGGCACTTTCGTGGAGCAGCGTGAATTGCCCATGCTCGTGACACTGGCAATATCAAATTTATCGACGCTCCTCTGCTTTGCACAATCCCAGTTTATGAAAGTACATCAGATGCTTGAGATGAGAACTGCTCTCTCGTATGTGTGTGTACGAGAACTGCTCTCTCGTATGTGTGTCTGTACTCTCTCCGTTGAGAGCACTGTAAAAGAAAGCTAAGAAATTCGTCTAGGGCACTCTGTCCCGGTTTCTGTTGTGAAGCAGGGATCTCCTTACCTTTTAGAAGAGTTACACATATTTTTTGAAGCGCAGGCAAAAGCACTTGTCGTGGGGTTGCCATGTCAGATGTTACCATAGGGTAACTTGAATGTTGGGGCAAGGCGCTCTGGTCCTTCAGGAGATTGTCACGCTCGTTAGGGAAAATAATTTACCCAGGTTCAGCCTCTCCATTGGAGATAAAGACCTACTTCCTGCTTTACTTGTTATTGATCTCAAGGTCTCGATAACTCGGCTACAACAACAGAGCCGGGTTACGAGACAGGTTATAAGGGTTTCGTTTGATAGCGGTGATATCGATCTAGGATTGCTTGCTTCTCTACGTCTTGGGAGCCTACTTATATAGATACCGGGTCTCCCGAACGTTCAGGTAAAGACCGAGTTACATACGAGCTTGGAGTCCTATTCTAGGTTCTTCTTGGCCTTCCATAGCTTCCAGGTCTCTAGGTTCCTTCCTTCACTCGGACTCCAACTCTTCTAGGTCCTTCCTTCTATGGTCGAGTCATGTTAGGCATATCAGCCCAACTATAACCCGGCCCCTGCCTTGTAAGTATAACCCGGACCAGGCCTTGGGCCGGCCGAGTGATTCTTCCTTGGTCATGAGTATACCGGGTTATAATCCCCCCAACAGTAGTCCCCAAGTTTGACTTGGATAAGCTCATTGGTTGCTTCACTGGATGGTCTTGATTTTGATCTGATTACTTGAGTGTAGCTGCCGATGGGATTATCCGGGTTAAACTCCTAAAAACAAAATAAACATCACAAATAATAAATGGCCGGGTTATGTTGTTAGTCCAGCTCCTCTTGGCGGTTCATTTATAACCCGGCTTTTCTTTTGTCTCATAGCTCTTAAATAACACGACTTTTCTTCTCACTTAATCTCTCCGAGTCAACGATCAGGGAACATTCTCTGGCACATTCCCTCGTGTCCTTGACCCATGGTCAAAATGGAAGCTCATCACCTCGTTTTCCACGCTCCTAGGGTTTCACCCTGGGCTATAAATACTGGGCCGCGGTGAATAGGGTTTTTACTTTCCCCCATTCGCCGCCACTTCGTCTTCAACCTTGAGCACTCTCTCTCCTGTTCTAGGGTTAGGGTTTCTCCGAGCTCGCCGCGCCGCCGCCGGAAATCAGAACCACCGCATTGCAGCCGCTTATCGCCGGGAAATCTGCGCCGCATCAACTCATCGCAAAAGCTCGGTAAGCGTCTCATCTCTGTTCTTACTTTCAGTTCGCATCTTGCGAGTTCTTCCCGTGCTGTTCTTGACTTTCTATTTTCGATCCTTTTTCTGTTATTTTCTAGATCTTTGTGACTCATGGCTCCAAAGGATCCTAAGAAGCTGAAGCTCCGGAGCAAGGCCGACGATGGCTCCACCACGCCGGTGCCGAAGAAGATGAAGCAGAAAACCAAACCCAGATCCGGAATTTCGGCTAACTGGGCCAAATCAGTCGCCACCCACTCGAAGCTTGAGGAATTGGCCGAGTCAGGTGTCCTCCCACTTCAGTCGGAGATCGAGTGGAGAGGAGCTGAAGAAGAGACTCGGCCTTCCGTCCAAGAAGGTGAAGTTATTTGTTTCGTAGAGCATGTCACCCGGGGATTTTGTCCTCCGGGTCATCCATTCTTTAGAGATCTTCTTCACCACTATAAGCTTCGGGTCTTCGATCTTGGACCCAATTCTATTCTGAACATCAGTAACTTTATCGTTCTTTGTGAATCTTATCTATGTATTCCTCCTAGCTTAGCTTTATTTCTAGAGCTGTTCTTGTGCAAACCTCAACGCGAGCACAAGAACGGCCCCCTTCTGATCTATGGTGGCGTCTCTATTCAACGCCGTAAAGGCTCTGCCATGCCATCACTCGATCTTCATACACATGTGAAGCACTGGCAGAAATCCTTCTTTTACTGCAAAGCCAAAACTCCAGCTGGTGAACGTCCTCTCCTGGGTTATTCTGTTGAACCTCTCATTCAGAACAATAATATGAAATCATATGCCTCTGAAACCGAGAGAAGCTATCCAACCTGTCCTCAAGAAGATATCTGTCTTGGTCACTCACGGGCTTTGTGGGACCGATTTAATCAAGACTTGGATGGGTTGGAGAATCCAGCCCAACAGTATTCGTAAGAAACTCCTCTGTGATTACTCGGGCCATCTGATCGATTCTCTTCGTTACTCGGAGAAATCTTATCCCACCACCGCGCTGAACAAGGCGATCAAAGCCTTCCTCGCGGAAAAAGTTGAAGTTATCAAAGATAATGGCCTCCTGCCATTTAGCAAAAATAACCAGGCTCCACCAGTAAGTTCCGACTGATAAGTAATTTTCCCTTGAAATTTTTCTTAACTGCTTTCTAACCATATAACTGTTACTCTTTTCTAGGACTCTAACGACTGGTGGAAGGTTGAAACACCCCCTGCCACTCCTGAGGCAGAAGAAGATGATGATGATGATGAGGTTGAGGCCTCCAGTGAAGAAGAAGAAGAATAAGAAGAAGAAGAAGAAGAAGAAGAAGAAGAAGAAGAAGAAGAAGAAGAAGGAGAAGGAGAAGGTGATCTCGACTCCCTCGGCCACTTCTTCATAAGCTTGATTGAACACGATACTCCATCAACAATGCCGACTGATATAGCTTTTATGATAGCAGAACCGACTGAAAAGGCCGCCACTCCATCACCTGGCCGCAGCTCCGAAGCCACCGAATATGCTGCTTCCGGGAAAAGAAAAGCACGAAACATCTGTGCTAAGGTGCCTTACTCTCGCATGACCACAGAACCATATTCTTTTCTTGCTATGAAAAAACTCAACCAAACTCTTCTTGAAAAATCTTCACAGAGATATGCTGAACCTTCTGCCAAGAGAAGGGCCACCCGGACCTCTCCTGGTGATGATCCTCTTCACCCGGGAATCCCATACATCTCCTCTCCACGTCGTCCTGGTACTTCCTTTTCTAATCTTGAACCACAAAAACATCCATCTGATAGTTATCCCTTAGTTGGTCAAATCCGAGTTTCTAAATCATACTCTCTAACAACTTCCTCAGGCTCCAGCAATGATCTCCCCCGAGACTTTATCGTCAATACCGGGTAATGTTTGTAAACTTCTGCTACTTACTCATTTCTCTCAATTTTACCTTCATTTGCTCTTACTTGCATTATCTCTTACTTGTGATTTCAGGGCAAAAGCTACACTTAGTGGCGTTCCGAGCCCTCCCATTGCTGAGGAGGATGACTTGGAAACCACTCCTGAAAAGAATGCTGAACCTGCCACTGAAAAGCAGGCGACTGAAAAGGTGAATGTCTCACCTCCGGCCACCGATAAACCGACTGATCCAGAAGTTGAGATCACAGGATCTCACTTCGCTGAGAAGACCACACCCAAGACCACTGCAACCAAGTTTGTTGCCCCTGAGAAGAAGCTCAAGCCGACTGATAAAGGCGAGGCCTCCACTGCTCCACATTATGGCAACATAAACTTTGAGGGTCTTTTAGCTGAATATAACACTGTGAAGCTTACTGAGAGCAAACTCGTGGATTTTCTTGTCCGCGAGCATCAGGTACGCATCTTTTCTTCTTTATACCTTCTTTACCAAACCTAGTCCCCAAGTATCGAGTAAACTGTCCACAGTCACTCGGTACTTGCAAATATGTAGCTCATGTTTTCTCTTAAAAACTTCAGAATCCCCAAGTTCTGGGTTATCAGTCCACGATAACATGGAACTTGCTTATGTTCCGATGACAATATTTCACTAATTCTGACTTTCATCACAATAATACTTTCAAATCCTCATAACCCCCAAGTTTCGGGTAATATATCCACAATTTATCTAGAACTTTGAAAACTTTGTTAAAACCAAAAACTTTAAAACTTTAAAGACATACCAGTCCCCAAGTGCCGGGTGATCTGGTCTTCAGTCATCCGGAACTTGTACGAATATTCTTTCTTTTTATTATTTGCTATCAACTGGACTTACTTGCCATTGCCGACTGAAATATATTTCAGTCCCCATGTTTCTTACCTGCTATTCTTTCTTCCAGAGATATGTGTCTCACAATGACCAAGTACTCACGAAGACCAATCAGCTCCTTGAAGTTGAAACCAATTTGCGCAAGGAGACTGAAACTCATGCCGCGGATTTGGAAAAAACGATTGATTCTCTAACTGAGGAGAACATCAAGCTGAAGAAGGAGCTGGAGGAGGCTGGGGATAAGTACAAGATATGCTACGATAAGATGATCAGTGTTCAGAAATACTTGGACACCTTGAAGGACCATATCAAGGATATCCTGAATCCACTCATTGGTAAATACTACCTTTTGATACTTTTTCTGTTTTACTCGGCTTTCACATTCTAACCCACTTCATACTCTTCAGGTGAGAAAGATGCTGCTATCAGGAGATCTTACCCGGAGAAACTGAACTGCTTGAACACTATCATCCGGCAGTTCTAGTTTGGCACTACTGAGATTATCAGGCGTGTCAAGAACAACTATGCTCCTCCTCGGGTGATATACGAATCCTTGCATCAGCTCTCGGAGAGCTGCTCTCCACAATCCCTGAGTGGTTGGACCTCTGGACGCGCTCAGCATGCCGGGTTGGCGCAATACGTGGCCTGGCTCTAGCCAAAGCCTACAACCCACGCTTTAAACCGACTCCTTTTGTTAAAGGATTCCCTCAGTACAATGCAGATGGTACTAAATTTGGAGGCAAGGACTTCAAGGAAATCGTCACCCAAACTCGGCCTGTGGCCTGCAAAATTGCTGAAAGCCTTGATCTGTCGGTGTTCCAGGATGCAGTAGATGAAACTCGAAGACAAAGAGAACTAGGCTATTCTGTTTGTTATGACATTCCTATCCCTACTCTCGAACCCAAGAATCTTGATCTGCTGGCCAAACTGAGAGACTCCATTGCCCAGAAGAAGAAAGCTGCAGCGCCAAGTTCTTCAACTCCAGTTGTGCCTGCACCTAGCCGTGCTCCTACCACTCCCATCGCAGAGAAACCGACTGAAGTTGCAAAGGACACTCCAGAAGATCAAGGTTTTGCACGAGCTGAGTCCCAGGCCAAAGCTCCTGAAGATAACCCGGCCTCTGCCGAGGCTCAAGATGCCAAGGGGACCTCAACTGATAACCCAGGTATCTGAGCCGATTCATATGTTACACCTTTATCTACAAAACAATCCTTCGGCCAATGGGCATTGTAATATGCTCTAAAATAGTTGTCTCAGACTTTAAGCTTTTGACTCGATAGTGCGCCTGTTGTGAGGACCCCGGATTAATTATCCGAGATACTCGTTATGTTTCCTGCAACAGTCCCATGATCAGTGTGCTGTTGCACATAACTTGAGTTGGTATCACAGAACACCCACAAATACTGAATAATTATACTTACGTGCTTGAAGTGATCAGCTTCAATAAGGTACTTGCAGCGGAATCACCAAATCAACGTGGAGCCCAAGTCATTCGCCTTTACCCTACAGGCAGCTGACTGGGAAGCGCCCTAGTTCGCCAAGACGTCAGTGAACTCCTCTTCGTCAAACTGCTCTTCTCTGGGATCTGGCTAAGACAATAGCCAGGGACGAAACCAATATGAGTACATTTGATTGTACTCGCAAACTACCCCAACAGGAACATGCACTAGTTTTTTTTTTTCATTTTCAAAGACTTTTATTTTTAGGAGAAAAACCACACTAAATCATGATTTAAAAAGGAGAAGAATAGATTTTTAAATCCTGTTGAAGACAAGACATTTTGGAAAGTAGTTTTCTCACTATCTTGGTTAAAAAGGTAAGAAGTCTTTTTAAATCTTTTCCCGAAAATACACCTTCTTTTAAAAGGGTAAGAAATCTCTTTTAAAACTTTTTCCTCGAAAAACAACTTCTTGCCCTGATTCCAAGCCCGTCGCTACCTCGAACCAACTCATTGGTACAGGTACGAAATAACCTTTCCAGCCAACTTCCTTCCAAAACTCAACACCTTTCTCAAAACTTGCACATGGTCTTAGGACAGCCTTCCAACTGTCCGTATCCGAGGACTCGGCTATTCGAATAGTTTTACCCTCTGCAGAGGTAGTACGCTTTTCCCACACCCATCCGGTCACTCATCGTGTCAGCCACGTCCCGCCATACCGGAGGTATGCGAAGTTGAGTTCCCGGCCATAGCCTGTCCTTTGCTCATGCTAGTATAGGACCCTGCCTTTACGACACTTTCCATCGACACTCAAATCCTCAGAAACTAAGTGTGAGGACTCGTAGTTCTGTCCGGCGGACCCAAGGGAGCCCTTCAATCCTCTTCCTCCAAACACGTCCATACCGGCTTCCGGTAGACCAACACTGAAGAGGACCCAGGTCAGGGGGTAGGTCCTCAGACCATCCCCTCATGGAACGAGGTTATCCTCGTTGTTGAGGCATCCAGTACTAACACGAGCAAATTATATGACTACGCCCTTGCCCATATGTGGGTAAGTGTGGTCGCACAGGATAATGGTTGGTCGTCATAGTACTAGGACACAATGTGCATTTTTCTCAAAAACAACACCAACCTTCTTCAACTGAGCACCGACCTTCCGGCAGGTCTATCCAAGTATTTTTTTTAAAGAGAGTTTCGAGAAAACATTGTTTTTCCCATCCTATAGTTTTAAATAACTACCTTATACTTCTATATAAGGTGGCAAAATAGTTTTTCATAAACCCTTTTAAAAAGGTTTTCACAATCATTTCTAATTTTTCAGAGCAAAAATACTTTTAATCAAAACTTGGGTGGTTTGTAATCCCACCAAAAGATTTTCATAGAAGGCTTTGGAGTAAAACAAGTTCATTTAGAAATCGTTGTATACCGCTAACACCTCTATATCGGGTGCCTCAACAATATACTTGTAATTTTGGAAAAAGGGTTTTCAAAATCATCGCTTTCGTGGCAGACACCACAGAAATCATTTATGCTCTTTATAAGTAAAACAGGTAAATCCAAAACAGATGTATATAGATGCAAGCTCAGTGAAGTAGCTTGCCTGGTTTCAGCAAAATGTCCCTGGACTTCTCTTCGTTGATCAATATAATAAAAATCCAATCCTTCCTCGATCAAATCTCTCCGAAAACCACTCCGGTAGCGTTATTATCTAGCGTCGCAAACAGGGAAATAAACAATAATCAATACACCAAACAGAATCACAAGTGGTGCACAGACAGATAACAACCACAAGCATCAAACCAATTATTCAAGCAACAAACTAGGATCTAAGCTTATAAGGGCCTTAGACTAGTGCATGCTAGGTGCCTAGATCACAAAGCTATCTCAAGCAAGGGTGAACAGCAAGCATTTTATCTAAACAGGAAATACTTCACTACAACACAACCACTCAATTTTTTAACAGAGAAAACCACCACTCACACCCAGTAGATAAAAGGCTATCGGAACTATGCTTATGATTGAGAAACTTATTCTTCAATCAATATGCAATGGAATCAGTGGGTGTTCCACTACCATAACAAGGCATTAAGAGGTTAAATATCTTCTGGCTACAATAGGAAGCTTACTAAAACAACAACACAACATAAGGCTACTCGTGCTAGTGAGTCCTAAATAATTATAACTATTCCCCCAACTAAACATGCTTTGCTAAGGATCAAACAATAGGTAACAAGGGGTGACATGCTACAATATCAGTAGCCATGAAATGCTACTGATGTTGAAGCAATGTTTCCAAAAACCAAACCACTCAAAGAATTTCGTCCACAGACAATTCCTAAACACTAGGGATATTCTAGGAAATATTCACACTAGTGATATTATTTCCTAACGAACACATGCAACACTAAACTTTTCCTAACATGCTAATTATAAGGGATAACACACTCATAACAAAGAGTACAGAACCTATGCATGCTAGTAATCACAAATAAAACATTAACACATTCCACAAACTTAAATAGAACTAAATCCAAGATTTCACAGGAAAGCATTAAAACTAGCTATGCACACCAAAAATAAAATATAGCTCCAAAAATCATACCAATCTAGGATTAGGTACTCCTAGTCATACAGAAGGCTACACAATTGGATTCACATCAAAAATCATTTCACAAAAATCTACAAAAATCACCAAATTGCCACTGGTGGTTTTATTGAAATGAAAAGTACTTTCGTTTCCTACTTAATTGGCAAGCAAGGCTAACAGGTCTGGAAAAGTATTATTTCAGGCTTTCCATAGAATTTTAGTTTGCAATATTTGGAGTTATAAAACTCTAGATATTGATTATTTAGTGAAAATTATGTTTTCTACAAGATTTATTCTAGACAACACACCAAATCATATTTTTGAAAAGTACCAGTGCTACACGTCTAAGAAAACATACCAAAACACTACAAAAATTAAAACACTCAAATTGCTAGCACACATCAACCACAAATGAATTAAACCTATACTGCAATTATCACAGGAGATTAAAACAGAGAATAGACCTATAGAAAAAAAAGATAAACGGGCCAGATCGGCCCAGATCCGGTCGTGCGGTGATGGGCCGGCCCGCTAGCTCGCGCGAGGCAAAGCGGTACGCGGCCTTCTTCCTCCTCTCGATAGGCAGAGACGAACGAGGCACGGCAGGGAGCACGGCGAGGACGGCGCGGTGGCTCCGGTGCTTCCTGGGCAAAGAGAGAAGGTGCATGAGGGAGAGAAGAAGAAGGGGAACTCAATGATGCGCAAATGGCGGAGGATGAGGGTCCGTGGCACTCGCGAGCTTGCTCGCAAGGCGGCGGCCGGAGCAAAAAGGATCGGGACGGCGACGGCGATCCCGGGCTTGATCCTTCGATTCCTCGCACGATGAGAGAGAGGACGATGCGGCGGGGCTACTGGTGCCCTTTGATTTGGACGGGGAACTCTCCTGTGACGGCGACACGCGATGGCAGCTCGAGTTGGGGGTTCGGGCTGCCGCAAATAAAATGGAGAGGGGGGGGGGGAGAGTGAGGGAGCACGGGGGAGGCAGAGGAGTGGCGTGGGGTGGTGCTCTTATCTCCTCCCAGGGGCAAGGAGGGAGGGCCACGGTGGCGTGCTCGCGGCGACCACGGCGTGAGGAGCACGGCGTCCATGCCGTGCGGCATCGCTGCAGCAGGGATGATGGGGGACAAGGGAGAGCAGAGGAGAGTGGCGTGGAGGCGTCGCCTCCTCCAGGGCGAGGCGTGCGTCAGGGGCGAGGCAAGGGAAGCACGGCGACGCGGCGAGCGCGGCAGCACGGTGCCGTGTCGGCGACGTGCTACAGGAAGTCAATGAAGTTCTTGCGGAAAGCCCCCTGAACTCCTTTCTGCTCTCACAGATGGGTCCTCGGCTAATTCTTTTTAATTCCCTTTTAAAACCAGTAGGGTTTCTGGGATTTATTTGGGGTATTAAAACCTTTTACAAAATTCCGAGAAAATTCAGGTAGCCTCCCATATATATGAGGAAGCTCCACAAAAATTGGTTTTACAAAATAAAATGTTTTGCTCCATTTTTGTTCATAGGTTTTGAATAAACAATTTTTGGAAATTAAACTTTGATACTCCTTTAATAATTCAAAACCAGTGGTAAAAGAGTTTGTAGAACCTTTGGAGCCTTCTTGACAAATATGGTACTTCAAATAAGTTTTATTTTCATAAGAAAACATTTGTTTTGAAGAAACAAAGAAATTGGGAGGGAAATTATTTATGAAGATCATTTTAACCCATGACCTTCATTTCTTTTTAATAAAAGAGAGGAGGGGTTTGTTTTAAATCAACAAGTAGGGTTACTAGAGGAGAGAGTGATATGAGATGGAGAGAATTAGCATTTCATCTCCTTCCCTAGAATTTTGATAAAGAAAGTATATTTATGTTTTTAGAAAATGGAGGAATAGATAAAAGAGGAAGTTTTATTGAGACCACCTCCCTAAATTTTAGGATTTTAACTTGGGGTGCCTAATTGTAGAGGATTTATTCCTCTTCAAGTCACCCTCCAAGTTTGGTGGCCAAGGTGTCCTAAAGTGGTAACAACTCCACTGAGGAATCATCCTCACAAGAAGATCACACACACAGCAAAATCACAGCAATAGCAACAGCACCAAAATACCAATCGACACAACAATTTCCGCAATTCAAACAAGCCACACACTTCAAACTACAGGAATAAGTCACACACCTTTTTCCATAACTAGCAATGCTATTTTGTAATAGTGGCCACACCCAATTATGACAAGAGGTTGTTTAAGGGATATACCATCCCATAACTTAGTGGTTTTCAAAGATGGGTTGAAAAGGGAGGAAATATGTGGGTAATATATTTCCCACTAGAATTTCTTTTAAACAGAGTTGAAACCTTGGGGTTCATAAAGATTGGAATTTTGAAATGTCAAGGTTGAGGAAAGGATAGGAGATCACAGAGAGTTCTCCATATTTTATAAATATGAAAGTGTTGAAAATACTTTTACTGTCTCAAAATAAAGGGCATTTTATTTGTTGCTAGAACCAAGTCATTTTTGAAATAAACTTTTGGCCAACATAAGAATGGGAAAGACATATGGAATATTTTCTTGTCATAACATGGTCACCAGTGTTGAAAATATATTTTTACTTAGGTTGAGTTCTTAGGTTGACATTTACTAGTCAAACAATCACAAGCATTCAAGTCACACAAGGTCAAACAGAACAATTTTAAAAGGAAACACAATCATTTGTGAGATAATTCAAAAAGTTTTTGTTGGTTCTGAATTTTGGGTCTTATTTACTCTTATTATAGATTTGGGATGTTACAGATCCTTCCCCCCTTAAAATAAATCTCGTCCTCGAGATTTGCCCGGGGGTACCGGGGAGTTTTGAGGGCACGGGTTTTGGGTTTGACTTCTCTTCCGAGGTCGTTGCTTCTTTGGTAAGGTTGCCAGGTGAGATCTTGACAGCTTGATGTTGCGAGGCCGTCTATTGGTTAGTTGTATAAGAATGTGGGTGTCTTCTATGACATCAAATTGCCTTAGTCATACAAGAAGAATTTGGTAACAAGGTAGCTAGTCTTGTCATCAAATCACTTTTCATTTCCCAGAGGCTGAGATGTACTGAATTATCTGATGTTCCGATTATTTGTGTATGACACTCCATTGTTTGAGCATACAAAAGTGAGTTGCTAACAAGTTCATGAGGCTTGTTACCAAACTACTTCTATATAACCCGAACATTGGAGGATCGCACTATTTCTAGAGAGGTTAAGAATAGTAGATTCTGACATAAGAGTTTCCAAATACTCAAAGATCGTCTGGTAGATGGCTTCTTTGGTTCCGGGTCTTCACACAGCTTCGCAGGTGTCTTCATAAGTAAGCTAGAGTGCTCCAAAATAGTTAGGGTCTTCGGGAAAACTTTATGGTTGAGGGGCTTATGTTAGTTTTCAAGGGAGTTGGGTGCCATACCTTAGACATCAAACTTATTATACCTATGATCCTGAACGATCAACTTTACCTAGGTCTCTAATTCTCGATTTTTTTTTTCAAAATACCATTCCAATATTTCTGGTAAGGCCACTACTATCAATCAGTTAATTTAAAACATGGTCCTTGCTCAAGCTAAAATTATTAATCCACCCTCATCTTCCTTGGGCATAAACTCTTTATCATGGTATAGTTCAATCTATCGGGTACCCATCAAATCTTTTTAGGCATATTCTTCCCATTGCCTTTTTATCACTAAATCATTGTGCTCCACCTATCATTTCCTGATTGATTTTTCTCTCCAGATAGGCATATCTCGAATTGTCTGACTCCGTCGGTTGTCATTTTCCTACGACCATATCATCAAAACTAAATAAAGCATCCGACAATCATGTGATCATATCATCAAGAATTGACCCACTTTCTAACCAAATTCAGATTTTATCTCAACACTTTTGGGGCCTTGATCTCGTAATCAAAGATAACTGATTTTTTTCTAAGAATAATCCAAACAGAGCGTGACAAGCTCTGAAAACTACTGTCACCTAGAATGTCTGGCTACTAGACCAAGTCATATTGACTCCTAGAATCCGATAAGCATTCATTTATCCTCCACTAATTATTTCTTGCATACAACGATCTACTCATCGGCTAACTCATCCTTGATCACTTCCCATAATTCCATAAGAGTTTATTGCAAGGGTCATTTGCGCCAAGAATCACCCTAGACATTTCCACACCGGAGTATTTTTCTTAATCTACTTGCTTCTAACCAATCCAATTATCCTTTTATCAGCAAGTGCTTCCTAAAAATCCAAGAACTTTCACCTTTATTTCTAAACCTTAAATCAAGGGTCACATCTTCTAGCTCCAGATAACCACCAATGGTTGGGGACCACAACTGGTTAGCCCCAAAGCATAATTCAGATATATCATTTGTCCAAATCCAATTAATTTATCGATCCACTCCAAGTTTTCACTTCTATTCTAAACCCCAAATTTTTTTGATATTACCAATATCATCCAACAAGTTCTGATCTCCTCAACTAGATTCTTAAGGGACCCTTTTAACTAATAATCTCATAGTTCAACACTTGTATATCCTCCTAAAGTTCTCCTTTCTACCAAATAGTTTTGAGTCGTCCTATGGCACCTATTTCCTTTGTCTAGAAAAAGCAGTTAGTAGCTTTGCAAAACTTGGTTAGATGAGAGATTTAAAGTTAGATAAATTATGTTAGTTATGTTAGCTTTCATTATCTTTTGTTAGTCTGACAGAATCCAACTAGTGTCATCGAACGTCGGGTCTTGAATCTTCATCCTTCTCGATAGCTTGATGTGGTTGCTCAAAACGACGTATGAAGGCCGCTATCCGTCTTGCAGAAGGTCGTAGAGTCTTGGGCCTCAAGGTTGAAGTAGAGAGTATTCGGTATCTTGTTCCTCTTACTAGGTCAAAATTTTCTGGAGGGTTTTCTAGGTCGGACTTTTGAAAGGATACAAAACCTCAGGCTATTTGGTTAAAGATCGGGGGTCTTTTGGTATCTTGAGGAACTGTCAGTTCTGTTTGGGAGATGATTTAGATAAGAGGGAAGAATATTTTAGAAAGCTTTTCCTTGGCGGGTTTACATCCGTAACAAGGTGCACTTAGGTGGCAAAAAGGAAACTAAACTTTTCCTTTTTGTAAAGCTACGTTTTTCCACCTCACAAACAACACACAAGCAGAGTACACACAAGCAAGGTGCACACAAGGTACGTCTAGTACCAACGGATGTCTAGTACGCGTGGTAATAGGGGTGAAACAACCAAGGTTCCTATCATATGTTTTTCCTATGGGTCTTGGTTAAACAGGGGTGCTGAAATCCTCATTTCGTCGCCTTAGTCTTCAGCTGGAAAAACTGAGATTGTCGAAGTAGCAACTTGAGTAGAATTGCTGAGGCTGAGCTGAGGTCTTCGGAGGTCTCTTGCTTTGTTGGTGTCGACGATCTTGGCATTTGCATATCAACCACCTTGATGTTGAATGTTGAGTATTTGCGATGGAAGCTTCTTCTTGTAGGTGCTAGCTAATTAGGTCTCCATTGGACATCGTCAAGTATTTTGAACAGGTAAGAGGGAGTAGAGAAATCCTTGGTAAATTTTAAAATAGAAAGGTAAGTCTCAGAAATTAATTGAGAAGGCGAGAAGAGCGGGAGTCATTTTTGGACTTCCCTAAATAAGGATATATTTTTGGTGTTAACATATTTTTAACAAAATATTCTCTTCCTAACTAACGTCCATGCTAACTAAGGTCTGTTACAGTCAGGATGGCTCTGATACCAAGTCTGTGAGGACCCCGGATTAATTATCCGAGATACTCGTTATGTTTCCTGCAACAGTCCCATGATCAGTGTGCTGTTGCACATAACTTGAGTTGGTATCACAGAACACCCACAAATACTGAATAATTATACTTACGTGCTTGAAGTGATCAGCTTCAATAAGGTACTTGCAGCGGAATCACCAAATCAACGTGGAGCCCAAGTCATTCGCCTTTACCCTACAGGCAGCTGACTGGGAAGCGCCCTAGTTCGCAAAGACGTCAGTGAACTCCTCTTCGTCGAACTGCTCTTCTCTGGAATCTGGCTAAGACAATAGCCAGGGACGAAACCAATATGAGTACATTTGATTGTACTCGCAAACTACCCCAACAGGAACATGCACTAGTTTTTTTTTTCATTTTCAAAGACTTTTATTTTTAGGAGAAAAACCACACTAAATCATGATTTAAAAAGGAGAAGAATAGATTTTTAAATCCTGTTGAAGACAAGACATTTTGGAAAGTAGTTTTCTCACTATCTTGGTTAAAAAGGTAAGAAGTCTTTTTAAATCTTTTCCCGAAAATACACCTTCTTTTAAAAGGGTAAGAAATCTCTTTTAAAACTTTTTCCTCGAAAAACAACTTCTTGCCCTGATTCCAAGCCCGTCGCTACCTCGAACCAACTCATTGGTACAGGTACGAAATAACCTTTCCAGCCAACTTCCTTCCAAAACTCAACACCTTTCTCAAAACTTGCACATGGTCTTAGGACAGCCTTCCAACTGTCCGTATCCGAGGACTCGGCTATTCGAATAGTTTTACCCTCTGCAGAGGTAGTACGCTTTTCCCACACCCATCCGGTCACTCATCGTGTCAGCCACGTCCCGCCATACCAGAGGTATGCGAAGTTGAGTTCCCGGCCATAGCCTGTCCTTTGCTCATGCTAGTATAGGACCCTGCCTACGACACTTTCCATCGACACTCAAATCCTCAGAAACTAAGTGTGAGGACTCGTAGTTCTGCCCGGCGGACCCAAGGGAGCCCTTCAATCCTCTTCCTCCAAACACGTCCATACCGGCTTCCGGTAGACCAACACTGAAGAGGACCCAGGTCAGGGGGTAGGTCCTCAGACCATCCCCTCATGGAACGAGGTTATCCTCGTTGTTGAGGCATCCAGTACTAACACGAGCAAATTATATGACTACGCCCTTGCCCATATGTGGGTAAGTGTGGTCGCACAGGATAATGGTTGGTCGTCATAGTACTAGGACACAATGTGCATTTTTCTCAAAAACAACACCAACCTTCTTCAACTGAGCACCGACCTTCCGGCAGGTCTATCCAAGTATTTTTAAAAGAGAGTTTCGAGAAAACATTGTTTTTCCCATCCTATAGTTTTAAATAACTACCTTATACTTCTATATAAGGTGGCAAAATAGTTTTTCATAAACCCTTTTAAAAAGGTTTTCACAATCATTTCTAATTTTTCAGAGCAAAAATACTTTTAATCAAAACTTGGGTGGTTTGTAATCCCACCAAAAGATTTTCATAGAAGGCTTTGGAGTAAAACAAGTTCATTTAGAAATCATTGTATACCGCTAACACCTCTATATCGGGTGCCTCAACAATATACTTGTAATTTTGGAAAAAGGGTTTTCAAAATCATCGCTTTCGTGGCAGACACCACAGAAATCATTTATGCTCTTTATAAGTAAAACAGGTAAATCCAAAATAGATGTATATAGATGCAAGCTCAGTGAAGTAGCTTGCCTGGTTTCAGCAAAATGTCCCTGGACTTCTCTTCGTTGATCAATATAATAAAAATCCAATCCTTCCTCGATCAAATCTCTCCGAAAACCACTCCGGTAGCGTTATTATCTAGCGTCGCAAACAGGGAAATAAACAATAATCAATACACCAAACAGAATCACAAGTGGTGCACAGACAGATAACAACCACAAGCATCAAACCAATTATTCAAGCAACAAACTAGGATCTAAGCTTATAAGGGCCTTAGACTAGTGCATGCTAGGTGCCTAGATCACAAAGCTATCTCAAGCAAGGGTGAACAGCAAGCATTTTATCTAAACAGGAAATACTTCACTACAACACAACCACTCAATTTTTAACAGAGAAAACCACCACTCACACCCAGTAGATAAAAGGCTATCGGAACTATGCTTATGATTGAGAAACTTATTCTTCAATCAATATGCAATGGAATCAGTGGGTGTTCCACTACCATAACAAGGCATTAAGAGGTTAAATATCTTCTGGCTACAATAGGAAGCTTACTAAAACAACAACACAACATAAGGCTACTCGTGCTAGTGAGTCCTAAATAATTATAACTATTCCCCCAACTAAACATGCTTTGCTAAGGATCAAACAATAGGTAACAAGGGGTGACATGCTACAATATCAGTAGCCATGAAATGCTACTGATGTTGAAGCAATGTTTCCAAAAACCAAACCACTCAAAGAATTTCGTCCACAGACAATTCCTAAACACTAGGGATATTCTAGGAAATATTCACACTAGTGATATTATTTCCTAACGAACACATGCAACACTAAACTTTTCCTAACATGCTAATTATAAGGGATAACACACTCATAACAAAGAGTACAGAACCTATGCATGCTAGTAATCACAAATAAAACATTAACACATTCCACAAACTTAAATAGAACTAAATCCAAGATTTCACAGGAAAGCATTAAAACTAGCTATGCACACCAAAAATAAAATATAGCTCCAAAAATCATACCAATCTAGGATTAGGTACTCCTAGTCATACAGAAGGCTACACAATTGGATTCACATCAAAAATCATTTCACAAAAATCTACAAAAATCACCAAATTGCCACTGGTGGTTTTATTGAAATGAAAAGTACTTTCGTTTCCTACTTAATTGGCAAGCAAGGCTAACAGGTCTGGAAAAGTATTATTTCAGGCTTTCCATAGAATTTTAGTTTGCAATATTTGGAGTTATAAAACTCTAGATATTGATTATTTAGTGAAAATTATGTTTTCTACAAGATTTATTCTAGACAACACACCAAATCATATTTTTGAAAAGTACCAGTGCTACACGTCTAAGAAAACATACCAAAACACTACAAAAATTAAAACACTCAAATTGCTAGCACACATCAACCACAAATGAATTAAACCTATACTGCAATTATCACAGGAGATTAAAACAGAGAATAGACCTATAGAAAAAAAAGATAAACGGGCCAGATCGGCCCAGATCCGGTCGTGCGGTGATGGGCCGGCCCGCTAGCTCGCGCGAGGCAAAGCGGTACGCGGCCTTCTTCCTCCTCTCGATAGGCAGAGACGAACGAGGCACGGCAGGGAGCACGGCGAGGACGGCGCGGTGGCTCCGGTGCTTCCTGGGCAAAGAGAGAAGGTGCATGAGGGAGAGAAGAAGAAGGGGAACTCAATGATGCGCAAATGGCGGAGGATGAGGGTCCGTGGCACTCGCGAGCTTGCTCGCAAGGCGGCGGCCGGAGCAAAAAGGATCGGGACGGCGACGGCGATCCCGGGCTTGATCCTTCGATTCCTCGCACGATGAGAGAGAGGACGATGCGGCGGGGCTACTGGTGCCCTTTGATTTGGACGGGGAACTCTCCTGTGACGGCGACACGCGATGGCAGCTCGAGTTGGGGGTTCGGGCTGCCGCAAATAAAATGGAGAGGGGGGGGGAGAGTGAGGGAGCACGGGGGAGGCAGAGGAGTGGCGTGGGGTGGTGCTCTTATCTCCTCCCAGGGGCAAGGAGGGAGGGCCACGGTGGCGTGCTCGCGGCGACCACGGCGTGAGGAGCACGGCGTCCATGCCGTGCGGCATCGCTGCAGCAGGGATGATGGGGGACAAGGGAGAGCAGAGGAGAGTGGCGTGGAGGCGTCGCCTCCTCCAGGGCGAGGCGTGCGTCAGGGGCGAGGCAAGGGAAGCACGGCGACGCGGCGAGCGCGGCAGCACGGTGCCGTGTCGGCGACGTGCTACAGGAAGTCAATGAAGTTCTTGCGGAAAGCCCCCTGAACTCCTTTCTGCTCTCACAGATGGGTCCTCGGCTAATTCTTTTTAATTCCCTTTTAAAACCAGTAGGGTTTCTGGGATTTATTTGGGGTATTAAAACCTTTTACAAAATTCCGAGAAAATTCAGGTAGCCTCCCATATATATGAGGAAGCTCCACAAAAATTGGTTTTACAAAATAAAATGTTTTGCTCCATTTTTGTTCATAGGTTTTGAATAAACAATTTTTGGAAATTAAACTTTGATACTCCTTTAATAATTCAAAACCAGTGGTAAAAGAGTTTGTAGAACCTTTGGAGCCTTCTTGACAAATATGGTACTTCAAATAAGTTTTATTTTCATAAAGAAAACATTTGTTTTGAAGAAACAAAGAAATTGGGAGGGAAATTATTTATGAAGATCATTTTAACCCATGACCTTCATTTCTTTTTAATAAAAGAGAGGAGGGGTTTGTTTTAAATCAACAAGTAGGGTTACTAGAGGAGAGAGTGATATGAGATGGAGAGAATTAGCATTTCATCTCCTTCCCTAGAATTTTGATAAAGAAAGTATATTTATGTTTTTAGAAAATGGAGGAATAGATAAAAGAGGAAGTTTTATTGAGACCACCTCCCTAAATTTTAGGATTTTAACTTGGGGTGCCTAATTGTAGAGGATTTATTCCTCTTCAAGTCACCCTCCAAGTTTGGTGGCCAAGGTGTCCTAAAGTGGTAACAACTCCACTGAGGAATCATCCTCACAAGAAGATCACACACATAGCAAAATCACAGCAATAGCAACAGCACCAAAATACCAATCGACACAACAATTTCCGCAATTCAAACAAGCCACACACTTCAAACTACAGGAATAAGTCACACACCTTTTTCCATAACTAGCAATGCTATTTTGTAATAGTGGCCACACCCAATTATGACAGGAGGTTGTTTAAGGGATATACCATCCCATAACTTAGTGGTTTTCAAAGATGGGTTGAAAAGGGAGGAAATATGTGGGTAATATATTTCCCACTAGAATTTCTTTTAAACAGAGTTGAAACCTTGGGGTTCATAAAGATTGGAATTTTGAAATGTCAAGGTTGAGGAAAGGATAGGAGATCACAGAGAGTTCTCCATATTTTATAAATATGAAAGTGTTGAAAATACTTTTACTGTCTCAAAATAAAGGGCATTTTATTTGTTGCTAGAACCAAGTCATTTTTGAAATAAACTTTTGGCCAACATAAGAATGGGAAAGACATATGGAATATTTTCTTGTCATAACATGGTCACCAGTGTTGAAAATATATTTTTACTTAGGTTGAGTTCTTAGGTTGACATTTACTAGTCAAACAATCACAAGCATTCAAGTCACACAAGGTCAAACAGAACAATTTTAAAAGGAAACACAATCATTTGTGAGATAATTCAAAAAGTTTTTGTTGGTTCTGAATTTTGGGTCTTATTTACTCTTATTATAGATTTGGGATGTTACACCTGTGCACTTTATGAAATACTCAATCTTTTGTAATAACTATATTTTTATGGTTTAGATGACTCTTTTGGTTTATCTTTAGCATCTTATCAGTCGGCTTTCACATGACTTTCTCAGTTGCTAAGTTTTTCTGCCAGTCTGGGTCAACTAAGTCCCAGTATGGGCATCATAGTTGATTGAGTTAACAGGTAAGTAATCTGGTCATACAATTGTGAGTGGCATCAAACTGATAGGCAAGTTTAACCAAGAACAAAAAATAAAGGCTTAAAAAGCCGGGTCTTGAGATTGTAACTTATAAATTTATAATTTATAAGTCCCCAAGTCCTAGATCAATGTTTATAAGTAAAGGCTTAAACTATGCATCATTACCCCATTGATCTCAAAAATCTATGCGTGCTCTCTTGGGCAACAGCTATAGGACTTTTCTGCTAAGCACTCCTTTTGGGCAAAGCTAGATAATCATGATATATAAAGCATAAACAATGTAAAACATGCATGAAAAGTAAAACCATCAAAAAGGATTTCTTCTCAATACTCTTCTTTATTAAGGATACACCAGCAAGCCGCCTCATTAAAAACCTTCCAGCCCCCTTAGGTACCCTGGTAAGGAAAAGAGCGCATCTGAAACCTGCTGGGTGTTACATCGTGTGTTACATAACTCGGCCTAGGCTCATGTTCACTAGGTATAATATGGGCGAAGATGAGCAATGTTCCACGGCCGCTTCGTCTCTTCCATAGGAAGGATAGCATGATCCGTGGTGTTCTCTTCACCTTTCTCTCTCACATTAATCAGATAATACAAACCATTGTGTAAATTCCGACTGATAAGGAACGACCCTTCCCATTGAGGAGTTAACTTGTGCATTCCTGCCTGCTTCTGTCTTAGGCGTAAAACTAGATCTCCTTCCTGGAAAGTTCTTGATCTGACTCGACGACTGTGATAGCGCCGCAAATCCTGCTGATAAACTGCAGACCGCTCCAAAGCTAGCTCACGCTCCTCTTCCAGAGCATCAATCGAATCCTCCCTTGCGATTGCATTGCTTGACTCCACATATGCTGCCACTCTTGGCGAGTCATGAACAATATCACTCGGTAGCACTGCCTCCACTCCATATACCAGAAAGAACGGTGTGCGCTTGGTCGACCTATTTGGGGTTGTATTGGTTCCCCAAACCACTGCAGGTAACTCTTTCACCCAAGCTCCATATGCTTTCTCAATCAGAACTCGAAGTCTTGGCTTAATTCCCTTCAGGATTTCTTGATTACTTCTTTCTACCTGACCATTGCATTGTGGATGTGCCACTGAAGCAAGGTCTAATCTGATTCCTTTCTCTTTGCAAAATATCTCTGTTTCACCGAGTGACATGTTGGTTCCATTATCTGTAATGATACTGTGAGGATAGCTAAACCGACTGATAATTTTCTTCAGAAGCTTAACAACTTTGGAAGCATCACAACTTGTAACTGGCTCCACCTCAACCCACTTAGGGAACTTATCAACATCCACCAATAGATGAGTTTTCTTGCAAGATGACATCTGAAACTCGCCCACTTCACTCGCCCACTTGGCGATTCTTCCTGTAGCTTATGTATTGCATATGATCTCTGACAACGGTGCCCCACAAACAACTGTGATTGGGTGCTCTTGAAAATAATGCTTCAATTTCCGACTGGCCATGAATACTCCAAAAACTAACTTCTGCCAATGTGGATACCTCTGCTTGGCTAGAGTCAAAACTTCACTAACATAATAAACCGGCCTTTGGACCGGGTATTCTTTTCCATCCTCTTTTCTCTCGACCACAACCACAGCACTTACTGCTCGTGAACTTGCAGCTATATATAACACCACGGGCTCCTTAGGTGTGGGAGTCGCTAAAACTGGTCTTGCTGTTAACGTTGCCTTCAACGACTCCAAAGCGTGATCGACTTCTTCATTCCAAACAAAGTTATCTGTCTTCTTCAAAAGCTTGTACAAAGGAATTGCTTTCTCACCCAATCTGGATATGAACCGGCTCAACGCCGCGACACAGCCCGTAAGTTTCTGGACTTCCTTCAGGCCAGTCAGTGTTCCCAACCTCATGATTGCATTGATCTTCTCTGGGTTTGCTTCTATCCCGCGCTCGGACACGATAAAGCTGAGTAACTTTCCCGCTGGGACTCCAAACACGCATTTGGTCGGGTAAGTTTCATGTCATACCTCCATAAGTTTGCAAATGTTTCCCTCAAGTCATTGATGAATGACTCGGCTTTCTCAGTTTTGATCACAACATCATCAACATATGCGTGGACATTTCGACCAATCTGTTTCTCAAAGCAGTTCTGGATGCACCTCTGATAAGTTGCACCTGAGTTCTTCAGTCCAAATGTCATTGTCTTGTAACAATATGCCCCAAAAGGTGTGATAAATGTTGTTTTCTCCCAATCTTCCTCAGCTAATTTTATCTGATGATACCCAGAATATGCATCCAGGAACACAAAAGGTCACTGCCCGCTACTGCATCAATTATCTGATCAATCCTTGGTAAAGCAAACGGATCTTTCGGACAATGCTTGTTCAAACTCGTGAAATCAATGCACATCCTCCACTCATTGTTATTTTTCAACACTAGAATCGGGTTAGCCAACCACTTGGGATGCATAACCTCCATGATAAATCCTGCGGCCAGTAAACGTGCTATCTCTTCTCCCACAACTTTTCTTCTTTCCTCGTTCAATCTTCGCAGTCCCTGTTTAACCGGTTTTGCATGTGGATCAACATGTAAGTGGTGCTCAGCGAATTCAGTCGGTATGCCTGGCATGTCACTAGGTTTCCATGCAAAGACATCCCGATTCTCACGGATGAATTCGATGAGCGCACTTTCCTATTTATCATTCAGATTCGACTCAATAGAGAACTGCTTGGATGAATCACCCGGCACAAAGTCAATCATCTTGGTATCTTGAGCTGCCTTGAACTTGGCCCTTTCTTCGGTCGTTGGTCTCTTCAATGTGGTTCTATCATCCGGGTTAACAGTGGCTTTGTAATAATTCAACTCTTCTTCCGCACACGCTTGTTCTGCCATGACTGCATCCCCTCTTCACATTGCAAGGCCATCTCTTTATTCCCACAAACAGTGATAACCCCATTGGGCCCTGGTATCTTCATCTTCAAATACACATAACATGGCCTTGCCATAAATCGAGCGAACACATTACGACCAAAGATAGCATGATACGGACTTTTCAATTTCACCACCTCAAACGAAATCATCTCTGAACGAAAATTCTCCTGTGACTCGCCAAATGCCACTTCCAATGTGATCATACCTTCTGGTTTTGCCGACTTGCCTGGAACAATACCATGAAAAATTGTCTTTGTTGGTTGAAGTTGCCTGGCCGTGAGACCCATCGAATGAAGTATCCCAATACAAGATGTTGATGCTATTGCCTCCATCCATAAGAACCTTGTGCAAAACATAACCCGACACTTGAGGTGCAACGACCAAAGCCAATGACCCGGGCGCATCCACACGTGGCGGTTGATCCTCTCTGGACCAGGTGATCGTCTGTTCTGACCACTTCAAATACATTGGAACCGATGGCATAACAGCATTGACAACTCTTTTCTTCAACTTGTGTTCCCTCCTGGAACAGTTCGTGGTGTAAGTATGATACGCACCTCTATTCAACCCCTTAGGATTTGGCTGAAACCCGACTGATCCGTTACTCGGCCCAGGTTGTCCGCCTCCTGTATTTCCTCCAGCTGGTGGTCCGTTGGCCGGGGTATTTCCATTACCCGGCCTCAGGCCGTTTCCTCCCATACTCATCCTGGCAAACTCCTCGTTCTTCCATCTCTAAAGGTCAACACATTGCACCAAAGAGTGATTTGCCGGTTTACCATTCCTGCTATGATGCGGACAAGGCATGTTGAAAGCTTCTTGGGGATTAGCCGGTCCTCAGAAATTTCCACTGTAATTGCCATTGCTATTACTACCTCGATAGTTATCGTCTCGCCACTGAAACTTATTGTATCCAGTGTTTGTGTTTGCCACCAAATCTGATCCACTATCATGGTGCCTCTTGGCGCCATTGTTATTGTTGTTGTTGTTATTGTTGCCATTGTTGTTGCCCTTCCCTCCATTGTTGCCATTACCTTTTCCCTTATCTTCCTCAACATCATCCCGGGTCTTGTCGGTGGACGCGTGCTTATTAGCCGCTTCCATCAGCTGTCCCATGATGATCGTTTCTGCTTCTCCAGTTGCCTTGAGCCGACCCATCTCCTGAGTAACCGGGTCATATCTGCAAGTCTTTTCCATTGATGAAACCGCAGCTGCTGGTGTGATCCCCTTTGATGAGTGAATAATTGCTGTAATCCGGCGCATCCAGTGACGCGCTGACTCGCCTTTCCTCTGAACACAACGCTCCAAATCCTCTATGGTGAATAACCTCTCACACGTGCCCTTGAAGTTTTTCACAAACAACACTTTCAACTCATCCCAAGAATTGATAGATTTCTTGGGTAACCCGTTAAACCATAACTTTGCTGCCCCTTCACTCATCATCAAGTACATATACCTCACGCACAAGTTTGCCGTGGCATTACGAATGCTCATCACCATCTCGTAACTGCTGAGCCATGTTTCTGGATCCATGCTTGGGTCATAATTGGTGACTTTGCTAGGCTCTTTGAACTTTTCAGGAAAAGGTTCACTCTTGATAGCCTCTGAAAGACATTTAGTTCCAACCGGGTTAAGTAATGAAGAAACTAACGGCGAACCTGACCCGGTAACTGGCGCGTTGCCCATCACTCCTGCCTCAGGTTGTTCTCCGGCTCCTCCGGCGACACCTAGGGCCGGGTTCGCGCTTGCCGCACGCCGTGCCCTTGAGTTGTTGACGATCGCTTGAGCCACAGATTGGGCCGGTGCCGGATGATGTGGCCTTGGCGCCGGCTGATTCTGAGCTGACCGCTGCTGATGCTGACCCGAATGTTGAGGCTGTGGCACTGGGTGATCTTGATTCTACTGTCCGTTCCGGACGCCTGATCCGGCTGCTCTTGGTGTTTCTCCATGATGACTCCGGTTGACTCGGCTGTTATATGGTGTTGAATGTAACGCTCCACTCTTGTCCTGCATATTGCCTTGCTGTGTGATCGTAGTTTTCAACATCTCAATTGCTCTTCTAGCTTCTTCTCCCTCTGGCGATTGATCAATCGACATGCGGCATAATGCTAATGTTGTTGCGTACACATTATCAGCCGGATTTGAGTAGTGATCCCTGGGCGTATGGAACCGGTCTGCTGGTGGTGGCATACCCCCTGCAGGCGCTGTATTTTGATTCTGCTGTGCTCCGGCTCGAATCAATGGTGGCACCCCATCTCCTCTCTGATTTGCTCTGACCATGATTCCATATCCAATTCCTCCGACTGGTGTTGGCTCTGGCCGAGTTACGTTGCTGCTCCGGTTGGCGATGCGAAGTTCAATCTCGTCAGGTCTAAATTCACGCCTGGTGTCACTCGGCTCTGATGCCTCCTCTGATGTATAGCCGTAAGATCTTCATGCGATTCTGTACTGCTAATCTTTCATGCTCTACGCGAGCCCGATTCCATTCTATCTCTTGTTGCTCATTAAACATGCGTTGTTGCTCCGCTAACAAAGCCTTCTGCTGATTCTCCAACGTGACTCGTAATGTATCCAGCTCCCGTGCTAGGGTTGCTGCGTTATCTGGTGTGACTGGGGTGTTAACTATTGCCGCATCAAAGCTCAAGGGCCTCAATACTGGTGGAATCTCCATCAAAACTGGCTGCTCTGAACCATCACCCGGCTGGAAGGTCGAGTGATGTTGAGCCCTTTCTCTTGCTTCTCTGGCCACGCGTGTGGTGTCATCTTCGCTTACTGAAGCTTCTGTTCCATCGTTGTGATTCCTCAAAGTGTACACCACAACACACTTCATGATCCTGGATGCCGGCTCATAGTCCTCCTCAACAGCCTCATATACATATCTCTCATCAAACAATGGAAGGATTGACTCGGTATCCGTATCAAAATCTTTCTCCGACTGAAACTCTGGCTCACAAGCCCGGATGTTCCCCTGACTCGGCGCATCATCGATTCCTCCGGTCCCGACTGATTCTTCTCCATCAGATTGGACAATGGTGGCGGCTCCTGAAACTGATTCGCACATAATCTCGTCATCGATTTGCTGAGTTGTATGAATCATACCTACGAAAACGTTGATTCGGCCGAACGGGATCATCCAGCTGGTCTCCAGTGAATCTGCTTCCTCTTTCTAGCTGGAATCGTCGATGACGCGCTCTCCTTGCTGATTCCTCTTGATTTTGCCGATCGCGAGTTTCTCCATCCCTCGCAGAGCTTCTCCCGTGATGAGGACAGCTTTGGTCGCAGGCCCCACGGTGGGCGCCAACTGTCGTGGGGTTGACACGGCAGATGTTACCATAGGGCAACTTGAATGTTGGGGCAAGACGCTCTGGTCCTTCAGGAGATTGTCACGCTCGTTAGGGAAAAAGGATTTACCCAGGTTCAGCCTCTCCATTGGAGATAAAGACCTACTTCCTGCTTTGCTTGTTATTGGTCTCAAGGTCGCAATAACTCGGCTACAACAACAGAGCCGGGTTACGAGACAGGTTACAAGGGTTTCGTTTGATAGCGGTGATATCGATCTAGGATTGCTTGCTTCTCTATGTTCTGGGAGCCTGCTTATATAGATACCGGGTCTCCCGAACGTTCAGGTAAAGACCGAGTTACATACGAGCTTGGAATCCTATTCTAGGTTCTTCCTGGCCTTCCCTAGCTTCCAGGTCTCTAGGTTCCTTCCTTCACTCAGACTCCAGCTCTTCTAGGTCCTTCCTTCTATGGTCAAGTCATGTTAGGCATATCAGCCCAACTATAACCCGGCCCCTGCCTTGTAAGTATAACCCGAACCAGGCCTTGGGCCGGCCGAGTGATTCTTCGTTGGTCATGAGTATACCGGGTTATAATCCCCCCAACAGCACTGCCACAATTTCATTAGTTACGGACAGTTAGAGACTTAAGGTTTAGAGACCAATGCAGGGACGGAACCAACAGCTGAACATAAGGGGGCAGTGCTAGACTAATGAGCTAAGAGCATCTCCGTCAGGTGCCTCCAAACGACCCCTCAAAGGCCCTTTGGGGGGCCGGACACGAAAAACCGCCACCAGCGGCACCCCCCAAAGGCTCGCCCCGAGCGCTTTTGTGTCCGGCACCCCCAATCGGGCCTCCAAGTTTGGAGGCCCTATTGGGGGTGCCGGACATTGACCGGACATGGCCTCCGACAGGTGCGCCCCACCCATCATACATATAGGGCGCGAGGAGGTGTTGTAATGGCGCCGTGCAGGAGGCCGTTCCGCCCGCGTTAATGGCGACGCGTTTCTGTAGGCGACGAAGCGACGGGACGGTGAGGCGTTTGCGACACGCCTCGCAATTACGCCGGCGCCCAGGCTTTCCCGGCTTCCCAAGCGTCGGCGTGGCCGAATCGCGTCGCCGCCACATAACTTCCCAAATGTGTTAGTTGTATTCAAAACACACAAATTAGAGGCAAAACAACAACAAAAGTGTTCGGGAAAGTAGATATGTTTTGGACGTATCAACTCCCCTGAAGCTTAGCTTATTGCTTGTCCTCAAGCAATTCAGTTAACAACTGAGTGCGATAAAAGAAACTTTCACGAACACATTTGCTTCATATGATGTATTTATTCTCAGTATATGGACAAGTGCTTAGGCAATTCATAATAAGATATATGCAAATAATGTCACCTAATAGCCATGTAAACCATGAAAAGATGCCAATATACTAATAACAAACAACATGAAACATATCTATCTGCAAGATTGCAATGCTCATAATAGGATATGATAAGGTGGTATCTCGCTTGCCCGCATTTGTACAGCAAAACATAAATGCCCAGGCACCTCTGAAGTTCAAGGGAAGACTAGAAGTAAAGATATCAAAGATAAAAGCATCAAGGTATACCACAGTTAACCGCATTCTGGGACAAGCACATTACACTAAGAATGACAACTATGCTCTCGAGAAGGTGCTCAAAGAAAGGATGGTGACTCAGCATAAAAGTAAAAGATTGGCCCTTCGCAGAGGGAAGCAGGGATTAACATGTGCTAGAGCTTTTTATTTTTAAAACAGAAGTAAAATTGTTTTGGGAGGTGGTTGTTCCTGTCAACGAATGGCAATAGAGTTTCTGTTATCTTCCATACTAAACAAGTTGAGAGCGGTTCCGAGATGTTGATATTAAGCATTTATAGCATGCACTTTATATATAGTTTGACACTCCTCCCAACCTTTGCTTACACAAGCCATGGCTAACCGAATCCTCGGGTGCCTTCCAACAATCACATACCATGGAGGAGTGCCTATTTTGTTTGTTTTTAGCTTTTTGATGTTATAATGGTCTAACCAGCTCTTTGCAAAATTAGTGACAAGCAGATGAAGCATGCAAGTCGGGGTACTTAATTTAGTATGGAAGATAACAAACCCAACTACTACTTCCTCATGAGCTAAAAACAGTGTCACAAAATGAGAAGTAATTTGAAGGTTTTAAAGGTAGCACATGAAAATTTACTTGAATGGTTTGAAATGCCATGCATAGGAATTTATAGTGGACTCTTTGGAATAACTTGGTTTTCAGGGATTTGGAAGCACGAGCAGCATTCCCGCTCAGTACAAGTGGAGGCTAGCAATAGACTGGGAAGCGACAATCAAGAGAGCAATAACCGTCATAATCATGCTTGCGACAAAACAAAATTAACGGAGGCATAAAAGTGATACAAGAACTCTGAGGCAAAATAAATCATCAAGGCTTAATTGACTTTTTGTTTTTCAGTCATATGCATGCGTGAGCATGTGCCAAGTCAATTCAAATGAATCATTCAGAGGAGGATACCACAGTGTCATACCCTTTTATGAATAGAACAATGCAAGCAAACATCAATATAACATGCTACCCACTATTAATAAATTGGAACTGATCATAAGAGAACATGAACTATTAAGCATCCACTAAATAACATATACCTCACATGAACCAACTAAGCATGCTCACATGGATGAGTATATGTACAAAAATGAAAACAAATAGAGTTCATACCAGCCTCTCACCCCAACTCGAATCGTCGTAAATCGTCATTATTGCTTTTCACTTGTGTGGCTTGAATGATATGAAATGATAACCAAGCTCCACTGGAGTCACGGAAACTGTCGAACTCTGCAGCAAACTATACAAAACCGAAAAGAACAACAAATATTTTTGGGTTTTTCGAATTTAAAACAAAAGCAAAAGAAGCAAGCAACAAAGCAAAATATTTTTGGTTTTTGAATAACAAACCGAATTTAAACAACTAAGCAAACTAATACTAGAGACTTAAAGAAACAAATAAAAGAAACAACAGAAATATTTTTGGTCTTTTTGTGTTTTGGAAAGCAAAAGAAAAAACAAGAAACAACAAAAAGAAAGAAAGAAATCGAAACATGGATATACAAAGTACCGACGGAACATGATATATAAATGAGTGAGATGTCGGTGTACCTCCCCCCAAGCTTAGGCTTTTGGCCTAAGTGGAGATCAACCCATGGCGCCCAGGAAGTGGCGCCTCCATAGTACGACGAAGAAGGATCCTCGTCCTGATACGAACTGGAGGACGCACCGGTGTAGGTGACGGTGTAGTCCTCAGAGGGTGTCGTGTCCTCGGAGTCGTGCTGCTGGTGAAAGCCAAGCACCCTCAGCTGCTCGTCCAACTCCTCCTTTGAGCGCGACCACGGCCTCCTGCGAATACTGAACAACTGGGCTGGGCAAAGGAACTTTCCTTTCGTCCCCATCAGTGAACAAAACTCTATAAACAAGACTTCCTGCACGAGATTTAGCTGTAACAAATTTATGATCTTTCATAGCAGCAAGGTCGAGCCTGAAAGGGGTTAGCAACTCATCACTAGGATCAACAGGAAGGCCTAGATATGCTATAACTCGCGAGCAACTATCCCTCCATAGATGGGTCCACCCGCAGCTAAGCGACGAGCGATGAGAGCACCAAGATTATAAGATGTGTTACCAGTAAGTGCAGCAGCCAGAAAAGCAAGATGATAATTATAAATGTTGCTGGTGTTCTCCCTACCAAGGATGCTAGTAGCAAGATAATAAGTAAAGTATCTAATGGCAGGGAGCTGAATGTTCCTTATCTTGCCGCGCTGGGCGGTGCGGTCATCATCATTTGTCACCCCTCGGTAAAGTTCCAGCAAATCGTTGGGGCGTCCTTGAATCCTCTTCGTTGTACCTGAAGGAGCAATACCTATAGCAGCACAAAAGTCATCGTCATGGAAACAGGCCTATCATAAATCTTAAATCCAATGGATGGCTTGTAGGACGAGTTGCCAAATTTAAAACTCTCAACAAAAGTTTTGGTGAGCGTATAATATTGGTGGCTTTCATCCTCCATATATGTAGTCAAACCAACCCTCTGGACAAGGAACAAGAAATCATCAAGGAGCCCTGCATCATGCAAAAAGTTAGGGCATGGGAAAGATGATGGGTTGGAACTCCATCATCCCTCTCATCGCCAATGCTTGGTGCAATGAGATCTTCATTGTAGGACTGCCTAATTCGAGTGGCTGCCCTTGGAGGTCTTGCCACCCTTGCGAATCCTCTCAAAGATCTCTCCATAGGTGTGGTTATGCATCTTCCTTTTCTGAAATTTTTGGCAAACACTATAAAAATTGATTTTGAGACATCTAAATGAAGGGAACTACTATAGGAACTTGCTAGAGGATTAAACATGCATCAAAACTAATTATTCTAACATAGAACAAGCATGCAAATTCACTTAACATGTCACCTACAGCAGCAAAATACTCAAGAAATACTCCACTAAACAAAATTCTACTTGGATATTCGGAGGAGTCACATACCGGAGAACAAATGCCCCAAATCTCAGCAGCAGAGATGGGCTGAGCAAGGAGATCGAAAATCGCGAGCAAGAACAGCAAGAACACGGGTTTGAGCAGTGGAAATGTGTTTGGTCGTGAGAGGAAGAGGTGGTAGGTGGTTGAGTGAGTGGAGGGCCAGGTGGGGCCCTCACCATGCCACGGCGCGGCAAGATGCCAGCCGCGCCACCATGTGGTGAGGTGGCATGGTGGGTCCCCCTGGTCACCACCAGGCACTCCCACGTTACTCTTTAAAAAATAGGACCAGTGGTATAATTTTTATAAATTTCTGAGAACTTTCAATTTGGACAATTTCTGGGTACTCAAGATAATAAAATCAGGGCAGAAAAAATGATTTTGAAAATCTAACTCAACTAAACTTTTACAAACTAAGCAACAATACAGTAGGTAAGACAAGGTTGAGGAATAAAATGTTGTTTAGCACCTTCATGTATATAAAATGTATTTGTTAACAAGGTTGATCAAGTCTTGCCACCAAATAAATTTTATATGCCACAAATGAATTAAACATCATGAGACAATCATGTTACCTTGAATTGTATTGATATGGATCCAATCATAATGTTTTGATATCCTTGTTGATGATCATATATAGGACAATCAATACTTCCCACTTTGATAGTTCTAAAATTAGAAATTCTATTAACTCCAAATACCTTGTCCACTTTCTTGGGGAAATAGACAGTGTGCTCTTTGTCATTCACATTAAAAGTTACTTTTCCTTTATTGCAATCAATAATAGCACCTGCAGTATTTAGAAAAGGTCTCCCAAGAATAATAGACATATTATCATCTTCAGGCATTTCAAGCACAACAAAATCAGTTAAAATCAAACAATTATTAGCCACTTGAACAGGGACATCCTCACAAATGCCAACAGGAACAACAATAGATTTATTAGTCATTTGCAAAGATATATCAGTAGGTATCAGCTTATCAAGATAAAGTCTCTTATAAAGAGAGAAAGGCATAACACTAACTCCTGCTCCCAAATCACAAATGAAAGTGTTATAGAACTGCTCTATGTCATTCGCGAGGCAACAGATCTTTTTGCACTTTAGTGAGTTGATCAATTTGAGTTTGAACCATATGAAAATGTTTAATAAGCATCTTAACATCATTGGAGGTTCTCTCCACAATATCATGCAATTTACTAATAGCCTGAGAATTCTCATTTAAATGATTTTCCACTCTCATATTAAAGTTATCTTGCTTAACAATATAGTTATCAAACTCATCTAAGCATTGATCAGGAGGTTTAGAGTAGGGAATATCTCTATCATCAAACCGTTGGAGAGAGTGTACCTCAATTATGGATGGATGGGGAATTGGCTTACATAATTCTTCTATTGGTGGAAGATTCTTCACATCTTTAGATTTAATACCCTTCTCCTTAAGAGATTTCTTGGCTTCCCTCATCACTTCATCATTTAATTCAATCGTACCCCTCTTCTTTAGTATTGGTGTTGGTGTTGGGGTCGGCTCAGGTAAGGTCCAATTATCATGATTTTGGCTTATTTTAGGCATTAATTCCTCAGCTTCATCTGGAGTTCTTTTCCTGAAAATACAACCAGCACAACTATCCAGGTATGTCCTAGATTCAACTGTTAGTCTATTATAAAATATATCAAGAAGTTCATTTTTGGCCAATTGATGTCCAGACCGAGCCCTAATTAAAGAACAAAACCTTTACCAAGATTCAGGCATTTTCTCTCCTTCAACCTGTTTGAAGTTAAAAATCCTCTGCAAGGCAGCATGTTGAGCACTAGCAGGATAATATTTCTGAAAGAAAGCATTAAGCAAACCAATAGGACTATCAATAGAACCATGAGATATATTATTATATCAAATTTTAGCTTCATCTTTCAATGAGAAAGGAAATTTTTTAGTAACAAAGTAACTGCGTTTCTTTATATCATCAGACAACAAACTACTCAAAGTAGAGAGCTCATTCATGTGTTCTACAACACTTTCATTTTCAGTACCACAGAAAGGTTCCTTCTCAACAATGGATATATGCGACAAATCAAGAGAGAAGTCATAATCCTTATCTTTAATGTTTATGGGAGATGTGGCAAATTTAGCATCAGGAGACAATTGATATCTAACAACATGTTTTGCAAGAAGATTTTTCATATTGATTGCACCACTAGTAGCATGACATTCATCAATAAAGTCATCATTAAGTTCCACATAAGTTTCATCGAGATCATCACAGGTATAATCCCTCAACTCAGGTGAATCAACAGGAGTAGTGGGACTTCCACTAGGTGTTTCAGCATTTTCAATTTGTTTAGATTTAGCAATTGTAGCATCTAGAAAGGGACCTAAAGAACCACTTTCATCAAGAACAGTAGAAACATCATCAAAATTATCAGAAGCATTTTCAGATTCAGCAGAAGTAACAGTGCGTGTATCTTGTGGTGGTGTAATAAGTTGACTCATCACAGATGGTGAATCAAGAGCAGCAGAGGTACTCAGAGTTGTACCTTTCCTTGTAGTGGATGGCAGTATGCGGACCTTCTCATCACGAGTTTTACCCATGATGAATTAATTGCAGCGAACAATATCACTCCCAGGTGAGCTTATAGATAGAGCTATGACTCCCCGGCAACGGCGCCAGAAAATAGTCTTGATGACCCACAAGTATAGGGGATCACAACAGTCTTCGAGGGAAGTAAAACCCAATTTATTGATTCGACACAAGGGGAGCCAAAGAATATTTATAAGCCTTAACAACCGAATTGTCAGTTCAGCTGCACCTGGAAATAGACTTGCTCGACACAGTTTATCAGTAGCAACAGTTTATAGCAGTAGCAGTAGTGAAATAATAGCAGAAGTGAAATAAAGACAGCAGTAGTGATTGCAGTAGACAACATGATGAAAATACTGTAGGCATAGGGATGGATGAACAGGAGTTGCATGAATAAGATAATTCATATAATAATCATGACATAGGCATTTGCAGATAAATAAAGATAAAGCATCCAAGTACTAAGTAACCATAGGCATGTGTTCCCTATATAGTCATACGTGCTCGCAATGAGAAACTTGCACAACATCTTTTGTCCTACCAGCCCGTTTGCAGCGGGGCCTCAAGGGAAACTACTGGTAATTAAGGTACTCCTTTTAATAAAGTACCGGAGCAAAGCATTAACACTCCGTGAACACATGTGATCCTCACATCAAAGCCATCCCCTCCGGTTGTCCCAATTGCTGTCACTTCGGGGCCTCGGGTTTCAGACAATAATATGTGTATACAACTTGCAGATATGATCTAAAACAATGATTATCCTCATGATACAATAACATGTTTAGATCTTAAATCATGGCACTCGGGCCCTAAGTGAAAAGCATTAAGCATAACAAGTTGCAACAATGACATAAAGTACTAACAACGGATACTAGGCACCATGCCCTAACAATCTTATAGCTATTACATGAACGATCTCATCCAATCCCTTCCATCCCCTTCAGCCTACAGCGGGGAATTACTCACACATGGATGGGGGAAACATGGATGGTTGATGGAGGGGCGTCCTTGATGATGATGGTGATGATCTCCTCCAATTCCCCGTCCCGGCGGAGTGCCATAACGGAGTTTCTGGTCCCCGAAATAGGGTTTTCGATGGCGGCGGTGCTCTGGAGAGTTTCTGGAAATATGGTCGATCCCCCCTACATTTTTAGGTCAAGTCCTTTAAGTAGTCGAGAGGGGGACGCGAGGGGGTGGCCGAGTCGGCCTCACCACCTGGTGGCGCGGCCCAGGGCCCACCGCGCCGCCATGTGGTGAGGGCGGTTCGTTGCCCCCCTCCGTCTCATCTTCTGGCACCGTGGGTCTTCTGATAAAATAGGGGCTTTGCCATATTTTCTGGGGATTCTCCCGAAAGTTGGATTTCTGCACAAAAACAAGACACCAGGGCAATTCTACTGAAAACAGCGTTAGTCCGTGTTAGTTGTATTCAAAACACACAAATTAGAGGCAAAACAACAGCAAAAGTGTTTGGGAAAGTAGATACGTTTTGGACGTATTAGTGGTCGCCGTCAACTCCTTTGACACCTGGCACGCCGAGCAGGCGGCCAACCAATTCAGGATCGGCTACGAGGCGGTTGGCGACGCCGTCGAGGCCGCCATCCCGAAGGCTTCCCTCGAGACCGCGGAGCGAGATGTTCGCTGCCGCGCCTTCATGGCCGCCGAGCGCGCGGCGTACGCGGACCTCAACGCCGTGGCCGCGGAGAGAGAGAATCCGGCCACGATGGATGCCGCCCAGCAGGCGGCTCACGAGGAGCTGAACCGGATGCGCGAGGCGAGGCAGGCAACAGCATCTGCGAGGGATGCCGTGCGCGACAGGGCTGCCAGGGATGACATGCGCCGGGCGGCGAGCGCGCTCCGGCAGGAGAGGCATGTCCGCTCGCGCCTAGCCCAGGAGAGCCAGAAGGCAGGCCAGGGCGGCAGAGTTTAGATTAGGGTTTAGCTTAGGGTTTAGATTAGGGTTTAAATTTCAATCGTTTAGTTTAAATTTGAATCGTTGAACTTTGAATCGCTTAAATTTCATGTCACTCGCAAGGTGTTTGGTTCATGGCCGGCACCTCGGACCGTTTGGGGGGTGGGTCTTTGGGGTGTACCGCTATGGAGGGACTCCAAATGTTGACCGGACACATGTCCGGCAGCCCCCAATTGGAGGCCCAATTGGGGGTGCCGGACACACATTTAGAGGCCCCCGGTGGAGATGCTCTAAGGGGGCTGAACCAGCTAAACTACTATGAACAATGAGCTAACATGCTTATTATTACTAAGGAAATGTGAGCGTAGGATTCTTTGTACTACATGCTAAATCATGTACTGTTTTTTCATCTTTGGAGGTGCATGCCATTATGGCAATGTTCATTTCTACCGCACACCAAACATACCATTTGAATTTTGAACCCCTCATGAAGCTAGTCTTATCTCTATTATCTACACATATTGTTGGATTTATCTTTTGGTCGAACACAATCAAAACGGTTCGCTGCTACCCTATTCGACGGCGTGTCAATTTGCATGGTTAGTTTCCATGTTTGAGTTACTAGTGGAGTGTTATTCTATGCAACTTCCACAAGCAGGGACGGAGCTGGTACATACGCATTGGTCTCAGCTGACACTAGTGGCAATGAGCAAAAAGTTCATTAAAATCACTATCAATTCTATTAATCTATATGAGTTGGACCCATCGCCCCACAACTGACACGAGTGAACATTTTTTCTAGCTTCGTCCCTGTCAACAAGCATGGTTAGTTTGCAGCCAAATGCATATTTGTTACTCATCAACATTTCGCACAAACAAAAACTTTCTTGGTGTAGCTCTATGCAAGTTTCACAATAATATAGGAGTAGGATAAAAGGCCAACATTAATTATTCAATAAGTAAAAATTACTACCCACCACTCCGGTCTATAGCTAGGTTGCACGAAATGTTTTTGACTTTTGTGGCTATAGGATCGCTTTTGAGCGGACCTCCAAACGGAAGTATCCGTTACACATAGGCGAGAGACTGCATAGGCGCAAGCTCTTCTCGGAAGAATTTAAGTAACTTTCTTAGTGTAGGTCTATGAAAAAAAGGCAAACATTGATTATCCAATCAGGAAAAACTTAGTATTACTAGCACTCCAGCCTATAGCTAGTTTTATTTTGGCATGGCCTATAGCTACCAAATGTTTTTGACTTTTGTGGCAGGAACGGACCTCCAAACGGCGCGTACGAGCCCGCGGCCTCACGTTCCGGAGGGAAACAGCGGGGCGCACGAAAAGCTGCGGCGGCAAACCAAATTCCATCCGCTCCACGCCTCTCGTCATCCGACGGTCAGGATCGAGTCCCGCAACCCACCTCTCCCCGCCACGTCACCGATCCGCCCACTCCCCTCGCATCCGCTCCCATTGGCTACCACGTCCTATATAAGCCAACCCCCACGCACCACCCCTATCTACCAGCACACCGCACCGCCTCCGCTCTCTTTCCCCTGCGCACCTGCTCCGAGCACTGTAGCCATGGCCGGCAGAGGGAAGGCGATCGGCTCGGCCGCGGCCAAGAAGGCCATCTCGAGGAGCTCCAAGGCCGGGCTCCAGTTCCCCGTCGGCAGGATCGCCAGGTTCCTCAAGGCCGGCAAGTACGCCGAGCGCGTCGGCGCCGGCGCGCCTGTCTACCTCGCCGCCGTGCTCGAGTATCTCGCGGCCGAGGTTCGTTCACTTCTTCCTTCCGTTGCTCGATTCTTTGCTTGGGGGTTGGTCAATTTGGGATTACCTGGTTTCATCAGCTGTGGTTGGTCGGTGCCAAAATTGGGGAACGAATCTAGGGTTTCAGATGGGGATTAGCTTTGTCCTCTTCGGTAGACTCAGTTTTCGTTTTACTTGGTTGATTTAGTCCGCTGGAACCTCGCGTGGATTTGGGGCTGACCGTTGTGAATTCTCATGTTGCTGTCGCAGGTTCTGGAGCTGGCTGGGAACGCCGCGAGGGACAACAAGAAGACCCGCATCGTGCCGCGCCACATCCAGCTAGCCGTCCGCAACGACGAGGAGCTCTCGCGCCTGCTCGGCATGGTCACCATCGCCAGCGGTGGCGTCATGCCCAACATCCACAACCTGCTGCTCCCCAAGAAGGCCGGTGGCAACAAGGCTGCCGCTGCTGACGATGATAACTAGATCTGTGCTGTTTCTGTGCTTGGCTGTCACAGTGTGTAGTAGCTTGTTGCCTTAGGTGTTGTGTTGTATTAGGCTGATACTATTGGTTGTCTATCTGTGCTCTGTTATTGTCTATTCTACTGGGATGTGCTTTTGTGTGGACAAGGATTACTAGCTCTGTAATTCGTTATGGTGTTCAATGAAAGTTGCATCTACTATGATATTACTTGTTATACTATCTCTATTGGCTGTGTATGTTCATGGTCAGAGTCCTTAATTTTGTGCAATCAGTTCATGGTAAATACACTGGAATTGGCCGCAACATTCTGCTATTGTCATCTGAGTGTGTGCCTGCTGGCTTGGCATGCGAGGCTGTCCGCTATGGGTGTGCTAATGCTGAAAGTTTTATCACTGCGTCTTTGGGTGAGGCGCGTGTAGGTCTTGTGATCCAGATGCAGGGGAGTAGTATTTGGATCTGGAAGAATGGAGGTTTTGGTGGGGGTGTTAATTTCGGTTCCCCGGTTAATTCAAAACATGTACTATGTTGGCTTGGCATGGGAGGCTGTCCGGCTATGGATGTGTTAGGCGAATGCTTCATCACTGCATCTTGGGTAAAACGTGTAGGCTTTGTTTGATGATTCAAAAAAAAAAAAAAGTGTAAGGGAGTACTAGCATTTGGATTTGGAAAATTGGAGGTTTTGGCGGGGAGTTAGTTCGGTTAATTCAAAACAGTGCCAGGGCGGGAAACTAAAACAAAAACTTCGGATCTAGTACCCGCTCTGATTAAAGTGGTCCAGACAGAAATTACATGGGAGATAAAACAACTGAACTCCGCACATGGTTGATTGCCTGGCTCCGGCTTGTAATTCAACTGAACTGCCATGAAGTTCGCCCCGGTGCACAAATGGTACAGATCGAGAAAAAGAAGCAACGACCGCAGTATGAATCGGAAAAGTGAGCACTCAATACACACGAATAGGGTACACGATGTTATGTTCTTTGCAGAAGTAAATGTGAAGCGCAAACAAAAGAATCCAGTGCGTATGAGCTTTGTGTGTGATGCATCTCTTTCTTTCTACATTTCTTCCTTTCATTCATTCTGTGTTGGTACAATTGTACAATGAAAAAACAGCAGGCAGTATAAACAGTCAGCCAGCCTACTGGTTCTTCCTTCCTGTTATGCTTGCCTAACTAAGAGGTCAGTGTTCTCCCCCCTCCTTTTAATGGCCAATTCTGCCTTCATTTCGTCTTCGGAGTGGACTCCTGTCTTGAGTATGGGTATCTCCTTTGCTTGATAGGAGCCAAGGTGCAAAAATAACTTGTCAAGAACATTGCATCTGCCGGGAGATGACTGGGTCTGTTAGGATAAGGTAAGTTGCTTCGTTTAGAGCTAACTTTCCTCATCAGAGCTAGAGCTAGAGCTTGAACTATCTGCTCTCCGGTCTTGAATAGCTGGAAAAAGATTACGACGGCCATCTTGAAAAGACTTAGGTGGTTGGGAAGGCAGATTACTGCCTGGCTTTGTTTTCTTTGGAGCTGCAATTTTCGATGTTTCTTTCACCTCTTTGCATACTTTGTCTAGCATTGCGAGGAAATCTCGGACTACGACGAACAACCGAAGGCCCTCATCCTTTCCTGTACTTCCATGGAAATAATCGACAGTGCCTTTTACCAGGGACCGTATTTTCTTCTCTTCCTCTAGCAAGCAAGTAACATCAGCTTGAGACTTCTTGATGAAACACACAAGCTTGCGATGAAACCCACTGTCTTCATCCAAACTTTTCATGCTCGTGTTCACGAATTCATTGGTTTTCACAAGCTTGTGGCCAAGACTTGCTACCGACATAGTCAACTGATCCGCATCAAGGATTGCTGCCTTCTTCACATTCTGAAGTTCATCCCCTAAACTCGACACAACCTGCAGACCTAGCTGTTTGTATTCGTCTTCAGTATTTTCATCATTGTCATCAGTAAGATCATTGGTCTTCACACTGGATACACCGCTTGTCTGCTCTTTTGTAGCCCGTGCAGAACGGACACCTTCGGAACGAATTATCTCTTGAACAACAAAATGCAACAGCGTTGTCTTCCCATCAGTTCCTTTCACATCAGACAGCTTAAGGAGAGTGTCTAGTTTGAACGCTTGAGCTTCTCCACGGAATGTGCCAACATTCATCCGGTTCCCCGTTTTAAGGACAGCTTCTAGTAACTTCAAGAAAAGACGGCTGTTTCTAAGCTCCTCAGAAGCCACCTAATCAGGGTTTAATGAAGCCAAGACAGCAGAGATAAGTATATACCGATAAGAAACATAAAGTTACAGAAAGATTATGTAAAAGACTGATAAGAAGTCATACAACAGAAACAAAGATAATGTAGAAGTCGGAAAGTTATAGTGGCTATGCTATTACCTCTAAGGTGGCAAAAGATTGCTTTACACTTGAAGCTTCCTCCGGTAAAATGGACATGAATAGTAATGCATCCAGACGCTGGTAGATATAAGGAATGTCAATGATTGCTTTTAGAAATTGCTCTGCAGGACCAAGCTGTGAGATCTCCCCAGTATATAATCGAAGCCTGAGCTCCTCATCACTACTTGGAATCCATCTTATCAAGGTCTGTATCAGGTCGGATGGTAGTTCATTTCCTACAAATTATCAAGGAAATGGATAAAGCAAAAGATGGGATCAGAAAATAGGATTTCATCAGTGTTCTTTTTTTACACTTTAAAACAATATGGTCATAAGCACATGAACCCACGTTTGAGACGTCCATATACTAAAATATGGATGCCAGACATGCAGGATAATCTTGCTGGATGTATTATTAGTTCAAGAATTACAGTTGAAGTATAACATAATATTCATGTCAGTTCAGCAAACTTGTGTACTATTTGCTTTAAAAAATAAAGGAAACAAATGAAATTAGGCTATTTTATTGCCCTTAGATAGTCTTCGACTCCTGACTGTAAAGACACAGTTGATAATATGTACAACTAGCATTGTACATCAGATAAATGTATTACACAAAGAGCTCAGAACTTACAGCGCAGTCTCTGCCTACCGGGCCCAGTTCATCGGATCCCACCTAAGGTTCAACACTAATAAAAAATGGAAGGCACACACGGATCCTAAATGCTGCCTCTTCTCGTGGCTGGCGCTTCACAGAAGGCTTCTCACGGCTGACAGACTGGCTGTCCGTTGATGGCCTCACAACCTGATCTGCAAGCCGTGCTTAGGCGCACCAGAGATGTCAATCCACCTTTGTAAGGACTGCCCCTACACCAAGGCCATTTGGAATCTGGTACAGTCTTGGAACGAAACCAGGAACCAAATACTTGCCTAGTTTGTCCTCCATATCGGATTTGTGGGATGAGCTTATCCTAGGGACGCCAACGGAGGCCTGAAGGCAAACCAGTGGGCGTCTGCTATATGTTATTGGGACGCGTGGAAGCAAAGGAACTGTCAAATATCTTCACGGTTCAGAGGCTTACATTACATACGTTGAGGTTTCCATGTTAGCATGGGAGGACATCTAGCAGCGAGGCAGAGAGCTTTCGCCCTGTTCAACACTGAGATCCCCACTATAAATATCTAAATATATACCCTCTCTGTTTGTGGGGCTTTGGCTTGTCCCCACTAAAAATATATGCCCTCTCTGCACTATGCTGGTTTTCCCCTTCTACCATGTTTTTTTTTGGCTTTGTGCATCGTGATGTCTCGGCTAGGTCTTGACATCATGCTGTTGCAGAGGCCAGATGTACTTGATATCATCTTGGTATTAATATATTATTATCCTTTTTCGGAAAAAAAATGATAAAGCAGAGCTCCTGCCGTCTGCTCTAAAAAAATAACCTACAACCTGATAAGTATAAAAGGTATCAGGAATCCAACAAAATAAAAAACTATAGCTCTTCCCAAGTGTACAATTAAATGAACTATATCTATAAGGCTATGGCAAGAATCAAAAGCAGCATTCCATCCAAGAAGGGCCATGCACTTGAACAGCACAGATGAGTGACAATACACTTTACCTTCCTTAACTGCACAACATACTTCCTCAGCTGAAACACTCAATGCCTTCAATGATATGGCAAGGTTCTGTGCCTTCTTAGGATCAAGTATTCTCACAAGTTGGGTAGCCTCCTTTGATGCTACATCTTTTCTGGCATCACCGCCCTTCTTGTCAGCGTTATACCCAAAAAGGGTTTCAATAGCGTCCTCGTTAAACCTGTCAAGAAGCATCAGTTAGTTATATACAATGTGATTTACAATAATAGATGTACGACCGCAGTTATATCTACAAAATAAAACTTACTGGAATGATCCGGCTTTAAGGTGATCCCACACCATTGATTGATTAGCATTTGCTGCTACTTTATCCCAAAAGAAGGGCTTAAGCTTTGCTTTAGCTTCACTAGAATCTTCATCATCCTCTTCCTTATTTCCTGACTTCTTCATAGGCGGTGGACGCGTTTTTGAAGAACCAGGCATCACTGGTGGTGGTGGACGAGGTCCAGATGATTTTCCTGGTGGTGGGGGAGGTGCAGCTTTTGGAGCAGGAGGCGGTGATGGTCCTGAGGTAGGAACCGGCAAAGCTTTTGGAGCTGGTGGAGGTGAGGGTCCTGAGGTAGGAACCGGCGAAGCTTTTGGAGCTGGTGGCGGTGAGGTTCCTGAGATAAGAGATGGAGAAGCTTTTGGAGGTGGCAGAGGTGCTTGAGGAGCCTTTGGAGGTGGAGGTGCCGTAGCTGGCATCACTTGTTGAGGCACTGGTGTTGATCCTTGGACAGAACCAGCAAAACCAGACCTTGTTTCGGATGAACTGTTGAAGATTGTTGGATCGCTGTTTCCACTTTCCTGTGAACCTAGCTTCGCATGGCCATTTTGACCAGTGTTTTGGTGCTCCTGTGAGTTCAACTTTACATGGCCATTTTGACCAGTGAGTGGGACTTCCTGTGAGCTTAGTCTCACATAGCCATTTTGATCAGTGTCGGTGCCTTCATGTGAACTTTGATTCACATATCCATTTTGACCATCCTCTGACTTCAGTGACAATGCTCCCAGCTTATTCACATCTATTTGATTTACATGGGAAGATGTACACGAACTCGCTGCAAATAAAAGCATAGAAGTCAGTGGTAGAAAAAAAAACTGTGTCCTGGAAAAAAATAGTGATTTGAGGTACATTACTCAGATTCAGGAGTGGCTTATCGTTATATGCAGAACTCTGCCTTTCACGGCACATGCAGCAGAACACACCAAGAAGGGCTAAAAGTGCTACAATAACTAGGGAAAGACCAATGGTAGTGGTAGTTGACATGCCACCATCCTCCTTTTTTGCTACTGATTTAGTTGCTGGTGCTGCCTTTTTAGTAGGAGTTGTTTGTGATGAAACACTGTCAGTAGGTTTCCCTGGGACAGGTTTTCCTGCTTGATTTGAAGGAGAAGGTCCCAGAGTCAGCTCTCTTCTTATTGATGCGATTAGTGTTTTGATATAACCATCGGGAAGGTTTTTCTCGACCTCAAAAGTCTGTTTGCTTAAGCAGATCAGCAAAGTTTGCTTGATTTCTGGTGTCAATGGACTGGCACCTTGTTCAATGACAGGGGAGGTGTCCTTGTTGTCAGATATCCCATGGAGAATAACAAGTACGTGGTTGTAGTTGAAGTACTTTTTAACATCCTGAAGACTTTTCTTGTCTAATCCACACTTAAGCCATGCATGTTCCACCTAAAGATAATATAAACAGTAGTCACCCTTGTCAGTACATGAAAATTGATCAGAAAGAGACGTAATGATAAACCCGGCGTGTATCCTTTCAGAATGACAATAATATGGTAAATCACACCTTTAGAAATAAAATAAGTATCATGAATTACCAGAGAATCATCAGTTAGAAACTACTCCCACCGTTTCGAATTATAAGATGTTCCATCTTTTTTCTAAATCGCATGTATATGGACATGTTTCAGTGTGTCTGTTCACTCATTCCAGCCAATATGTAGTCCACATTGAAATATCCAAAACATCTTATAACTTGAAACGGAGGGAATACAACTATTTATCCATAAAATTCCAGGCTGAAGCTTAGTCCTGCTGTGAAACATTACTATTATATTGGACTAAACATCACATTACTTACTTAGGAGAGGTCATCACTCTCAGTCTCCAATTTTATTATTGGTAGCATATAAAGCGTGTTCGACCAGTGCAGTGATGTGTGTCTAACCAGGAGGATACACTAATAATTTAAAACAGTTATAATATCTGATTCAGACCTCTGCTTATGGAATTTAAATATGTATGGTCAGTATTTTGTAATGCGGTAAAATCATGGACAGATTTGGCATCTGAAAACCCCTAGAAATTCAGTTATCTCGTCTCTTCTAGTACCGATAATTTGGGGAGCACCACAAGGCAATTATTCCATATTAAGCAAATACCTACTAATCTATCATGAGCTCATAGATATGCACTATATGTGTTCAGATAGTGAGGGCGGGGGCACAGACATAAACACCATATTCATAAGTACATGTGGGCCATAATCTCTCCTATCATTCTATGATCTTTATAACGACTGAGCTTCAATTCTTCGATCTATTTTTTCGCCTCACAAAACGATTGGTACTTAATACCCACTTCTTGAGATGACCCGAACTAAACTACTTTGCTCTTGATTACAAACTATGCAATGACAGTTGACACCATAATCATATAAATGTGACTACCAAAACAAGTGGAACACATGGAAAATTATACTCACCCAGTCGTCTACTTGCTTGACGAAGGTCGGTGTCAGCGCAGGTGGCGACATAATGCTTGCACCAACGAGCAATCTTTGGCAGAGCGTTGGTGCGAAGAGCAGCACGGAGATGATGCATGGAGCGAGGAGCCATTCTCTCCCCATCTTTTCCCTTCTCCTTCCTACACCCACCCGACCATTGCAAGGCGGAAGTCCTCGGAATTGCGCGGAAGATTTCACCCGACGGACAATAAATCCCCTCCCTCAAAGCAATCGCTCAACGAAATCCAGCGATTCAGCCCAAATGTTTTCACAAAATATTCAGAATGGCACCCTGTTGGAAGCTTTATTTCTGAGCGGAATGCGCCGCCCAAATTGGCGCAAAATCGCAGCAGTGACCTTCTGAAATCAGATGCCTCGCGATGCTCCGAGAAACGCACCGATTAAGGCGAGAAAGCTCGAAACAATCACCAACGGTGGGGGATTTGAGGGGCTTGCACGGCAAAGAACCGAATGCACGGCCGCATTGCCCCCAAATTGAAGGAATCCGCAAACGCGGCCAGAGAAATCCGGCCAAACTCGAGGCTTTTACCGCTGGCGCCTTAATCCGTCAAGAAATCGACCCCAATAACACGGGATAGATAACAAAAAAAAAATTACAGAAAGAACAGGCCTAGGAAGATGCACCAATACAAGGAGCCACCAAATTCGCGGCTGGAGAAGCCACGAATTTGGGCGTGATCTGGAGCCACCGGGATGGCCAGCGAATCCTTTTAGAGCGCGCGCGCCGAAATGGGAGGACGATGAAGAAGCGGGAGGAGACAGGAGAGACCGAGAGAGGCAGGCATGGAACATGCGCAACGTGGTAAATCAAGGAATGACGGTGATGTACCCTTTTACCCTAGGAAAGGGAAACAGCCAGATCCTGAAAATCTGCAAATTTTCGCTCAGGGCCGTTTGATCCTGTACCAGCGGTTCAGATCTGTTGTGAGCCACTTGCTGGTAATTTTACAAGAAAACGCCCGCAGACTGAAGTTGCGATTTGCAATAAGCCCCCTCACAGGTGTTCGTCCAGAATAAACAGGCTTTGAGACGTCATTGCAGGACCATGTTCGATACATCATGTGCCAGTTGATTTGTTCAGATGTGCGAATTTTTTGGCTTTATCGGACGGCCTGATTTTTCTTTATGTTTTACAAAATTGACTAAAACAAATATGTGTGTGCATGACAAAGATTTGCTTCTGTAAACATTTTAACTAAATATAGCACTAATGTTGTTGCCTCACACCGGACAGGAACCTGTGTCAAAGGAGAGCTGAATACTCGAACTATACAATTCCTTTGGAGCATTGCACAACAATCTTGATATTTTAAGAAGTGCATTACACATAGGTAATATAGTGTTAATGAAGCATCATCTCCAGCACATGCGTGTTTTACATAGTCTGAAACCTGAAACCTGAAACCTCAACGGAGCATGGTCACCAGCCATCAGGTGGCCAACACAAGCTAAGCTTGCATTCAGATTAGTTCTAGCTATATAAATTAATACAAGTTCTAGATAATATATATACATCTTTAGAATGCTGCAAGGAAACTGCTATCCCAGGCGGCATCTGCATCTTTAGAAAATGCATTGTTGTGCTTCGAATTTCTGCAGATAAAATGCACAAGTTAAATGGGAAGACAATGAGAGGACATTGGAAGAATCCTTTAAATTTCAGAAAATTGCCTATTTGTGAACTACGGAAATAATATAAATGTTTGGTAGCATGTATAAGCAGGCAAGCATCTTTTCTTAATTTAAAAAGAAGGATATCATGAAGGTTCAAGTCTGTACAGATATATTCCTATCCGGTATAGTACATCAAGTCATACTGTACCATTTCTCTAGTACATGTGCTTACACTTGTAAAATAACACTTATAGTGGTGAAGACAGGTTCAATCACAAGTCATGCATTTAAGTTACAGATTTGCAGGAGAGCATACTTGCAGTCCGTATTCTGATATTTGAACTATTTCCCTCCAAGGCTACAGATAAGTGACTTGCGGATTTAATAAGGTCAAGTTTATACATCAGAAGTAATAAAAAATACGAAATAAGACAATACAAAGCAATTCGTTGATGTGAATCTCTCTGAAAGTAACAGTTGATTAAATATCGCACATACAGAAATCTTATATCCACGCTATCTAAACTGAGATGATGTTTTGGGCTAACAGTTCTGGGAAAAAATGAGTTGCCATTTTAAACTTACAAAACAAAAACCGAAAATGAGCGGATACATTACCTTCATGTTACTGTGTAGATTTTATAGGACAAGTGCGCTTATCATGCGTACCCAGCTGGTGGCATAAAGAACACATCCTTGCTGTCTTTCCCTTCTCCTTGTTCCCTTCATTCTTGTTTTTCTTTGCACCCTTGTCCAAGTGTCCTTTAAGTCTCTTGCATTTCCCCGGAGAGCGAACATCAGATGGAGGGAAGATTTCAATGTGGTCAGGAATGCTACAGCCAAGGAAAGACTGAAATTCATCTTTCCTTGTTTGTTTGTCTGTTGGAACCATTTGTCTTACAGTAACCACGAGATTGGCAAGACAAGTTGTAACAATGTCCATGGTTTCAGTTGAGTGTGCAGCTAAGCGAATGGATTCCTCAAAGTCCTTGCGTGCACCAGAAGTTTTCTTTTGCATCGCTAAATCCACGGGGCTCTTAGGCTTCTCTTCCAAGAGGTTGCCATCTTCATCAAATATGGCTTCTTTTTTGCACATTTTGGTCCATCTTTTCAAAACAAACTGGCTTGGAAGTTCTTCAATCCTTGCACCTCTCAAAACAAGAATAACGTGACGACATGGAATACCATGAGACTTAAATAGCTTGCAGGTGCAATGAGCATCCATTGTTGTTGTGTTAAGTACTACCTCTCGAACCTTGGAAGACCGGCCATCGCTAATTACTGTGATTTTCTCATCCCCCTCATGCCTCATGCTCTCAACAACACAATATTCACGAGCAGCGAGGATCTCTTTCTGTAATGCATCAAACACCTTGTGCGTGAAGACAACACTTGCATGCTTCTCTATTTTCCATAACGTTCGCAGTTGAGGCTTCGATTGCAAATTGACATTTTCCTCAATCAACTCATTGTGACGTTGTTCCTCTAAGGCAGTTATAAACCTGAGCCAGAACTCGACTAATGCATACTTGTAACCAATGAAATGGCTAAAGAAGCTGTTTGCACTCTCTGACCTAGAGGTGGTTCTGAGTATTCCCGCCAAAGATATGTCCCTGTAGTAGGCAGGGACCCATGACTCACGAATTGAATACCTTTCAGCAAACCAGGTGTTATCTTCCAAAGAAAAATCAATAATAAGGGCAGACCATGCTTCCTCAAATTCTGTTGGAGTTTCAGAGCCCCAGACACATGAGTTGAGGCGGGCATAGAAATCATCATTGTTCTTCAAAGAAGGTTCCACCTTGTCAGGGACTTTACGCATGATGTGCCACATGCACAGCCGATGTGTGGTTGATTGAAGAACTTTGTCAATAGCAACCTTCATGCTAGCAGCTTCGTCAGTGATTATGAGGCTAGGCTTCTTCCCCCCCATTGCCTTCAAGAAGGTCTCAAACACCCAGATATATGACTGCCTTTTCATTGGAGATAAGTGCCGCACCCAAGAATATTGATTGCTTATGGTGGTTCACTCCAGTGAAAGGTGCAAAAATCATATTATATTGATTAGTCGTATAAGTTGAATCAAAAGAGATAACATCTCCAAAATGTGCATAGTTCTTCCTAGAAGTTGTATCAGCCCAAAATATATGCACCAATCGGTCCTTCTCATCTTTCATGTAATCAAAAAAGAAAGCTGGGTTAGCTTCCTTCATCCTTGCTAGATTGTCAATGAACATCTGTGCATCCGAGGTATTTATGGCACATTTCAAGTAGCGATGATAGTTTTGAAGATCTCTCTTTGTGCAACCTACTTTCTCAAACCCACCATCACCGACACGAAGTAAACGGTATGCAGCAGAGGTGCCAATGCTTGCTGTGTGGCAGGTGAAGAGTGAACTCTTTGCACTGTCACTGACTTCTCGATTGGACCTCAGGAATTGTTGTTTGCTAGGCGAGGCTAACTCATGTGTATGGTCCTCAAAAAATGCAGTCACGGTGTACTTATTGTCTTTCCATTTTAGAGTTATCATTGCCTGGCAGTCGCACCTGGTAATTTTTGTCATGCGCTTACTCTTGGTTTGCTCTTTCTCTGATCGCCATCCACGCCTATTGCAATAGAATCTCTTCCACACTTGTTCATTTCCAACGGTCCTACTCTGCCCTTTCCGTACAGAGAAACCAACAGTATGGGCATATGACTTGTAGAACTGCTCAGCCTCGCCTAAATCTTTGAACTCCATGCCTATGGCTGGCTTTCTTGCGTCATCACATTCAGGGGTCCAAGAGGTAACCTGAAAAGTGATTACAGTATCAATAGCTAAATGTATGTGAGGTAAGATAATAGATTAAAATCCAGATGTACGTACGCAAAATGGAATAGTCCTGCCGCTCGCCGGTGTACTAAAGCCATCTGATATGGTAGAGCTCGCTACAACAATGGATTCAGCATCATCACACTCGTTCGTTTCCATAGGACATGATGACATCTCACTCTCCACGGGATCCATGAGCTGCCACTGATCATTATATATGAGAAAAATAACCACTTTAGCATGCAGTACAATAGCAAGCAATGCTTATTCAGTCTAGGATTGTGATTATTTTGTAGCCAACATGATAGCAAAAATGGAAAATAAATTTACCATCGTAGTCTACTAGTAATATTTACTACCTCCAGCGACACCCAGAAAAGCAACAAAAGAGAAGCCTGTACTCAGGAAAAATATACAACAACAATTGGACAGTTACTATTTACAGTAGTCTACAGAAGCTTCAGTAGGAAAAAATCCAGATCACAAAAAGATACTTTTCTACTAGGATCATTGGCTGCATTTGTTCATATCTATAGGCCAGCTATTTTAGATCCAGTGAGACAGCTTGTAGTTTGGATCTCCTCTGCTTGACTACCAACATCGCCGGATAACTTAGCAGCAAGAAATCTAAAGTAAAAAATAGATCGCTGGGAGATGGGGCCAGAAACTGTTACCTGGAGTGCGAGGTAGAACCGGAGGACCTTGCGGAGCTCCCCTAGCGAAGCGGAAGAGTGTGCTGAGATCCTGGCAATGCGGTAGATCTCCCACTTTTCAAGGCGGCGCTCGCCCTCGTACACGATTTGGCTAAGATTTTGGACGTCCACGGAGGCGGAGAAGCTGCGCCCGAGCGACGAACACTAGCTGGTGCGGCGGTGGCGATCTGGACTACGCCGGCTGTGGCGCCATAGGCGGAGAAGCTGCGCCCGAACGACGAACACTAGCTGGTGCGGCGGTGGCGATCTGGACTACGGCGGCTGTGGCGCCATAGGCGGAGAAGCTGCGCCCGAGCGACGAACACTAGCTGGTGCGGCGATGGCGATCTGGACTACGCCGGCTGTGGCGCCATAGGCGGAGAAGCTGCGCCCGAGCGACGAACCCTAGATGTGAAATGCAGAGATGAGAGATGGAGAAGAAGGAGATTTCCTTTTTTTTGAAAATAGAAGAAGGGGATTTCCTGGTTCTATTCCGTGTAGTGCTGTACCAATTGAGACAGGGATGGAAGAGGTAGAGAATAGAAGTCTAGGGGGGTTTCTAAAAATTACATGGTGAGGAAAGGGGAGCATGAGATCTGACCGTCCGTAGCTCATCCGACGACAGTGAGGGAAATTTTCAGATTTGCAGAATGTAGTCCATTTTCAGGTGATACGTTCCCGAAAATACTTTTCAAACACAAATTCTAGATTGTCTAACAAAAATTTAAGAAGACAAAGCAATTATAATTTATAAGGACAAACTTACAATTCAAGCTTAATGATACTAATTTTGGGGTATGGATCAGATAAGACAACACTACTGAAAGAAAAAACCGCTCGCTCGTTCCGCTCGCCCCGCGGGCGACGTGACGAGCCATCCAGCGCCGCCGCCCCCAGCTCTCCTCCTCCCCCGTTCCCTCCCCGCCGCCGCCGGCGAGGGCCGCCGGGCGACGCCCGCGCGGTGCCGGCGGCGGCGGACTGGCTCTACTCGCGCGCTTTGGAGGGGATTCGCGGGGACTCGCGGGGGTTCACGGGTTTCTTCCGGCCGATGGCGGTGCGGCTCGGTCGGCGTCGCTCTGGTACAGGCCGGATAGCGGCAAGGCGGTGGTGCTGCTGCTTGGCAGCGGTGGTGGCGTGGGGCGGGCTTGGCCGGCGGCGCCCTCTAGGCCCAGATCTAGGCCCTTTGGGCCCGGTCTGGGAAAGGGCGGGCTGGCTCGGCTCTGCCCTGCCACTTCGGGGTTGGCTGAAGAGGAGCTCGTGATGGTGACGACGACTACGGCGGCCGAGTCTGCTGCAGCGCGGCGGCGGGAACTTCACGAGCCCGATCTGGGCCCGGCCGGGCAGGGTGGCCCGGTGTGCTCCTGCTGCTGCGTCCGGTCTGCTACTGCCTTTGGCGGTGGAGGTTGTGCCCTCCCACAAGGCTGCAGTGTTGTCGTCCACTATCTATGACTCGTTCTTTCCGGTCTGTCCTGCCTCGCATTGTTTGCCATGGTGAGACGTCATGTATGATTTCAAAACTGCTGGCGTATGCTCGTGGGCGGCGAGCTAGGTGGAGCTTACAGTTTGGCCGGGGTGTGGAGTGGCGAGGATCAGGAGAAATCCCGGTCGGTTCTTACCGGCACCGACGTGGTGACGCTTCCGGGCGCCGCCATCCTTCCTGAAGGACGTCGGGTGTACCCAGCACCACTCCCATCCGTGTACCGGGAGAAATCCTAGGATCAGTTCGGGTAGCAGCGTCGTCAACGTCGCATTCCTTCTTGAAGGTGTTGCTTGGTACGCGGCAATCTGACGGCACGGGAGCGTGGTGGGAATTCTCCGGTGGACGCAGCAGTTGCGGATCATTCTCGCTTTTGTCGATCTAGCGTTGTTGACATTGTTTTCTCTTTCCTTTCTTTTGTTTTTCTTTTGGGCGTGAATGTGCTGTTTGCCCCAGCGATCGCAGTTGTATCGGGTGTTTGCTATATTTATATAGCGGGACGCAAGCCTATTTCGTGTCATGATAATAATTTTGAATTACATAGAGAAAATGTGACAATAGAAATATTGGAGTACAGAACTTCAGATATCCACCGACAATCCGACATATCACATCAAAATATCGTAAACAACTTAGTAAACCGTATAGAAAGGTGGCAAAGTAGTTTGACGCCAAGGGGTCGCAAAGCCCGTGTAGAAAGTGGTGACATTTAAAAGTAACAAGGTCTTGGACTCTCAAAAAAAAAAAACGAGACCCAAAGGGCACTAGCACCCAGGGCTTACTTTTATAGGAGAAAGGAGCTGCAAGCAGTGCCCGGGCCGAGATTCGAACCCGGGATGCTGGGTAGCCAGCACTAACAAGGTCTTGGACTCTCACTCGAGTCAATCAAAGTATAGGTCTCAAACTGACACAACAAATGCAAAGTAAGGACATTTAATCCTTTTGGTTCATAAAAAAAAATTCATGATTAAATATATGGTTCATTCAGTTATTGGCTTTATCTTTGATTTTCGTGTTCCGAGTTTTGAAAAAGTTCACAAAGAATAAAATACTTGTTCATGAGATCAAAAAATGAATGTTCTATATGGTAAAAAAAATCTTACACATGATACATATAGTTGATCACAAGTTTCAATATACATGTTCAATTGTTGTTCGATAGATTTTTTTTAGTTCATTCAAACTATTTTGAACATTGTGAAAAAACTATTTGTATTGGACCAAATAAAATCAGAAACAATGTGAGACAAATATTGTAGAATCCCTGAACACATTTTTTTACTGCGTCAACATCTAATTTCTTGAAAAAAAAATACTTGAAAGATCTTCATAGTGGGGGACTAGAATGAACCAAACAAATATAAAATTTTCAATTATCTATAGTTTTTAGGAAAAACTCAGATGATAATATATTTTCATGATGTTTAAAAAACTTATATGAGAAAACAAATGTTCATATAGTTCAAACAATTTGTTCACATGAGGGTAAGAAAAATAAAATAAAGAGAAGACATGGCCAAACAGTAAAAGTAAAAAATGCGGGGTGGAAGAAATAAAATAAAAAAATAAAAATAAAAATATAGAGAAAATTTAATAAATAAATAAATAAATGAAACGTTAACAGAAAGATTAAAAAGAAACGTGAATCGATTAGCACTAAAAACATAAGAATCTGTCTGAGGCAGTATGAACGTGACGAATCTCAGCTAATTTGGGCCGGCCCAGCAACCTCCAGCGCGCGGGCGTCGTCGTCGTAGCGGACGCAATAGGCGTTGTATAGAGAATGCCGCCCGTCCTCCTCCTCCATCGTCGCTCCTCCCCTTTCTCTCCCGCCGGCCGCCGCCATGCCTTTCAGCTTCCCATGGCTCAAGGACCCCGCCTCCACATCGACGGCAAACCCTAGCCCTAGCAAACCCACCACCCCCAACCCGTTCCTCCCCATCCAGGCCCACCTCGCCTCCTTCCTCTCCTCCCTCCCCTTCCCACGACCCATCACACCGCCATGGGCTCGCATCCCACGCCCCTCCTCGTCGGCGGCGGCGGCTCTTCCCGTTAACGAGATAGAGGACCGGCTCGCCGGGGTTCCCGTGTACGCTCTCGCCAACTCCTCCCAGGAGTTTGTGCTCGTGTCCAAGGCACACGGGGGCGGCGGAAGCGCGAGGCCGCCGCCGGCGCTCGGGATGCTCTGCTTCCGGAGGGAGGACGCCGACATGCTCCTGGCACAGATGGACGGCGATATGCGTGATGGATCCACAGTGGTGGCTGTTGCGCTCAACAAGGTTAGGTGCACTCTTCAGCCAACTTATTGCATTTGGCTCACTTAGGTTTTGCTGGATGGATTATCGAATGCGATTAATCCTCGTAAGTATGGTAGGTACCATCATGTATGCCATTGTCTAGCGACTAGCATGCAAAATTTGTACTCTGTCATTTGGTCGGGCATTACTTGTTTTCGTTCACTTAAAACTGTCTGATACTGTGATCATTTGATGTCATGCTTAAAGCCTTCAATAGGAAACATTTACCGAAAATCACTACTCATGTATATCACGAGGGCCTTGTGTGTGGCTTGTTTAACTGCTTCAACATGTTCTGCAGTCATAATTCATAAGTTCATTTTTTACTTTTAATTAGGAGTTGAGGGCCTGACTCAAGTTGATTGCTTGTGTATAAATAGAGGCCACATTTCAAATGAAGCCCTGTATTTGCAAGTTTTATAAATAATTCTGATTTAGATTTTCAGTGAGGTGTTTTTTTTTTATGCGCGTGCATCAGGGCATGTGCAGCGGAAGCAGTACCATGCCACCCCCCAGCTCTAAAAGTGATATGAGGCATTAACCAGCAAATAATTCACCCAGCGCGTGACTGCTTCAGCGGGTGAAGTCATGCCTGCTATTTCAGCTTTACGCTCTACCGCTTCTCTCCCATCCAAGGAACACGATGGCTTGCTTTTCTCTCCTTCCATCACTTTTCTCAGTGAGGAGTCGGGATCCTCTGCAGGATCCCGCTTTGGACTGCAAGCATCACGTTCATGCTAGCTGGACTGAAATTTCTGACGTGGAGACCTGAGGCAGCGGTCCAGCGTGGAGCGTTGGCCATGCCCTCAAATCGCCCTGGGTGATGCTATCATCTTAGCTTTGCTACACTTATTACTAAAATAAACATAAAAAAAGAAGTTATTCTTACAGTCTTACTTCTATTTTTAGAATTTGGAGATGTTGGTAGTTTTTCTCTTGATACAATGCAAAGCTTGCGTTTGAATATATTGAAAAGGTAGAATAAGTTTTATAAGCCTAAAGCACGGTGAGTAGACACATACACAACATCATCATTATGGTGTAAATTAATGAACATCCCAAGCTGCAGGCGGGCAAACTGTAAGACCTAAAGCACCAGCTGGGGACCAGTTACTGGAAAGACCATTGAGGTGTCCTTAGTATCCATTTACCATTTGAAATTGTGCATTCCTGCTTCTGCAATACCTTCTGTGTATACTTATTTTAGGGGGATCTTATTTGAATGTGATTCATTTTTTGTTTTCAGGTTATTCAACTGAAGTCGGAGGGTGTGGCATTTAGGTTTCTTCCCGATTCTTCCCAGGTGGCTAATGCAATTAAGGTAACACTCTTTTAGTAGATGGCAGTGCATGCGATTTTATGAGCAAATTTTATCTTTGTATCCATGTTTCTTGACCATATATTTCACTTATGTAATAATGCAAGATGTTGGTCGACCCAGGATGATACGCTTAGTTGGAGTTTATAGAAAATTGCAGCCGGTATTTCTGTATTTGTTAGGTCACCTGACCTTGTTGTGATTATACATAAATCCGGCTTATACTTGGCCGCACAACCAGTTTTTTTGTTATAACATTTTTCACGTATATACTCCTATGGAAGCAAAACAATTATCTGCACTTGCATTTGTCATTGCATTTGTACATTTCAGTGCTCCAATTAAACAATTTGATTGAACAAATAAGTGCGCCAAGATGCAATATAAACCCTTGTTAACACGTCCATTTGCCCATATTGATCTGTTTTCTAGAAGATATTCAGACCAATATCCGCACAAGTCGCCTGGGCCCTGCAATATCTTGTACACCTGTTACAATAGTTGCTTTGCAATATTCAACTGTAGAGGGGGCCTGGTCCTTATATTCAACTTTATATTAGTCTTGGAAGACCTTTTTTTGTTGGCTTCAAATATTTTATTTGCTCTAGCATATTATCTCATAGATCAAGTTTACAGCACTGCCAGTACGTCTAAATCGGATATCTGTGTGAAAACGAAATGTTCAGTATTCTGTACATATTGTATGATCCGTCAGCTTATCTGCAACGTTGAGTAATAATATGTGTTCTTTACTGGGTAATTCGTCACTTTTCTCAACTAACAAAATTGCAGTGGATTTCAAGGCAACATTGTGAAACTATGTGAGTGAGAAGGATACTCTTTCGTTCATTCCATGACTGCTGTTTCACGCCTCCATTGTTTCTCTCCTCGTTTTGTGCATGTACTGCTAGACTTATGTGATAAGTAGCATCTAATAATAGACGACTCATTAGATAATATAACAGTTTATTAGTTAGCGAGGACTGAGGAGGTATTGGTAAGTCGAGGGTGTGTTCGTCTGGCATCCCTAAGGAGATTGAAGAACTTTGTTGTTCTATTTTCATTTCTAATATGAGTCCATATGTACTGGTGCACAATTTTTGTACATCCGTTTGTACATTAGGCCATACACCCTTATATGTTGGTGAATTTCTGACGTGTTGTATCTCCACAGTTGATGCAAGACGAAGGGCAATTTGTGAATGAGGGATTTCCAGGAGTTCCTGTTTTCCAGGTTTGAATATCCTCATCTTGCTTTTATAATATTGATTCATGTACGTGGTAGAACTTGTCAATAGTATCAAAGTAATAGTGAATGAGTACTTCTGGTTCAAAATAGTCGCCCAATTACCGTGTGTGCATAAACAAAGGAGGTGCAAAATCAAAGTACTTTGTTTATTGATTCTTGTCACGATTTCATCTATGTAATTTTTCTGATACAGCATGTAGGTTTAGTCATTAGTGGCACAAACCTAGTACCATTACACTCATATTTTACTTCATATGATCATAATTCTCATTCGAATAACGTCACCCACGTTTCAAAAGCAAATTCCAGTCGCAACCATAATATACTCAATTGCAACCATGGTGCAACCGGAAAACCTTCAGTTTAAAAGAAAAACGTTGCAACCAATATACTCCTTCCGTCCAATAATAACTGTCTCAAGTTTGTCAAAAAAATGGATGTATCTAGACATGTATTATTGGACGGAGGGAGTACATAAAAAACCCCACTTGAAACCATAGCGCAACTGGCTAACACGGATCTCCGTGTAACATCCAATGGCTAAGGAGTTGATTGAGCTCTAAGGAATTAGCACAAACCATAAATATTAACCAGAAGAAAAAGAAACCATCTAAAAGTTTTAATATTTTCGTCATAGAAGTCACTCAACAGTTCCCTGTAGAATAACTTTCTGCATTGATTTTTGACACCCTTGCTCAATCTAAATATTGTTGCATTATTAACCCTGCAAGCAAACATTTGACCTCGTGGTAGCTACAATCATACAACATCTGAACTTACCTGGGAATCCATGAATTCCGAAAATATTTGCATTACTGTAGTTATTGGGCATTGTAAAAGCCTAGCCTAAGGATCAGGAAGCGTCAAACGTCGTCAAGAACTCAGATTTTGGGTTCGGTGCCATACCTTGGGACGAGTATTGGATGGGGGATGAGCGTGGTAGTAGGTCGTTGTGTCCGGTAATAGTCGTGAACTTTAGCTCTACGTTGTCGCCTGCTATCCCACCTCATCGAGGTGTTTCCTTGATCCAAGTGGCTGGATGGTGCCTTGTCAGCAACTGCACCACAGGGGCAGGGAGGACCAGGTGCTTTTCAGGCATGATCATGCCGACAGTGTACATGACGCTTGCCACTTCCTCTGCCCTTGTGTAAGGAACTGTCTTCACCATTGTGTAAGAAACTGCTTCTGCCATTGTGTACATTGCCTTTTTGCCGCTTGTGCCATACTACTCACTATCTCATTTTCGGTAATTTCGTACTAACCAGCACCATTATGTCCTCACCGTCATAACTATCACCAGAAAATTCCTGTGCCACCATGTGGCCACCATCTTGACTATCATCCACCTTGCAGCTGTTCTCCTTTTTCAGATGACCAATCCACTGTCATGCTTCATATTTGTCGCATGTTACCATAAATAAGCTAGTTAAAACACAATACTGTCATGCTTCATATTTGTATTTTTGTAATAATTCTATCTTTATGACGATTGAACCCATCACTAACCTGCTTTTCAGTCAAGGAGCCTTGTTCTGATGAGTGATAACAAGAGATATCGCCCAGTTTTCTTCAGAAAGGTCAGGATTGTGATATGTTTGTTTCCCCTACCTTGATTATTACATTTTCTTACTATGAATTTCTTATGCATGTCCAGGAGGACTTGGATAACTCACTGCACCGAGCATCTAGTGACCAGCAAAAGCCCAACCCGGTTGTTAGGATTGGTGAAACACAGGTTTCTTCTTTAGAAGATATCATCCAATCTATGAAGGTACACAGATCCATTTATTAACCATATCTATCCTTGTTCAGATGGAATGCCATGTCAAATTGTATAGTTGGAGGTTTGGAGTGTAGTCTTGGACTAGAAAACAACATATGATGCATAAGATGCAATAACCTATTGTGGTGCCCGCATGCAATTAACCTTATTTTCACGAAATTAACATGAAAACCTGTATCTTCATGTGATCGCTTTGCTAGACTAGTTTTGTTACATCCGTGGACTGTTTCTTTGGTTCCATTTACATCCATAATCTTGCATGTAGAAGCCATTTAATACTCTTTACCTCGCCTTCTGCCTAGTTTCACTTTTGACATGCTTCATTTTGGTTTCTTGAGTGTTGCTAAAATCAATGATATATGCTTGCAGGATAGCTCCTCCTCAGAATGGGATGATGCTGTTTTTATTCCTCCAGGATTCGACCTCGCTACTATCTCAAAGCCACCACGCACCAACAAGTAGATCTTTCTGTGTATTTTGGGTTGAAAGTTTGCTAGCTTGTATTGTCTTGAAAATACGTAAGCATGGTCAATAAGTAGTATATATATTTCGCCCCCTTGACATGTGACCTGATTATGTGTGACCCATTAGTTAGACTAGTTAGGTATGTGTGGGCCAGGGAACAGACAAAAAATCGTTGGAAAGTGTTTGTGCATGAACAAAACATAGTTCAGAGTAGCTAATATCTCGTGCCTATGCCATGCTTTGATTGATTTCTAATGTTATGGTGATATAGTCCATGCTGTTGTCGAGTTGTTGTCCTCCTCCCACACCGCTTGTCTCCCTTCTGTCCCACCCACTGCAAGGTGCTCCGCTCTTCATTTTCACTACCATTCTCTTCAGGTGTCTCCTCTCTGCTTTGTATTGTCGCCACTGGATCATTTTCGACAATTCTGATAACCTGGTGTTTGTTTTCGAATTCTTTCTGATAACTTGGAAAGATTTGCTGACTTAGAACTTAAATCTTCACTCTCGGTAAAACCTCCCGGTCCCGGGGAGAAACTGAATGCGGTAAAAAATAGTTGTGTGATAGGCTGTGGTAGGCTTTGTCATCACCCCGCTGGACAGATGGATTTGGACAAATTATATCACCGTTTGCCACATGATCGAAATGTTTCAGCAACACTGTCATTTGGGAGGTACAGATCTGAACAATCTTGTATTGCAAAATTTAGCCATCAAAATGCACATGAAAACTGTCCGATTTGAACATCGCTTACAAGACATACAAATTATCTGATTTGAACACCAACCTGAAAGATACACAGACAACCCCTCTAAAAAAACAGAGGTGCCGCGTTTTATGGTCTGCCATGATAAGATTTTCCCCCATGAAACCAACAACACGCATAGGTGCGCACGTGTGCGCCGACAACGGCAGAGTTCGGTCTCACCCCGCACATGCATCTTCCTCTTGAAAACCCTTCTCCGTGTTGTCCAGCGTGATCCGGTCTTCCCATGTCTCGACACAGCGAGCTCATCACCAAACACCAACCGCGCGCACACCATCCCTCGGACACAGAGTTAATTACCAGACTGTCCTCTCGGACTCGGAGTAGTACTTCTCTATAGCTCCATGGTTAGACTAATCATAATGGGAAGTAACATGGAGTGGTAACATATTTATGTTACTACCTATTGTTACTATCTCTATAGTAGGTAGTAACTTATTTGTGGTGTCATGCATGATAGTATTTATTAGGTTGCAGACTCATTTTGCTTTGGGGTGTGTGATGTTCCGGTAACTAGCTATGTTACTCCAAACTTCTCTCTCTTCATTAATTACTTGCCACATCATCTTTTTTGCCTACATGGCATTGAAATTACTAGCAATGTTCCTCCCACTATGGCTAGTCTTAGAGACTAGTAACTTAGGTGGTAACATCACACATTTTAAGACAAGTTTGCTTATGTGGCGTGTAGTTAATGAGGAGAGAGGTGTTTGCGGTAACTTAGCTAGTTACCGTAACATCACACTTATCAAGACACAATGAGTTTATAGAGTAATAAATAAGACATTATACTTAGTAACATAGACTAGTAACATCATCATGTTACTAGATGTTACTACTCTATGTTACTTCTCATTTGGCCAGCCTTCTCCCTCCGTCCGCGAAAGAGTGTACTTTTGAAGATTTACACATAGATCAAGAAGTAGCAGCCCCTTGCGTGCATCCAACCATTGAGAGAAGGCAATTAAATGAATGTTTCCCCATGCATTAATTAAGTTAGTAACCCAAGGGATTTAGGTGAGTATGCAGCCAAAAACTTAGATCACAAATTGCTCCATGAGTCAATTAATGTGCATTGGGAGTGTAGACGTACACTCTTTTGTGGAAAAATATTAGACCCCAAACGTCCACTCTTTCGAGGACAGAGGGAGTAGAGTAATACCCATTCAACCACGTCACTCCATTAATGGAATAGCTAGCACTCCACTTTGAAGAAAAAAAATCATTTCTAGTTAAAAGATTGTAGAAGAAAATGTGAATGTTCATACGGAATATAAAAGTTTCAGATCTTGATTAGGAAAGAAAAATGCGAAATAAAAGGGACAAATATAGTTATATAGCATGAATAGTACTATCATAAAAGACAAACAAGTAAATGAGTGATACTAGTCACATGCTTTTCGACAATGATTTTTTGAAGGTCCTGAACACATTCCGTGTGAACATTCACACATATCTCTAGGATTTTTTGTGTACAATTAAAATTGAAGTTTTCAATAAATGGGAGCATGTAAGTGATCACTACTCCCTACCCTCCGTCCTGGTTTATAAGTCCTCTCTATATTTCTAGGTCGTGAATTAACCAATATAATATATATGTTATAAAGCAAAAAATATACCATTAAAAAAATACAACATCTAAATTTTGTAATGATATTTTTTCATAATAAACTGAGGTAGATATTATACTGTAGTAGCTAGAGAGACTTGTAAATATTGGTCAAATTCAGTAGCTAGAGAGACTTGTAAATAAACTGAGATAGATATTATAGGATCAGAGCAGCATACGCATAGGTGCGCACGTGTGCACCGACGACGGCACATCCTCCTTTAGCAGCGTGATCCGGTCTCCCGATCTCATGACAGCGCGCATCTGCCAAAACATCACCGCACGCACAACCTAGGTCGTCGTGCCAAATTAATCACTCCACTATCCTCTCGGAGCGAAAACTAGAAACAAGTCCGCAACCGCACGGTACGTGCACGGTTTTAATACTGCCCGTCGAAGTTCGAACACGTACTCAAGCACGTGGAGAAATGCCCATGTATAGTATACATGATGATTGATAAGAAGAATTTTCTCTTATACACCAATTAAAGATTAATTAATCTGAACGTTTCTTAGGCTGGGAGGATTCGTGGTTCCGGCTCCATGGTTAGTCTGCTTGAGTTATATTAACACCCAATGTTTAATAAAGGGGCACATTGTTGATATCATGTAGTTGGAGGGGTCATGACCGATGGTTAAGAGCAAATATAACAAGATGATGTAAAGAGCCTATAAGAAATAAAAATAACAATTTTCTGTTGAGTAAGATGAGAGGGAAAAGGAGCAACCAAACAACTTTTAATGCGATGCATTGATCATATTTGACAAACAATTTGTATTATTTTATTGTTTCATCTAGTTAATCATTTACTAGTATTTTTACACCAGAAAAATCAAATCAAGTTAAAGCCAACTCACTCAAACAATCACAACTTCGAATTGAACTTTGAAAGAGACGCCTATGATAGCATCAATTAATCTGTTATTTTTCAAGCAAAGTAACACACTATGTTTGTAACACCTATATTGTATTCTTAGTATATATTTTACTTTTGGAAATATTGTACTCCTAGTTTTTTTGTGGGAAATATTATACTCCTAGTTTCTTTGTGGTATAATTGACGATGCACCAACCAACTACATGACAAGAGGATTACAGTGCAAACTAGTTTAGCCTTGTTGTGACACCACTTCACAAAGCCAAAGTGTACTTTTTCTTCCTTTTCTCTGTTAGCATCATCTCGTTTGGTTGGTTTGCTTTTGTCTTAAACTATATAGTTGATTCGACTTCTTTGTGGTAGCTGAGCGCATGCTGCTGTGGATATATTTATCCTTCTACCTAATTCAAGTGACATCTTGTTTTTTCACATTTAACTTTGATCACTAATTTAATCAATAATAAATATGAGATTTTTTATTAAAATTACACCATTATAAATTGTTCAAATATTCTCAATGGTATAATTTATTTGCATATAATTCTCATTTCGTTAATCAGATTTAACATAAATGTATGCGAGATGAAGGGAGTAAGCAAATGATATCAAAATTGCACTCCTAAATGACACAAAACCACGACACTTGAGGCTGTGGTATCAGTGACGGAGCCAGAAGTAGCAGCCAGTGATGTCAAACCTCAAAAAAAATTACAGTGTTGTCATAAATTAGGATTTATAGGGTCTATTATTGTGCATTCAAAGCCACATTTTTTTAAATAATACACGAAAATTAGTTAATTCTGGAAATATTACGCAATTTTTTTTTTCAAAAATAGAATCCAGTCGGCGTTGCCGAAACCGACAGGGGCTAATCGGTTTCGGCGAAGCCGAGTAGACCTTGTCGTTGTTGGCGACACCGACAGGGCCACGCATGCAGCTGTATGTAGTACGAGTACGAGCAAGGTCGTACTCGGCGTTAGCGACACCGATAAGCTCGTAGTCGTTTTTGCCGACGATGATTAGCACGATCGTACCTCGCCGACGCTGCCGGCTTTTATTCCGCCCTGCATGCAACTCCTGTCTGATCCGAATTTGTTTCGCGCTCCCGGGTTTTATTCCGCCCTTCCTCTCCCGCCATATTTCTCCCGCCATAGTTCTCGCGCCATTTTGTTCCCGCCTTTTTTCTCCCGCCTTTTTTCTCCCGCCATTTTTCTGCCGTGCCTAATTTTCCCGCCAAACTTGCTCCTGCCTTGTATTTTCCCGCCAAACTTGCTCCCGCCTTGTATTTTCCCGCCAGACTTGCTCCCGCCTATTTCTCCTGCCAATTGGTATGTGCTCGTCCTATAAAAACCCCGGGAGGAGATGTCGAGTTGGTAAGCATAGTCCACTCACTCGAACATGTGGAGATACAATTCAGATGGTAGTTTCCCGGCAGGAATGTCGGCACTCCTTTTGAAGTTTACGGCCGAGTTCAAGGTAGACAATAAGGAGATCCCATTCGAAGATATTGTTAGTCATCCACCTCATCTCCGTGAGCTATCAGCGAAGCTAGCTAGACATGGGTGGCCATGGAGGAATTACAAGGAAATAGAAAAGGAACTCGTGAGGCTGCATGCTAGGTGGCAGAAGAAGAAGCTAACATATCCCACTGAAGCATATATGTTGGATGTTTTTCATCATCCGATGTTATGGGTCGAGGAGAGCGAGGACGAAGATGATATCTTCATACCCACTGAAGCGAGCAAGAGAGCTGCAGCAGCGGCGGCGGCGTCGAAGGGTAAGGGTGCAGCGTCGTCGAAACGCAAGGCTGAAGCATCGTCGAAGGGCAAGGGTGCGGCGTCGTCGAAGGGCAAGGGTGCAGCATCGTCGAAGGGGAAGAGTGACGCGGGAGGCTGTGTCGATGGTAGATGACTTTTCTTTTCAATTTATGTTGTGTTGTCGGTACTACCACTTTTCTTGCTGTCTGTGTAAGTTGCAATGTTTGTTTAATAATATGTCTCGTACAACTTATTTTCCTCTGATATGTCTTGTACATATATAATAATATGTCTCATACATAGATAATATGTCTCATACAAACATAAATATGAATATGTCTCGTACATAGATAAATATGAACATGTCCCGAAGATATCACTGACGCCTGCGTGGCCGAGGATCACGAGGAGGGGGCTGGACGGGCGGCGTCCTCCCGTACCTGTTTGGTGCCCGGGTTTGACGAGGCACTGTCAAGTCGTCGTCATCCTGTGTACCCTGTGTGGGGTATGGTGGAGGAGTCTGCTGAATGTGCGGCTGCGTGGGGAATTCTGGAGTGTTGAAAATGTTCATCCAGTTGGAGATTTCCTCCCCCGCGTGAGCCCGAGCCTCCTGGTCACTCCCCCACCCTGATCCAGATCCTGACGCCTGGTGTCCGGACGTAGCCGTGTGATAGCCATAGGCTCCTACAGATGGAATCATTAGTACATAAGAAATACACACTCCCAATTGAAATATGAAAACAATATACGTACCGTAATCCGGGGCGGGACCTCGGTACTCAGGAGGAGACTGTGGCCGATACTCGTAACTGGAAGTGGGACCGTAACCTTGCCACGCCGAACCTCCTGCCTGGTCAGGAGGAGGTGGCCTGGGCTGTGGTGACATACGTGGACGCGGCTCATGTCGGTGATGCGGCTGCTGCTCGTGGTGCTGGTGCAGGAGATGCTGGTCGTCGTGCTGCTGCTCCTCCTCCTCGTGCTGATGCTGCTCCTGATGCATCTGGCAGGGGACGCTCGACAGGTGGAGGCTCTACCAACTGTCGAAGACCAAATTGCCTCATAACCCTCTGTTGAGACATCTCCTCCACGAAGACATCGAAGATGATCTTCGATTTTGTCATCCAATACGCTTGGTCACGTCTGCAGAGAGCAGAAATACCTCCGGGGTATCTTCGCGTAATGAGCTCCTCCGTGTACGGCTCCCAGATCACCGAAGTGTACATATCAAATTGCTCGTTAAAAGCAATGTAGCACTGCTTCGTCTGCTCAGTAGCAAAGTGTCTCTGCGTAGAACACAAGTTATTTTCATACACGGTCGCAATAGTAAGTTTGTCGATGTATTAAATTATAACAAGATACGTACCTTGTTGCGTGTATACACGGTCGCAATAGTAGGCAAGTCGATGTGGTCACCGTCAAAGATCTCCCACAATGGGAAAGGCTCTTCAGATATGGCTGGCCGTCCTATAGAGAACCTCTCCCACGACCACAGCTGCAGAAATAGAGGGCATCCGAGAATGGCTGACTTACCTGAAGTCAGCATGCAAGCGTTGCACATAGCTCGGTACGTAGCCGCTAAGACAGCCGAACCCCAACTCCTCTGTCTGATGTGCGCCGGCTCAGTAGCATCAGCGATCTCCCGTGCGAAAGGGAGGTAGCGCGCGGTAATAGTGTCGACATGGTTCTCGGTGAACATCACCTTACCAAGAAGCCACATGATGTATGCCTCCAAGCCGCGACTGAGTTGTATCGGTGTCAAATGATCTGGATACCCTGGAAATTTCTGGACCTATATTCATGGTAAAAAAAATATTAGTATAACAACAAATGAGAAATAACAGATTATGAGACACATTAACTAACCTGAAAGGCAACCAACCAATCAAGCTTGGGTCCGTGAGAATCATACTGTAAAGGTGGACCAATACCCTGGAAACGGGCTATCAAATCGTCCTGCCAATTCACCGGCCTCTCCAAAGGTCCAACAGGCTGACCCGCCAAAGGTAAACCTAGCAAGAATGATACATCCTGTAGAGTAGGAGCCATCTCTCCCCAGCGAAAGTGGAACGTGTGGGTCTCCGGCCTCCATCGGTCCACCAAGCAGCTGAGTAAAGATGCGTCCATATTCATACGCGTAGAGTTTTCAGTGGCCTCTACTAGACGCGCGAAAGGTAAGAGCCCGGCCCATTTCAACCTGCGTATCCAAAAGAACATAACAATCTAGTTTAGCACACTAGCATAACAATAGAAAACATGCGTCCATAAAATAAATAAATACGACCAATACCTCTGTACCCACGCCGGGTGAATCCTCCAGTTTTCCTTAGGCGTGCGAGTGATTAGGGGCTTAAGTTTCCTTGGATTCCCCTCTAATGCCTTAGCACGGTGCCCACGATCTATGGTAGCATCAAGCAACCACATTCCCTCCATCACTGCACATATTAGAATCCCAGAGTTAGTATCACATTTAATACAAATTCAAACATGTTCACATTAATACAAATTCAAACATAGTTCCACACTTAATACAAATTCAAACATAGTTCCACACTTAATACAAATTCAAACATAGTTCCACACTTAATACAAATTCAAACATAGTTCCACACTTAATACAAATTCAAACATAGTTCCACACTTAATACAAATTCGAACATAGTTCCACACTTAATACAAATTAAACATAGTTCCACACTTAATACAAATTCGAACATAGTGCCACCTAGTTTCTTCCTCTCGCTCTTCGTCCTCGCCCACGCCCGTTACCCCGCGCACGCACGGGAGGTCTCTCTCCAGGAAAAGTGGGACAATCAGGGTCCCTATGGCCAAATTGGTTGCATTGAAGGCATTGCACCCTGGGCCTCCGGCTTCGGATTCATCCATATCATTCCTGATGCGACGACACTGCCGTCTGCCTACCCCATCACGCAATAGCTCAGGAGCTGGAATGTACACCCTCTCACCAGGGGTTACAGTGTTGAAGTTACCCATTGATCGAAATCCCATCATCTCACCTGTCCAAGTATTGATAACTGCCTCTTTCATATAATATGGAGACACGAAGGAGATTGCGTTCAACCGTAACTGCCTGCAGGCAGCGAGGACATGGGAGCAAGGAAGGTGAAGCAATTTTGGTTTGTTGCAGGTGCACTCGCAAGTTGGCCAAACCTCATTACCAATCTTCACCTCATGCGTCCTCACCTCGTTTGCACATCCGAACTTGTTGTGGGCTAAGCGGACCTCAAATCTCCTTTCTTGATTCCCAACGGCAGTTACACTGTGGGAGCAACATTTTGCCAGCTTCTCATTCATGTACTTCGTAACCTTCTCACAATAAGGCGAGGTCGGGTTGTCCACATATGCTTCTCAGCTCTTTCACGTCTATCTCTGAAATATTTCAATGTGCCATAGAAAATACCCTCCACGATGGCTGTTAGTGGCAAGGCACGGTTTCCTCTGAGGACAAAGTTGTATGTTTCAGCCAGGTTCGTTGTCATGACACCGTATCTTGCTCCATGTGTGTCGTGCAACAAAGACCACCTCTCTAAAGGTTCATGCTCTATCCACTGCTGAAAAGTTTTAATTGTCCTCCCACCTCTTCTCCTAGTTCCAGGCGGGTCAAATCCGGGTAGGTCGCAAAGACCAACAGGCTCGTCCTCCTCGGCAGGTGGTCCGGTAGCTAGTTGTGCAGCAACAGCTTCTGCATGTGCAAGAACAGCTGCTGCTCGTGCCCTCTTCCTGTCCCGAACATGTCTCTGCGTGCACAAATCAAGTCTTTCACGTATCTTCGTGTACTTCCATTCTTGGTTCTGCTTGCAGAGTTTCTTGAATAGGTTCATCAGGTCCTTATTTCTAAACTGCGAGAGAAGTTGGCACCTAGATGGCGCATGCACCAACGGCTCTGCATGTCCTGCCATGGAGTCTGTTCCTCAGGCACAGGATTGGTGAGTGTCTTTATCGCGTTGAGTATACCTGCATGCCTGTCATGAAGGATGCACACGTTCGGCTTATCCTTCACAACTGCTATTTTCAGTTGCCTGAAGAACCAAGTCCAACTGTCAATGTTCTCGCTCTCCACAAAAGCAAATGCGAGGGGCACAACCATATTGTTACCGTCTTGACCAATTGCAGTCAGGATCTGTCCCCTATACTTGCCTGTGAGAAAGGTGCCATCTACACATATCACCGGACGGCAATGTCTGAAAGCCTCGATGCATACGCGAATGAGAAAAACACTCGATGCAGCACCCTCACAGTTGGGAACTCTGGCCTGAACAAATCTTGGATATCTACATAGGTGCCTGGATTCCGGTACTGCAGAGTATGCAGCAGCCGGATAACAGAGTCATATGCGTCCAAATATGAACCAAATCTGTTCTCAAGCGCCGTATGCTTAGCCCTCCAAGCCTTGCCATATGATATTTCGTACTTAAATGTGACAGCCACTTTTGTCTGGAGGGCACTCACTTCCATCGATGCGCAGGACACTATCTCCTGTACAGCAACCGAGCTATAAGCGTGGAAGAAAGATTACGGTGCTCTGCAGGGATATTTTCAATTCGACAGGAGTGAGGTACGAAGTCACTTATCCTCCAACTATAGCCATTCTTTGGGAGATGTCCATGCACCCTGCCGGGACAAGTTATTGTCTCGCATTCCATTGTCAAATATTTTTGACTTGACACGGTAGTTTCATAACCCTGTGGGTGGACAATGCCCATTTAACGACTGCATCCCTCAAAGCTTGCTTGTCAGTATACAAAGCACCCTTCGCAATGTTGTTCTCATGATATTGCCATGCCGAATCATGACCATCGTTTATGGTCATCGCCGAAGAGTGGTCCTGATTCCATGCTGCAGGATTAGGTACCTCATCTTCGTTCTCTTCCCCGTCTGACTCATCGGAATCATCGCCTTCAGCACTATAGCCATCTGCATCTTCATCTTCCATCTCGTTCTGCATGTGCCCGTCTACCTCGTCGCCATCCGCCTCCGCACTGTCATATACCTCAGTGTCCCCTCCATGTACTTGACTGCTCTGCCCCGACTCGTTACCACCACCACCAAAATCAGACCCATAATTGACATAGACATGTCCATCTCTTCACTTCCATGCCAGGATCATAAGCACCCTCACCTTCATGGGCACTAAACTCGTCGTCAGGGGCAGTGACCTCGTTCAGGGCGGGAAGAACTAGGGCACAAGGACAGCAATTCCTTTTTGCGCAGCCTTTTAACCATCGCACCCAATCAGTATCACACTCTAGTGGTTTCAAAACGAAGTAAATATTTGTCCTTGAATGGCTCCACCAAGCATGAACACTGACGGTCTGTGTCTGACTATCAAGCCCTAAACTTCCCACCAACCAATCTTTTACCTGACTTACAGACCATGTTTCAGCAGCTGGCAGGTCGACATCTATATACTGAAACTCACTCAGATCAGCTCCCGTATCACACATTTGGACTCTACCAGGACCATAGAAAAACCTGATCTTCACTAAATCAGACATCTCCGCTGACATAAATAAATATTACCATCGTTAATATTATTCCGCATAAATAAAGTCCTAAAAAAAAGCTACATTTTTTCAAATTAACCTACAAATATAGCTACAATATTACTACCGTCACAAACTATTTTACCATCGTTAATATTATTCCGCATAATAAAGTCCTAAAAAAAAGCTACATTTTTTCAAATTAACCTACAAATATAGCTACAATTTTACTACCGTCACAAACTATTTTACCATCGTTAATATTACTCCGCATAAATAAAGTCCTAAAAAATATAGCTACATTTTTTAAATTAACCTACAAATATAGCTACAATATTTAGTACCGTCGTTAACTATTTTTCAACAACACAAGTTCATACATGTAACACACATAGCACTACAATTTTGATAAATCGAATCATACCCTAGAAGCGTGAGGGCGACGGCGTCCGGCGGTCTACAATCAACGGCGCACCAACACGAGCAGCACCACCACAATGCAGCCCTCCAGCACCACCACGCAGTCCTCCAGCACCACCACCACCATCACCACCACCACCACCCGCCAACCATCACCACCACCACCACGAGCTATCCCATCAGGAGATCGGAGTTGCCCTAGCCTCCCTCAACCTTCTAGCACCGATTAATGGTGGCAAACGTGAAGATTATTGGTCTAAATGGCTGGTTTAATTTGGTTTGTGTGGAGAGTGCAGAGAGGAAAGCAAGAACTCGTATGAGTGCAGAGAGGAGCTAGCTAGAGAGGAAGCGAAGGAAAGAGAAGAGAAGGGTGGCAGAAGGGTGTGCGTGCTGCGAGATGCTCTGCTGCTCCTTGTCGGCATCGCCGAAGCCGACAGATCCCGCCTTATCGGCGTAGGCGACAATGACTGGCCGCTCCGTCGGTGGCGACGTGACGCGTGCATGGCCCATGCAGGACTCAGCTTGTCGGCTTCGCCGAAAACGACAACCACCCGTACTCGTCTTTGCTAAAGACGATCAGCGCGTACTCGGCTTCGCCGAAACCGATTAGCTCCTATCGGCTTCGGCAACACCGACTGGATTCTATTTTTGAAAAAAAAAATTTGCGTAATATTTCCAGAATTAATTAATTTTCGTGTATTATTTAAAAAAATTAGCCATTCAAAGCAGGGTTTTATTGTTCATCATTTTTTTTGTGTGGTCGCTTGACCACATAGTGCATGAGCAGCTCCGCCACTGTGTGGTATCAGAGAACCACAATTTTTTTTGACGAAAATGACTTAGGAACATCCAAGCATATCTATGACACATAGGACTAGTTTCCACACCCATGGCCGACTTGATCTGCATGAAATCGCGCGCTCCACGACCAACACCAACATGTATGACAGTATGAGGGTGAGTTCGCCTCGTACTAACGGCTGATTCCGCCACATCCCACCGCCATGGACGAGGGCGAGTTGGGGTTGTCCCTTTTTGCTGCCTCCCGCTCGCGATGGATGAGGACCGGTTCGGTCATGGCCCACTCGATCGCATCCCACCCACCAAGGACGAGGGCTAGCTCAACCCTCTTTGCCCCATCTCGCACGCCATGGATGAGAGAAGCTTGACTTCGGCTTTCTTCGCAACCTCCCCCCACCATGGACGAGGGAGCTTGGTATGGGCCAAGGCGGTGACCAACGGAGCTCTCGCACACTTATGTGCCTCGTCACTGATAGGTCACCGACTAGTGGGCCAGATCGCATTTTAGTTGCAAGTAGGTGAGGACATAGTAAATCGTAGGATCAATGTAGTGTAGTATTTCACAAATCTAGCCAAATGTTTGTTGTTTCAATCATTTCGTTAAAAATGGCACAGTAGTTTCGTGAGGCCTATAATGTGGTGATTTTGCGTCGTTTTCATCAAATTTAATTTACACGGACGGACCTACCGTTGGTTGTGGTGCGTCAAATCTGCATCAGGGAAAACGTCAATACTCATTACCGTGCTCATCGAGTAAAATAAGCCCACTAGGCTCCATGTGTACGGGCCCCAGGGGAGTTCATGTGGCGCGGCCCATTCATAGCTGTTCCTTGCAGTTTAAGAAGGCGCGTGCGTAGGATGCAGCAAATTTGCCTCGTGCCTAGCAGGAGTATTTCTTCTAGAAGCCTGCTCTTTGCTTCGTTCATACCTTCTGGGACCCAATTCTGTAGCAAAATCTCTCCTACCATCTGAGCAGCGGTTTCAGAGCACACAGATATCCTGTACACATGATTGCAGCTGGATGCTATAAAATTTCGTGCTGATTTTTCAGCCGAAAAAATAAGCAGAAAAGAAAAGCGAAAAAAGTAGGCTTTTAGGCCAATCACATTTTGTTATAACGAAAGAAAAAGAGGCATCGCATTCTCCATGGAAAATGGAAAACACCGAGGCAAAAGCTAGCTAGCGCATCACCCCACCTCACTCCCCTCCGTCGTCTTGCCCGTGGTGGGCCCCACTCACCATCTTATCTCCCATCGGACGGCTCAACCATCCAAACAAACCCAGGGAGCCCGGTATCCACACGATGGACAGCCCTCGGATCCCGATCGGACGGCCGTGAAGACCGTTCAACGCTCATGGGCGTCAGGTCAGACGCGCGACCGCGTGTCCGTGCTCCCGGCGTCACGCGTGCCGTGGCAGCCGCACGTGACGACGCGTCGTGCCTGCGGGCCGTCCGATCGTGATCTGACGGCGGCGGGGCCTCCGTCACTAACGGCGTCACGACGCGGGAGCGCTGACCGGAGGGAGAGGTGAGCGTGACGGCGTCAGGCGGAGGCGGTACGGTCGCCGTCGGGGTATGTATATAATGCGTGGCGCATCTGGGTTTCTTTATTTCTTCTCTGCTCAGATATTAATTATCAAGCACACGAAAAGAGGAGGGCGCTAGAGAGAAGGGATCAGGACACGAGAACACCGAGAGAGAGGGCGAGGAAAAGCGAGAGAGAAAGAGAGATTGGTGGTGGAGTTGGAGGAGCATCGGGCTGCCTGTGTAGATCGGAGAAGGTGAGAGCTCCCTCTCTTGCTCGGTAGCACTTCGTCGAATCCTGTGCCTGCTTGCTTGGTGCCGATTTTCGCCACAAGTCTCGGAGTTGTTATGCTCTTTAGGTGTTTTCTTGCTTCATAATTTTTGGGTTGCTTCGGTAGCTCGGAGGCTGAGAAGGTGGGATCCTTAGCTTCTCCCCCTGGGTGTTTGGGTCGAGTGATGTCTGTCTGGTTGACGAATTAGTTGGGGATTTGTGTTGGTTCGAACCAATTCGACCTGTTCCGTGCGGTCAGTTGAGAGCATTCTTGCTCGTGGCTTGAAGAAACCACCTCCATTTTGCGGAGGGTACTGGTGTTATTATGTTGCTAATTTTCTACCGCCTCCTAGCCGGATACGGCCAATTCGGTTCCTCTCACGGCACTAATCAGCGCGAGATGTACTCCTTTGATCTTATTTAGCTAGTCGCGTGACCCCGGACATTCCAGATTGTGGTGATTTCCTGGCCGAATTCAGCGATTCTCTTGTAGAAATGGAACCATCTCGCCACCTCTAGGTTGTGGAAGCATGGAAGCACGCATACAGTAGATTCATGCGGTAGCTCCAGATAGTCAAAACTGTTTTTTCCCCTGGGAGGAACCACAGGATCCATCTGTTTCCCTTGATTGGGACATGCCTCAGAAAAAATATTATGTTCCCCCTGATTTGTCTCAGAAAAAAATCTTGTGTTCCCCCTGATTAGTCAATTGACTTGCCTATCCTGAGTCCTGACGACAATTCGCGCTAGACTTCTCTTGCTAGGGACGGAGGTTGTTACTTGGGAGTATAATTATAACATGTTCGCTTCAACCAGCGTCCAGGAACCCAGAATTTCACACCTTTAGCTACTGCACATGTTACACAAATCGGCTTCTTGTTTGAGTGATGAAGGTGCTGCTGATTCCACACGGTCTGAGTGGTCAAACTTATTTTGCTAGTGGGGGAGGTTCCTTCTTAGGAATTGCACAGGAAGTTCAACTGACAAGACCAAAAGTCAAACCAACAAGGTTGGTCAATCGGTCTTCAACCAACTAAAGAATCTTGGGGTCTGCTTAACATTGGTCTTGGTCTTGGTCGTGCATCCACTGATGGATCAACGACCCTTCAGTGGCACTGTTCTCTTGAACCAACTAGAAAACCTTTGAGGTTCGGTTACTGACGTTCTGAAGGGAGGAGTAAGACATGTGATTCTGTCCTATTGTTTGTTCTTCATACTAGGAGCATGTTCCTTCTTCTGTCGCTTCTACTGTTGTAGTCCTTTAGTTCTATGCTCAAATGGAATGGATTGGTCTTTGGATACCATTGGAAGCCTATGGCCATCATTAGATGGGAGCTGAAGTGTTGCCTCGAGGGGCCTTCTCCTTCTAGATGATGATACATACTGGAATTTATGGAGAGTAATCTTTTGACATACTCATGAAGTCATGATTGATGTTTCTTTCCTTCCTTGACTTCTCGAATGTGACTTCTGTGGTCATCCTTTAACATTGAGGAGAAGGACCATTAAGATTCGTGGGGAGATGATGGGGACGTTTGAGAGAGAATGAGTTGGCTATATGCGGAATTCTGGAGAGCTACTTGTTATGTCTGTAATATATGCATACAGGAAAGGCAAGCGAACAAAATTTAAAATGGTCTTGTATGTTTATTGCTTAGTATGTGAGAGTCCGAGAGATCATTTATGCTGATGTGAGAATTCGCCTTACACCGTTAATAGATTTTTTTTTTCTGGTATTAAGGGACTCTAGCTTAATTTTAGTAACGTTTTGCTAACTTAAAACCGTTCACCTTATTGTGGACCACAAAATCGATTTATCTTTAGAATGCCACCCAAATATACCATTTTGATGTAAAATTTACTAGCACTGTTATATTTTATGATCATGATTCACCATTAGAAGAACTTGATGATCAGAACGAATTGGCATGTCATGTTCAGTTAATTTTTCTAATCAACCTATATGAATGCATATGTGAGAACTGTGGAGTGTTAAGTTAGTTTTATTTATTCATGTGAACTGTGTATGCTCCTAAATCTGCTTAGCAAGAAAGTTCTTGGGCTATAGAAATACGTTTATGTTGCTGGATTTTGCAACTTTCACCTGTTGGCTCTGTGTTTTCCTGAATTTTTCCTGATATTGTATATGCTTAGAGTAGTAGTCTGATTGTTTTTCGATGTCACCTACAATAAAAATAAACATTTCATAGTTTCCTTTTCTTTGTTATGTACAGGTCATGAACAACTAATCAACATTCATTTATTATGGATTTGCACCAGCTATTAAAGTACAAATTGACTGGTGCTAACGTCTTGTACCAAATTCCTACAGAGAACAACTTAGCAAACTCTTCCTGGCCAACTAGTCCACTGAAGTTAGAGTTCAGCAACTCTCCATACACCCCTCTTTCTACCCAGCTTGAGTGTGACAATTTGTCTGCTCTTAGCAACACTCCAGATAACCAGAGCTCTACTGAAACCATTTCAGCCCAACCGATCTCCCCGCTTGAAGCAGACAGCTCATACATCAAGGCAGGTAGCAATCTCTGCGAGAACATCCAAGTGAGGCCTGATCCATTGTATGCAACATCAAGACATAATATGCAACAGACTTTACGTGATATTGAGAACGTTCTGATGGCACCTGATGGTGATGATGCAACAACGAGCACAAAGCATGATTTCGAGGAAACCAAGCCTGCTCAGCTCATGAGGCAGCGGTTGAGGACATGGAGCCATGAGTCACGACAGCCATTGCCTGGAGTTGTCCGGCCACAATTTGCTTCTGGTGGATACCCCACGGCAAGCTATGAATTTCGTCCTGAGAAACGACAAAGGGAGTTAAGGGAGGATCCACAACTCATTGTGAAGCAGTTATTAACCAGGTGTGCTGAAGCATTGAGTGAGGGCAGGACAGAGGAATTCCTAAAGCTTGTTCAGGATGCTCGTAGGACAGTTTCAATTAACGGGGAGCCAATCCAGCGTCTAGGTGCTTACCTAGTCGAGGGTTTGGTTGCTAGACATGGAAACTCTGGTACAAACATCTACCGTGCTCTGAAATGTCGGGAGCCAGAGAGCACGGAGCTTCTCTCCTACATGAAAATTTTATACAATATCTGTCCATACTTCAAGTTTGGATATATGGCAGCTAATGGAGCGATTGCGGAGGCATTGCGGAGTGAGGACAACATCCACATAATTGATTTTCAGATTGCTCAAGGGACTCAGTGGATCACACTGATACAAGCACTAGCTGCAAGGCCTGGGGGTCCACCTCATGTGCGGATCACTGGAATAGATGACCCAGTTTCAGAGTACGCCCGAGGTGAAGGCCTGGACATTGTCGGGAACATGCTGAAAAGCATGTCTAAAGAATTCAATATACCTCTGGAGTTCACACCTCTACCTGTCTATGCAACTCAAGTCACAAAAGAAATGCTTGAGATTAGACCAGGTGAAGCACTTGCCGTCAACTTCACCTTGCAGCTACACCACACCCCGGATGAGAGCGTGGACGTCAACAATCCACGGGATGGGTTGCTCCGGATGGTGAAAGGGCTGTCCCCGAAGGTGACTACGTTAGTGGAGCAGGAATCGCACACCAACACTACACCATTCTTGATGAGGTTTGTGGAGACCATGGATTATTACTCTGCAATGTTTGAGTCTATCGACGCCAACTTGCCTCGGGACAGCAAAGAGAGGATAAGTGTGGAGCAGCATTGCCTTGCCAAGGATATTGTGAACATCATCGCCTGCGAGGGAAGGACAGGGTGGAGCGGCACGAGCTCCTTGGCAAGTGGAAATCAAGGCTGAGCATGGCTGGCTTCAAGCCTTACCCGTTGAGTTCTTACGTGAACTCCGTGATAAAGAAGCTTCTCGCGTGCTACTCGGACAAGTACACGCTGGAGGAGAAGGATGGGGCGATGCTCCTGGGCTGGAAGAACAGGAAGTTGATATCTGCCTCTGCATGGCACTGACAGCTATATGTATGTTCATGCGAAGAAGAAAAAGAAAATAGAGGTTATACACCGGAGCCCCTGGTCTGCTTTCCAAACTACCTTCAAAATTCAAATGTACCTGTACATGATGCTGTACCCTGCAGTGTTTTGCGTACATGTAGACCAGGAATTGAACATTGACATTAGATTGTAGAGGTTGTATGATAATTACAGTTTTCCTAGGCTTCCATGTATTCACCATTCTCTCGGTCCATGATATCTTGGATCTAAGTTTCCAGGCATGCTCTTGTTGGTCAGCAACAGTTTCCATTCGTGGAGCATGCTCTGAGAATGCAGAATATAACCCATACCTGGATGCAACTGTTGCTTGTGTCATTACCATTTCATGAGCAATTTCATGCAAGATTGTCCGGGAACATGTGTTGGGATTCTGGACCAAAGTTTTCAATTCCCTAAGGCGTTGTCCATTCTACTCTACGTGACTAGGAGGATATATAAAGCTGAAATCTGTTGCGGCTGTGTTGCATCGTGCAGGCGACACGAGATTTCGGGCTGAAGCGGTGACACGAACGGACGTCAGTATAGGCAAGCGAACAAAATAGAGTTTAGCTGATTACCTCAAATCCCATGGCATACAACCCTCCAAAGTCCAAACTCTCAAGCCAGGGAGGTTTTCTGGTCGGCATAAAGCGCTACAACATCCGTAGCAATGCGTTGATTTATGCTCTGCATCGGACGATTGAGCCGGGGGTGGCAGAGGTCTACAGACATGTCCATGTACATGGACGTGTGCACGATCTGGCCAGTGGCTTCACGCCACCGGACGACCAATGTAGGCGTTGGAATGCTCGGCACAAATTTGTATGTGATGGTAGATCCGACGACACAAAACCTTCCCAATGTGAATTGGCGCCCGGTGATTCGAGACATCCTGCTTGGCCGGCATAGTTTGGCTCGACGGGTACGCCGTCTCGAGCAATCATCGACGGTTGCTCAATACCAAAGATTTCAGATTCCTACCTGCATCCAGATTCAAATTACCCCGAGGAAGCACTCACCGTGAAGCAAGGTCAAGACGCCCATGTTCGCTGCTAGAAACGATGACTCTTGCCCAGGCCATTTCTGTGAAGAGAGTAAATTGTAAAAAACCACCACAGTTCGGGCAAAGTTGTCAAAGACTCACCAGAATATGCATCAAAATTGGTGGGTTTTTCCTGAAGCATTGTTAAATTTGCCCGAAATGGGGGTTTTTTTTGTTACAATTTACTACCGTGAAGAGGATGCACACGTACGAAGATCGGACTTCGACATTGGTGTAGCTTGTTTTGTTTCAAAATGCTTGGATGTTCCGCAGAAGAAAACGATGAGTGATGGTTCCTTTTTTTTTTTGAGAGGAAATGATGGCTTCTTGTGTGATTTCTTTACTCAGTGGTTTCTCTTACCTGCAAGATCTTCTTTTCCTTTGCGACTGCTGAAATGTAATCTTTTAAGACTCACTATTCTGGTTCGCTTTTGATAAAGGATCAAAGGGGAAACCTTGATCAACAAAAAATAAAATAAAATAAATGGTGGCTGGGGCACAAAATTATGCCCGCCCCTAGTAACAAAAACACGTGTAACTAATAATGTTATTGTTAAATGGAAAATCAAAACCAGTAGAAAGCTTGTAACGCTTCACCATCAGCGAGCTCCTGGGTGGCACGGTCTTGTAATATAGAATTCAGTTTAAATCCAAAAAAAGTAACGCCGCATCTTTCCCCGTAACGCTTCACCATCATCGAGCTCCTGGGTGGCGTCATCGTGCCTCTCAGCTAACGACCACGGTTCACGACTCTAATACGCCATGGTCAGAGAAGACGATGACGTTGATCAGACTGAAACGACAGGAAAAATGTATGATATTCTGACATGGCAGTGCGTAACTATGGCTACGACCTACGATGGTGCATATACAAGGAGTTAGGCATGTGAAGAACTATTCTGCACCCATATCAACCTCATCTCACCAAAGCTACAAAGACTGGTTGCCAACCATAAACCATAACGAGTGACTGTCCTGGATGAACTGAAAAATTGTTACCAAGCTCTCTGCATGTCCCAGTGCTCTAGTACCTCCCCTGCAGCAGCAAAAGAAGAAGCTGATGTCGCCAACAACACCATGGTTGTTTGTCCGACATTGCTAAAGCTATCAGGATCAGGCAGCACAAACAGTGGATCACTCCCCTTCGACTCACCTCCCAGGTGCTGGAGTGCCCGACTCGGAGAGAAGCCCAATGCTAGGGCAACAGAGTCAGGGATCGGTACCACATTGCCAACTTGCATGTCTGTACCTATCACCATCAAGATATATTCAAGGAGAACAAACATGTTCAGTTCAGGTAGGCTTCCGGTTTACATACTAGAGGAACAACAGTTCATTGAAACCTTGCATTCTTGCGAACAGACAAAAGGCTTGATCTGACTGCAATATATGCACGCACAAAAACGGAAAAACCAAAACACATCTTTAGAGAAAGATTAAAACACCATTGCACACAACATGAGACAGCTTATGAAAGAAGTAGCTGACCTGGTTGTGCAAAACTGTCTCGTCCCACCACAGCTGACCAAGAGGCCTACGAAAGCATCATATATGACGTGCACATTTTTTTTAAAGAGCCAGGTAGCTATTTACCAACTGTTACTAGCTCTAATACTAACAACTTAACTCATGAAGGAAATATTGGAGGACAACAATGATGCAACCGTATTTGCTAATGTTCTGGTGACATTTCGATCATATAACATAAAATTTTGCACCACGGAGAAACATCCTGAAGTAAATTAGGCAGTAAGACCAATAGCAAGGTAAAATGCAAGAACAAAACAAAAAGCCACCGAGTTTGATTCAGAGAAAACTCCTCAATGGTGGCAGTGAGAGAAAAAATGGTGGCACTGAGAGGAAAACGGCATATATTTCAAGTTGCCCCACTCTCCTTCTCCCTTACATATTGTGGTTCATTTGTAGTGCTAGTAAGTCTTTTTTTTTAATGAGCCAAATATTTGTCATTTTCATCAATTAAGAAAAAAAGAAGTTGTCAGTTAATTAGCGGGAAACCAGCCAAGGACTCTGAAAAATACCCTCACCGACCGCAATGGAACATGATCACTGTGCGGGCACACACAACCACCCTACCTAAAAATAACCAGCAGGAAACTGTTGTCCTTTCCAAAAAAAAAAACCTACCTACCAAGACAATTTGCACTCACCGCCGAAAACATGGGTCGCTGCCAGGTTTGCCCATTAGTGTCGTCGTCATCACTCTTGAGACTCCGTTTTGACCAACTCCGACCACCTATGGAGGCCTCGCCAAAGCAGCCTCGTGAAGCTCACACCCACCTCATGAATTTATACAAAAAAATGCAGTCAAAAGATTTTATATTCGGCTCTAAGTAGACACTTTCTTTTTCGCCTAATTCATGGACTCACACCAGATTGGTTGTTGTCATTTAACTTTGTTGTTGATTTCCAAATTGTGATGCTGATTTCATATGTGGTAGCCGGTCTTGCCAATAAATAAGTGGGCACACAGATAATTGAGTAAATCCGTTAAAAGATGGGGATAATAAGCAAATTATCACTTTCATGGATATCGTGTCCAATTTACAGCAAAACATTGTCGTAGTGGAGAACGTGGTAGACATTTTGAAATTTGTGAAATGATATATCGGTAGATATGCATTAAGCCACTGGTTTGGGATACCAATCATGACTGGGAGAACACATATTCGGAATGGTGGTAGCCCATAAAAGATAACTACCATGGTGGCTCATGACTCAGATCATAGTAGCTAGCTTATATGGGCTATCACTGTTCTAACTATGTGAACCTTATCCTGATTGAAGGTCAGAACGAGGGCAGAATGCATACTACTAAGATAGGCTTTCGCAAATTTAAAAATGCCAACAACGTTCTCCATAAGGAGAAACTTTGGCCTCGGGAAGGACACAATGCATAGGGAAGTGATAATCTATGGCTTTTATCATTTTCACGGGTTTTCACGTTCACCATGGCGACTGATTCCTTGGTAAGTTGGTGTACCACATATGACATCAGTATCACTTGTGAAACAAAAGGGCACAAGTAAATGACATCAACAAATCTAGTATGGGGCGAATAAATTGGGAAAAATAATGAAACACATTTTCTGGTGGTAACGTTTTTTGTTTGTGCTCTTGTTGTAATATCTTTTGTGTATTATGAAACAAGAATTAGGGCATCATAACTAAAAATTATCATGAAAATAACATATGTGAGGTTAGTGATTAATTAGATGTTTTTATAGGCCTATACAGAAGTACTCCCTCCGTCCTAATTATAACATGTTTTAGATATTGCAATGTTGACTACTACGGACTAAGATGAGTGAATATACACATTAAAATACATCCGCATGCATAAGAAAAGTGAAAACATATTATATTTAGGAACAGAGTTTAGTAGTTTAAAGGAAACATCATATACTTCAACAATAGAAGTACAAGCACAACAAATGAATCACAATACCTAAGAGATAATTAGAGGAAGTACCTTGAAATATTTCCCCCCTTTTCTCCCGCTGCCACCATAGCAATTTGTAAGGAGTTCTTATACAAAAGATTCATCCTATAAGAGTCATCATCTTCATCCCCATCCTCTAAATAAGGGGCTACTGGAGTAAAAAATATTTGTGTAAACATTACTCAAGGAAAACAAGTAAGTCTTCAATTTTTTATTTTGTAGCTACACTCAGAGATCAAAAGTAATTCCTTCCCTTTCCACGTTCTTCTTGCCCCGCCCGCCGTTCGAGCACGAGAAATTCTTTTTTTAGCTGATCGAGCACATGACAAAGTTATCAAACATCTGATTGGCGGCCGATCGATCGATCAAGAGAGAGATCAGTGGGTGGGACAAAGTTACCTCATCCTGCTTTTGGTGGGCGCAGGGAACTTGTAGTGCTGCTATTCTTCAGGCTCGTCAATGCACACGTCATCTTTCCTTCGGCTTGATGATCTGGCTGCAATATATGCAGGCACAAAATCGGAAAAACTAAAACACTTCTTTAGACGAAACATCAAAACACCATTGCACAAAACATGAGACAGCGTATGAAAGAAGTAGCTTACCTGGTTGTGAGCCTCTCCTCTGGTCACAACTTTCAAAACTGTATCGTCCCACCACAACTGACCAAGAGGCCTATGAAAGCATCAGATATGGGGTGCACATTTGATTAAAAAAATCTATTGGATGGAGAGGAACCTGGCCATATACATAAGGCAGCTCTTTAGAACTGTAGCTATCTCTAAAACTAACAACTGAACTTTCAGTTAAGGAAATATTGGAGGATAACAACGATGCACACTGTATTTTTTCGTGAAAACGCAAAAGCTTTGTGTTTCGATGCATTGATAGAAAAGAAACATCCTGAAGGCAGCTCTTTAGAACTGTAACTAGCTCTAAAACTTACAACTGAACTTTCAGTTAAGGAAATATTGGAGGATAACAACGATGCACACTGTATTTTTTCATGAAAACATAAAAGTTTTGCGTTTCGATGCATTGATAGAAAAAAAACATCCTGAAGTAAATCAGGCAGTAGGACCCATACCAATGCTTTTACGAACATGAGATAAACCTTCTCAACTTTAGGATCAATGTCCACTCTATTATCTACTCCGACCTTCATGTCTCGTGGTCACTGAAGTTGCCTCCACCCAAATACAAATTCAGTATACAAGGGAAAGATCGTGAGCAAAACAAAATACTTAAGCCAAGGATGATTCAGAGAAACTCCTTAGAGATGCAATGGTGATAGCGGAGAGAAAAATTGCATAATTTAAGATACGAAACTCCCATTCTTCCTTACATATTACGGATTTACGGTTCATCTATAGTGCTATAGTTCTGTTTATTGTTTGTATATAGTCTACTTGGCTATTTGTAAATGTTTCTGTACCCTGTACTATAATTTGTGTACATGTGCAATGCATGATCCACAGGGTCGACCCACTTTGAGAACGAGCTTGTTGTCGTGGGCGATGTTCCGAAAGCTGTTTGCAAGTACTGCGGAATGAAGCTCACTTGCACAAGAAGGTCTGGAACCAGTAGCCTTTTGAGCCACATCTCTGAGTATTGCCGAGAGATCGATGATGAGGTTAGGGCTAGGTTTGTGGCGACGCTTAAGAAGAAGGCATCGGACGTTGGTTTTATCTTCAATTCTAAGAGAAGCCGACAACTAATGACCAAATTCTGTATCCATGCCGAGGTCCCATTTAGGAAATTTGAGGACCCTTACTTCGAGGAATGGATGGAGTCAATGCAACCAACCTTCAAAGCTGTTTTCTTAGAGCTTTTGAAGAAGCTACAAATGCAGTTTCAGCTGATAGGAAACCAACTTCACATCAGTTCTTGCATATGATCTTGTGTATTCGTAATGCCTTAAAGGATCCTCAATGGAAAGTTAATGCAACCATGTATAATCTGTCCCTTTCTATGGATGACAAGTTTGACAAGTACTGGAAAGAATCCAAGCTGAATACTGCACTTGTCATTGCCACAGTACTAGATCCAAGAAAAAAAGCATACTACTTGGACTTCTTCTATGAAAAGTACTGTGAGAATTTTGAGGACATTGAGACCAGCCTAGGTAGTGTGGCCACAACGATGAAGTCATACTATAAGTTGTATGAAGAGCAAGTCAAAAGAAGCAGCGAGCAATCTGTGTCTCGTGAAGCCAACGGTGATGTGGGGTCACCTGTTCTTGGTAAGAGGAAACTTGAAGAAGAGTTTGCTCGGTACAAGTCAAGGAGGGTAGCCTACACCCAACCAAAGTCGGAGCTGGACGCATACATGGATGACAACTTCGTTGAGAGTTCGGCTGAAACCTTTGATATACTTGCATGGTGGAAGTCAAATGCAGAAAAATACCCCGTGCTCTCAGCTATGGCTCGGGACTTCCTTGCAATCCCACTTAGTACCGTGTCGTCCGAGTCGGCATTCAGTTGTGGTGGAAGAGTTCTAGGAGATACACGAGCCTCCCTAACACCACATGCCCTTGAAGCTTTAGTTTGCGCAAAGGACTGGCTTATTAAAGTCCCAAGCAATGAAGGTAAAATATATTTTAAGAAGTCATGTGCATAATTTATACACATGCCTGTCCTAATTTTTATGCTTACTATATATTTTGCTTGTGTAGGTCCAAGCTCAGTAGGAGGTACAAGCTCAGAGCATGGTGCTTAGATCGACTGGTTAGTACAAATGCTCGGCGTGATGTGGTAGCCCGATTCATCAACCGTCGTCGTGCTCGGCGCCTGCCACAACATGTTTTCCATCGCCTTCATTAGAGTTTTAGCTGTGGACATGATTTGTAGTCAGATTTGTATTCTGATATGGTACTGTACTTGGTCGTTTCTCCTTGGCATGTTCATGATATTGAACCAGATGCATGACAAAACAACAAGTTGTATGCCACATTGTTGCTACTGTAATTTTATTTTGTATTGTGAAGTTGCTAGCGTTAGCAAATTGTGCTTCTGTTAGAACTTGTATGATGAAGCAGCCACTGTATTTATTTGCAAATTTAACTGTACATGTCTGTATATGTTGAGCAGCCATGGACTAGCTAGCTATTCAGCTGATAGAAAACCAGCAGGCAGCGTCCAGTGCAGACGTGCAGCTAGGAACCACGGGCTGAACCCGCGGGTTCGATCCGCAAATCCTGGCTGGTGCGGTGCGGTTGCGGCCGGAAACACGACGCGGTGCGGTGCGGTCTGGATGTAGGAAGTCGATTTTTGGGGTGGGCCGGACTGGGGTATTGAGGCAATACTAACTGGTGTGGGTTGGATTAGGTGCGGGAGTCAGCCCATTCCCAGGCTGAACGTCTCCCACTTTTCAATATCCCACTACGGGAGGCGGTCAACCCGTAACCGCACTGTTTGGATCGTTAAGGATACCTGGAGTCCATAAATCACTTCAGTAAGTGTCTAAAACTCTAAATACAAATATGTTCACTCCATGATATTTTTTCATTTCAATGTCCTAATTCTTGTTTCGCAACCCACTAAAAATAAAGAATTTGTATATAAATGGCACAAACAAAAGATTTTATCTACAAATTGGTTGTTATCATTCAACTTTGCCGTTGTATTCCAAAGGATGATGCAAATATCATATGTGGTGGCCCGCCTTGGCAAATGAATAAGTGGGCACACGGAGAATAAGAAAACCCGTTAAAAAGATGTGATGGAAATCCCGTCAAATATAAATCTAAAATTTATTCTCATGGAGAATGTCGTCGATATTCTGAAATTTGTGAAAACATATCTCGGTAGATATCCATTAAGCCACGACTCTAAAATACAAATGAGGATCACACAGATTCACAATGGTGGTAGCCCATAAAAGACAACCACCATGGTGGTTCATGACTCGAGATCATAAACCGTTGGCTTATATGGGCTATCAGAGTTGTGAACCTTGCCGTGATTGGTAGCTCAGAGCGAGGGCTGAATGCATACTACCAAGGTAACCATTCATAAATTTAAGAATATCAACAACATCCTGCACAAGGACAAACTTTGGTTTCAGACATGCCATAATTTCCATGAAAGTTACAGTATGGTTGCTTTTATCATTTTAACGGGTTTTCATGTTCTCCATGGCGACTGATTCCTTGGTAAGTTGGAGGACCACATATTTCATAATTCTTGTTCCATAATCCAGTGAAAAAGAATGACTTTGTACAAAAATGGCAGAACAAAAGATTTTATCGCCAGCTCTAAGTAGACACTTCCTTTTGACCTAACTTCTCAGCTTCACACCAAATTGGTTGTTGCCACTCTACTTTGAAGTTTTTTTCCAAAGAGTGATGTGCTCATGTCATATATGGTGGTCCATTTTGCCAATGATTAAGTGGCATACGGGAAATGAGAAAATCCATTAAAAGATGGGAATATTCAGCAAATTATCATTTTCATGGACATCGTGTCCAATCTAAGCGAAAATTTGTACTTATGGAGAATGTCGTGGATAATCTAAAATTTGTGAAAAAATATCTTGGTAGAATACATTAAGCCACGTCTTTGGGATACTAGTCATGAGCAGGAGCACAAATACTCGGAATGATGGTAGCCCATAAAAGACAACTACCATGGTAGCTCATGACTCGATCATAGTAGCTGTCTTATATGGGCCATACCAGTTCTGACTATGTGAACTTTGCCGTGATTGGTAGCTTAGAGCGAGGGCTGAATGCATACTACCAAGGTAACATTTCATAAATTTTAGAATATCAACAACATCCTGCACAAGGACAAACTTTGGTTTCAGACATGCCATAATTTCCATGAAAGTTACAATATGGTTGCTTTTATCATTTTAATGGGTTTTTATGTTCTCCATGGCGACTGATTCCTTGGTAAGTTGGGGGACCACATATGGCATCAATATCACTTTTGAAATGCAAGGGCAGAAGTACATGGCATGGACCAATCTAGTATGGGGCTAATAAATTAAGAATACAAAAACACTTTTTCTCGTGGCGATTATTTTGTTTTTGCTCTTGTTGTAATTAATTACATTGTACTACTACCTCGTTCCGAAATATAAGATGGTCTAACCTTTTCTAATTTGGATGTATCTACACGTGTTTTAGTGTGTTGATTTCGTCATTTCAGCCCCTATGTAGTCCATATTTAAATAGCTAAAACAATTTATAAATTGGAAAGGAGGGGGTATGAAACAAGAATTAAGGAATGAAAAATAAAAAGTATGATGAAAGTAACATAAGAGAAGTTAGTGATTAGCTTGGAGGCCTATACAAAAATAGTTTAAAATAAACATCATATACTTAAGCAGTAGAGGTACACAGACTACAAAATGAATTGCAATATAGATAATTAGAGGTAAGTACCAGCCTCCAAATCAGTAGAATGGATATCTACAGCAAATGTAAATCACATATTGAATTATAATCATAATAATACAATAGTTTATACAATTTCAAAACATGTTGATATCTCATGTGTTACTTGTACGCTGTCTTTCTTTTGTACTTACGTGCTACCATGACCTAATCCGACTAACTTAAGCAGCACAATTATAAACTAATAGTTAGACCCCAAAGACAAATAAGTTATCCTTGTTCTCCCTGGATTTTTCATGCACCAACTGACCAATAGATTTGATTCAGGATGGGAATGGGCCAGGTCGGCCCGTCGGGTCGCTGACCTGACCCAAAGATTCAGGGCCAATGGGTCACGTGGGTCGGCCTCAAACAATATTTGGCCCAGCAGGTTGGGTCAGCCGGGGCCGGCCCTCCACATAGTCTCATACTACTTCGATCTCTGTCACGTACTCACGCCGATGTTGTTGTAGGCCCGATCTTGCGATATACGTAGTTTGTATACAATTTCCGGCTAGCGTCCATTTAAAACAAGACCAAAGTTAGCTTGATTTTTCTTTGCCATACACGAGCGTACAGACCCAGGAGCAGGCGGAATAATTGTTTCTGTCAGCTAACTCACGTACTAATCTAAAAAAAAAAATCACGTGCGAACACAAAGAATATTTTTTGGCGAGGCAAAGCACACATGCATGCATAGACAGTACGTATTGATTCTACACGGACGGCTTTGTCCTTTATTGTTTTGCTAGGTTAATTATGCTGCATATAAATAACCTTCAAAGGATTAATAATATTAAATCTTACACTGTCGGATTGCATCAAACCGTGCCTAACTTAAACATCTTGTTTGCCCGCAAAGTAAAGTAAAGTTCGAATTTGGGTCGACCCAAAATACCCATCGGACCAACGAGGCCATTTACTAATTTTTTATGGGTCGACCCATGGCCTCACAAATTGGCCCTAGGGCCATAGGGGCTGGGTCCAAGGCCAAGACCGGGTCGGCCCGTTCCCATCCTGAGATTTGATACTGGGTAAATAGATTGCATACACTACCGGAATCTGGATCTTTGCCGTGCGGCCATTCTACACGGCAAAGGCCTTGCGGAACACGGCAAAGGCTTTGCCGTGCTCAGCTGCACGGCAAAGACCACATGGCGTAATACACGTCGGTAAAGGTTCTTTGCCGTGATCCTTCCCAAAACAGCACGACACAGCCCCTTTGCCGTGCGCTAGTTGTTTGCCGTGCGCCGTTGTCGTGGTGGTGTCACGGCAGATGCCATATGATGGCTTAAGTTGTGGGCTCGCTAGGACGTTGGGGGATCCGGGGAGGGTTTGCGCGCTCACGTAGCACGCATGAAGAACAACCAAGAACTCACAAGAACAAGCAAGAACAAGCCAAACCAAGAACAACCAAAGCACACCAAGATGTACCCTGTTTCGGGGCCCTCTTGTGGAGGTAACACCCCTACTGCAGCACTAGCCTACTCTCTTATATCTCAATGTCACAAGTACAAAGTGCTCCTCGAGCTGTATGAAGCAACAATGGTGAGAGCTCTAAGAGGAAGATGGAACAGGGGGGAAATGAAGCCTCTCCTTCGTCGTCCCTCTTTCTGGAGGATGTAGCGGTCTACTTATACACTAACCGGTTTACCTTTTTACCCCTGGCCGGAGATGATTATGGCATTGACAAGAGAAAAAGGACAAGCCTCTACCTCCTGTCAATCCAACGGCCGGACTGTCAGGCCTATCTTGCCCCTTCGGGCAACGGCAGCTGTAGCCCACCGGGTCTAGGTCACATCCTCTTTCCCGAACTGGCCGAGTCAGCTCCTAGGTTGCTGCGCTCCCAGGAATCTCGTGGCTTGACCTGGCTGTCAAGTCCTAGCAGGCCTATCTTGCCTCTTCAGGCAATGGCAGGCGTAGCCTGCCGGGTCTAGGCCACCTCCTCTTTCCCGAATTGGCCGAGTCAGCGCCTAGGGCCTTGCGATCCGGAAAACCCGTAGCTCGACCTTGCTGTCTTCTGAGCCCCGGTCAGTAGAACTGCAGGACCCGTGACCTTACTGACATTACTTGGCCCTTGTGCAATATCCGGATTACCTTATCCGGATCCTTCCTGACCAACCCGGCTAACTTAGCCGGTACTCCTTCCTCCGACCCGGTTTGGCTTCTTCCCGCATTCTGGTATGGTCAAGAGCTAACCGACTCTGGCATGACCCGGCTAGACATCGATCCGGTCTAAGTGACCCGGCTAGATACTGATCCGGCTTCTACTTTATAACTCTTAAAACCACATCATTGCCCTACCCGGGGGCAGCCCCCCGACAGTAGTCCCCGAAGCTGGTGCGGTCCTACAGCCTCGGATGAAGGGCCGTAGCAGGTTAAAAACCAACGCCTTTAACCGAATTCCATATCACCCAATCTTGCCTCAGGATTTCCTGGGATATTTGGCAGGGAATCTCTGCACAAAGCCTCATAATCCGGGTCTCTGATTTGACATGTCACTGACAACATATTATCCGGATCCATCAGGTACTTGAGTGTTTTTGACTAAATGACCCCGCCTCCTCGATTTCTGTGCTGACCGGCACACTTGATCCGCAGCACCGCTTCCAACTCTATGATCCACCGTGTGCTTGGAATACACGGCCACAGCAACGACCGCAAAGCTTTGGTTCACACCTGATCCAGCCACACCCCGGAGATCGTGCGGTAGTGCGCCCGTTACCATCTAGGGGCTATAAATAGGGGTGCGGGATTCCTCTTCTTCTTCCCCGCACCTCCTACTTCGAGAACTCCAACCGCGCCGCCGACGCCGCCGCGATCTCGCCCTTGCGACCTTGCAGCGCCGGAGACCTCGACTTCCTCGGAGAAAACTCGCCTGAGCGCGCACCGCGCACCGCGCCCTGCGCCGCCGCCTCTTCGCCGAGCCTCTTCCTCGCCGTACCACCATCGTGAGTTCTTCAACTTCCGGCCATGGCGGCCTCGAGCGAGCTCTTTCGCCATGAATTTGCACTTCCCTCCCTAGATTCACTAGCCAAGGAGTCCAGTGCCGCGCCTTAGCACAATGCCTAGATCTTATTTCTAGGTTTTGCGCCAGATCAACTTGCCATTTTCCTGAACAGTTCCACCTTATTTTTACTCGAGATTTCATCTCAATTTTACTGCTGCGGTAGATCTTTCGTAACCCTAGATCCTTACGAAAAGGTGTTTTTAGTTACCAGCCGAATCACTTCTCCGCAGTAATCGGTCAACTCTATCCGGGGTATTCTTTACCGAATCCCTTAATCAGCTGATTCGGCTAGATCATTATCCGACTTGCTCTGGATTTGAGATTTCGCATCTTCTAACTCGGCTATTTCCGATTTCTTGCAGGAGTGATTCGGATATGCCGAAGCTTCCCCCCGGCAGCTGGGAGGGCTCTGATGTCACCAATGATGACTTGGAATGGCTGCGGAGCACCCGGCGTATAACATCTAACGTTATATGCCGAAAACCGGGGAAGGAACTCCAACCGGTCATCCAACCGGGTGAACGTGTAGTATTTCTGGCGCACTTCGAGCGCGGATTCGGACTCCCAGCGAGTGACTTCTTCCGGAGATTCCTAGATTTCTTCGGCCTGCAGCCTCATCACCTACCAGCTAACTCCTTTGTCTCCCTATCTGCTTTTACCTCCTTTATGGAGGGATATCTCGGTCTCTGGCCGACTATCGAAACCTGGGCGAAGTATTTCCACCTCCGGAAGCATACTATCCCGGGTAGTGACCCGAAGGTGATGACCGCCTGTGGTGCGTCAAGCATTACCCCGAGGACGGGCTCCATCTTTCCCCGGATCACTGGCCTGGATACTTGCAAGAAATGGCAAAAGTCCTTCCTCTACGTGAAGAGCGCTGAAGGCCATGATGCCCTCAATCTGCCCGAGTTCAAGATCGAGCCCCCGACAGCCGAACTGAATTTCAAATATGATCCGGCTGACGCTCTCGCGGAGCTTCAAATCGTACACCAAGCTCTAGAGGATTTTCTGGAGAAGGGCCTGGTCTCGGATGATCTCCTCCGAGCCTTCGTCTCTCGCCGTGTCAGTCCTTTACAACAACGTCAGCACAAGATTTGCCATATGAGCGGTCTGCTAGATCCTACCCGGATCAGCAAACACGCCCTCACCAAAACTTCCGTCAAGAGACGCGTGAATGCCATTGCATTCACCGAGATGCCGGATAAGTGGAAATGGGGCGTGGAGCCATTTCACCGGGACGCACTTCCACCGCAGGTTAGTTCATCGTTCTCCGGGTTAATCCGTACTACAAAAATGTCATTGGACTAATCCGGATTTGCCTTGATTTTACTGCAGCTGTTCGACCGCCAGATCACCGAAGACGGCGATCTTTCCACAAAGGTATGGGCACGGGATCGCAGCCCGCTGCGCGAGGGCGAAGAGGAACCGGATACAGATGATTATTTGCCGGTTCCGCGCACCAAGCCAATCCGCAAGGGTAAGCAAACAACCGTTCACAGCATTTCCGAGGAGGAAGATGACGATTGCTATATTCTAGATCCCATTGAAGCTATTCCGATTTCATGGTCACCACCTTCTGTTCCAGCCAAACAAGATGCTGAAGGGACATCTCGGAAACGCGTTGATGCGCCCGGCTCTGATGCCCCTCAAGCTAAGAGAAGGAAGAAAGCTGGCTCCAAGCCGAATCGGCTTAAGCCCATGCCAACCACCAAGGGGTAATATCAACTTAACATTATTTGCTTTCTTCCTCTATTAACCGAATTATCTTCATCCGGATTAACTGTTTACTTTGCCTTATGTAGTGACGCCATCGTCACCGAGCAAACACACTCATCCATCTCTTCTCCCATTCCTCCACTGGATTCGGCTATGGAGAACCGGTCTCCTGAAAAGGTTGTTACTTCTCCAGTGCGTACTACAACTGCCAATATTCCCCAGCCGACTCCCGCATCAGAGCCGGTTATTGACTTGGAGAGCGAGGAAACCCTGGTTCCTGTCCGAGACTCAACCTGGCCACGCCCTCTGAAGGAGCTGGAGAAGGAAAAAGCTAAGGTGCCGGCTAAGCCCTTGCCTAAACCGGATTCTCGTCCTACTCCCGCAGCTCAAGCCCTGCTAAACCAAGAGCAGCAGAAGAAGAAACGGCAGCAACAACAAACTTCCGAACAGCAGCAGAAGCAACCAAAGCAGAAGCAGACCCCGGGTGCGTCACCGCAACCCAAGCCGACTCAAGGTGCCTCTGGTACAACTCCCACCACTTCGGATAAGCAGGTGGTCGCTAGCAAGAAAGTTCCTGCCGCCCCATCAGCGATTCGATTCGGACAGGCCCTGTCAAATCCCCGCCCGCCTAATAGCGATAAGCTCGAGTCCGCCAAGCAATTCATTGAAGCTTGGAATGATGCTGACCTTGCCAAAGGCTCCTCTACTTCAGCATCGCCACATCCGGCTGGCCCTAGTCGGATGTTTCAATCTTTACACTCCGTGCAGACCTCGGTTGCTGAAGCTAACCGGGTCTTCGAGGTAACTTTACCGAATCCTGCTTTTACTTTATCATTATCAATCTACACTATTCCCAGTCCCCGAGATTCGGGTCGAACGACTGATACTCCTCCGAGTAAGAAAGTCATTCGGCTTGAATCTATAAAACTTGATCATGAATGTTGTCTTAATCGAGGAAACCGTGGGACTTCCAGTCCCCGAGTCTCTTTTCCAACTGATTCGGTTAATCTCGGGCCAGTCCCCGAGACTCTTTTGATGCCATTTGCCTGTTTCCTTTCAGGAAACCATGACCGCTCGCAGCAAACTCTTTAAGCAGCTCGCCCATCAGCATCAGAAGCTACAAACTTCCTTCGATGCGCTCTGTCTTGAAATGAATAATAAAGAAGAAGAGCAGAAGCGCGCTTTAGAGGAGGAAAAGTCAGAGGTGGCTCGACTCCAGCGAGAGCTTAACCGGGTTGAAAAAGTGAAGGACAAGGTCAAAGGAGAGCGGGATACGCTGCGGAAGGAAAAAGACACGATCCAGAAGGAGCGAGATGTTTGCAAAGCCGGACTTGCGGAGCGGGCCAAACTGGACAAGCAAATTCAAACGTCCATTGCCGAATCTGAAGCCGAAGTTAAAGCGGCGAAAGAAGAATTGAGTGCTCACAAAGCAGCCAGTGCGAAATGGCTGTCTGCACTTGCTAGCCTCAATGATGACATGGACCGTAAGTTTTGCCGAATCCCTTCTTTTCCTTCTGCTCTTATCCGACATATATTTTTGTGTTCCTTCTCGCTTAATTCGGTATTAGCTTATTTGTTTGTAGGAGAGTTTACCAGCATCCGGCTTCAAGCCGCCAAAGCTGTGAGAGACGCCCGAGCTGAGAGAGCTAAGTTAACCGGGGCTCCTTTACCAGAGACGTGGGATATTGAAGACCACATTACTGCACTGAAAGCTCGGATTGCTCCTTTGAAGGAATCCCACATTGACCTACTCAATGCAAGCCTCAAGGCTCACCGAATCTTGTTTCCTGAGGCCCGGCAAGTCCGGTCTGCAGAAGAGCTAATCAAAGATCTGGATCAAACGAAGAGCCGGTTACAGCAATGGAGATCTTCGTCCGCCCGCGCTGGTGCTGATGCCGCCTTGATCCTTATCATGTCTTGGTATGAACTGATTGATCTCGCCCGAGTGCGCTCCCTTCGCGAAGGTTCTTCATGGGTGTCAGATCCTGACCGGATCAAGATCCGCGAGGAAGCTGCCAATTTTATGGCGGAATTTGCAAACACCAAACATCTTGATCTGGAGGCTCCAGTCTACTCTGATGGGGAAGAGACTGAAGAAGAGGAATCGGACGATGCCTCCGTTGAGGATTATGCCGATTCTGAGGGCGATTCTGATGATTCGGCTAACTCTGTTGAACAAGCTCCTATCAAGTCCATCAAGATCCCAGCCTCTGACTCGGCTAAGAATACCGAAGCAACTCCGGCCCAGACTTCCGAGATACCAGCAACTGATTCGGCAGAGATTACCAAACAAGCTTCAGCTGATCCGGATACTTCCGAATCTGCCCAGCCTTCAAGCTCTCCACGCAAGGTTACCCCTGAAGTTCCTCCATCTTCTGAGTCTATTCCAGCGACGGAACCTCCTGCAACCGAATCTACTCCAACTGAAACTCCTGTAACCGAAGCTCGCACGCCCGAGGCTCCTGCAACCGAAGCTCCTGTAACCGAACTTGCTACAACCAAGTCTGCCGCTTCCTGAAGTGACTTAGTGAAAAAACGTTAAATCCCCGGTATGCCGGGAGCAGATGTAAAATACAGTTTAAGTTCTTCCGAGACTACTCTTATTTTGCTTAATGCGATCCGGACGAGGTTTATGTTGGATCATTTTAAACCGAGTCCCCGAGTCTGTTTTCTTGTTTACTATTTTTGCCGAATCTTTGCTCTTGTCTACCTTTTAGGTGTTTGACAGTCGAGTCACAAGATAGGAATCATAGCATACAATACTTGAAACATGCGAGTTAAGGTTTAGAATCATCTAACATAAACACAAAATAAATAACAGGGGTTAGCAAACGACATCTGCCGAATCGGTTTTGGACCGAGTCCCCGAGTCCATTTTCATGTTTCCCATATTCTCCAACCTCTGCTCTTGACTACCATTTTGGTGTTTGTCAGTCGAGTCACGAGATCAACAACACAGCATACATTACTTGAATTTCGGGTCGAGGTTCAAAGCAATTCGACACATGAACGGTATGGACAAAACAGTATTAAAAAACACATGCATAAGGACGAGGCAGTCCCCGAGTCCAGACTCGGATTGCTGCAATTTCATTTATGATAAACTGAAATACATACATTGCGCCCTTAGGAGTAAAAGGGTCGAAGTAGAGCTACATTCCAGGGTCTCTTAGTTTCTTCTCCGGGTCTGTCCAGGCCATCCTTCCTTGGTTTCTGTGCATCTACAAGGTAGTACGAGTCATTGTGCATAGCCTTGCTCACAATGAATGGTCCCTCCCATGGAGGTGACAACTTGTGTCGGCCTTTGCTGCGCTGCACCAGCCTTAGTACTAGATCTCCCTCATGAAACACTCTAGGGCTGATTTTCCGACTATGATAACGTCGGAGACTCTGCTGGTATATTGCTGTGCGAGATAGGGCCAATTCTCTTGCTTCTTCTAGCAGATCCACTGCATCTTCCCGGGCCTCTTTTGCCTCGGTTTCGGTATACATTGTCACCCTTGGTGCATCATATTCTATGTCAGTGGGTAGCACTGCTTCTGCCCCATAGACCAGAAAAAATGGCGTATAGCCAGTTGACCGATTCGGCGTGGTCCTTAGACCCCATAGTACAGATGGTATCTCGTCTATCCAGCACCCCGGAGTTTTCAGCAATGGTTCAATGAGCCGAGCCTTGATGCCGGCCAACACTAGGGCATTTGATCTTTCCACTTGCCCATTAGATTCCGGATGTGCCACCGAGGCTATATCTAGCCGGATCCCTTTACCCATACAGAATCGGGCAAACTCTCCCACAGCAAAATTCGTGCCATTATCCGAAATGATGCTGTGAGGGTAACCGTATCTCAAAATGATTTCTTTCAGGAAAGTCACGGCTGAATGACCATCCACTTTCCGAATCGGTTTCACCTCTATCCATTTGGTGAACTTATCCACCATTACCAGCATATGTGTCATGTTACCTCTAGCCGGCTTGAATTCTCCCACCATATCCAAACACCACACAGCAAATGGCCAAGTGATAGGAATTGTTTTGAGCGCCGATGCGGGTAGGTGCGTTTGTTTCGCAAACCTTTGGCATCCTTCACATTTCCGGACTATGTCCTCTGCATCTGCATGAGCAGTGGGCCAGTAAAACCCATGCCGGAATACTTTAGCCACCAGGGCTCTTGTACTGCAATGATGCCCACATTCTCCTTGATGTATCTCCAGGAGCATCTCCTTGCCCTCGGCTGGCTCCACACAACGCTGTAGCACCTCGGTTGCACTCCTTTTGTATAACTCCTTGTTGATGATGGTGTAAGCCTTGGACCTCCTCTGCACTCGTCTAGCCTCGGTTTCATCACTTGGCAAACTCCCCTCCGACATGAACCTCATGATTTCCTCAGCCCATTCCGGTACTGGATGTAAAGGGAATAAATGTTCATCTATTTCCACTGGTTCGGCCGCCATTATCTCTTCTATCAGCCTTTGTCCATTCCCTAAGATTCGGTCAGCACCATCTTCTTCTCTGCTCCTCTTTCCTAAGATTCGGTTAGCAGTCCCCGGGTCTCGCCATGCAGTCCCCGGGTCTTCCCCAATGTACCCGACATCCACATTCATAGGGACAGCTTCAGATTCTTGCTTTGGGATAAAAATTGACTCGGAATCAGGCGAAGGTTTGATTGAAGGGACCCTTAGGTGATTCAAGGATATCCCGGGTGGAATTGCATCCCTAGACGACCCGAGTTTTGACAGGACATCAGCAGCTTCGTTCTCCAACCGAGGTATGTGCTTGTACTCGCAGCCTTCAAAAAATCCTGAAATCTTCTGGACGTGAAATCGATACAGTGCCATATTGGCATCAAGAGCATCCCAATTTCCAGAAGACTGCTGCACCACTAAATCCGAATCACCAAAACATTCTATTCGGCGGATGCCGATGTCCTTAGCCACATTAAGCCCATGGATCAGTGCCTCATATTCGGCTACATTGTTTGATGCTGAGAAATGAATCTGCAACACATATCGCAACTGATCTTGCTTCGGTGATGTGAGTACTACCCCGGCACCTAGTCCGATTTTGGTTTTGGAGCCATCAAAGTGCAACCTCCAGTAATTGTAATCCGGCTTGGGTGGTTCATACTGCATCTCGGCCCAGTCACAAAGGAAATCCGGTAAAGCCTGAGACTTGATAGCATCCCTTCTCTCATAATGCGGGGTGTAAGGAGATACTTCTATTGCCCATTTGGCAACTCGGCCAGTTGCATCTTTGCACCCGATGATCTCCGCGATTGGAGCTTCACATACCACGGTAATCGGGTGCTCTTGGAAGTAGTGTTTCAACTTTTTGGCCGCCAGGTATACACCGTATGTCATCTTCTGATAGTGAGGATAATTTTGCTTTGAGGTTGAGATCACCTCACTTAAATAGTACACCGGTCTCTGTACGGACTTACCCTCCTCTTCTCGCTCTACCACTATGACCACACTTACGACCCGGTTAGTGGCCGCAATGTAAAGTAACATTGGTTCATTTGGCAAAGGTGACGCCAGAATTGGTGCAGTGGACAACATCTTTTTTAATTCATTGAAAGCCGAATCTGCTTGCGGGGTCCATGTGAACCCGGGGCTTTTTCTCATCAATTGATACAAGGGCAAGGCTTTTTCTCCTAGCCGACTCACAAACCGACTCAACGAGGCTAAACACCCGGTGAATTTTTGTACATCTTTTAGACATTTAGGCAATTTCATTCTTTCTATGGCTCGGATCTTAGCCGGATTCACCTCAATACCTCGGCTTGATACAAGAAAACCGAGCAACTTTCCAGCCGGGACACCAAAGGTGCATTTATCCGGATTCAATTTCAACCGATATTTTCTCAAGTTCACAAATGTTTCCTCGAGATCCTCGAGGAGAGTGTGTTTTTCTTTAGTTTTGATGACGATATCATCGACATACACCTGCACATTCTTGCCCATTTGGGAGTGTAAACATTTCTGCATACATCTCTGATAAGTTGCACCGGCATTTCTTAAACCGAAACACATGACACGATAGCAATACGCCCCGTACGGGGTAATAAAAGCAGTCTTTATTTGATCTTTAGGGTTCAGTGGTATCTGGTGAAAACCAGAGTACGCATCAATAAAAGACAACAACTCACACCCAGCAGTAGAATCGATCACTTGATCAATCCGAGGTAAAGGAAACGGATCCTTCGGGCACGCCTTATTTAGGTTGGTGAAGTCGATGCACATGCGCCACACCTTGACCACCGCTGGCTCGTCCTTCTTCTTCTCTACCAGAACCGGATTGGATATCCAGTCTGGATGCAACACCTCCATAATGAATCCGGCTGCAAGTAGCTTAGCCAGCTCATCCAGCACCACTTTCTTCGATCATCTGAGAGACGACGAGTCGGTTGCCTCACCGGCTTCACCTCCGGCCGGACAAATAAAGAGTGCTCTGCCAACTCCCTCGGAACACCAGGCAGGTCCTTAGCCGACCATGCGAAGATATCCCGATTCTCACGGAGGAAGTGACAGAGCGCGCTTTCCTATTTCTCGCCCAACCCGGCACCAATGATGGCCATGCGCTCTGGATACTCCGGGTCAATGGGGATCTTCTTTGTCTCCTTGGGCATCTCAAATGTTGCACCTCCATCCGGATTGGTCATAGCCAGCACACCGAGCTGAGCTGACTTCGCCATTGCCACCACCTCATGCATTTTGCTCTTCTCAGCTTGGATCACCAATGATTCGGCTAAGGTGGAACCGATCGTGGCACACTGTATGGCCTTTTTGTAATCTCCCGCAACAGTGATAATACCATTCGGGCCAGGCATCTTCATTTTAAGGTAGGCCACATGAGTGGATATCATGAACTTGGCTAACGCCGGCCTGCCGAGCAGAGCATGGTATGGGCTCTCCAAATCTACTACCTCGAATTCAAGACTCTCAAGCCGGTGATTGTCCTTGGTACCAAACACACATCTACCCAGATCTTACCCATTGGGGAACAAGACACCCCGGGTACTATACCATGGAAGGTACAACTGCTCTGCTGCAACTGATTCGGCGAAATGCCCAACTTTACCATTGTGTCCCGATACATGATGTTTATGGCACTGCCATTGTCAATCAAGACTCGGCTAAACCTCACGTTAAGCTTGGGTCCAACCAAAGTCGGATCCACCACCAGTGCATAGTTTCCTGGACTTGGCATAATTCTTGGGTTATCAGCCCTGCTCCAAGTGATCTCCTGCTCGGACCAATTCAGGTATTTTGGGACTGCTGGCATGACTGCATTCACCTCCTTAGCCCTTCGCAGCTGACTTTTCTTGTCAGTTGGCTCGGTCACAAAAACCACATAACTTTGATGAGCCTCCTTGTACTCATTACCGGGGTATCCCCTTGCCGACTCGGACCAGCACCGTTGTCGTTGCTTCCCATGTTTACCAGGTTAACCGGCTTTGTGGCTGCCGGTCTTGGACCTCCGGCGTTCACCGGTGTTGCATTAGCTCCGGTTAAAGGCATATTCGGCCTGAAATTCTGGTGGTCCTCTTTGACCCTCCGCCTGAATGCGATGATGCCAGCTACAATTCCGAGTTGAATGATTGGCTGGCTTGCGTGGGTCTGTTGTGTGATAACAGCAAGGCCCGTCTAGTCTTGACTCAAAAGTCAGAGGTGGACTCGGTCCATCCCATACTTTCTTCGGCCAAGCACCTTGATTCGGCCTCCAAGCTGGACCCTCAGTCTTTTGTCTCTGACCATCTCCTGCTCCAGGATGGTCCATATTCACTGCCGCAACCTGATCTGAACCGTATCTATAATCCGGATCTCTTCTTTTGTAACCGAATTCATGTCGGTCACTGGGCCTCAATGGTCCTGCTCGGTTGTTAACCGGTTGCCTCCTGCTTGTTCCCACTGCATCCAATGCCGGCTGTGTCGGATCCCCAAGAGCATACGTATCTGCTATCCGGATCGTTTCCGCCAGAGTCTTGGGCATATCCCTCTGGAGCTTCTGCCAAAGCGGGGTGCCATGTCGGCAACCCTGCGCGAACCAAGAAATTGCCTGCTCCTCCACGACACCTTCGCAAGAGTTGCGAATGTTGCTCCACCGAGTCAAGAATTCTCGGTCTGTTTCCCGTTCTTCCTGCTTGCAAGCCGCTAAGAGTTGAGGTCGGTTAGGCCTCTTGTAGGTGCTGGAGAAATTGCTGTAAAAGGCCTGCTCCAAGTCCATCCAAGAATTGATACTACCCGGTGGTAAATTATTCAGCCAAATCCGGGCTGGCCCTTCCAACATGTGCGGGAGATACCGGACCGCCCATCGGCGATTGCCCCCCGCAATGTGCACTGATGATACATAGTCTATCAGCCAATCCTGTGGCTTTGTGCTGCCATTATACGGCTTTGTGCTTCGGCCAAGCTGAAACAACGGCACGCTCGGCTCGTTCATGATTCGAGGCCCAAAGCATGGAGGACCTGGTGGGCCTTGCTCTTCTAGCTTCTCGGACTGGTAGATCCTATCCAACTTGAGACGCTGATCATTCGGATCCAACGCCCGAGGTCCCAGTCTTGATGCAAGTGCATTGTCATAGGCTTGGTATCCGGCTCGCGCCATAGCCGAATTACCGTCATCATAGTGGTAGCCCGCCTGGCCACCACCTTGCTGCTGCGCTTGCACCACCATTTGCTGCTCCTGCCGGGGTTGATTCTGCCCGGGAGGACGAGGTGGTTGACCTCGGCCAGCCGAATTACCTCTTCCGGCTCCCGGATAGCCTTGACCGCCATTGTTCCTGCTCTGGCCACCTTTTCCTTGAGCTGCTAGCTGCTTGCCTGCATACTCAGCATCATAGGTCTGCAGCTGTTTACCCTTGCCCGAGTTCACGCTCTGGGCCCGGTCAACTCCGACATGCGGGGATGATGCTTGTCCTTTGGACCTCTGACTAACAGCCTTAACCGACACAACTACCCGAGAACCACCAGCATCCGGATTAGCCTTCCGGTAAGCCTCATTCTGCCTGTTACACACATCTACCAACTCATTGACTCTCTCTGCCTGCCTTCGCCAAGCATCCCCGGTTAGTGTACTCAACTCGGCTCGCGCTGCCGCTGCAGCCCTAAGATTCTTAGCCGGGGAGCTATACACCGGCTTGCCTGTACCAGATCTATGACTAGTAGCCTTACTTGAGCTCGATCCTGCAGCTCTAGCTAACTCGTCATTGAGGTCCTTACCCCTGTTACGCAACTCGGCTTTCTTGCGTGAGTGATGCACTACAGGAGTAAATCCATCGGTGATGCCATTAGCAGCATTGTACTCTCTCATATCTCTATCAAAGGCTTGCCTAGACTCCACCACTAACCGGGCTTCTTTCTGCAACCTCAGGCGCTCTGCCTCTAGCTGAGCTACAGTAAGCTCTACATTTGCCCCAGGTGCCACTGGCCGAGATAACTTCTCCAGGACATCCTCTAAGGGAGCCTCCTACTTGACATGCCAAGCGGGCCAACCGGATCCGGTTTCTCCTTTGGGAACTTCGCCGTCCGAGTCGGCTTGTCCCCAGATCAACTGGCGTGGCCAGCTCCTCGGGCATGCTCTTGCTGGCATCTCCTTTGCCAGCTGCTGCACTTGGCCCGGTCATCATCACCTCCACGCTACTCCCGGGGCGAGCGCTACGCCGTCCGAGAGATACGCGGAATGAAGGAGGGTCCTCGGCCACGAGCACCTGCGCCGGGTACTCGCGGATAGGCTCGGTGGTGACATAGGTGACGAAGCCGCCGAGCGTCATGAGGAAGCCGCCAGTGGGGAAGGGCTTGTTGGCGAAGCACCCCGCGTTGTCGCTGATGAAGTTGAACTCGCCGATCTTGCAAACGAGTCCGGAAAGGACTCGCTCGCCTGAGCCGGTGACGGAGCCCGTCCGGAAGGAAACCCCAACCAACGCCACTGCTCGCCCCACGGTGGGCGCCAACTGTCGTGGTGGTGTCACGGCAGATGCCATAGGATGGCTTAAGTTGTGGGCTCGCTAGGACGTTGGGGGATCCGGGGAGGGTTTGCGCGCTCACGTAGCACGCATGAAGAACAACCAAGAACTCACAAGAACAAGCAAGAACAAGCCAAACCAAGAACAACCAAAGCACACCAAGATGTACCCTGCTTCGGGGCCCTCTTGTGGAGGTAACACCCCTACTGCAGCACTAGCCTACTCTCTTATATCTCAATGTCACAAGTACAAAGTGCTCCTCGAGCTGTATGAAGCAACAATGGTGAGAGCTCTAAGAGGAAGATGGAACAGGGGGAAATGAGCCTCTCCTTCGTCGTCCCTCTCTCTGGAGGATGTAGCGGTCTACTTATACACTAACCGGTTTACCTTTTTACCCCTGGCCGGAGATGATTATGGCATTGACAAGAGAAAAAGGACAAGCCTCTACCTCCTGTCAATCCAACGGCCGGACTGTCAGGCCTATCTTGCCCCTTCGGGCAACGGCAGCTGTAGCCCACCGGGTCTAGGTCACATCCTCTTTCCCCGAACTGGCCGAGTCAGCTCCTAGGTTGCTGCGCTCCCAGGAATCTCGTGGCTTGACCTGGCTGTCAAGTCCTAGCAGGCCTATCTTGCCTCTTCAGGCAATGGCAGGCGTAGCCTGCCGGGTCTAGGCCACCTCCTCTTTCCCGAATTGGCCGAGTCAGCGCCTAGGGCCTTGCGATCCGGAAAACCCGTAGCTCAACCTTGCTGTCTTCTAAGCCCCGGTCAGTAGAACTGCAGGACCCGTGACCTTACTGACATTACTTGGCCCTTGTGCAATATCCGGATTACCTTATCCGGATCCTTCCTTGTCGGAGAATGACTCCCACGAAACAGGGGCAGTCACACTCACGAAGAGAGTTCGTGTAAGGGGCTGAACACAACGTCAATCAACCCTCATCCGGCGCGGCGACGCTACTCGTCGTTCCAGAGGAGGGACATCACGGCAGAGAGAGACACGGCGTGTACCCAGGTTCACGGCCCTCTTGTGGAGGTAAAACCGCTACGTCCTGCCTGTCTGTATTGCTGCTTGTAGAGGTTACAGTACAGCGTGCTTGCCGAGGGCACAGTTGTGGCAATGGCGCGTACAAGGGGAGGGAAACTACTGTCTTCTTCTCCCTTGCGCGCAAGTAGCTAGACTAGGAGTAAAATGTGTTCCCCCTGTTAGGGTGGTGCACCAGCTCCTTTTATAGGCGCCCCGGGCCTCCTCCCTGTCCTTGTGCAGCAGAGGGGCTACCACATGGCGACAACGGTCGGGAGCTCGGTGTACCGCTGCTTGGGCGTCCATGAGCGCGGTCCATGGGCACAAAAGCTGAGGCCGCAGCAGAGAGGCCGCCGTCCATCCACGGTGACGTCGCGTTCGGCGCGTAGCGCCGGCCTGCTCCCTTATCACCAAAGAGGAAAGCTTGGTGGTCTGCGCCGTTGCCCCTGCTTTGTTGACTCCTTTATCACCAAAGTGGGACTGTAGCTCCGTCGTCACTCTGCGCAGAGGCGCGGTCACTCTGCGGCCACTGCGGAAGCCATGTGCGCTCCGCAGAGCTTGCTTTACAGTGAAGGAACCCTCGCGTGGGCGGGAACGCCCTGTGGAGGATTCTGCGTTGACTTCCCTTCAGGGAAAACTTCCTTGGAGAGGAGGCAGCGGAGTAGAGGCTCCACAGGCCTAGCTGCCTCCTCAGGCCTCCGCGAGGCGATTCTGCCCCGCGGGCATCCCAGGCTTGCAGGCCTGGTCCTTAGCGAGATTCACTCGCCGAGTGTTGAGGGTTATAGAGGCCTGGCCCAGTACACCCTGGTTCTTACTGGGCTGACAGTAGCCCCCGGGCCCATGACGGGCACGACGCGGTCCAGGGGGCGCAGGCGAAGCGTCATGGGCCCAAAGTGTCCGGCCGGCCCGAGACACGTGGCGAGCGGTTGGTGCGTCTCGGCTTCTCCGGAGGAGGTGGGCGTCGTGGTGGGACCCACGACGCCTCGGAAACCGCTCTGAGGTGATATAAAGGCTGCCGCGGCTGTGCCGGCAGCAGTTCCGCCGCATTTACGCCTTTTCCTTCTCGCATACACCTCCGGTGCTCCACTACTCCGGCGATTTCCGTTCTTCTCCGAGCTCTTCCGCCGCCCTTCCTTCGCGAGCCATGGGCCCCAAGAAAGGCAAGGCGGCGATGGTGGAGGCCTCCGCTGAAGCGCAGCGGGAGGAGGAGCTTGCGCCGGCTCTCATCGGCACTCGCGTCTCCACAGCGGAGGCGCTGGATAGGCTGAAGGTCCTCGTCGCCGGGAGGAATAACGAGCATGGCGCCAGCGGCGTCAAGGCGGCGCGCTTCGGCAAGCTGGCGGCGGGGTGGTACCCCATTTTCGTCCACACGCTGTTCGCTGGCTTGGTGCCGCCGTTCTCTCCCTTCCTTGCGGAGGTGCTGGCTTTCTATCAGATCCAGCTCCTGCACCTCCACCCGAACTCCATCCTGATTCTCGCCATCTTCGCCTATCTCTGCGAGGCGTATCTGGGAGTGATGCCCTCCGTGGCCTTCTTCCGGAGCTTCTACGCGCTCCGCAACACGGCGCCCGGCGAGCGGTCTGGGTGCGTGTCTTTCCGCATCGCAGACGGGATGGGCGCCGTCTACATCCCCATGTCGTGGGATGGCGACAAGGCCGTTACGAGGGTGACGAAGAAGGTGGAGGACTTCCGCCAGAAGTGGGTCCTCGTCGACGCCAAGGAGCGGAATGCCTTCTTCGATGAGCCTGAGGCGCCGCCGCTGAAGAACTCAAATTGGTCCAGCGAGAAGCTCCAGCACCAGAAGATTGCCCACTTGGTCTCGCGCATGAAGCTCGTCCGCGAGGCTGGCCTCACGGGGCAGATGGTCGCTGAGGACTTCGTGAGGCGGCGCATCGCTCCCCTCCAGGCGCACACGAAGCCGGTGTGGATGTACTCCGGCCCGGCAGATCCAATGCGCTTGCACCTCAGCGCCCACGCGCCAGACGATGTCGCCTCCATCTTAGGCACGCTCTTCATCGCCCCGGAGATCCCTGTTCCGGGCACTGAGCACCTGAGGCCCCTCCACCAGCTCACTCCAAAGAAGCGCCTCGCAGTTCTGGAGATGATGCCGACGTTCACGCCAGAGGGCTTGGAGGGAGAAGAGGCGAAGGGGGCTGCGGCGCCTGTGGTGGAGGAAGACTTGTTTGGCGAGTCCTCTGCTGCTTCAGACGCCGAAGCTGACGCCGCGCCGGAGGAGTCAACCCCTCGTTAGGGGAGGCGAGCTCTTCAAAGCAGGCGGCCCCTGAGGAGGAGATCCTGGAGGTATCGTCCGATGTGGACGAGGATTTTGTGGTGGCCCCGTCACGACGGGCCACAGAAGAAGAAGACGAAGACGGGGACGATAGCGGCCCGGAGGCCGCGGCAAAGCGGTGCGAGCCCCGCACCAAGGCCATCCACGACCGGGCCGCCAGAAGCCTGGAGAGCACTCCTTCAAGAGGAAAGCTGGGGCGGCCCCTGAGGAGCCCAGCGCTGGAGCCTCAACAGGCCTGCGGCGCTCCGCCAACAAGGTGTGGGTGGACACCCGCGCCAAGTCATCTGGGTGAGTACTGCTTCTTCTTGACTCGTTCTTGCTTATCGAGAGTTCTTGCCTTTCTCGAGGATCTCACTGTCTTGATTATCAGGGGTCTGGTTCATGCGAAGCGTCGCCGACTCCGCAAGGCTGCGGACGTGCGGCGCGACGCTACGACCGTTGTTGAGGGGCCTACAGCGCCCCTTGGAGAGGAGACTGAGGAGCCCGTGGTGACAGTCACCACGGGCCCGGCTGTTGACGAGGCCATGAGGCCTGTGGGGAGACGCCCCTTGAAGAAGCAACTGCCTCGCCACCTCCTGCCGAGAGTCAGTTTGAGGAGGCGGCGAAGACTCCGTCGCCGCCGCGCCCTGATGCTCCACTGGAGCCCCCAGAGACACCCGCCGTGGAACGGCGGGGACCAGCACACAGACGCCGGGAGGCGTCGACGTCGAGATGGAGGAGGGAACTCCTCCGCCGCCCCCTCCAAATTCCGAGCCTGAGGGGAGGCCACTTCTTCTGAGGCCGCAGCAGGCGAGGCTGCGGTTGAGCCTCTGGTGGCTAGGCCTCCCTCGCCAGCCCCCGGGCCCACGAGGAGGTCGTCGTGGAGAACAACGACGCACAAGACGGTGGGGGCCCGCTCCTGTGGCCCCGTGCTGACCCTGGTCCAAGCACTGTGCTTTCTGCACCAGAGGCTGGCGCTGGGGCGGAGGACGTTGCGCCACGTGAGGGCTCTTGGGCCTTGGTCTTGAGCGACCGGAGCCGGAGCGGCGCGAGCCGCCAAGCTGCCCTCCGTTTGGTGAGGGGCACCCTAGACGGGCTAGAGACCCAACTTGCCCTTGAGGAGGCGGAGCTTGGCAGGAGGTATGACGCCCTTGCTGCTGACTGGGCCCGCTTCTTCGAAGTCAGGCGGCGGAGTGGCCCTGACGACCGAGCTCTTCAGGCGCAGCGCGACGAGGCGACGCGGCAGGCCCAGGAGATCCGCGAGAACGCGGAGCGCGAGGCGCAAGAGGCCTTGGCGCCGGTCCAGGCGGAGCGCAAGGCGGCTGCAGAGGATCGGGAGGCGGCTGTGGCGGAGCGCCAGGCTGCAGCCTCCGACCGAGCGGCTATCGAGACCTCCCTCGCCGACCAGCGCAAGGAGCTGGCCAGCCGCGAGGAGAAGATAATTTCTGAAGCTGAGGTGGTGAGGAAGTCTCTGGAGCAGCATCGTCTGTCGCTGGAGGCTCGCGAGCAGGCCATGACGACACGCGAAGCTGAGGTGCTCAAGCGTGAGGAGAAACTGGAGCAGGCGGAAACTGACATGAACAGAGAGCGTGAGGCCTTGGAGTCCCGCGAGAGCAGCTTGGCTGAGGCCATGGGCAAGCACGACAAGGAGGTGGAGCGGCACCGGGAGCTTGTGGAGAAGCCAACCAAAAGCTTGCCGAGAAGAAAAAGGAGGCAGAGGCGGAGGCCCTCACCAAGCAAAAAGAGTACCGCACTGCTGTCACACAGGCCGTCTCCCGGGAGTATGCTGGGAAGTTCAAGAAGCAGGAGGACGGCTTCCAGAAAAAGCGCAGAGAGCTCGGAAGCGCATTCGCCAGCTGGAGGAGTGGAACGCCAACTTGAAATCCTCGCTGAAGCGCGCCAAGGACGCTAATCTCCGCACGGAGCAGGCCCTCGAGCGCTCGGAGCAGGACCTCACAGCCCTGATGGCAGACATGCAGGAGCTGAATGCGCAGGTGGCCCCTGTTGTGGAGAGGGTCGAGGAGGCTGAGCAGAGCGCGGTGGCGGCACGGGTCTTGACGCAGCAGCGGGAGCGTATGTTCCGATCTTTGGTGACGCGCGGGAACGCTCTTGCTGCGAAGCTGGGGGTGGATGCTCCTGCCGTCCCCGTCCACGGGAACGCCGACGTTGCCACGTATCTGACCTACTTCGACCAGCTCTTCTCCGTCCTTGAGGGCCCTGTGGCGGAACTCGACGATGTTGTCGACGAGGAGTGCCGCAAGCTCCTGCTGGTGGCGGTCGAGCGCGTCTTCGTCAACCTCAAGCGCCTATATCCATGCTTCGACTTCGAGTCCGTGACCGAGCCCATGGGGGATGCTCAGACCGAGACGCGCCTCTTCAACTCGCTGCGGGAGGAGATCAACGACTATGTCAACCGCTTCAAGAGGGTCGCTGAAGAGCCGGCCTCTGGCGAGGAGGAAGACGTCGAGGAGGAAGGCGCGGGGAAGATGACGCTGAGGAGGATGAGGCCGCCAAGACTTCGCTTAAGCTGCTCCTGCCACAAGTCGCGCCTGAGGCGCAAGTTATCTTTGTTTAAAGACTTTGTTTCATTTGTGATGGTCTGTAAAACACTTTATTGTGCTGCAATGTGCGTGTGCCCCTCGACGGGCATTTTATCCCTATTCCATGCCTTTTTCGCTTTACGTCGTCAGGACCCGTCTCTTAGCGCTATGACTCCGCCACTACGGTATGCCAGAGCAATGACTCAGCAAGGCCGGGGGGTGTTTAAGGCTTAGAGAGGTAAGAGCTCTCGAGTCGCGATGCTCGAGGGCTCCCCTTTGACGCTCAAGCAGTCCATGAAATGCGAGGGAGAAAATACCCGCCCGAGGGACGGAAGTTGCTCGTGAGAGGAAAAACACAACGCCTGAGGTGTAAGCGCAGGACTTAGCTTAGCGAGGTTCTGCCCTCGTGGAGGGCGTTGATTTCCCTGAAGATGTGCTTCCCTCTTTGGGTCTGGAGCGTGACTCCACGAGCCTTGGGGGGACTCTTGTTCCCTGTGTAGGTTAGAGGTGGAACCAAAGCAGAACATGGTAGAGAAACTCATGCGCGCTTATAGGTTTCCTCATGGGTGCCTCGCGAGGAGAGTAAGTACCAAAGGTCCTTAGGTGAGGTGGCAGGTTTGGGAGCAAGCCCCTGGGCCAGAGCTCTTTGGTGAGGTAACAGGCGTGAGAGCGTGCTCACGTGTTAGAGCTCGGATCCTTTTGGGTTTTGCGGTGCTGCTGGGATGCTCCCGAGGCACAGTCACCGTACTCAGCCCCCGCTCGCGAGGTGCGCAAGGGGAAAGATATGAGCGCGAATGAAAACACAGAGTAACGAGAACTAAAACTCACCCCCAAAATATTACATAGCGGCGCCGCAGCGCAATGTTTCACTAGGAAACGAATTGGTTCGTTACACTTGGGCTTGCCAAGATAAAGTTTCCATGTCGAGGCATGGGGACCACATTCAGTGGCTGAGACTCTTCACGGCCTGCGGCGGCACGTTACAGGAAGAGCTCAGAGGGACTGGCCCTCAGAGAGAGAAGCTTTTGTGAAGCTTGGAGGTGAAGCTGTGCGCTTTCCTCTAGAGACAAAAAATGCCTGGTGTGATAGAGATCACGGGTAGAACTTGCGTAGATGCGCGATGTTCCAAGGGTTCTTGACCGGGATGCCGTCCTCCGTCTCGAGGCGCACCGCACCAGGTCTGGCGACATGCGCGACCCTGTAGGGGCCTTCCCACATGGGCGAGAGCTTGTGGAGACCTTCCCTGGAGAGGATCCTCCTGAGGACAAGGTCGCCTGTCTCGAGAGTGCGCGGACGTATGTGGCGGCTGTGGTAGCGTCGCAGGTCTTGTTGGTATTTTGCCGCTCTGAGGGCGGCTTGGCGGCGCAACCCGTCGAGGAACAGCAGGTCGTCGTTGTGGAGGTCTTCTTGATTGTCCTCATTGAAGGCAAGGACCCTTGCGGACCCGTGCTTGATCTCTGTGGGGAGGACTGCTTCGGCTCCATACACCAGGGCGAATGGCGTCTCACCAGTGGGTTTTGTAGGGTTCGTGCGGATGGACCAGAGCACGGAGGGGAGCTCATCGATCCAGCCCTTGCCGTAGCCCTTGAGGCGGTTGAAACTTCTCGTCTTGAGGCCCTTGAGGACCTCAGCATTTGCTCGCTCGGCTTGACCATTGCTCTGTGGGTGAGCTACCGAGGCGAAACAGAGCTTGGTGCCGAGGCTCTCGCAGTAAGCCCTGAAGATGCCGCTGGTGAACTGTGAGCCATTGTCGGTGATGATGCGGTTTGGCACACCAAAGCGGCAGACCAGGCCTCTGATGAACTTCACGGCTGCCCTGGCGGGATGGTGCGCACCGCTTCAACCTCTGCCCATTTGGTGAACTTGTCAACAGCCACGAAGAGGAAACGGTAGCCCCCTTGCGATCTCGGGAAGGGTCCCAAGATGTCCAGCCCCCAGACCGCGAACGGCCAGGAGAGCGGGATGGTCTGGAGTCCCAGTGCAGGCTGATGGACTTGCTTGGCGTGGAACTGGCATGCATCGCAAGACTGAACGATGGTGACGGCATCTTGAAGCACTTGAGGCCAGTAGAAACCGCTCCTGAAGACCTTGCCGGCGAGGGTGCGCGCGCAGGAATGGTGGCCGCACTCTCCACTGTGTATGTCCCTGAGGAGCATGCGTCCTTCCTCAGGAGGCACACACTTGAGGGCAATGCCATTTGGGCGCTTGCGGTATAGGTCTCCCTCCAGGATGTAATAGGATTTCGCTTGTCGAGCGACTCGTTCTGCCTCTGCGTCTTCCTCGGGAAGGACTCCTTTTAGCAAGTAGTCTTGAGCTCGTCAACCCAGCCTGTTTCTTGGTGCACCATGGTTAGCATCAGCGCTCCCCTGAGGTGGGCCACAGTTGGGTGCGCCACCTGCGGGAGGTGGTGGGAGTACTTCGTCTGTGCTTGCAGCTGGTGCTTGCAGCGGCTGCTTTATGGATGCCTTGGAGAGCCTCTCTTCAAAGACACCTGCGGGCTGGGCCTCCCTTCGTGATGCGCGCTTGGCGATGTCATCTGCTTCCTGGTTCTCCTTGCGCGGGATGTGCATGAGCTCCATGCCCTGAAGTGCTTCTCGAGCTTGCGGACCTCTTCAAGGTAGGCAGCCATATGGCTGTCTTTAGGGGTGTAGCTCTTGTTGGAGAAGTTGACCAGGAGCTGGGAGTCGCCTTTGATGAGTAGGTGCTTGACACCGAGGGCAATGGCAGCTCTGAGCCCGGCGAGGAGGCCTTCATATTCAGCGATGTTGTTGGAGATCTTGTCCATCGTGAAGCACAACTGGACGGCATAGTGGAGCTTGTCGCCTTTAGGCGAGGTCAGGACAACGCCAGCGCCTCCGTTGCGGCAGGAGAAAGCTCCATCGAAGTGCATGGTCCAGTGGCTTGGCGTCGTATCTCCAGGCGGTATAGTTTCTGCTTCAGGAGGCTCTTCAGGAGTTGGGTCTGTCCATTCGGCGACAAAGTCTGCCAGTGCTCTTCCTTTGATGACCCTTGTGGTGTCAAAACGCAAGTTGAAAGGCTGCAGCTCGATGTTCCACCCTGCTACGCGATCAGTGGCGTTGGGGTTGCGCAGGATTTGCTCCAGAGGGAATGATGTGACCACCGTGACAGGGTGGCCCTGGAAGTAGTGGCGCAGCTTTCTGGAGGCGATGAGCAGGGCGAGAAGGAGCTTCTGCTGCGTAGGGTACCGCTCGCGAGCATCTCTTAGCACAGTACTGACATAGTAACTGGATGCTCGACAAGGGTTGTGGAGGGTGACGCAGCGTTGCTCCCTCGAGGGACTCCTCAGGCCCTTTGGCGAGGTTTCCTTGTGGAGGAGTCTCAGCAGGGGTGCCTGAAGTAGGCTCGACAGCTGGCTGTGGGTCTGGCTCTGGGCCTGGAGGGACTTTTTCCTTGTCGGGAGGCTCTGGACTTGGAGTGGCTGCACTTTTCTTGGGGAGGACTGGCTCTTCTCTTTCGACCACCAGGACGGCGCTTGCGGTTTGTGGAGTGGCTGCAAGGTACAGCTTTAGATGCTCGCCCGTCCTGGGGGCTACCATAACTGGTGCGCTAGCCAAGTACTTCTTCAAGTCCTCAAATGCCTTGTCTGCCTCTGGAGTCCACTTGAAGGTGCCGGACTTCTTCATGATCTTGAAAAATGGCAGGGCCCTCTCGCCAAACTTGGAGATGAAGCGGCCCAAGCTGGCCATGCACCCAGCTAGGCGCTGCATGTCCTTGAGGCGGCGGGGTGGCTGCATTTCTTCTATGGCCTTGATCTTGTCAGGGTTTGCTTCTATGCCGCGATGGGACACGAGGAACCCGAGGAGTTTGCCTGAAGGTACCCCGAAGACGCACTTGGCGGGGTTTAGCTTGATGTTCACCTTGCGCAGGCTGGCGAAGGTCTCCTCGAGGTCCTTCAAGAGAGTGTCTCCCTCGCGAGACTTGACTACGATGTCGTCAACATATGCCTCTGCATTTCTTCCCATCTGAGCCCCCAGGGCGATCCTCATGAGCCTCTGGAAGGTGGCGCCGGCGTTCTTCAACCCGAAGGGCATGCAAGTGTAGCAATACACGCCACAGGGGGTGAGGAACGCTGTTTTCTCCTCGTCCTCTTTAGCCATTTTGATCTGGTGGTAGCCTGAGAAGGCGTCCAGAAAACAGAGGAGATCACAGCCGGCTGTGGAGTCCACGATCTGATCAATCCTTGGCATGGGGTATGGGTCCTTGGGGCAGGCTTTATTTACATCAGTGTAATCGATGCAGAGCCGGCCTCCCCCATTGGGTTTTGGGACAACCACGCCATTAGAGACCCAGGTGGGGTGGGCAACTTCTCGAATAATGTCTGCTGCTTTTAGCTTTTCTACTTCTTTGATGATGAAGGCTTGCTTCTCAGGGGCTTGTTTCCGTGCCTTCTGCTTGACGGGGCGTGCGTTTGGACACACAGCTAAGTGGTGCTCGATCACCTCCCTTGGTACGCCGGACATTTCTGACGGAGTCCATGCGAACATGTCAGAATTTGCCCGAAGGAAGGCGACGAGCGCGCTTTCCTATTTGGGAGGTAAGCCAGCGCCTATGGTGACGCTAGCCCCCGAGCCCTCAGCCCCCGAATCGCTGGTGCTCAGCGACACCTTCTTTGTAGCAGCCTGCTCCTGAGAGAACAGCTGCTTCTTCTTCTTGGGCCTCGCGAGGGGCTCCAGGTCTTCGTCAGCAGGGAACGCCATGGCAGCAGCTTTGTAGGCGAGCTCGACAGCGCGTGTAGCGTCCTGTACGTGACCATGGATGGTGATGGTGCCGCCGCTGCCAGGGATCTTGACCATGTTGTAGGCGTGATGCGTGACGGCCATGAACTTCGCGAGGGCGGGGTAGCCGAGGATGGCGTTGTAGGGCAGGCCAATGTGCGCAACGTCGAAGTCGATGAGCTCGGTGCGATAGTTTTGCTGCGTGCCAAAGGTGACTGCAAGCCTCACTTGCCCCAGAGGCGAGATTGAGCCGCTGGTGACCCCTGTGAAGGGCCTGGAGGGCATAAGCCACTCGTAGGGCACTTGAAGCGTCTCAAAGGTCTCGACAGAGATGACGTTCAGGCCTGCACCCCCATCAATGAGCGTTTTGCCGACGGCGATATTGTTGATGGTGGGGGTGCACACCAGCGGGAGGGTGCCTACAGTCTTGGTGGACTTGGGGTGGTCCTTGGCGTCGAAAGCGATGGTGTACTGAGACCACTTGAGGGGACGCGATGTCTCCACCCCGGGCAGCGCTGCGTTGAGCTCGCGGGCGAACTGCTTGAACTGATTGTTGGACTTGGGCGCCTGAGCCCCGCCGAGGATGCACGCCATGGCGCCTCTAGGGGCCTGGTAGCCCCCAGGCTCCTCGTCAGGGAGATTGTTGTTCTTCTCAGCGGCGTTGGCCTGAGTCCCTTGAGGCTTCTGGTAGCCACCTTTGCGTCCGCCCTTGCGGTAGTTACGGCCTCTGCCGCGACCACCGCTGCCTTCTTCCTGCTCGCGCTTCTTGCTCAGTTGCTTGAGGTCGTAACAGTTCTCGTCGCGTGGCCGCGCCTGTTGTGGTAGATGCAGAAGGGACGGTTGTCGATCTTCTTCTCGCCATCCTCTGCAGAGTCCTCCGAGCGTGCTTAGCGCCGGGCTCAGCAGCCAGCACAGCAGTAGGCTTGCGCTTGGTCTCGTCACGCTTCTTGTGGGCCTTGGATCCCTCTGGGGGGTCATCTGCAGAGGCCACCTTGGTGAAGAGGAGACCCTCTTCAGCCTTGGCACACTTGTCTGCGATGTCGAAGAGCTTCACGACAGAGGAGAGGGTATCGTGAATGCCGAGCTTCTCAAGCATCCTGCGGTTGGTGACGCCCTCTCTGAAGGCAGCAATGACGTGCGAGTCAGGGATGTTGGGGATTTTGTTGCGGACTTGGCTGAAGCGCTGGATGTACTTGCGGAGAGTCTCGCCAGACTTCTGGCGTACGGCGCGCAGGTCGTTGTAGGTGAGGGCGCGCTCGTACGTGCCCTTGAAGTTCGCAACGAACTGCTTGCAGAGGTCCTCCCAGGAGTCGATGGAGTCCTCAGGGAGGTTCAGGAGCCACGACAGGGCAGAGTCCCTGAGGGCGTGCGAGAACCAGTTCGCCATGACCTTGTCGTCTCCTCCCGCAGCCTGGATGGAGGTGGTGTAGAGCTGCAGGAACTCGATGGGGTTGTTCGTGCCATCGTAGCCCTTGGGGAGGTCTGGCCTGAACTTCTGCGGCCAGACGACGCGGCGCAGGTTGCGGGTGAAGGCCGTGCAGCCAGTGGCGTACGTGGCCACACCGCCCTGGAGAGCTCTGCGGTTTTGGCGCCCGGCCTGGCCAATTTCCTCGACGATGCGCTTCTGGAGGTCCCGCTGGCGCTCCATCTCCACCCGCGCGTCCGGCGGCGTCCGCTGCACGATTTGACAATCATGCGGCGAGGACGCGTGAGAGGCGGCTTTGTTTGCCGCAGCCGGAGGTGGTCCTGGCGGAGGCGGAGGCGGAGGCGCTCCATGCGCGGCGGTGCCTGCGCGCCCGGAGTTGTGGTGCACCAGGGAGCGCGAAGGTGCTGGAACCGCGCGCGGCGCAGCCGCGATGTCGACGAGGTGCTGGAGACGGCCAAGCCAGTTGTCGTGCGCCTCGGCGGTGGGGCGGTAGCGGAAGAGCTCTGCTGCCATGAGCAGCGCAGTGTTTGGGCTGGGCGCCGGGCGTCCAAGCGTGGACGCGCTTTGGCGCCGAGATGGATGCGAGGACTCAGCGTCCTCGCTGTGCTCGTGGTCGACGTCTTCGTCGTAGCGGTCGTCCTCATCCTCGGGGTGCTCCACGCGTGGCTCCGCAGTAGTGCGCCCCGAAGCGCGGTTGGTGCGCGGACGGCCGCGTGGCCTGGCGGCGTGGACGACGGGCTCGGTCTCAGCTCGGCCTGACGCGCGTCGGTTGGCGCGAGCAGCGCGAGTGTCCGCCATGGCGTTGAGGTCGATGGAGGTTGAATGCGCGCCTCAGCCCCCTACCTGGCGCGCCAATTGTCGGAGAATGACTCCCACGAAACAGGGGCAGTCACACTCGCGAAGAGAGTTCGTGTAAGGGGCTGAACACGACGTCAATCAACCCTCATCCGGCGCGGCGACGCTGCTCGTCGTCCTGAGGAGGGACATCACGGCAGAGAGAGACACGGCGCGTACCCAGGTTCACGGCCCTCTTGTGGAGGTAAAACCGCTACGTCCTGCCTGTCTGTATTGCTGCTTGTAGAGGTTACAGTACAGCGTGCTTGCCGAGGGCACAGTTGTGGCAATGGCGCGTACAAGGGGAGGGAAACTACTGTCTTCTTCTCCCTTGCGCGCAAGTAGCTAGACTAGGAGTAAAATGTGTTCCCCCTGTTAGGGTGGTGCACCAGCTCCTTTTATAGGCGCCCCGGGCCTCCTCCCTGTCCTTGTGCAGCGGAGGGGCTACCACATGGCGACAACGGTCGGGAGCTCGGTGTACCGCTGCTTGGGCGTCCATGAGCGCGGTCCATGGGCACAAAAGCTGAGGCCGCAGCAGAGAGGCCGCCGTCCATCCACGGTGACGTCGCGTTCGGCGCGTAGCGCCGGCCTGCTCCCTTATCACCAAAGAGGAAAGCTTGGTGGTCTGCGCCGTTGCCCCTGCTTTGTTGACTCCTTTATCACCAAAGTGGGACTGCAGCTCCGTCGTCACTCTGCGCAGAGGCGCGGTCACTCTGCGGCCACTGCGGAAGCCATGTGCGCTCCGCAGAGCTTGCTTTACAGTGAAGGAACCCTCGCGTGGGCGGGAACGCCCTGTGGAGGATTCTGCGTTGACTTCCCTTCAGGGAAAACTTCCTTGGAGAGGAGGCAGCGGAGTAGAGGCTCCACAGGCCTTAGCTGCCTCCTCAGGCCTCCGCGAGGCGATTCTGCCCCGCGGGCATCCCAGGCTTGCAGGCCTGGTCCTTAGCGAGATTCACTCGCCGAGTGTTGAGGGTTATAGAGGCCTGGCCCAGTACACCCTGGTTCTTACTGGGCTGACATTCCTGACCAACCCGGCTAACTTAGCCGGTACTCCTTCCTCCGACCCAGTTTGGCTTCTTCCCGCATTCTGGTATGGTCAAGAGCTAACCGACTCTGGCATGACCCGGCTAGACATTGATCCGGTCTAAGTGAGCCGGCTAGATACTGATCCGGCTTCTACTTTATAACTCTTAAAACCACATCATTGCCCTACCCGGGGGCAGCCCCCCGACAGCCGTTGTGTCCGAAGTCGTGGTCAACCCTAACCTCGAGGATTTGCCGTGGTCCAAAATTTTGCCGTGCGCTTTTCAGAAAACAGCACGACAAATCTTCAGACTCTGCCGTGTGCTCGCCCAGAACAAGCACGACAAATCTTCGGACTCTGCCATGAGCTTTTCAGGAAACAGCACGGCAACGCTTCGAACTCTGCCATGTGCTTTTGAGCAAACCGCACGGCAAATCCCCGTTGCCCATCACCTTTACCTCGCCCCTTTGCCAGATGCACACGGCAAAGAGACCATATGGTCTCACTCAAATGCCAGGTTGCACAGGTGGTGGCCACGTGTGGCCTTTGCCGTGTGCAAGCGCACGGCACAGCCCCTTTGCCGTGTGCCATGGTTAGATGAACACGGCAGAGAGACTATATGGTCTCACTCAAATGCCAGGTTGCACAGGTGGTGGCCACGTGTGGCCTTTGCCGTGTGCATCCGCACGGCACAGGTCTTTGCCATGTGCCTTGTCACGGCAAAGTGACCATATGGCCCAGATTTGTACTGTTTTTGCAAAAATCCCTGCATTTTACAGATAAAACACACAATAATTCACAGATGATAATTTTGACACAAATATGACTAAATAGTGCTCCATAACATATATAAACAAGACTCAAACTCCTCCATAAGACTCAACATGGCACAAACATAGTTCAAACTCCACAAACATGAACTCAACATAGTTCAAACTCCACATAGCTCAAACATAGTCTCAAACACCACATAGGCATCATATTCAACATAGCATCCACATGAACTCCACGACGATGGACGGATGGCGAAGATGGACGTCATTGTTGATCCTCCTATAAGTTCATACAAAAATCATGAGCTTGACAACTAAAATAGCTAAGTGTCAATGTCATATCCATCATTAAACTAACAAAGTGGAAATGGATAATTTGACAACTAAAATATCTAAGTGTCAATGTCATGGGCATAGTTAAACTAACTAAGTGGAAATGACAAGTTTGACAACTAAAATAGCTAAGTGTCAATGTCATGTGCATCATTAAACTAACAAGGTGGAAATGACAAGTTTGACAACTAAATACCTAAGTGTCAATGGCATAAGTATAGTTCAACTAACTAAGTGGAAATGGCAAGTTTGACAACTAAAATACCTAAGTGTCAATGGCATAAGCATAGTTCAACTAACTAAGTGGAAATGACAAGTTTGATTGGCTATGTCGATCTAAGTGAGACATGAAGTAAGTTTCGAACGAGAGTGGTAGCAAGTTGAAATGGTAACTAACCTCTACTGGCCCTCCGGCGGCAGAGTAGGATCGTCCTACATGTTTGCAAAAAAAATGATGAGTTCGACTAATGGGTAAAATTTGACAAGTTCAACTAACTAAATTTTGACAAGTTCAACTAAAGTGGCAATGGCATGGCAAGCTAAATTATGAGTCATGCGAGCATACCCATGGGAGCCTCCGGACAACGCTAGGGTTGGAGATTCGGGGCTGCCCCTCCGGATTGTCCTGGCCACCAAGCGGCGGCGCCATCGAGTGAGATCCACCCGCCGATCCTGGATTCTCCTAGAACATGAAAAAAGTCTCGCATTACACAAGTAATTTAGTTATAACAATAAGATGGATAGAATGACAAGTTTGAGAACATACCCATGGGAACATCGGTGGAGGCGGTGGAGGGAACATTCCCATGGCAACAGTCCCGTCCCCAGGAGCAAGGCGCTGCATCGTGCCATACATCCACTCCATCATCTGCCTCTGATACTCCTGCTGCTGCCTGCAATACTCCTGATGCTGCTCCCGCTGCTGCCGCATCTGCTCGTCCTGCCGCCGGATCTGCTCCTGCTGCTGCTCCAGCTGCTGCTCATAGAGCACCTGCTTTTGCCGGAGCTCGTCGACAGCTAGACTCGAAACTCGTGGATGGGTCTCCACGGCAGGCGCACCGGACGCCCTCCCACGGCAGACCTGGCGTAGAGACGGGACGGTGCGAGGGTCGATGGAGCCGTCACCTATCCACAAGCGGCCATTCGCCGCGCCTTGCCCCGCAAGCACGACAGCCTCGACATCAAGTGGACTGGTGAGAGGGTCAGCTTCCTCACCGTTGCGCTCCTTGAACTTCTCCCTGTACCCTTGCTCCGGAGCTCGGCGGTCTGGCTGATCCACATCGACCCTGTCTCAGGATCCGGCGTAGCCCTGGTATGCATCTTTTCCCAAACGGCGAAGGGCGAGGGGTCTACGCCGGTCTTCAATTTCTGCAAAGATGGCACGAACATAGGTGAAAAGGAGACTAATTGCAAAACGAACATAGGTGGATTAAAGAATGCATTTGCTCACCTCATTTTGTATGCATTGGGAGAGGCTGAGGTTGCCTTGGCGGTGTGTTCCACCCTTGTTCTCCGCCCGCTTTGCCTTTCCCTCCGCGTGTAGCTTGAGATACTCCGGGCTAGTCCACCACGCTACCATCGCGAGGTGGCAGTCCTTGTTGTTACCAACGTACGGAGGAGGCACCTACATGCACATAACACACATATTAATGATATTACACGGCGGTCAACAAAATCGATAATATAGAAATGACGCTACCTGCAGGTACTGCCATGGCTGCATCAAGATGTCCGAGCACGCTTCTTTTCCAGCGCAATGTTCTTTTCGGCGTACCAAGTGCGGACAGAGTTCACGCGAGCCTCGTAGTGCATGTCCGTCACCATCTTAGAGGCCATCGTCAAAAGGATGTCCTCGCACTTGGCCTTGTCCTCCTCCCGACAGGTGAAGAAGTTCTACAAGCATGCACACATCGGTAAAATAGGGTCAAAGCCATTAGTGCAATCTCGGATTTATAGAATGATGAGAAGTCAAACAAACTTACCCAGAAGATACGGCTCCGAGGTGCGACCCCTTCACCGACCCCTCTTACTCCGTAGTAAGTTCCGACACTTAGAGGTGAAAACTCCCGTGTCGGGTGCCGGGCACGGAATCATGCGACGAACCACATGAAATGTTGGTTCCCCATGGTCCCATGTACCAACCTAACACAACCAAGCAAAAAAGTTCACGCGTCTACCCTCTCTCGGCGCCGGTCAAAGGGGTAGATCGACAGGTTTGACTTTTTCCAGCGGGTGTAGGGTTTCGCCGTAGCGGGGTCCGGAGCGTCGGAATCACACCAAAACTTGCATTGGTCCCTAATATATGTATAAGAGTGTGTTGGTAGGTTGTGGGAACCAAGATACGGCTCCGAGGTGTGACCCCCTTCACCGAAAACACACGGTTAGCCCGTCATACAGCCCCCGGTTCCCCCAAAACGGGAGTTTTCAGCTATAAGTCAAGAAACTTACTAGAGAGAGAGTGCGGTCCGTAAAGACGGTCACACACCGGAGCAAAATCTTGGACATTTATAACACTCAACACACTTGTACATACATGTTATGGCAAAACATCGGTTTGGGTGGGTTTTCGACGCTCCGGGGCTCCGATTCGGCGAAACCCTAGATCCGCTGGAAAAACCCTAACGTTTTCGTCTACCACCTTGAACGGCGTCGAAAGGGGGTAGGCCAGTGTAATTTTTTCCTTGGTTGTGTTAGGTGAAGTAAATGAACGTAGTAGAAACCTTAACAAAGAAAATAAACAAAGGAAGCATGTCGAAATATAAATGCAAACATGGTTTGCCGTGTGCATAAGAAAAGGCACACGGCAAAGATGTGCTGTGCCGTGAAGGAAACATCAGGCACACGGCAAAGAATATATGTGCCGTGTGCTTTTCATCTGCACACGGTATATTTTTTCCCGCCAATTTATTTATAGGGCGGGAAATTTGTTTAGATATTCCCGTGAAATATTTTGGGAGGGCGGCAAATTTGCAGATTGTAGTCAACGATTTTGCCGTGCTATTCCAGGAAAGATCACGGCAAAGATATCTTTGCCGTGATGCATATCTTTGCCGTGTGTTTTTTATGTGTTTTGCCGTGCTGTTTTCTTTGCCGTGTGTTCTGGTACTTCTGTGCCGTGCCTCTCTTGTTTGCCGTGATCTTACTTTTTCCGCACGGCAGAGATGTCTTTGCCGTGTTCCGAGAATCTGCGGCGCACGGCATAGGCTGGTCCGCACGGCAAATTCGAATTTTCCGGTAGTGATAGTTACCGCCCCTTGTATAAGCTAGTACCGAAGTTGTAGGCTTGGAGCCGCAGTTAGTTGATGTCATATCAGCAAACTAGATTACGCAACAATGTTTGGAAGTCATAGTTCAACTCAAGCCCGACCCTAGTTGAGCGCTGGCCTTGCTTGTGGATCCATCTATGTATTTACGGCGATCGAGCACGAAAAACTCTTGAGCACAGGACAAGGTTAACGAACTACTAATTGGCGGCCGATCGATCGATCAAGAGAGATCAGCGGGCCGGACAGCGTTACCTCATCCTGTTCTTGGTAGGCGCGGGGAACCTGTACTCCTGTAGTGCTTCAGGCTCGTCCGCGCACACGTCATCTTCCTCCGGCTTGATGATCTCCTTGTTAGTCCTCCTCCTTAGGTTGGGGCGAGGCTTGGTGTTCTGCTCCTTGGCGGCTTGGTGTTCTTCTTCCCCATGCGCGGCATGCGCCGCCACCTTCTGGTCGCGCTCGTGCTCGGTTGTCTCTCTTGCGAGTCGACGGCGAAGGTCTTAGAGCCATGGCAAGTTTCGATTCCCTGATTGTTTGGTTGGTAGATTGGGAAGAGATAGGCGGCTGTGCAGCTGGTGGTTTCCTGTTTTTATAGCGATCGAACGGAGGCGGAAAGGAAATGATCCTCATCTAATCTTTCGAATACATGATAGCATGGCGAGAACGCAATGACAGGATTTTTAACAACAAAGCGCTGCCATTTTTTGATGTCTGTGACAAAATCTATGCTGAGCTCTCTTTGTGGGCAAGAGTTCGTCTCAAAGGAGCAAGTTGGGTTGGCGCGATGTAATCTTTTTGCTAGCTCCCTCTGTATAGTCTCCCTACTGTCTTTCCATTACCTTCCCTTAGTTAGTTGCTTTTCTATACCTATGTAACAAACTTCTGTTGGTTCTCCTCTCTTAATATAAAAGATCACAGCGCTGGCTGTTATCGTCAAAAAATAAATGATGGCATACCGATCTCACGGCCGCGATTTTCTGAAGAAGCGGTTTGCGCGTGGAGGACATGGGAGGTTTGAACTTCCGGCCGATGCAAGATGGGTCTGCAAGGTATTTCGGCCCACATGCAGTGAGCAGGAAGGGATCGGTTTTTTGTAGAACAACTACTAGGGCACTTGGAATTTACAGCTGGATAGTTCGGGATTTTACTATTTCTCGGAGGATTTTTCTCGGGCAGGTTGGGGCTTGCTTTCATTTTTGTTTGAACGCGGCTGACTGGTTGGATGTTTTTCCATTTTTGATTGATAGGGAGTATATGCCGGGTTCGGTTTGAGGGAAATATGATCAAGAGGAATCGAAATCGAAGATTGCTGTGGGAAATCTAGACGTTTTTTTTGCGGGAAGCTTTGATTTGGTATCATTTAGTGGCCGATGGCTAAAAAATGATCGAGGTCACACAAAAATCTGAAACATAAAACACACATTAATAGTTTATATGGTTCTAGCCATAATCACCTAATACAATGGAAATAACAACATATTTAAATAGAAGTAAAACCTACAAACATGGTGATAGCAAAACTTCAATGCAGTCTAGATGTCCCAAGTGAAATGACAAGCTGTAAGCTCATTTTGAAAATATTTCTTAATATTATTAAGAGCATGACTTTCTGATATTCCTAACATACCGTTAAATCATAAAGCCAACCATGAAACATCTTATTGACAACTCGGTCTTGAGTATCTTCATAGCAAGCGTTACAAAGTAACTTGTAAAATCTGCAATTCAAAATACACAAGCTAATCAAATAAGCCACAAGTGTTCTACCTCATATGTAAAATTCAGGAATAAATGTGCCTTCCCTTTCTTGCTCCTTCTCTTTTCTACCTATATTTATCTACAATTCTACTAGATCAAATCCAAGTGGATAGTTACCAAGACCCCACATCGTTCAATTGCATATCACAATAATTAATAAATAATATGCAATACCACAAATTTTGGGAGAAAAGTATTGCTTGGTGAAAGAGCTTGATGTTTTCATACCCCACACTGATCCAAATGAGCATCGATTTCTGGTGGATTTGGACTTTATGGACACCAAGAAACTCATATAGCGCGCGCCAAAGGGTGCGCTCCTCTATGGTATGACTCTAATTCTCCTCGACCAACTCGATGCGACAATAATCTCCTTGGTGGCCCCACGTTCCCAATAGATGCGCGAATCCATTTTCGAGGGCTTTAACTGTACAATTGAGATTCTTGTCATGATTGCCTAAGACCATGCAGCAAACACATGTTCATAGATCCCAGGGATTTTATTATGGTCCTTACTCCAACGTTGGACTTTGGTTCTAAATTGCATTTGGCTTTTGTTCTTTCCAAGCATCAAACTTATTCTCAACATTTTCCACATCATCACCATAATCAGTATCAAATGAATCCAGTGGCACGCTATAGGTGTACCGCCTCCTCCATCATTCTCGCATAGGAAGTAGAAGCAGAATTCAAATTTAAACTACACAATGCAAAAAAAACATCTAAAGTAATTTGAGGAGTAGGAAATTCAAACCACTCCCATGATTCGTCGAATACGTTTGGGCGACGGCTGTCACGTCACGGTCAATTCGACTGTTTCGAATGCCTGAGAAGGCACCGTCACTCATAGCGGATGTAAGGACCCCTCAGACTACCAGTCCGAGATGCCCACGTTATGTAAACAGATCACGATCCCAATGATCAGTGCATCGCGATCACATAACCAACATGGTATACAAAGTTACATCATTCAACTCGAATAATACAAGACTTACATAAATAATGGTCACCTGACCAAGTCTGCAAGCATCGCCACACATGGCGGGTTTAACTATGATATAGCGGAAGCTTTCGGCTAGCGTTGGCCCTCGTCACAACCGTACGCATCCCCACAGAGCAGTTGACCGGTGACACTCAGTTGGCGTAGTCGTCGGCGTACTCCTCCTCCTCATCGTACATCTCCTCGTTGTAATCTGGACATTTGAATATCCAGGGACACAACCATATGAGTACATTTACGTACTCGCAAAACCACCTAAAGGATTAAGTTTTCATGGTAATGGAATAAAAATCGTTTTCGAAAAACTGGGATAGCTGCTATATAATACTATAGGCCTTAATTTTTGCAATCGATGCTTTTAGACATAGAGAATACGACATCTCTATATCTTTGATGAAAAACACATTTAGAGATAGAATTCTCTATTGCAGAAATAGTATGTACTATTTCCACATTTTTATAAAACACTTTGTAAAAAATTTCAAAGACACTAGGATGGGGATACCCCTTTTTCTTTCCACGAGATCAGACTGAGTTGTCTCCCCGAGACCAACCATCTTCTCCCAAGCCGTACCTCCCAGGTACCATCTTGATGCCTCCTTATTTCCACCGAGAAAACCATTTTCTTTTTAAAACATAAAACTTGCCCGTACGCCTAGATCGGGGACCTTTCCAACCGTCCAAGACCGCGGACACGGCTATTCGAATAGTTTTACACTCTGCAGAGGTGGTGCACTTTCACCACACCAAACGGTCATTCCGCCGTGTTCAGCCACGGTCCGGCATACGACAGTGATGTAGCCCGACCTATGTCTCCTACATCAAGTGGCCCAATGACAAGAGCAAAAGTCAAAGCTCTCCATGATAAGGTGAATTCGCTCCTAACCATGTGTGATCTCGACACTCCTTTGAATGGGTTACTACTTCATTCGGATACGTTGTGCATACTCAGGAACAACTACCATGAAGATCTCCAAGAAAGTGTCGAAGATGGCCAAGAGACAGGTCAAGAGGAAGATGAAGAAGCAGAGCAGCGGTACTACTGCCGAGAAGGCCGGTACTACCGCTAGGCACCTGGCGATGAAGCTGAAGCGAGAGGAGCTCCAGGCGGCGGTAGTACCGCCGCCACCAGCGGTACTACCGCCAGCTCCAGGACCGGTAGTACCGCTGGAGGTACCGCCCACGCTACCGGCGCGTCTCCAAAATCTACTGTCTCCAACGGTATCCGTCCGGTACCGGCCACGTACTACCGCCAGCGCTGAGAGGAAATAGAATGCAAGTTCCAGCGGTACTACCGCCAGCGGTACTACCGCCCGCCAGGAGCGGTACTACCGCCACCACCAGTGGTACTACCGCTGTGACACCAGGAATTCGGGCTGAAGGCCCATGTAACCTCCCCCACCTACCCTTTCGTCCACTAGACTATAAATAGGATTTCTCTGCCTAGGGTTAGGGTTAGACAATGATTTGGGAACTAAAGTAGAGCCTTGCTCCTTCTTCTCAAAGTGTCTCTTTCCTCCTATGGAGATGAATCAAGGCCTCCACATGTGGAGATGAACCAAGGCCTCTTCTTGAGGAGAAGATCCCTGCGTGGATACCAAGGCTCCGCTTGTAGTTGCGATTACTTGCTGATCTTTCATATTACGGTGATTCTATCGGGTTGGTTGGATTGACCAATTGGACAAACAATCCTAAGAGTAAGGTGTGCTTGGGAGAGGAGGATTGGGGGCTGCCCTCGGGGAATTGTTACCAATCGAATCTTGCCAGGTTGCTACTTGCTATTTACCCTTGTGTGTTGATTTTCCCCTCGTTTGTGTTCTTCGTTCTTCACGTGTTCTTCGCGTTCATCTTTCCCTCCGCACAAATCCGTGAAAATCGGGGCCATCCCTCATCATATGGTATCAGAGCTCTTGGTTGACACGGATTTGATTTGTGTTTCCACCAAAATCAACCAAAATTTTCTTCGTTTTTGAGAAATTCGAAAATCTCCACCAAAAATAGACTTGCCTTGATTCGAGCCGATCTGTCGATTCGTTGCGTTTTTGGTAGTTTTTGTCCATGGATCTGTTGCTTTAGGAATCCTCCACTTTTGTTTGCGTTCCCTAGCCTTAATTTTGCCAATTTCCCACGAATTCGAGGATTTTCGAGCCCAATTTCCGCCCAAAAATCGAGTCAAGATCACGCAGATCCGTGCGCAACAGTACTACCGCTCCAGAACAGCGGTACTACCGCTAGAGAGGTACTACCGGGCGGACCAGCGGTACTACCGCCAGGGCCAATTTTTTGCAGAAATTTTTCTTTTCCTCGGTTCGTTTTGGCATTTTCTCTTTGGTCTGAGTCCTTTCTTGGTGTGCTCTACGTCTACGACATCTACAAGCTTCCGCAGCCACACATCATCAACGCCAAGCGACGACGCCACCAAGGACTCGACATTTCCCCCACCATCATTTCCGTTGTGAGCCCTTCTTCCTTTCGCGCAACTTAACCTATTGGACTAGCTCGGTGATATTGCGAGGCATTGCACGTGTTGAGTGTTTGTCTTCAAAGTTTTGGCGAGTGTGTATCGTTAGAGAGCTTGGCACTAGCAAAAGAGAAGGAATCATCGTCAAAAAGCAAAAATCAAAAAAAAAGAGAAAAGAAAAGAATCAAGTGGTGCCAAGTTTCATCTCTTGTAGGTTGCGACAAAGCTAAGACCGCCAAAGTGAGTGTGAGTGTTAACTCTTGTGCAAATCCGTTGCCCACTCAAAGCAATTGAGCTAGCGTCCTTCTTGTGTTGGGTGACATTTGAGCATGTAGTCTTCGTTAGGTTGCATATCTTCGAGTGCTCGCCCTTTGGTCGCCCAACCCCATCATTCGCTTTTGTGTGTGTTTCCTTGATACTTTGTGGTTGGAGTTTCTTTGGTAATTTGATCATTGTGGATTTTCTCTACCTTTGACAATATACTTGTCGGCGGGTTTGCTTGTTTCGTTTGCCACTTCATACCTTCCTATCCTCATAAGTGTGTGTGTTGGGTGTTAGAACCGGATACTCTCCTCTCAAGCCACATTATTCTTGGGATATAGTTTGTCTTGGTTTTTCTTTCTCACACATCTCACTTGATCTTGAGAAAATGTTTAGGGGAAGTACAAACGGAAGCTCAAGCTCGGATGAGGAAATCCATGGTGGAGTTCGCGGTGATCATGGCTATGTCACCCAATCCGAGTTCGTCGGTCTTCGACACCTTGTTCGTGATGGCTTAGGCCGCTACGAGCGCCGTCTCCAAACTCATGATGCCAACTTCAACGCAATCAATGCGAACATGGAGCGGATGACCAAAGCTCTCAACAACCTTGTGCAACATCGCTCTTCTTCAAGCTCGCGCCGCACAAGGCACACTACAAGGTCGTCACAATCAAGGCATGCGCGTCATGGTCCTCATCAAGGCGAACAACGACAAGATCTTCAAGATACCCCAAGGCGCAACGGTCATGAACGACATCGTCATCACGTGGAGCACCCATGTTGTGCTAGCGTGAACAATACCAACGCGCATCAAGAGCGTCCACGCCCAAATGGGGACCGTCATGACCATACACCATCACCACCACCTCAACAACGCGATCGTCATGGACGTCATGAACATCAACAAGGACGTCAACTTAACCCAAGGCGCGATGCCCATGAACGACCTCCGCCTAACGTTGAACAACCACATGATCTTCTTACAAACCATCGCGACGCTCATGACCGGCTTCGCCAAAAAGTGCACCGTCCACATCCACCTCGAGCGTACCAAAAGAATGAGCATCAAGAGCTTCATCGCTCAAATGGTGGACGCCATGAACGCACTCCTTCGCCACCCCATCACCCTAGAGATCGCCGAGACACTTGGACACCCATATGGCATGAGGAAGAACGCCTATGCAACAATTGCCAAGGCCAAGACCATGGTTCACGAGAATGTCCCAATCTCTCGTGTCCAATATGCGATGGCAATGGTCACATGATATTGAAGTGCCCAAACGGAGATGAGGGCGACAAGAAGATGGTCGAGAATGGGATTTTCCCTTCGACCACGGAGGCGAGCACGAGCGATGCTATCACATTGGTGGATGCGTTGTATGAGGATGAGGTCGAGAAGGTTGAGCATCGGAGTTTCCCTTCAACCTTGGAGGCGTGTGGAGATGAGGAAACCGAGCCTACCCTCATGTGCTTGGATGATGAGATAGCACCAATCCCATGTGAGAATGAGAGCCACTTAGCCCACTTGAGCGAGAGAGAGAGAGAGTGAATTGAGTGCCCCCACCATATGTGAGTTTGAGTGTTTCTATTGTGAGGGAATGAGTGATACACCATATGAGTTGAGAGAGGTAGTTGAGAGGTCAAGTGAGGCCACTTTGCATTCTAACAACTTACCATCTTCCTCTAGTGTGTTCTCTCATTGTGTACTAGGTTTCATGCATGATGATGATGCAACCACATGCCTACATCAAGATGAACAAGTCGTCTTCATGGAAGCGACTACTACTTCAACACCTACTTCACATGAGCGGGACTATCAAGGTATGGGTGTTGATGTGACCATGTTCCCTCTCGTGGACATGATGAATGATGATTGTTTGCATGCTATGGATGATTTCTTTGCCCCATCATATGATACATTTTTATTCCCATGTGATACTTCTAGTGTTGATCACGTGGAATCATCTATTTGTGATGATTGGTCCATGGACATGCCTAGTTATGAGTGTTTCCAATTCTCGCCCGTTGTCAATTCAAACATGACGAACAATTGCTCTTTTCCAATGTTTGTTGACAACAATGTTCACGCTTTCCGCAATGATAACCATGTCGGTTCTTTTATTTGTGTCATGCCCATGTTTTGCAATCAATGTTTGCGTTACTTTCCCATTGTTGCATCCAAAATATTGAACAATTGTTCTTTTAAATGCTTGGTTTGCAATAATGTTGATATATTGGCTTATGAGATTGCCCCCATAGCTTTCTCACCTTGTGGAGATCTTTCGTTTACTCTTATGGACCTTGTCCCATCCTTCACTTTGCATAGTGACTGCCCACATATGTCATATTTTCCAATTGATTTTTGTGTGGTTGGTGTTGTGCAAATGAAGAGACGCGTCATGATGGATGATGTGTTCATATACCGCACACATCATTTCTTCATATGGTGTCTTGTGTGTGCCGGTAAACACATGAGAATGTCAACCGCAATTGAGCATGAGTTGACAATGCGAGCTCTTGAGAGCATACACTTGAGTCGTGGATCGAACCCGGCTCTAATACCTTTCCCATGTTTTTGCATCAAACAAGTTGACCAATTTTTCTTGCATTTGGTTTGTTTGCAAACATGTTTGTGATGTTGGTCTCTCGTATGGCAAGACAAATTTTCCCATCTTTCATATGAATGATTTATGCGTTGCCACAAATATGATGAACAATTGTTCTTTTACTTGGCTTGTGTGCAACCATAATGACATGTTGAGTATGTCTTGTCATGAGTGTGTTGGTTTCGACACATTTGGTGTTGCAACAAATATGTTGAAAATTTGCTCTTTCATGTGCTTTGTTTGCACCCATAATGATATTTTGGACATTCTTCATTGTGTGATTTTGCAAAACTCTTCGCTTATTGCATCAAGGATGATGAAAAATTGTTCTTTCCAATGCCTTGTGTGCAATAATGATCATATGATTCCAAATGAGATACCTCGATGGCATCCTCATATTTTTATGGAGTTTTTGTGTTCTCACATTTTGAAGATGTTGCATTGGATTGCTTGCACTTTAACCTTGCACTTGCACTACATTTTCATATTCTTGTGTTGTGCTAACGGTGCCATGACAAAGAAAGGACATGTCATTCTTGATATGCTCCTCTTTCTTGCACACACATATTTTGCTTGGTCTTTGGTGTTTGTAGGCATGGTAAATTCAAATTCTACGGCAACACGTCTACCTCCTTTGCATGGTGATGAAGAGCAAGAGTCGAGGACGACTCTTTTTAAAGGGAGGGGAGATGATGTAGCCCGACCTATGTCTCCTACATCAAGTGGCCCAATGACAAGAGCAAGAGTCAAAGCTCTCCATGATAAGGTGAATTCGCTCCTAACCATGTGTGATCTCGACACTCCTTTGAATGGGTTACTACTTCATTCGGATACGTTGTGCATACTCAGGAACAACTATCATGAAGATCTCCAAGAAAGTGTCGAAGATGGCCAAGAGATGGGTCAAGAGGAAGATGAAGAAGCAGAGCAGCGGTACTACCGCCGAGAAGGCCGGTACTACTGCCAGGCACCTGGCGATGAAGCTGAAGCGAGAGGAGCTCCAGGTGGCGGTAGTACCGCCGCCACCAGCGGTACTACCGCCAGCTCCAGGACCGGTAGTACCGCTGGAGGTACCGCCCACGCTACCGGCGCGTCTCCAAAAGCTACTGTCTCCAACGGTATCCGTCCGGTACCGGCCACGTACTACCGCCAGCGCTGAGAGGAAATAAAATGCAAGTTCCAGCGGTACTACCGCCAGCGGCCAGCGGTACTACCGCCCCGCCAGGAGCGGTACTACCGCCACCACCAGCGGTACTACCGCTGTGACACCAGGAATTCGGGCTGAAGGCCCATGTAACCTCCCCCACCTACCCTTTCGTCCACTAGACTATAAATAGGACTTCTCTGCCTAGGGTTAGGGTCAGACAATGATTTGGGAACTAAAGTAGAGCCTTGCTCCTTCTTCTCAAAGTGTCTCTTTCCTCCTATGGAGATGAATCAAGGCCTCCACATGTGGAGATGAACCAAGGCCTCCTCTTGAGGAGAAGATCCCTGCGTGGATACCAAGGCTCCGCTTGTAGTTGCGATTACTTGCCGATCTTTCATCTTACGGTGATTCTATCGGGTTGGTTGGATTGACCAATTGGACAAACAATCCTAAGAGTAAGGTGTGCTTGGGAGAGGAGGATTGGGGGCTGCCCTCGGGGAATTGTTACCAATCGAATCTTGCCGGGTTGCTACTTGCTATTTACCCTCGTGTGTTGATTTTCCCCTCATTTGTGTTCTTCGTTCCTCACGTGTTCTTCGCGTTCATCTTTCCCTCCGCACAAATCCGTGAAAATCGGGGCCATCCCTCATCAGACAGTATGCGGGGGTTTGGATAACCCGATCAAAGCTTTTCACTATGTGCACACTAGATGGTGTCCAAGACGGCCAGAACAGCGACGGCGAGCTCCATGGCCTCCACGGACGCGAGACGTCGATGGCGAGCTCCGGCGTCGTTTCTGCGCAAGAAAAGGGAGGCGAGTGAGCGGCTGGTCATGGTGGATATTGGCAGAGGCCAAAGGGAGAGAAGAGAGCGGCAGCGCGTGGCCGCGCGGTCGTCGTCAATCTCGGCAGCGACCGAGCGTGGACGTCCTCGACGCCACGGCTGCGGCACTGCAGCGGCGCTCCCGTACTCCTAGAGGGTGCAGATATGAGGGGAGTGAGGGAGAGGCAGAGGGAGCAAGTGTGAAGAGCAATGGAGGGGTTTGGGTGCGATTTAATTAGAGGCGGAGGTGGTGCATGGTGGCCTGGGTTCACGGGGACGAGAACGAGCGAGAAAGGATCGCCATTGGCGAGCTGTGCGGTGCTGCAATGGCCAGAGGACAGCGTTAGGGATTGGGGAGTGAGCTCGAGCACGGGAGCGTGCTGTGGTGAGCTTGGTGGGGTAGGTGGCCGTGGACGCGCTAACGGTGCTCGACGGAATGTTGGTGGTAGTGCGGGGCGAAGGACGTGGCACGGGCATGTCCAAGGGGTCGAGGCGAGGTGCAGGGGAGGCCACGTCGAGTGGTGCTTGCTGTGGTGCAGTGTTGGTCGGGGAACGTCGTCGTGTCCATGGTCATGGCGAGCAGCTACATGGCGAGCTCGATTCGGAGCAGTGTTGGGTTGCGTGGAAACTTTTTAAAATTATCCGTAACCTTACCGCCAAGATCTATTCTATGAAGGTATGTTGCACCCCATAATGCGATGATCCAGAATACTTACAAACACGCTTGCGGAAGATCTTGTGTTTGTCGAAGTAGATGTCGGTGAAGCCTAATGAAGAATCTCACGTCCACGCCAGGAGGTGAGATTGTTGCCGTACGTCGTCGTTGATGTAGACCTTGATGAAGTTGCTCCGTTGTCCAAGGAACTTACTTGCGCAAATCCCGCTCTAGCGGTATCCACACATACACCATGTCAACCCACCCCGTGCGTTCACCGCCTAGCTACTAGCACGTGGTGAAGAGAGTCAGCCTTGCGGCGTAGTTTAGGTGGTAGATCTAATCAACTAGATTAGATCTATATGAGAAGGTTAGAGACGTCTAATTCTCAACACATGAGATCTACAAGAGAGAGAGAGAACTTGGCTTCAATTGTTATTTCAAACGCTAGGGTCTTGGGGCTGCTTATAAAGGAGGCCAAGGGGTGGAGGTGCTTGGGGAAGGGGCCGAACCCTTCCCCTATAGGGCCGGCTGGCCAAGGAAGGGAGGGAGGAGTCCCTCCCCTTCCCCAACTCGGATTGGGGGGAGGAGTAGGACTCCTCCCTCCAAACCTGCCTTTCCCTACAAGGAAGGGGGGGGGGGAGGAAACCCTCCCCCACTCCAACTCGGGTTGGAGGGAGGAGTAGGACTCCTCCCCCACCCGCCTCCTGCCATCTGGGGCCCACCTTGAGCCGCCGCCCCATGTGGGGCCCGCCCTAGGCCGCCGGGGAGGGGAAGTCCCCCTCAACTCGGACTCGGCCCCTCCCCACATACCATGTGAGTGCGGCTGCCTTGTGGGCCCTATGAGCCCACTTGGCAGCCCCTTTTTATTGGGCTCCAAATAAAATCCTTTATTTATATTTTCCAATATATTAATTAAATAAATAATTAATTGTTTTGTCTAATTAATTCCTAAATGAATATTTCCTTTTACAGAAAATTCCTGGAATTAATTACTTATCATATAACTCATATTTATATGAACCGGGATACCTAGTATCCGCCAACAAAACATCGGAACAATATTTCCTTCTTCATAAGCACTCGGATTAAATCCGCTGACGATAGAAACCATTCCTATCATCCCGGGACATTAGATGTCCGCATTCTCTCAAACTTATAATTCACCGGAACAAGTCCAGTGACATCGAAGCTACTCCGACACAATCTCATTCCCACTAAAACTACATCTTTACTCTCTATCAAAGATTGACCTACAACTTAAGCGTGTGACCCGAAAGGTTCAGCAATCACAAAGTATTGTTTGGGAGCTTACCAAACAATAACCAGCAGTGGGTTAGGCATTCGTACTCGCACCCTTGTGTTGTGAATGAACAACAGAACCTGTGCGTTAACCATTACGCTTAATCCCCTTACGTGCACGATACCAATGATATCTTGAGATTGAGACAATGTGTTCTAGTGTGACCAAACCCTTTGACCATAACACATATTATTCTCGTACCAATATCATTCTCTTTTCTCATTCCGTATATATGTTGTCCCGTGATAAATCACGCTTGTGTCTGGCCAGACGATTGGGTGACAACAACAATACTTGAGATGGCCTAGATGATGTATCTCTCCATCGTCTGGAGGAGTAAGTGCCATTCTTGAACGATCTCTGTTCCAATACATATTCTAGTTCAAGCCCAAAAGCCACCTATCATAGTCCCATGTTACTGCAAGACGTTTGATGGAAATCAAAGCTCGAATGTCGAATAAGCGGTCACAAGATATTCTCATAGCATAGGGATCCAGCTAATGATAACTAAATAGATGATCAATCGCTATTTCATCGTCGACGATTTGTCTCATAGCAAGATCATACGGTGGGCCGGTTCAGTGCGATTATCATTCCGATAATCCACTCTTATAGTTGAATGACTTATACAAAGTCCATGATCAGGAAAACGCGATCATCGAGCAACAAGATAGGCCAGTCTTAGAGACAAGACCAGGAACTCTTTTTCTGTTCGTATCTCTACACGTGTATCGGAGGTTTTCCTCTTGCATACGTTGTATTTGCTATACAAGTACCCAATACAGTTGTAGCATAAAGATACAAACATTAATAATAAACATGGAGATAAATAATAAACTTAATTATTATTGTCTCTAGGGCATATCTCCAACAAGCAGGGAGGTGCACGGGAGCTTGATTGGCTGCGGGAGGCGGTGGAGGAGCGTCTGTCCGTGCAGCTTCTGGCTTTTGGACGTGCGTGAGTGGCCGATAGCCGCTTGGATCAGTCGGGGTCAGGACAAGGTCAGGTCCACGTGCAATGTGCTCGACATAATGTCGGCAATTCGATTGGTTGTCTCCGCGGCGCCGGGGTGCAGAAGAGCGACACAGGGGCTGCCTGGGAGACAGCCAGGGCTGCAGGGCGACGTCGAAGCCCACTGGCTTGTCTCCTACGTGAGAGAGAGGGAAGAGATCTTTGCAAGACCATGGATGTGGGTTCCCAGGGTGGGGATGGGGTGTGGCCAGCAGGAAACTGCCAAGATGGCCAGCACTCGAGTGTGATTCTGGCTGGTCTAAGTGAGAGGGAGAGAGTGGCCACGTTTTTACTAAGTTACCACAAATTTTTAGTTGGTTTTTAGTCCATTAGGGTTTATGCACACCCCGTGTTCGACAGAATGCCTGAGTGAGATTCAAATTCAAATTTGGATGAAATTTGTCCACGCCATGGTTTAAATATAATCAACAATATTTCTGGTTTACTTGGTGAATTTTTGTGCAAGTGTAAATTTGGATTTTTGATAATCCAAACAAGTAAAGAAAGAATAAGAATTTGAAATATATTTATTTGAAAATATAATTTTGAGAAAAGAGGTGTATGAGAATGAGATGGTTATTATTCCATCTCATCCACGGGGTTATTTTCATAAACAAAATATTTGTTTGAAAGAAATAGAGAGTTAAGTAGAGAGAATAATTTGATAAGATCATTTACTTAACTTGTGATCTTAGTTTCAATTTGATGATAATTTTAGAAGTTTGTTTTTATTCAAGTCACAAGCCATATTTGTTGTCAAGTGTGTGTTTAATTTACTGATCAACCATTCTTGAATACTTACTCGCACAAGCAACAAACACAACCCACAACAAGTCAAACATAGCAATCGGAGGAAAGACACACCCATAAACAAGACATTTCAAAAAGTTTTTGACGGCCCTAAATTTTGGGTCTTTTATACTTAAGTTTTTTCTAACTTCCAAAATTTGGGACGTTACAGTGGAGGTGGAGGAGAGCATAACCACACAAGCTGCTTGCCAGGGGAGGTCGGACATCGCATCAAAGAAGGGACTAGCACCGGCAGTGGGGCAAGGGCACAAAACCGAGGCGCTTAAATGTAAATGGACCGATCATAGGAGTATTGCATATATGCGACATGAAGCGATTAGTTTTAGGTTTGTCGTAAGAACACGATTCAATGTATTTGGAGGATATAATCAGGGTTTAATTATCCTCCATAACCCATCCGCTAGAGTTTATTTTAGTACCATGCATGGTAAGAGAGGAAGGAAATGACATTGCAGAGTGGTAACATATGTAGGCCATGTTTGTTTATAGGACTTTTGTGCGATTAATGGGATTATCCCTACAGGGATTGGTGAAACTCCGAGCTTTATCCAATCCAGTCAAATTCCCAATCTATTAGGGAGGGGATATGTTTTTGCATTAGAAAACATACTAGAGTTTGGAAAAGAGATAAACGCACCATTGGTCACTGAACTTTAATTAGATGAGCACATTGGTCACTGAACTCTCAACTTGTTACAAACTGGTCACTGAACTCTCACAAGATGAGCACATTGGTCACTGAACTCTCAACTTGTTACAAACTGGTCACTGAACTCTCACAAGATGAGTATATTGGTCACACTTTGTCAAGCGGAGCTAATTTTGTCCGACGTGGCATGCTGACTAGACAATTGAGATTTTTTTATCGGTCTCACAACTACAGGCGGACGTCTTCTCCCTGCTGCCCCTCGGTGCTGACTGGGACCCGTGCGACGCCACGCCCTGCGGCTGGACGGGCGTGTCGAGAATGACTCCCACGAGACAGGGATAGTCAAGCTCACGAAGAGAGTTCGTGTAAGGGGCTGAACACGTTGGTCAAACAACCCTCAACCTGCACGGCGACGGTGCTCGTCGAGCAAGCGGAGGGACATCACGGCAGAGATGAACACCAGCCCGTACCCAGGTTCACGGCCCTCGTGTGGAGGTAATACCGCTACTCCTGCTTGTCTGTATTGCACTGCTTCAACCTCTGCCCACTTGGTGAACTTGTCGACTGCCACGAAGAGGAAGCGGTAGCCCCCTTGTGATCTCGGGAAGGGTCCCAGAATGTCAAGGCCCCAGACCGCAAAAGGCCACAAGAGCGGGATGGTTTGGAGTCCCAGTGCAGGCTGATGAACTTGCTTGGCGTGGAACTGGCACGCATCGCAAGATTGGACGATGGTGGTGGCATCTTGAAGCACTTGGGGCCAGTAAAAACCGCTCCTGAAGACCTTGCCTGCCAGGGTGCGTGCAGAGGAATGGTGGCCACACTCTCCACTGTGAATGTCTCTGATCAGCATGCGGCCTTCCTCGGGGGGAACGCACTTGAGTGCAATTCCATTTGGGCGCTTGCGGTACAGGTCTCCCTCGAGGATGTAGTATGACTTGGCTTGTCGAGCCACTCGCTCGCCCCGACCCGACTGCTATACAGTGATGCTGTGTGTCACCGGTTAAGCGATACAACCGGAGGTTACGGGTTTACCAATCCCCGGCCAAAACCTTTGGCAGGCGTTGCTGGGTACACCTCACTCCAGACAATGCAACACCCCGATTGATGCCTTAACACAGGCACAACTATCAAAGCATAATAGGAAGATCAAGACTTGTGGAACAACTGGCACATCACAGACTCTACGACACAAATCATATAGTTCAACTCTTATAATAGAGAAAGATAGAAAATGACAACCAGAGGTCACAGACCCAACATTACAACATGCGGAAGCGAATTAAGTTGTCTAACAACAAGATCCAAATATGGCCTAAGAGGCCTACAGATAACATCACAGCGCCAGCTATTCCGAGATGTCCCAAGCTGCCACCTGGGAACCCCAGACTACTCGTCGACGTCCACAAAGAACCCACCTTCGAAGTCGGTGAAGTCCTCCTCTGAAACAAAAGCAAAGACGTTGAGTTCGACGAACTCACAAGATTAAGAGCTAATATATGCTCGATGATTAGCTGTCAAGGTTTTATGGCTCTTTTGCATAAAGCTGATTTTATTTATGAAAAACATAACTCAAAGGCAACGACTATTAGAACATTTTCAAAGAGGGGTAAGAAGTAACTCTTTTCTCTTAAGATCACTTTCTCAACACCAACATCACCATTGTACCTGTTCATCAAAGGCACCTCCCCGAATCACCCTCGAGGAAGTCAACCTTACACTCGTGGAATTGGTACCTCTAGTACCCAGTTTTTAATCATTCCGTTAAAGTTATTCTATGATCATCGTCCATTCCCAAGTCGTCCTTAACCGTGGACACGGCTTTTCGAAAAGATTTAACCCTGCAGGGGTGTACAAATGTTTGCCACGCGTACCGTCCGGCCCATTACCTGCGCATTAGCTCTCTTCCTTGGAAAGCCGGCTGGGTGGGAACGGTGTCGACTTCTCCCTCGTTAAAGACTTTCCAGGATCATCAGTGGCGGTAGGACTGCCAGGATCACAACACCCCGCCCCACGGCCACTTATTTTCCTAACACCACAATCCTCATCCCAGTTCATACCACCATCATCATGCACGCGCAAATGGAAGCCCGAACTAGAGGACCCTGGCTAGCCCCGCTCGAGTTATTTAGTCTATGAGGGTTCCTGCAATTGCATAGGCCTCACGCATGGTTGCACGCTCGTCTTGGTTCAAGAGGTACAGAACTCGCACCTAGGCGGCGAGAACGAGACAAAACACCACAACCACAGTGGCCTCTCATCCTCACCTTTAAGCATTTTATTATCCATCACCACATTTCTCCACCATCATCATCGCGGTCACAAGTCAACACCTGTTTCCAGCATGTACCACCATAGTACCACTAGGCATTTAACTAAGCATGGCTAAGCATATACATAGCAAGTATAATTATCTCGGCCAACACTTCAAACCTGTGGTTAATAGGAAGGATACCGGTAATGTCAACAGGATTCTAATGCAACTAGTAGGATACTCTAATCCAGGCAAAAGACATTTAGAACCGCATGCCATATTATAGTGGAGAAAATAATTGCGGAAAATAGGATAAGATATGCTCAGAGGGGGGATTACGCTTGCCTTGATCAAGGTGCTGGTAGTACGGATCGTCACGAGACGGGGGTGGCACTTCACCTCCTTGATCTACCGAGGCACAAACAACACCGGGAAAACAATCAACACATGGCAATTGTGCAATGCATACAAGGATGATGATATGACAAGTTTATGCAAGGTAGCATCATTTCGTTTGTCTAGCAAAATTAAATGGAGAGCCAAATAATTTAGGGCAAATATTCGGAAGCAACCCCATATTTAACTTAATGATTTTACTACTACTAGAGGTACATTATTGTAATGGTGATTAGTGATGCATGATGATGATGATTCTGGATGAGTCATGTTTTTCTGAACATTTTGGTATAAGGAACACCTTTTTCTGAGGTCCAGAGAAAAGTTATTATATTTATTAATTTCCTCTTTTAACTTTATTATTTTAATTGAGTTATTTTTAACAACCATAATATTTCAATTACACGAACTCGAGAGAGGGATGTGACCAGAGGTTCATCGAGGTTCGATGTTCCTACTTGCGCGAGGGGGGGAAGCGGGAGGCATGTGCTACAAGGGAAAACGAAAAAAGAATTTACTGAAAAAAAACAGAACAACCGGCCTCCAGCCCGGCTGGGCCGGCTGGCAGGCCGGCCTCGTAACAGAGAAGACCGGCCGTCTGCCCGGCTTGGGCCGGCTCCTGGACCGGCTAAGTGCCCGAGAGGAACGGCCTGCAGCCCGGTTAGGCCGGGTCATCGACCGGTCACGCGAGCTCGTCGAGCTACGGCGACGGGGAGCGAGGGTTGCGGTGCTCCGGCGAGCAGCGCGAGAGAGGGGAAGGGAAAGGGAGAGGAGCTCACCCTGAGCGGTTGAGTACGCTCGGCGTGGTCGGAGGAGGTCGGTGGCGGCCGGGATTGGGCGAGGACGCCGACGGCGAGCGCGGACGGCTTCGGAAGGGAAAACGCGATTAGCCCGCGTCCGGTCCTCCCAGCAAGCGGGCGACGGCGGAGAAGCTAGAGGGCGACGCAGCGGTCCTTAACGTGGTCCTCGATTCACTCGGGATGGCCTCAATCGACGGCAACAAGCACGGCGGCCATGGTGGACATGGAGCTCAGTGCTAGGGTTCGGGTTTTCGGGGAAACGGGAAGGGAGCAGGTGAGGGGAGAGGGAGGGCGGTCTCGGGCTGCTTCTTATCCACCGCAGGGCAGCGAGAGAGAGGGCGCGGCATCGACGCGCTAGGGCGCGGCATGGCGCCAGTGGTGGTGCGGTTCGGTCGCTACAGGGGAGAAGGAGAGAGAGAGACGACCAGTTCACGAAAAAAAACCCCTGGCCGAAATCTTCCATCACGGACAGGTCCTCCTGGAATTACAAAGAGGCCCTTTTCTGTTTTTATTTTAAAACCAGCAGCTTTTCCTGATTTAATTGAGGCACCAAAATAGTTTATAAAAATTGGAGAAAATTTGGGGAGCCTCCCCATACTGAGTAGAGGCTACACAAAAATTGGCATGCAAAAATAAAAAGTTTTGCACAACATTTGTTCATAGTATTTCGTTTAGGCAATTTGGCTAATTTTCCAAATGTTGCTATTTAACAAATTTGGTGCAAGTGCAAAAATACTATTGTGAACTCTTGGAACTTCCTTAACAAATATGGATGTCCAAGTATTTTTGTTTGCAACCTTAAGTGTCTTCTTTGTGGGGAAGTTTTGTTAGAGCACTTTGGCATTTGGTTTTTAACAACTTCATATCATTTCGGTCTCAATGTTGTATTGACTCAAAAGAGACATGTCTATGCATGGATGCCATGATGCAATTAACACAAAAGTGAAAAATTTACACCGGTTTTTAGGTTCTCAGTTTTGGGCTGTTACAGCGTCTTCTTCAGGAAGGACTCCCTTCAGCAGGTAGTCTTTGAGTTCGTCAACCCAGCCTGTCTCTTGGTCCACCATAGCCAGCAGCAGACGCTCCCCTGAGGATGGACCGCAGTTGGGTGCCCCACCTATAGGAGGTGGTGGGAGTACTTCGTCTGTGCTTGCGTGCTGCTTCTTGTGGCTGCTTTATGGACGCCTTGGAGAGTCTCTCTTCAAAGACGCCGGCCGACTGGGCCTGCCTTCGTGATGCTCGCTTGGCGATGTCATCTGCCTCTTGGTTCTCCTTTCGCGGGATGTGCATGAGCTCCATGCCCCTGAAGTGCTTCTCGAGCTTGCGAACCTCTTCAAGGTAGGCGGCCATGTGGTCGTCTTTAGGCGTGTAGCTCTTGTTGGAGAAGTTAACCAGGAGCTGGGAATCACCCTTTATGAGTAAGTGCTTGACGCCAAGGGCGATTGCGGCTCTGAGCCCGGCGAGGAGGCCCTCGTACTCGGCGATGTTGTTGGAGATCTTGTCTATTGTGAAGCACAGCTGGATGGCGTAGTAGAGCTTGTCACCTTTTGGTGAGGTTAAGACAACGCCAGCCCCACCATTGCGGCAGGCGAAAGCTCCATCGAAGTGCATGGTCCAGTGGCTTGGCATTGTATCTCCCGATGACGCGGTTTCTTCTTCGCGAGGCTCTTCAGGAGTTGGGTCTGTCCACTCGGCGACGAAATCCGCCAGCGCTCTCCCTTTTATGACTCTTGTGGTGTCGAAGCGCAAGTTGAATGGCTGCAGCTCAATGTTCCACCCTGCGACGCGGTCAGTAGCGTTGGGGTTGCGCAGGATCTGCTCCAGGGGGAAGGACGTGACCACCGTGATGGGGTGACCCTGGAAGTAGTGGCGCAGCTTCCTGGAGGCGATGAGTAGCGCGAGGAGGAGCTTCTGCTGCACTGGGTACCGCTCGCGAGCATCTCGCAGTACAGTACTGACGAAGTAGACTGGATGCTCGACGAGGGTCGTTGATGGTGCAGCAGCGTCGGCTCCCTCGAGAGGCTCCTCAGGAGTTTTGGCGAGGTTTGCCTGTGGAGGAGCCTCGGCAGGGTGCTCGTGGAGGGCTCGACTTGAGGCTGTGGGCCTGGCGCTGGGTCTGGAGAGACTGTTCCTTCGTCGGGAGGTTCTGGACTTGGTGTGGCAGTGCTTTTCTTGGGAGAACTGGCTCTTCTCTTTCCACCACCAGGACGGCGCTAGCAGTTTGTGGAGTGGCTGCTAGGTACAGCTTCAGATGCTCGCCTGCCCTGGGGGCTACCATGACTGGTGAGCTAGCCAAGTATTTCTTCAAGTCCTTAAATGCTTCGTCAGCCTCTGGAGTCCACTTGAAGGTGCCGGATTTCTTCATGATCTTGAAAAATGGCAAGGCTCTCTCGCCGAACTTGGAGATGAAGCGGCCTAAGCTGGCCATGCATCCTGCTAGGCGCTGCATGTCCTTGAGGCGGCGAGGTGGCTGCATGTCTTCTATAGCCTTGATCTTGTCAGGGTTTGCTTCTATGCCGCGGTGGGACACGAGGAACCCGAGGAGCTTGCCTGAAGGCACCCCGAAGACGCACTTGGCGGGGTTTAACTTGATGTTCACCTTGCGCAGGCTGGCGAAGGTTTCCTCGAGATCCTTCAAGAGAGTGTCTCCCTCGCGAGACTTGACCACGATGTCGTCGACATAAGCTTCTGCATTTCTTCCCATCTGAGCCCCCAAGGCGATCCTCATGAGCCTCTGGAAGGTGGCGCCGGCATTTTTCAGGCCAAAGGGCATGCAAGTGTAGCAATACACACCACAAGGGGTGAGAAATGCTGTTTTCTCCTCGTCTTCCTTGGCCATTTTGATCTGGTGGTAGCCTGAGAAGGCATCCAGGAAACAGAGGAGATCACAGCCGGCGGTGGAGTCCACATCTGGTCTATCCTTGGCATGGGGTAAGGATCCTTGGGGCAGCCTTGTTCACGTCTGTGTAGTCGATGCAGAGCCGGCCTCCTCCATTGGGTTTTGGGACAACCACACCGTTGGAGAGCCAAGTGGGGTGGGCAACTTCTCGAATGATGTCTGCTGCTTTCAGCTTCTCTACTTCTTTGATGATGAACGCTTGCTTCTCGGGGGCTTGTTTCCGCGCTTTTTGCTTTACAGGGCGTGCGTCTGGACACACGGCTAAGTGGTGCTCGATCACCTCCCTTGGTACACCGGACATTTCTGACGGAGTCCATGCGAACATGTCAGAATTTGCCCGAAGGAAGGCGACGAGCGCGCTTTCCTATTTGGGAGGCAAGCCAGCGCCTATGGTGACGCTAGCCCCCGAGCCTTCAGCCCCCGAGCCGCTGGTGCTCAGCGACACCTTCTTTGTAGATGCTTGCTCTTGAGTGAACAGTTGTTTCTTCTTCTTGGGCCTCTCGAGAGGCTCCATGTCCTCGTCAGCGGGGAATGCCATGGCAGCGGCCTTGTAGGCGATCTCGACGGCGCGCGTGGCGTCCTGTACGTGACCGCGTATGGTGATGGTGCCACCGCTGCCAGGGATCTTGACCATGTTGTAGGCATGGTGCGTGACGGCCATGAACTTCGCGAGGGCGGGGTAGCCGAGGATGGCGTTGTAGGGCAGGCCAATGTGCGCGACGTCGAAGTCAATTAGCTCGGTGCGGTAGTTCTCCTGCGTGCCAAAAGTGACCGCGAGCCTCACTTGCCCCAGAGGCGAGATTGAGCCGCTGGTGACCCCGGTGAAGGGCCTGGAGGGCATGAGCCACTCGTAGGGCACTTGAAGCGTCTCGAAGGTCTCGACAGAGATGACGTTTAGGCCTGCACCCCCATCAATGAGCGTCTTGCCGACGGCGATGTTGTTGATGGTGGGGGTGCACACCAACGGGAGGGTGCCCACAGTCTTTGTAGACTTGGGGTGATCTTTGGCGTCGAAGGCGATGGTGTACTGGGACCACTTGAGGGGGCGGGACGTCTCGACCCCGGGAAGCGCTGCGTTGAGCTCGCGAGCGAACTGCTTGAACTGGTTGTTCGACTTGGGCGCCTGGGATCCGCCGAGGATGCATGCCATGGCACCCTTGGGGGCCTGGTAGCCTCCAGGCTCTTCGTCGGGCAGATTGTTGTTTTTCTCGGCGGCATTCGCCTGAGTTCCCTGAGGCCTCTGGAAGTTGCCCTTGCGTCCACCTTTGCGGTAACCACGGCCTCTGCCGCGGCCACCGCTGCCCTCTTCTTGCTCACGCTTCTTGCTCAGTTGCTTGAGGTCATAGCAGTTCTCTGTCGCATGGCCGCGCCTGTTGTGGTAGATGCAGAACGGGCGGTTGTCCACCTCTTTCTTGCCAGCCTCTGGAGAGTCCTCGCGAACATGCTTGGCGTCGGGTTCAGCTGCCAGGACTGCGGTAGGCTTGCGCTTGTCTCGTCACGCCTCTTCTGGGTCTTGGATCCCTCGACAGGGTCGTCTGTCGAGCCCACCTTGACGAAGAGGAGCCCTTCTTCCCCTTGGCGCACTTGTCTGCGATGTCGAAGAGCTTCACCACGGAGGAAGGGTATCATGGATGCCGAGCTTCTCGAGCATCCTGTGGTTGGTGACGCCCTCTCTGAAGGCCGCAATGACGTGCGAGTCCGGGATGTTCGGGATCTTGTTGCGGACTTGGCTGAAGCGCTGGATGTACCTGCGGAGGGTCTCGCCAGGCTTCTGGCGCACAGCTCGCAGGTCGTTGTAGGTGAGGGCGCGCTCGTACGTGCCCTTGAAGTTCGCAACGAACTGCTGGCAGAGCTCCTCCCACGAGTCAATGGAGTCCTCGGGAAGGTTCAGGAGCCACGACAAGGCGGAATCCTTGAGAGCGTGGGAGAACCAGTTGGCCATGACCTTGTCGTCTCCCCCCGCAGCTTGGATGGAGGTGGTGTAGAGCTGCAAGAACTCGATGGGGTTGTTCGTGCCGTCGTAGCCCTTGGGTAGGTCAGGCCTGAACTTCTGTGGCCAGACGACGCGCCGCAGGTTGCGGGTGAAGGCCGCGCAACCTGTGGCGTACGAGGCGATGCCCCCTGAAGAGCACGGCGGTTCTGTCGCCCTGCCTGGCCGATCTCCTCCACGATGCGCTTCTGGAGGTCCTTCTGGCGCTCCATTTCCACCCGCGCGTCTGGGGGTGTCCGCTGCACGATTTGACAATCGCGCGGCGACGACGCGTGGGATGCGGCCTTGTGCGCCGCGGCCGGAGGCGGACCTGGCGGAGGCGGCGGCGGAGGCGCCATGCGCGGTGGTTCCAGCGCGTCCGGAGTTGTGGTGCACCAGAGAGCGCGACGCCGCAGGAGCAGCGCGCGGTGCCGCCGCAATGTCGACGAGGTGCTGAAGGCGGCCGAGCCAGTTGTCGTGCGCCTCAGCTGTGGGACGGTAGCGGAAGAGTTCCGCGGCCATGAGCAGCGCGGTGTTTGGGCTGGGCGCTGGACGCCCAAGAGTGGAGGCGCTGTGGCGCTGGGACGGATGCGAGGACTCTGCGTCCTCGCCGTGCCCGTGGTCGACGTCGTCGTCGAAGCGGTCGTCGTGGTTGCCGTCGTCGTCCTCGGGGTGCTCCACCCGCGGTTCAGCGGTGTTGCGCCCCGTGGCACGGCTGGCGCGGGGACGGCCGCGAGGGTTGGTGGTGTTGGCAGCGGGCTCGGTGGTTGCCCTGCCTGACGCCCGCCGGGTGGCGCGAGCTGCGCGAGTGTCCGCCATGGCGCAGAGGTCGATGAAGGTTGAAGACGCGCCTCAGCCCCCTACCTGGCGCGCCAATTGTCGGAGAATGACTCCCACGAAACAGGGATAGTCAAGCTCACGAAGAGAGTTCGTGTAAGGGGCTGAACACGTTGGTCAAACAACCCTCAACCTGCACGGCGACGGTGCTCGTCGAGCAAGCGGAGGGACATCACGACAGAGATGAACACCAGCCCGTACCCAGGTTCACGGCCCTCGTGTGGAGGTAATACCGCTACTCCTGCTTGTCTGTATTGCACTGCTTGTAGAGGTTACAGTACAATGAGCTTGCCGAGGGCTCTCTTTTGGCAATGGTGTATACAAGGAAGGGAAGCAATGGTCTTCTTCTTCCTTGCGCGTAAGTGGCTATGCTGGAATGAGAATGCGATCCTTTGCTACGGTGCACCTTGTCCTCCTTTTATAGGCGCCCCGTGCTCCCTCCTTGCACTCGCACTGTGGTAGGGCTGTCACGTGGCGCAGAAGGTGGAGCGCGGTGCATCGCAGCCCGGATGTCCATGGACGCGGTCCATGAGCGTAAAGCTGACTCCTGTAGCAGAGTACCCACCGTCCATGCAGGACGGCCAGCTGGGGCCGCAGAGGAACGTGGGGGAGCCCACGGTGACGTTGGCCTTGGAGCGTAGCGCCGGCCGGTCCTCTTATCACCAAAGAGGAAATCCTTGTAGTCCGGAGCGGGTGGCACAGCTTTATTGACCCCTTTAATCACCAAAATGGCAACTGCGGCGTCGTCGTCACCGCGCGCAGGGGCGCGCGTCACTCTGCGGCCGCTGCAGAGCCCATGTGCGCTCTGCAGAGGTTGCTTTGCAGCGAAGCGATCTCCACGAGGGCTTGGACGCCCTGTAGAGAATTCGGCGTTGACCTCTCCCCAGGGGAGATTTCCTTGAAGAGGGGGCAGCAGCGGATATGGCCTCCACAGGCCCTGCTGCCTCAAATGCCCTCGCGAGGCAATGATCCTCGCGAGGCTCTCCAGGCCATAGGCTGGTCCTTAGCGAAAATTCGCCATCAAGTGTCGAGGGCCGTATAGGACAGGCCCAACACACCCTGGATTTCACTGGGCCGACAGGGCGTCTCCTGCGACGCCGGCGCCATCACCGGGGTCTCCCTCGCGGGAGCCAACCTCGTCGGCCCGTTCCCCGGCGCGCTCTGCCGCCTCCCCTGCCTTGCGTCCCTCGGCCTCAACCTCCAGGCCATTCGAGCTCGCCCCGTGCCAGCCGAGCTCGGCGGCCTCACCGCGCTGCGCGTACTCTGGCTTCCTAGCTGCAACCTCGTCGGCTCCATCCCGGCGTCTCTCGGCAACCTCACCGACCTCGACCTGTCCACGAACGCGCTCACTGTGCCGATACCGCCGGAGATTGCTGGCCTTACGAGCGCCGTCCAGATCGAGCTGTACAACAACTCGCTCTCTGGCCCAATCCCGAAGGGATTTGGCAAGCTCGCGGGCGCCTACGCTGGTGCGGCTGTCCAACGCGGCGTCGGGCGGCATGCCACGTCGGACAAAATTAGCTCCGCTGGACAAAGTGTGACCAATATACTCATCTTGTGAGAGTTCAGTGACTAGTTTGTAACAAGTTGAGAGTTCAGTGACCAATGTGCTCATCTTGTGAGAGTTCAGTGACCAGTTTGTAACAAGTTGAGAATTCAGTGACCAATGTGCTCATCTAATTAAAGTTCAGTGACCAATGGTGCGTTTATCTCTTTGGAAAATTCTGGAATAAAATGGGATAAAATCGATCAAATGCACCAGAAACAAACGATTCTTTAAAATATGTTAGGATTTAAGGTTTGGCCGAAATAATCCCACCAATCACACAAAGAAAAATCCTAGATACAAAAGGTCGTAGCGGGTTAAACAAGGAGTTACCAAACCTGGCCAACGGGCCGACCCGGCACGGTACGAGCCCGTTTACAGCTTCGCGGGACTGGCACGGCAGGCACACGGGGCTGGCCTGAAGGCCCAGCCACGACACATCTAGTAAACATGTCGGCACGGGCACAACTAGGCCCGACGGGCCAGATTTGGCCCATGTGTTTTTCACTTAAAAAATTGCAAAAAAATCAGAAAGAATAAAAAATAAAATAAAAATGCTAACTAACTACAAATAATTTCCTCCGTTGAGTCAATTAATTCAGAACTGAGGGAGTACATGCGTGCTAACTAAAATGCTCGTGGGCCGGCACACTGGCTGATGACGTGAAAGACACACGTTCATTGGGAACTCCAAGAGGAAGGTATGATGAGTGCAGCAGCAAGTTTTCCCTCAGTATGAAACCAAGGTTATCGAACCAGTAGGAAGTCGGCGATGTTCTGAAGCTTGTTGGTGAAGGAGTGTAGTGCGGCGCAACACCAGGGATTCCGGTGCCAACGTGGAACCTACACAACACAATCAAACTACTTTGCCCCAACTTAATAGTGAGGTTGTCAATCTCACCGGCTTGCTGAAAACAAAGGATTAGGCGTATAGTGTGGAAAATGATGTTTGCTTGCAGAGAATGAAAAAGAACAATGATTGCAGTAGGTTGTATTTCAGATGTAAAAGAATGGACGGGGTCCACAGTTCACTACTGGTGTCTCTCCATAATAAAATACTAAAATGCTGGGTAAACGAATTACAGCTGGGCAATTGACAAAATAGAGAGGTGCATAACAATGCATATACAAGTCATGATGATCACTATGAGATTTACTTGGGCATTACGACAAAGTACACAGACCGTTATCCAGCATGCATCTGTGACTAAATAGTGCACATTCAGGTTAGCATCCACACCCCTTCCAGTATTAAGTTGCAAGCAACAGACAATTGCATTAAGTATGGTGCATAATGTAAACAACACTAATATCCTTAGACAAAGCATTGCTGTTTTACCCCTAGTAGCAACCACACATCCACAACCTTTGAACTTTCTATCACTGTCCTAGATTAAATGGAGGCATGAACCTACTATCTAGCATAAATACTCCCTCTTGGAGTTACAAGCATAAACTTGGCCAGAGCCTACACTAATAACGGAGAGCATGCAAGATCATAAACAACATATATATGATAGATCAATAATCAACTTGACATAGTATTCAATATTCATCGGATCCCAGCAAACACAACATGTAGCATTACAATAAGATGATCTTGATCATGATAGGCAGCTCACAAGATCTAAACATGATGGCACAAAAGGAGAAGACAACCATCTAGCTACTGCTATGGACCCATAGTCCAAAGATGAACTACTCACACATCACTCCGGAGGCAGGCATGGTGATGTAGAGCCTCCCGGTGATGATTTCCCTCTCGGCAGGGTGCCGGGAAGAGCTTCAGAACCCTCCCGAGTTAGGGTTGACGGCGGCGGCAGCGGATGTTTTCTGGAAATATGGCTCGGTGTTTTAGGGTTTTCGCCTCGAGGAGAATAAATAGGCGAAGGGGCGATGTCGGTGGAGGCCGAGGCCCTCTCCCTGATGACCCACAAGTATAGGGGATCGCAACAGTCTTTGAGGGAAGTAAAACCCAAATTTATTGATTTGACACAAGGGGAGTCAAAGAATATTTATAAGCCTTAACAGCGGAGTTGTCAATTCAGCTGCACCTGGAAATAGACTTGCTCGACACAGATTATCAGTGGCAACAGTTTTATAGCAGTAGCAGTAGTGAAATAATAGCAGCAGTAAAGTAAAAACAGCAGTGACGATTATAGTAGACAGCAGGATTAAGATACTGTAGGCATAGGGATGGATGAACGGGCGCTGCATGGATAAGATGATTGATACGTCTCAAACGTATCTATAATTTCTGATGTTTCATGCTTGTTTTACATATCAATGTCACATGTTTTATATATCATTTTTATGCATTTTCTTAGACTAACCTATTAACAAGATGCCACAGTGCCACTTCCTGTTTTCTGCTGTTTTTGGTTTCAGAAAAGCTGTTCTGGAAATATTCTCGGAATCGGACGAAACAAAATCCCAGATGCTATTTTTCCCGACACATTCCAGAAGTCCGAAGAGGAGACGAAGGGGGGCAGCAGGGCGCCCTCCCCATACGGCGGCGCGGGTGGGCCCCCTGCCGCGCCACCCTATGGGGAGTGGGCCCCGCGCCTCCACCGACGTTGCCCTTCGCCTATAAAATCCCCAGACGCGAAAACCCTAAAACAAGTAGTCATATTCTAGAAAGGGTTCCGCAGCGCCGCCGCCATCGATGACAAGTTTCGGGGGCCAGAAGTCTCTGTTCCGGTACCTTGCCGGGACAGGGAAGTGCCCTGTGGGGACCCCGGACTAGCTGTCCGAAATACCCTTGTGCCTACAGCATCAGCGATCCCATGATCAGTCTGTCGCTGAGCACAATCAAACTGGTATCCAAAGAACATCCCAAAATACCGAATCAAAATACTTACTTGATTGAAGTAATAATCTTCAATAAGTTCTTGCAGCGGAAATCATCAAACAGCGTGGAGCCCAAGTCATTTGCCACAACCCACAGGCAGCTGACTGGGAAGCGCCCTAGTTCGGAAAGACGTCATCGATCTCTCGGTCTTCAGCATACTTCTCCTTGAACTCTGGACATGGGAATATCCAGGGACACAGCCATGAGTACATTTACGTACTCGCAAAACTACCCCCGACATGAGAATGCAATAGCATCATTTTTATTATAATAAAACCCTTTATTTTGAGAAGACAACTCTATATCTTTGTTGAAAAGAAAAGAAGGCTTTTAGAACTTTTCCCATAAACCTATCTTTGTAAGAATTCTCTTTTAAGACTTTTTTCCGGAAAATCACCATTTGTTTATTTCTCCAAAACTCCTCCTTTTCTGACCAAAACCATTCCTAGTCAAATCATTTTTTTCCAACAACCTTATACCAACCCTTTGGTATAGTTGCATAAAACATTTCCCACTTTCAGGACACAAAACTTTACACTTCTCGATCATAGCCCCTCAGGGTCCTCAACTTTTCCAGCAACCTCATACCGACTCATCGGTATAGTTGCACATAAACAACATCTCCATTTTCCTTTCAAATCTTAAAACATTTCCAAAACTTGCACATGGTCAGAGGACAGCCTCCCAACTGTCCATATCCGAGGACTCGGCTATTCGAATAGTTTTATTACCCTCTGCAGAGGTAGCACGCTTTTAACCCCACATCCATCCGGTAGCTCATCGTGTCAGCCACGTCCCGCCATACAAGGTGTATGCGAAGTTGAGCCACCGACCATAGCCTCTCCTTTGCTCATGCTAGTATAGGATCCTACCCATATGATAATTCCCATCGACACTCAGTCCGGTCCCCGTCGGCAACCCCAAGTGTGAGGACTCATATGTTTTTTCCGGCGACCACATTTATGAAGTCTTCAATCCTCCTCCTTATCTTTCCATAGAGTTTGAGCGAGGACCCAGGTCAGGGGAGTTTACAAACCATCCCCTCACGCATAACGGAGTCATCTCCATCGATGAGGTATCCCATACTAATAAGAGCAAATTATATGACTAAGCCCCGTTCCCATATGGGGGTAAACGTGGTCGCACAGATTATTGGCTGGTCATCATAGTACAAAGACACAATGTGCATTTTTCATAAACACCTCCATTCTCCAGTTCTCCACTTCCATACCGACATCTCGGTATTCCATATCCACTCAAGTATTTTCAAAGGAGTTTTGAGTAAACAATATTTTTCCCATCCTATAGTTTGAAAAGAATTTCCATCTAATATCTCCATATAGGGTGTCAAAATAATATACTTGTATTTTGGAAAAGGGTTTTCAAAATCATAACTTTAGTGGCAAACACCACATAAATCACTTATGTTCTTTATAAGTAAAACATGTGAACCAAAATAGATGTATATAGATGCAAGCTCAGAGAATAGCTTGCCTGATTTCAGCATGATGTTCCCGGGGCTTCTTCTCACTGATCAAAGAAATAACTCTCATCCTTCTCCGATAAACCCTTTCCAAATACCACCCCGGTAGCGTTTATCTCTAGCGTCGCAACATGAAAATAAAACAACACGCAATAAGCAAACCAAACCACAAGTGGTATACAAACAAGTAATCAACCACAACATAGCACTAGTTTAATCAAGCAACAAACTAAGATCTACATTTACAAGGGCATTATACTCACAGGAGTATAACACCACAAACATGCTAAAACAAGAGGGCACAAAGACATCCTCAAATAGAGGTAATTAACAACCACTTTTCTTTAATCAGGAAATACTTCAGACAAAAGTTAAACTACCAATTAATCTTGGTAATTCAAAATATCTCACCAAGTTAAGGTGGAGACATTAACAAGACACTCAAGCTATTACTTCACTTAGAGACAACCAAGTTGAACAAGCAAGACAAACATCTTTCTCACACCAACATATCTAACAAATACCACTAACAGTACTAACATATTATAACCTGCTATACAATATTAACACGCAAGCACAGTACCACAACAATCATTATCCAGCAAGGCATTCATATTAATCACACACAAATAATCTAACATCAAAACAAACTAGCATAGCAATTTCTAATTACTAGGAGAAGACTATATAGGGAATAAAACTCTAACAAATACATGACTAACAAGTAGTTCCCCTAACCTGCTAGTAAAACAAGGAAACATGTCATAACAGTGGATTACCACCACACACATGCTAGGAAACATATTTGTAATAATAAAGTTATAACACAACAACTAACAAAGTCCTAATAAAAATAGGCATAAAATGCCTAAAGTTTATAATTATCACCACAGTCAAACCATGACTCCTAAATTCAAACCAAATTAGGTATAGGTTCTTCTATACATATAGAAGACAATCCAATTGGATATACTCCAAAATTCAACTCACAAAAATCTACAAAAATCACCCAAGTGCTACTGGTGTGTTTACAAGAATGAATACAACTTTGGTTTTAGACTTCATTTGCATACAAGACCAAAACCTCTAGAAAGGTATCACTTCATCCTATCCAGAGAAATTTAGTTTGCAATTTTTGGAGTTATAAAACTCTAGATATTAAATATTTAATGAACTAGATACTTTTTACTAGATTAACTCTAGCACACACATAAGTACACATTTTGGTAATTGTCCAGTGCCACATGGTTAAGAAAACACATAAGAATGCTACAAAATTTGAATCACCCCAATAGCTATCACAGATTTAACACAAAAGATTTAAAGCTCTACTGCAATTTACACAGGAAATAGAAATAGATAATAGACCTATTAGAGAAAAAAGAGAAATGGGCCGGATCTGGCCCAGATCCAACTGAGCAGCGCTGAGAGTGGCCCCACCTGCGGCCCATGAGCACGGGCGAAGCGGTATGGGCCTCCTTCTCCTTCCTCGACACGCGCACAGCCGAACGAAGCACGGCAGGGAGCACGGCGAGGTCGGCGTCGGCGGCTCCGGTGACCTAAGCAAAGAGGATGATGTCCATGAGATAGCTCACGATGAGAGAGTTTCAGAGAGGTGAAAATGGCGAGGAGGGGTGGACGGAGCTGCTCGCGAGGTCCCTGGAAATGTGACGGCTGGCGCGGAAGAGGTCGCGAATGCTCAGCTCGATTCGCGGAGTCCCACGTCGATTCCTTGCTCGAGGTTGTAGAGGACAACGAGACGGTTCTTCTGGCGCTCTTCGATCTGGACGGGGCGCTCTCAAGCGACGGCGGTAGTGGCGGCTGCGGAGGCGAGGGTTCGGTGCTTTGGGAGGAAACAGAGGGAGTGAGGGGAAAGCAGAGGAACATGCTCCTCTTATCTTCTCGCAGAGGAGAGGAGAGGAGGGGGGGCCTGGGCACGGCGGCAGGGGGGGTCTGGCGAGGAGCGCTGTGGGGGCTTGGGCGGTGCGGCGCCGTGGGGGACACGGCGGTGTGCTTCCCGGCTACAGGAACACGAAGACATTTTTCTAGATAACCCCCTGGAGTTCTGTTTCCAGTTACAACTAGGTCCTTTTCTTTATTTCTTTGATTTCTTTGAAAACCAGAAGCTTTTCAAGGATTTTATTGAGGCACTAAATCAATTTAGAAAAATTTGAAATTATTTGGGTAGGCTCCCCTTGTCATGTAGAAGCTCCACAAAAATTGGTTTTACAAAATAAAATGTTTTGAACAACTTTTGTTCATAGGGTTTAAAAATGGCATTTTTCTTAAATGCAAAATTATAATCCTTTGAAATTTTGAAGCAAGTTCAAAATATTTTTTTGGAACTCTTGGAACTTCCTTGATAAATATATTAGCTTTTGTATTTGTGTTTGTCAGAAACAAACACATTTGAATTGATTCAAATGAATAAAATAAGATTTCTTAGTTTAAATAAAATTAAGTGGTAACTATATAATTTTGAGAAGGGAGGGGTATGAGAAGGAGATGGTCAACTTTTTACCTCATCCAGGGAATTAGTCTCATAAGGAAAATATTTGCTTGAGAGAAATAGAGAGTGAGGTAGACAGATTAATATATTAAGATCCTTTCTTTAACTCATGATCTTAATTTCTATTTGTTGAGTAATTTGAGGAGTTTGCTTTAAACTTAAGTCACATTCCAAATTGTTGCCAAGTGTGTTTTATTTTTAGTGTTAGGCACAGCTGAGGAATTGTCCTCACAAGCAACAAACATAACCAGATCAGCATCACAACCAAGTCCACACAAGGTCAAACACAGCAAGGGGAAGTAAAACACAATCATCAGTGAAACATTTTAAAAAGTTTTTGTTGGTTCTGAAATTTGGGTCTTGTGAAACTAAGTTTTTCTTAGTTTCTAAATTTGGGATGTGACATGCCCCCGGAGCCATCTCCATCGACTCCACCGCCATCTTCATCGCCGCTGCTGACTCCCATGATGAGGAGGGAGTAGTTCTCCCCCGAGGCTGAGGGCTCTACCGGTAGCTATGTGGTTTATCTCTCTCTCCCATGGTGTGATCTTTATGTGATCATGAGCTTTGTAATCTAGTTGAATAAGTAGATGTTACTCTTTATCTATTATGCCACTCTAGAGGTTACTTTAATATGAACTCCAGATTCACTCTCCACGGTGTGAAGGTGACAGTGTGCGCATCGTGTGTGACTCCTTTATGACGTTGTCGGTGTTTGTTTACTCAGACTTTGAGGTGTGCTTTTGCAGCCCTACACAATGAATGGTGTTTGTTATCCAACAAGAGAGTGTTTGAGAGTAGAATTTATTTATTCAATTATGTTGTCATTGTTGAGAGTGTCCACTAGTGAAAGTATGATCCCTAGGCCTTGTTTCTAAGCATTGAAACACCATTTACAACAAGTTCTGCTACATGTTTGCTTGCTGCCATTTTTATTTCAGATTGCAATTACTACTTATAATCATCCATATTACTTGTATTTCACTATCTCTTCGCCGAACTAGTGCACCTATACATCTGACAAGTGTATTAGGTGTGTTGGGGACACAAGAGACTTCTTGTATCTTAATTGCAGGGTTGCTTGAGAGGATATCTTTGACCTCTACCTCCCTGAGTTCGATAAACCTTGGGTGATTCACTTAAGGAAACTTGCTGCTGTTCTACAAACCTCTGCTCTTGGAGGCCCAACACTGTCTACAAGAATAGAAGCGTGCGTAGACATCAAGCTATTTTCTGGCACCGTTGAGGGGAGGTAAGTGTTGGAAGGTATCTCCTTTAGATTCTGCAATTATTTCTTTTTGTTTCTTGTTTTTATTTTCACTAGTTAGGCTTAATGGAAAACAACAAAAAAATTAGAGATCTTTATGAACTTTATATTGAATTAGGACATGATGCTTTTGAAGAGAAAATTAAAAAACCTATGGAGGCTTGTTTGCATAATAGTGATAGCAATGTTATTAGTATGAATTCTTTAAACACCATTATTGCTAATGCTATGGAAAAGTTAAGCTTGGGGAAGCTGGTTGTGATGAATATGATATTTTTAGTCCCCCAAGCTTTAAGGAGGAAATTTGCTTTGATGATACTTTGCCTCCAATATATGATGATTATAATCATTGTGATATTTTCAGTCCACCTACTATTGAGGATATAGTTTATGTTGATTATGATATGCCTCCTATATATGATGTTTACAATGATGAATATGATATTCTCAGTCCATCTACTATTGAGGATAAAATTCATTATGATTATTCTGTGCCTCCAATTTATGATGATTACAATGATGGATGTGATACTTTTACTCCCACTATTATTAATGATTATGTTTATGTGGAGAGTAATGGTACTTTTATGCATGTGGATCATGATAAGAATGCTTATGTGATAGCTATATTGTTGAGTTTATTCATGATGCTACTGAAAATTATTTTGAGAGAGGAAAGTATGGTTATAGAAATCTTCATGTTACTGAATTTCTTCTCTTTATGATGAATGTTTTGAGCTTTCTCTTGATTTGCTTTTATTTGCTGGGTACTTTAAGACCTACTGGTCCTTATGAGAGAGGGAGACATGGTTTCATATATCAATAATATTAAGTCTCCTCTCTTTTTGTTGAAATTTTTGAAGTTCACTTGTTTTCTTTCTATGCTAGTTGCTTTATGCTTCATAATTTATTTTTTACAAGACTCCTTTGCATAGAAAGTGGGTTAGACTTAAATGTGTTTGATATTTGCTTTTGATGCTTCTTATATTCAACTCTTATACATATGAGAGCATCATCAAATTTCATGCCTAGCTAAAAGGCTTTAAAGAAAAGCGCTTGTGGGAGACAACCCATTGTTTTATTTTCTGCAATTTTCTTTTATTGAGTCAAGGAGCTTGCTTACTTCTGTAACAACTCCTTTGTATCTTTATTTTATTGCATTGTTGTGCCAAGTAAAGTCTCTAGTTGAAAGTTGTTGCTAATTGGATTTCTGCGCAGTGACTGCTGTCCACCGTTTTGAGCTGTATGCGCTACAGAAAATTCAAAAATTCTGAAAAAAATCACGCATGATCCTATATATGTACGCAACTTTCATTAGTTTTGATTTTTCGCATCTGAGCAAGTTAAGTGCCTCGAAAAAATTCGTCTTTCCAGACTGTTCTGTTTTTGACAGATTCTGCCTTTTATTTTGCATTGCCTCTTTTACTATGTTTGATTGGATTTCTTTGCTCCATAAAACATCAGTGGCTGTAGTTAATGTCCAGAAGCTTGGTAATGATTGTGTCACAGTAGAATATGTGAATTTTTGATTATGCACTAACCCTCTAATGAGAATTATTTGAGTTTGGTGTGGCGGAAGTTTTCAAGGAGCAAGCGAGAAGGATGATATGATGTGATCAAGAAGAGTGAAAAGCCTAAGCTTGGGGATGCCCCATGGGTCATCCCAGCAATATTCAAGAAGACTCAAGCGTCTAAGCTTGGGGATGCCCAAGGCATCCCCTTCTTCATCAACAACTTATCAGGTCATTCTAGTGAAACTATATTTTAATTCTTCCACATCTTATGTACTTTACTTGGAGCGTCTGTGTGCTTTTATTTGCATTGTTTTTTATTTTCTGAATAAATTGGATCCTAGCATTCTTGTGTGGGAGAGAGACACGCTCCGCTTTTTCATGTGAATACTCATATTCTTCACTTATATCTTTTGAGTATTCTTATCTAGCTACTGCTATGCTTTTAGCTCCTGTTTTTCATGCATCTCTTTTAGAGCTGTTAATTCTTGTGGAAAGTACTCTCTTGTTTCTTTTGTAAATTACTTGGAGAGTTTTTGTTGATGTGTTGGTTCAGAAAATGCTGCATGTGGTAGATGGTATATCGAAAAGACACTCATATAGATCATTGTCTTGTTTTATTTGACACTTGGCAATTGTTTTGAGCTCTCAAGTATTTCATGTTTAAGCTCTTGCATCATGTAGTTAAAAGCCTATTAGTAAAGAACTACCGTAGAGCTTGTTGAAATTTGGTTTGCATGATTGGTATCTCTAAGGTCTAGATATTTTCTGGTAAAAGTGTTTGAGCAACAAGGAAAGACAGTGTAGAGTCTTATAATGCTTGCAATATGTTTTCATGTGAGTCTTGCTGTACCGGTTTATACTTGTGTTTGCTTCAAACAACCTTGCTAGCCTAAACTCTGTACTGAGAGGGAATACTTCTCGTGCATCCAAAACCTTGAGCCAAAACCCATGCCATTTGTGTCCACCATATCTACCTATTATGTGGTATTTTCTGCCATTCCAAGTAAATACTTCATGTGCTACCTTTAAACTATTCAAAACTTTATTACTCCTTATTTGTGTCAATGTTTTATAGCTCATGAGGAAGTATGTGGCGTTTACTCTATCACCTTGTCATTTATTCATGACAGACTTTCACCAATGGACTAGTGGCATATACATCCGCTTATCCAATAACTTGCAAAAAGAGCTGGCAAATGGGGTGCCCAGTCCCAATTAATCTCAACTATAACCATTTGATTCTCTTCACATGTTTGCCAATGATTTATCAAAAGCAAATTCCAAAATGTTAAACTTATCAAATAGGCACTCCTCCATGGTATGTGATTGTTGGAAGGCACCCGAGGATTCGGTTAGCCATGGCTTGTGTAAGCAAAGGTTGGGAGGAGTGTCATACCAATTTATAAATATGCATGTGTAAACAAAAGAGAAGAGGGATGATCTACCCTTGGGTAGAAATAACGTCCTTCATGGGAGCCGCTCTTGAAAGTTTGGGTGACAAGGGGGATAGAGTGCCCACTGCCATTCGTTGACAACAACAAACACCTCTCAAACACTTACTTTATGCTCTCTATATGTTTTCAAAACTTAAAAAGCTCTAGCACATGATTTAATCCCTGCTTCCCTCTGCGAAGGGCCTATCTTTTACTTTATTGTTGAGTCAGTTTACCTACTCCTTTCTATCCCTGAAGCAAACACTTGTGTCAACTTTGTGTGCAACAATTCTTATATGTTTACTTATTGCACTTATTATATTGCTTTGTGTTGACAATTATCCATGAGATATACAAGTTACAAGTTGAAAGCAATTGCTGAAACTTAATCTTCCTTTGTGTTGCTTCAATGCCTTTTACTTAGAATCTATTGCTTTATGAGTTAACTCTTATGCAAAACTTTTTGATGCTTGTCTTGAAAGTACTATTTATGAAAAGCTTTTGCTTATTGATTCAGTGTTTACTCATTATCTATCTGTTAGCAAACTATAGACCATTGCTTTGAGTCACTTCATTCATGACATAGCCTTGCAATATTATTAATCAAGTTTATGTTGGTAGCATGTCACTTCAGAAATTATTTGTTTTATCGTTTACCTACTCGAGGACGAGTAGAACTAAGCTTGGTGATGCTTGATACGTCTCAAACGTATCTATAATTTCTGATGTTTCATGCTTGTTTTACATATCAATGTCACATGTTTTATATGCATTATATATCATTTTTATGCATTTTCTGGACTAACCTATTAACAAGATGCCACAGTGCCAGTTCCTGTTTTCTGCTGTTTTTGGTTTCAGAAAAGCTGTTCTGGAAATATTCTCGGAATCGGACGAAACAAAATCCCAGATGCCTATTTTTCCGACACGTTCCAGAAGTCCGAAGAGGAGACGAAGGGGGGCAGCAGGGCGCCCTCCCCATACGGCGGCGCGGGTGGGCCCCTGCCGCGCCACCCTATGGGGAGCGGGCCCCGTGCCTCCACCGACGTTGCCCCTTCGCCTATAAATTCCCCAGACGCGAAAACCCTAAAACAAGCAGTCATATTCCAGAAAGGGTTCCGCAGCGCCGCCGCCATCGACGACAAGTTTCGGGGGACAGAAGTCTCTATTCCGGTACCTTGCCGGGACGGGGAAGTGCCCCCGAAGCCATCTCCATCGACTCCACCGCCATCTTCATCGCCGCTGCTGACTCCCATGATGAGGAGGGAGTAGTTCTCCCCCGAGGCTGAGGGCTCTACCGGTAGCTATGTGGTTTATCTCTCTCTCCCATGGTGTGATCTTTATGTGATCATGAGCTTTGTAATCTAGTTGAATAAGTAGACGTTACTCTTTATCTATTATGCCACTCTAGAGGTTACTTTAATATGAACTCCAGATTCACTCTCCACGGTGTGAAGGTGACAGTGTGCGCATCGTGTGTGACTCCTTTATGACGTTGTCGGTGTTTGTTTACTCAGACTTTGAGGTGTGCTTTTGCAGCCCTACGCAATGAATGGTGTTTGTTATCCAACAAGAGAGTGTTTGAGAGGAGAATTTATTTATTCAATTATGTTGTCATTGTTGAGAGTGTCCACTAGTGAAAGTATGATCCCTAGGCCTTGTTTCTAAGCATTGAAACACCATTTACAACAAGTTCTGCTACATGTTTGCTTGCTGCCATTTTTATTTCAGATTGCAATTACTACTTATAATCATCATATTACTTGTATTTCACTATCTCTTCGCCGAACTAGTGCACCTATACATCTGACAAGTGTATTTGGTGTGTTGGGGACACAAGAGACTTCTTGTATCTTAATTGCAGGGTTGCTTGAGAGGATATCTTTGACCTCTACCTCCCTGAGTTCGATAAACCTTGGGTGATTCACTTAAGGGAAACTTGCTGCTGTTCTACAAACCTCTGCTCTTGGAGGCCCAACACTGTCTACAAGAATAGAAGCGTGCGTAGACATCAATGATTCATGTAATAATCAAGACAATGCATTTGCAGATAAATAATAAAACAGTATCCAAGTACTAAGTAACCATAGGCATGTGTTCCGTATATAGTCGTACGTGCTCGCAATGAGAAACTTGAACAACATCTTTTGTCCTACCAGCCCGTTGCAGCGGGGCCTCTAGGGAAACTACTGGTAATTAAGACACTCCTTTTAATAGAGTACCAGAGCAAAGCATTAACACTCCGTGAACACATGTGATCCTCACATCACAGCCATCCCCTCCGGTTGTCCCAATTTCTGTCACTTTGGGGCCTCGGGTTCCGGACAACAATATGTGTAAACAACTTGCAGGTAAGATCTTAAAACAATGAATACCATCATGAATCAATAACATGTTCAGATCTGAAATCATGGCACTCGGGCCCTAGTGACAAGCATTAAGCATAACAAGTTGCAACAATGTCATAAAGTACTAACAACGGATACTAGGCACCATGCCCTAACAATCTTATAGCTATTACATGAATGATCTCATCCAATCCCTTCCATCCCCTTTCAGCCTACAGCGGGAATTACTCACACATGGATGGGGGAATCATGGATGGTCGATGGAGAGGCGTCGGTGATGATGATGGCGATGATCTCCTCCAGTTCCCCGTCCCGGCGAAGTGCCAGAACGGAGTTTCTGGTCCCGAAATAGGGTTTTCGATGGCGGCGGCGCTCTGGAGGTTTTCTGGAATTATGGTCGAACCTCCTGGCGTTTTTAGGTCGAAGGGATTAAGTACTCCAGAGGGGGACTCGGGGACGTGGCCGAGTCGGCCTCCCCATAGGGTGGCGCGGCCTAGGGCCCACCGCGCCGCCCTATGGGGAGGGCGGCTCGCTGCCCCCCTCCGTCTCCTCTTCTGGCTCCGTGGGTTTCTTCGTAAAATATGGGCTTTGCAATTATTTCCACGGATTTTCTCAAAAGTTGACTTTTCTGCACAAAAATAAGATACCAGGGCAATTCTGCTGAAAACACCGTTAGTCCGCGTTAGTTGTATTCAAAACACACAAATTAGAGACAAAACAACAGCAAAAGTGTTCGGGAAAGTAGATACGTTTTGGACGTATCAACTCCCCCCAAGCTTAGCTTATTGCTTGTCCTCAAGCAATTCAGTTAACAACTGAGTGCGATAAAAGAACTTTCACGAACACATTTGCTTCATGTGATGTAAATATTCTCATTATATGGACAAGTGCTTAGACAATCTATCTATTATATAATTAAAACACAGGATAAATGACGGTTAGGATGCATCCGTTTTTAAGCCAGAGCAAATTAAAGGACGAGATTAAAAACGTGGATCTAACTTTCCGGATGGAAAAAAACTAGCCTGGCCTCACGCCGTACGCCGTACGCCATCGCTACACCAGATCGATTAGGACACATAGATTATGCATGTGCAGTTTCTATTAGACTTGGACTCTAAACTCTACCAAAATATACGAGGGTACACTTCCTTTTTTTTCCTGCCCATATATAAAGCGGTGCTTCCCTAAGATCAGCATGACAGCAATTTCAATACGCAGGCGTGTAGGACGGACAAGTACATCGATGAGCTCGAAGCGAGATCGACGGCGCACCAAGGATGCTGACGAACACAGTAGGTACTCTGAATCTGCCTCAAGCTTTTCGACGAGTCTGTCAGGCGAATTGGCGATGTTAATCTGGTGTAAAGTCAGGATTGATGAAGGACATGAGGCACGTTTGGACAGTATAGGATTTGCTCATCTACCATGCGACTGCAGTTTGCCAGCTGAGCTAAATTATTTTCAGATCACGGATGTAGTCTCAAGCTGATTTGCTATGATAAAATACGGTCGCCTGGGATGCATGCCGATACGCCATTGTCCTCGCGGCCGGCCGCGGCTCTCCCGATAACCCAAAGCGCAAGCACATCTGTGTAGATCTCCACCTGATGGAAGATGCGTGGCATGCACAATTAATCAGACACTCGGTGCTTCAAGGATCACAGATCGATTGGTTCGACGCACCGCCGGACGGAGAAATCATCAAAATAATAAGCAATCACCATGTACGCCGTGCGGTGATACAACCAGGAGTGCAGATGCGTCCGCAATGCTATTTGTCGACTCTGAACAGTGGATGCGCTCCTGTGATTCAACGCACTCGCGATTTGGGACAGTGTAAAAACAAGTACCACCTGATGGAAGATGCGTGGCATGCACAATTAATCAGACACTCGGTGCTTCAAGGATCACAGATCGATTGGTTCGACGCACCGCCGGACGGAGAAATCATCAAAATAATAAGCAATCACCATGTACGCCGTGCGGTGGTACAACCAGGAGTGCAGATGCGTCCGCAATGCTATTTGTCGACTCTGAACAGTGGATGCGCTCCTGTCATTCAACGCACTCGCGATTTGGGACAGTGTAAAAACAAGTACGATGTGATATGATAAAAAATTAGTCACCGTCGACAAGGCAGGGCAACTGGATCAGAGGCGTTTGGTGCGTCTAAAGGTCTATGTTGTGGCCTCCGGTGTTGCAAAAAATCTCGTCCGGCTTCTAGGTGAGCAGAAAGTTCGAAGGATGCCAATCCGTGTCATTAAGGATTGGATGGAATTCACTGTACACCTCAACACGACATGAGAATATATGGTCAATGGATACCGAAGCTGGACCTGATGACCAAAGAGGTAATGACGAATTTGAATACTGAATTAATGTATTCTTTGTGATTCTTATGCATGTAACTTTATGATTTATGTTATCACATATAGCTTAATATTTATTCTGCTAAGATTTAGCTGTAAGGAAGTCACGTCCTAGAGTATACTGAAAACTACGAGCAGATTAATCCACGTCCATATTAGTTCTTATGTAGTGGTGAATTAAATCTAATAACAGCTTATAAATCAGGTCGTTAATCGATACCCACAGAGTTCATATCCACCGCCGAAATCTAATCAAGAGCAAGGCAAGTGTTTATCGATATTCATGTCTTGCATGAAGGTGTGTTTGATGGCTTCACGCCGGCGACGATGACAAGCAAAGTAGCAGCGAGACACCAGTATTTTATTTGTCTTTGCGTCCGAGGCAGATATATGTAGTAAGATCACCTGGTGCCAATTCTTCATACCACTGCACATATACATCTCAAATGGAAGAATCACAACTCTGATCTGAGTGTCCGGCCGGAGCATCATCGTTTCTGGAGTACTATATTGCAACGCTGGAGGCTGGAGTAGATCACCCTGACATATTTCCGATGCTATAATGTAAGGTGTGTTAAATCTATGCATGTATATATCTTTTTTTATGGACACGTCGTGTCGGTTGGTACGAAGATATATCGCTGGGGTTCTATTATGTGATGGAATAAGAAATGCATATTTGCTTGAAACGTCACTTTGCTCAGTTTCATTTTTATTTTCTTTGCGATTTGATGTAGGTGTCAGCTCAAATAGTTTTAGAAGGAATATTATAGCTACACTGAAATTGATCTACAATCAAGTAATTCAGAATTAGTACGAAAGACAATAGTGGTGCTGCTTCAGTCCTAATGACTCTTGGAGATTCTGTGAGGACCCCCGGATTAACTATCCGAGATACTCGTTATGTTTCCTGCAACAATCCCATGATCAGTCTGTTGTTGCACATAACTCGAATTGGTATCACAGAACATCCATAAATACTGAATAAATATACTTACTTGATTAAAGTCATAACTTCAACAGGTACTTGCAGCGGAAATCACCAAACAGCGTGCGGCCCAAGTCATTTGCCTTAACCCTATAGGCAGCTGACTGGGAAGCGCCCTAGTTCGCATTGACGTTATAGAAGTCTTCTTCTTCTTCGAACTGTTCTTCTTCAAAATCTGGCTAAGACAATAGCCAGGGACGGAACCAATATGAGTACATTTGAATGTACTCGCAAACTACCACCGAAATGAGCATGCACTACTCTTTGATTGTTTAAATAAAACTTCGTTTGCTTTGAAAACTCTATATCCTTGTTGAAAAGAGAAGGATATACTTTTGTTTATTAAAACTTTGTTTTGAAATCTCTATATCTTTCTTGAAAAAGAAAAGAAAGCTTTTAGAACTTTTCCCATAAATCTGACTTTGTAAGAAAATCTCTTTAAAACTTTTCCCGAAAATACATCCCTGTTGAACTAGTAAGAAGTCTCTTTTATAAACATTTTCCCGGAAAAATCACCATTTGGTTTATTTCTCCAAAACTCCTCCTTTTTCGACCATAACCCTTCATGGTCATTCAATCCCACAACCTCATGTCAGCCCGTTGGCATAGTTGCATAAAACATTTTCACCTTTCAAAACACAAAACTTTCCACTTCTCGACCATAGCCCGTCATGGTCAAATCATTCTCCAGGAACCTCGTACCAGCCCGTCGGTAGAGTTGCGGATACAACACATCTCCATTTTATTTTCAATTATCAAAACTTTGCAAAACTTGCACATGGTCAGAGGACAGTCTCCCAATTGCCCATATCCGAGGACTCGGCTATTCGAATAGTTTTAACCCTCTGCAGAGGTAGCACGCTTTTCCCACACCCATCCGGTAACTCATCGTGTCAGCCACGTCTCGCCATACCAGGTGTATGCGAAGTTGAGCCACCGACCATAGCCTCTCATTTGCTCATGCTAGTGCAGGATCCTTCCCATATGACACTTTCCATCGACACCCAGTCCAGTTTCCCGTCAGAAACCCTAAGTGTGAGGACTCATAGTTTTGTCCGACGGTTTATGGTGGAACCTTCTATCCTCCCCACCAACTTGTGTGAGGACCCGGGTCAGGGGGTAGGTCCTCGGACCATCCCCTCATGCATAACGGAGTCATCTCCGTCGATGAGGTATCCCATACTAATAGGAGCAAACTACATGACTACGCCTTTTCCCATATGTGGTAAATGTGGTCGCACAGGGTAAGATTGGTCGTCATAGTACAAAGACACAATGTGCATTTTTCATAAACATCTCCATTCTCCATTCCTCCACTTCAACACCGACATCTCGGCATTCCATATCCACACACAAGTATTTTCAAAAGAGTTTTGAGTAAACAATATTTTTTTCCATCCTATAGTTTGAAAAAGAAATTCCAGCTAATATCTCCATATAGGGTGTCAAAATAATATACTTATAATTTGGAAAAGGGTTTTCAAAATCATAGTTTTTGTGGCAAACATCATATAAATAACTTTTGCTCTTTATAAGTAAAACATGTGAACCAAAATAGAGGTATATAATTGCAAGCTCAGAGGATAGCTTGCCTTGCTCGGCAAAGTGAACTTGGTCTTGATCTTCAGATTCAACGAATTCTCCTTCCTCAATAACTCCGTTCCAAGGTCCACTCCGGTAGCGTTTATGTCTAGCGTCGCAAACATGAGAATAACACCACTATCAATAAGCAAACCAAACCACAAGTGGCACACCGACAAGTAACCAACCGTAAGCGTCAATCTAATCGTTCGAGCAACAACGAGGGTTTACACTTACGAGGGCCTTATAAAGATCAGTAGTCTATCGCCTATACGCAAGCCAGGTACATCGATCACAAAACTATCTGAGGCGAAGGTTAACAACAAGTACCTCCTGTTGAACAGGAAATACTTCAGACAAAAGTTAGGTCACTAAACATTTTCTGTGAGTCAAAATATTATACCAAGTTAGGATATGATAAAGTGAAACACTAGGAACCTAGCAAAATTGGGTTTGCTCCAAAATTCGTTACAGATTAATTTATAAAATCCCTTTTTAATCTGCCCTTTTGTTAATTTGTTTTAAACTACATTACAAAATAATTTTCCATGTTTGGAAACAAGATGGAACATGAAGGTTATCATTTGCTGAACATTTTAAGAGGTCAAACTTAATTTTTGGATCATTATTTTTAAAGATATGAATTTTCCCAATTTGTTTTATATTCTGCCATTTTCTTTATTTTAATAAAACATTAAATAACATAATTTATTTGGATAGGTGAATTACACCAAAAGACAGGCTTTATTTTTCTGATCATTTTGGTATCTTATTTGTAATTTTTGGAAAAGTATTTAAAAAGATATGGATTTTACAAGTTTAAATTTGAATCTGTTCCTTTTAATTAAATCCAGTAATTCGTGCAAAACGTTTTTCACCGAGGCAACGCCTACACACGGCCACTGGCCAGTGGGCCTGCGGCCACGCTGGCGCTGACTGGGCGTGGGTGGAGCGGATGTGGCCTCCACGGTCGCTGACCGGTGGGGCCCGCCTGTCAGCGCGGAAAAGAAAGGAAAAAGGGGCAGCGCGCTTGCGTCTGTGGGGGTTCGAACTCGCGTCGCGCGCGAGCGCGGCACGGCGCGGTACCACTGGGCTGGCTTGGTGCTGGTGTTAGTATACGGGCGCGCATCCTTTTGAGGTGACGACCGTGCACGGCGCGGCGACCACCGGCGGCGAGGTGCACGGGCGCGACGTTCTACAGCGTACGGAGACCAAATAACGCTCGCACTCGACACGCACGAGCACGGGCTACTTAGTGGCGGCGTTATGGACCTAATGGTCGCCGGGAAGGGCTCCGGCGACGATGCCGTGCGGCGGCGAGCTACGGCTACGACGGACACGACGAACTACGACGAGCTGGGATGAACAGAGGTGTCCAGGAGAACCGCGTGCTCACCCTCGACGCGTAGGTGCGTTCCGTTGGTGCTGAGGTGGACGGGAACGGCGACGAGCTTGCTCGAAACGCGGCGGCCGGAGAGGAAGAAGACGGCGGCGATCTCGCAAACGGAGGCGCGCCGGCTCGATTCCTTGCACGGAGAGGAAGAGGGAGACGAGGCGGAGACGGTGGCGCGCTTCGATCTGCTCGGGGAGCTCTGTAACGGCGGTGTTGCTCGACGGCGAGCTCGGCCGAGGCGGCTAGGTTTTGGGTCGGGGAGAGGAGCAGAGAGAGAGGGAGCAAGCGAGTGAGGGGTGAGGGAGCAGAGGAGCGGCCCCGTGGTCTTCTTATCTCCTTCGACGCGGCAGGAGAGCGATAGTGGGGGTCCGGGCGGGCGGCGAGCGACGGGCGGTCGACACCGCGACGCGCACGGGCTGCTACAGGAGGACGACAGTAATTTTACCAAAAACCCCCTGGCTGCTTTCTTTTCCAGTTACATTTAGGTCCTTTTCTGTTTTCTTTTGTTTCCTTTTAAAACCAGTAGCTTTTAGATATTTAATTGAGGCAGTAAAACATTTTCAAAATTTCTGAAATTATTTGGGTAGGCTCCCCTTACCAAGTAGAGCCTCCACAAAAAATGGTTTTTCAAAATAAAATGTTTTGAACATAATTTGTTCCTAGAGTTTTAAATATGGCATTTTTGGATAAAATCAATTTGTCAAATCAAAAGTATCTTTGTAATTGGAAATTAGAAATTTTGAGGAGAGAGTAATGTGATGATGAGATGGTGATCCTCTCATTCTTGGATTTTATAAGATAAAGTAATTGTTACAACAAAATAGAGAATTAGGTAGAGAGGGAAGTTAAATAAGATCATTTCTTTTAATCAAGATTTTATTTTGAGGGTGTGAGTAATCTTAGAGGTCTTGTTTTATTTTCAAGTCACATTCCACTTTTGTGACCAGTGGGTTTCCAACTTAACCCTCAAGTATATTGGTGTAATTATTCACCCAAGCAATCAATAAAACAAGATTTAACAATCAATTCAACCATAAGTCCAATAAGCAGACAATCCCAACAAGATCAACATCACATCCAAGTTCACACAAATCAAACCACAAGATTCAATCATACCACCATTTCCACAATTTACAATACTATCTTATAAAAATGATCACACTTAATTATGACAAGATGAGGTTTAAAACTATCTCAACTCCACCTTTGTATTTTTGAAGAGGGTTTTGAGCCAGACAAAATATGTGGGGTAATATATTTCCCACTTGTGTTCTTTTTAAAAGGAAGTGATAATCAAAGTTTATAAAATGGGAGTTGCAAACAAATGCAAAATATCAAGGTTAAAAGATAGATAGGAGATAGCATATAGATCTCCACATTTTTGGGGAACACATAGTTCTGGAAATACTTTTACTTTCTCAAATAATGGGTATTAGTTTTGGGTGTTGCTAAACCAAGTATCATTGAAATGGAGCTGGCCAAAATAAGGATGGAAAAGATACATGGAATATTTTTCTTGTCATAACATGATCACCAAAGTGAAATATATTTTTATATTGGTTGGGTCTTATATTTACTAGTCAAAACACTTAAACAACAAGTCACCCAAGTTCAAACATAGCAATGGGAAGGAAAACACAATCATCAGTGAAACATTTCAAAAAGTTTTTGTTGGTTCTGAATTTTGGGTCTTGTAAAACTAAGTTTTTCTTGGTTCCAAAATTTGGGATGTGACAGCTCTTCCCCCCTTAAAAATAAATCTCGTCCTCGAGATTTGCCCGGTGGTAACAGGGGAGTACGAGGGCACGGGTTTTTGGGTTGGCGATACTTCTGAGGTTGTTGCTTCTTCAGTGAGGTTGCCATGTGAGATCTTGACAACCTGATGTTGCGAGGCTTTCTTTGTCGATAAACTTCTGTGCTTAGTTCAGATCCTTGACGATGGGGTTGTCTTGACGATCGAGACTGATGGACAGTCGTGGTTGGCCGTTTCCAGATACTACAAGGCTAAGGTGCAAGGAATTAATTATTAACACCTTCTGGTATACGTATTGCAGGTCTTCCCCCCTTAAAAGGGGTTTTGAAGGGTCATCCTGAAGGTTGCGGCTGGAGTTGACTTGGAGGCATTGTTCTTCTTGGGTAGCTTGAAAATCTTTGTCTTGGGTGTCATTCCTCGGTGCTTGGGGTCGGTGCAGATATCACTTCCTGATATTGTCTCCTTACGAGGGTCGCAGGTGGGGACGCGTTGTTCTCAGGATGTGTCTCTCCGGTTTCTAGTTAGTAGACTCTCTCCGGTTTCTAGTTAGTAGAGGGATGTTATAAACTACTAAGGGCGTCTGAACTTGCTTGGTGGTTGATGTTGCCAACAGCAGGTGCTTCCATTGTTTGATTCTTCTTAGTGACTTCCGGTAGGTTTTCTTCACGCTTTTCTTCCTTCGGCTTGGCGAGAAAAAGGCTGTCCTGAAAGACTTCTTTGGTTCAGGTTCTTCAGGAAGCTTTGCAGGTGTCTTCACAAGTAAGTTAGAGTGCACCAAAATAGTTAGGGTTTCCGGGAAAACTTTCTGGTTGAGGGGCTTAAGTTAGTTTTCAAGGGAGTTGGGTGCTATACTCTAAACACCAAACTTTTTATATCTACGATCCGAAACAACCAACTTTACATAGGCCTATAATTCTCAAGTATTCAAAATACCATTCCAAAATCTCTGGTAAGGCCACTACTATCAACTAGTTAATTTGAAACATGGCTTTTGCCCAAGCTAAAGTTATTAGTCCACCATCATCTTCCCGGCATAAACTCTTTATCGTAGCATAATTCAATCTATCGGATACTCCTCAAACCTTTTAGGCATAGTCTTCCCAATACACTTTATCACAAAAATCGTAGTGGTCAACCAATTATTTCTTGATTAATTTATTCCCCAGATAGGCATATCTCAAATTATCTGACTCCTTCAGATTGCCATTTATCCACGATCATATCATCAAAGCTAAATAAAGCATCCAACAATCATGTGATCATACCATCAAGAATTGCCCCACTTTCTAACCAAATTCAAATTTTATCTCGACACTTTTGGGCCTCGATCTATTAATCAAAGATAAAAGATCTTTCTAAGAATAATCCAAACAGAGCGTGACAAGCTCTGAAAGCAACGGTCACCTAGAATGTCTTGCTACTAGACCAAGTCATATTGATTCCTAAAATCCGGTAAACATTCACTTATCCTCCACCAATTATTTCTTACGTACAACGATCTACTCATTTGCTAACTCATCTTTGACCACTTCCTATAATTCCATAAGAATTTAGTACAAGGGTCACTTGCCTAGGAATCACCCTAAACATTCCAACACCGGAGTATTCTTCTTAATTTACTTGCTTCTAACCAATCCAAACATCATTTTATCAGCAAGTGCTTCCTAAAAATCCAATAACCTTCACCTTTATTTCTAAACCTTAAATCAAGGGTCACGTCTTCTAGCTCCAGATAACCACCAGTGGTTGGGGACCACAACTAGTTAGCCCCAGAGTATTAATCAAATATATCATCTGTCCAAACCCTTTTAATTTATCGATCCACTCCAAGTTTTCACTTCTATTCTAAACCCCAAATTTTTAATATTACCAACATCATCCACCAAATTTGATCTCAACAATTAGATTCTTAAGGGATCCTTTTGACTAATAATCTTATAATCCAACACTCTTATATCCCCAAAATCTCCTTCTACCAACTAGTTTTGAGTCATCCTATGGCACCTCTTTCCTTTGCCTAGAAAAAGGCAGTTAGCAATTTTTGCAAAGTTTGGTTAGACGATAGATCAAAAGTTAGACAAACTATGTTAGTTATGTTAGTTTTCATATTCTTTTGTTAGTCCGACGGGATACGACCAATGTCATCTACCGTCGGGTCTTGAATCTTCATCTTTCTCGATGGCTTGATGTGGTTGTACAAAACAACGTATGAAGGCAGGTATCCGTCTTGCAGAAGATCGCAAAGTCTTGGGGTAGAGAGTATTCCATACCTTGCTTCTCTTACTAGGAGAAAATTTTCTGAAGGGTTTTTCCTAAGTCGGACTTTTGAGAGGGTACAAAAAGTACATCTATGGCCAACACGGCAAAAAGGTTTTTGCAAACAGTCTAAAATAAAGCAACAGATAAAAGTGTGGTTACTTTGGGTTCCCGACAAGACGGGTTTTGTGAAACACACCAGGAAAACAACACACATGAATGCCACACACAAGCAAGATCAATCAAGGCACTTTTAGCACCAACAGGCGTTTAATACCGTGGAAGATGGGTTTTGATCAAGTAAAACGAGCTTATCCTATTGATCCTATGGGTCTTTGTATCTCGAGGAATTTCTTCACCTTGTCCAAGTGGGAAACTTTGGCGGTGAAATTACTGCGATTTCGGAAGGTTGCACGGATCATCGGTCTTCGCATATAAATCGCCTTGCTGTTGAAGTCTTCGGGTTGCTAAGTGCCCAGGTCTAGTTTGGGGTGTCGTCAAGTATGTAAGTTTGAATGGAGGTAAGACAACAGATGGAAACATTTGATAAACCTTTAGACAAGAGATAAGGTTTAGAATAATTCGAGAAGGTGAAAAGAGTGGAAGCTACACTTAGGCTTCCTTAGATACAAGTAATTTTAGGTAGTAATATTTTTCTTTCCAAAATAATTCTCTCATATGGGCCTTGGTGAAACAGGGCTGTTGAAGTCTTCATTTTATCGCCTTAGTTTTCAGCTGGAATACTTGGGATTGTCGAGGTAGTAACTGAGTGGAATTGTCGATATTGAGTTGAGGTCTTCGAAGGTCTCTTGCTTTGTTGATATCGATAATTTGTTATTTACGGATCCATCACCTTGATATTGAATGTCGAGTATTTGGGATGGAAACTTCTTCTTGTGGTGCTAGCTAATTAGGTCTCACTTGGGTTCATCGTCAAGTATTTTGAACGGATAAGAGGGATTAGAGAAATCCTTGGAAAATCTTAAAATAGAGGGATGAGACTCAGAAATATTTGAGAAGATACGAAGAGTGGAAGTTATTTTTGGACTTCCTTGGAAAAATATATTTTTGGTATTAATAGATTTTTAATCAAATATTTCTTTACTAACGAACGTCCATGCTAACTAAGGTCTGTTACAGTCAGGATGGCTCTGATACCAAGTCTGTGAGGACCCCGGATTAACTATCCGAGATACTCGTTATGTTTCCTGCAACAATCCCATGATCAGTCTGTTGTTGCACATAACTCGAATTGGTATCACAGAACATCCATAAATACCGAATAAATATACTTACTTGATTAAAGTCATAACTTCAACAGGTACTTGCAGCGGAAATCACCAAACAGCGTGGGGCCCAAGTCATTTGCCTTAACCCTACAGGCAGCTGACTGGGAAGCGCCCTAGTTCGCATTGACATTATAGAAGTCTTCTTCTTCGAACTGTTCTTCTTCAAAATCTGGCTAAGACAATAGCCAGGGACGGAGCCAATATGAGTACATTTGAATGTACTCGCAAACTACCACCGAAATGAGCATGCACTACTCTTTTATTGTTTAAATAAAACTCCGTTTGCTTTGAAAACTCTATATCCTTGTTGAAAAGAGAAGGATATACTTTTGTTTATTAAAACTTTGTTTTGAAATCTCTATATCTTTCTTGAAAAAGAAAAGAAAGCTTTTAGAACTTTTCCCCATAAATCTGACTTTGTAAGAAAATCTCTTTAAAACTTTTCCCGAAAATACATCCCTGTTGAGCTAGGTAAGAAGTCTCTTTTATTAACATTTTCCCGGAAAAATCACCATTTGGTTTATTTCTCCAAAACTCCTCCTTTTTCGACCATAACCCTTCATGGTCATTCAATCCCACAACCTCATGTCGGCCCGTTGGCATAGTTGCATAAAACATTTTCACCTTTCAAAACATAAAACTTTCCACTTCTCGACCATAGCCCGTCATGGTCAAATCATTCTCCAGCAACCTCGTACCAGCCCGTCGGTAGAGTTGCGGATACAACACATCTCCATTTTATTTTCAATTATCAAAACTTTGCAAAACTTGCACATGGTCAGAGGACAGTCTCCCAATTGCCCATATCCGAGGACTCGGCTATTCGAATAGTTTTAACCCTCTGCAGAGGTAGCACGCTTTTCCCACACCCATCCGGTAACTCATCGTGTCAGCCACGTCTCGCCATACCAGGTGTATGCGAAGTTGAGCCACCGACCATAGCCTCTCATTTGCTCATGCTAGTGCAGGATCCTTCCCATATGACACTTTCCATCGACACCCAGTCCAGTTTCCCGTCAGAAACCCTAAGTGTGAGGACTCATAGTTTTGTCCGGCGGTTTATGGTGGAACCTTCTATCCTCCCCACCAACTTGTGTGAGGACCCGGGTCAGGGGGTAGGTCCTCGGACCATCCCCTCATGTATAACGGAGTCATCTCCGTCGATGAGGTATCCCATACTAATAGGAGCAAACTACATGACTACGCCTTTTCCCATATGTGGTAAATGTGGTCGCACAGGGTAAGATTGGTCGTCATAGTACAAAGACACAATGTGCATTTTTCATAAACATCTCCATTCTCCATTCCTCCAGTTCAACACCGACATCTCGGCATTCCATATCCACACACAAGTATTTTCAAAGGAGTTTTGAGTAAACAATATTTTTTTCCATCCTATAGTTTGAAAAAGAAATTCCAGCTAATATCTCCATATAGGGTGTCAAAATAATATACTTATAATTTGGAAAAGGGTTTTCAAAATCATAGTTTTTGTGGCAAACATCATATAAATAACTTTTGCTCTTTATAAGTAAAACATGTGAACCAAAATAGAGGTATATAATTGCAAGCTCAGAGGATAGCTTGCCTTGCTCGGCAAAGTGAACTTGGTCTTGATCTTCAGATTCAACGAATTCTCCTTCCTCAATAACTCCGTTCCAAGGTCCACTCCGGTAGCGTTTATGTCTAGCGTCGCAAACATGAGAATAACACCACTATCAATAAGCAAACCAAACCACAAGTGGCACACCGACAAGTAACCAACCGTAAGCGTCAATCTAATTGTTCGAGCAACAACGAGGGTTTACACTTACGAGGGCCTTATAAAGATCAGTAGTCTATCGCCTATACGCAAGCCAGGTACATCGATCACAAAACTATCTGAGGCGAAGGTTAACAACAAGTACCTCCTGTTGAACAGGAAATACTTCAGACAAAAGTTAGGTCACTAAACATTTTCTGTGAGTCAAAATATTATACCAAGTTAGGATATGATAAAGTGAAACACTAGGAACCTAGCAAAATTGGGTTTGCTCCAAAATTCGTTACAGATTAATTTATAAAATCCCTTTTTAATCTGCCCTTTTGTTAATTTGTTTTAAATTACATTACAAAATAATTTTCCATGTTTGGAAACAAGATGGAACATGAAGGTTATCATTTGCTGAACATTTTAAGAGGTCAAACTTAATTTTTGGATCATTATTTTTAAAGATATGAATTTTCCCAATTTGTTTTATATTCTGCCATTTTCTTTATTTTAATAAAACATTAAATAACATAATTTATTTGGATAGGTGAATTACACCAAAAGACAGGCTTTATTTTTCTGATCATTTTGGTATCTTATTTGTAATTTTTGGAAAAGTATTTAAAAAGATATGGATTTTACAAGTTTAAATTTGAATCTGTTCCTTTTAATTAAATCCAGTAATTCGTGCAAAACATTTTTCACCGAGGCAACGCCTACACACGGCCACTGGCCAGTGGGCCTGCGGCCACGCTGGCACTGACTGGGCGTGGGTGGAGCGGATGTGGCCTCCACGGTCGCTGACCGGTGGGGCCCGCCTGTCAGCGCGGAAAAGAAAGGAAAAAGGGGCAGCGCGCTTGCGTCTGTGGGGGTTCGAACTCTAGTCGCGCGCGAGCGCGGCACGGCACGGTACCACTGGGCTGGCTCGGTGCTGGTGTTAGTATACGGGCGCGCATCCTTTTGAGGTGACGACCGTGCACGGCGACGACGCGCATGGCCGCGGCGACCACCGGCGGCGAGGTGCACGGGCGCGACGTTCTACAGCGTACGGAGACCAAATAACGCTCGCACTCGACACGCACGAGCACGGGCTACTTAGTGGCGGCGTTATGGACCTAATGGTCGCCGGGAAGGGCTCTGGCGACGATGCCGTGCGGCGGCGAGCTACGGCTACGACGGACACGACGAACTACGACGAGCTGGGATGAACAGAGGTGTCCAGGAGAACCGCGTGCTCACCCTCGACGCGTAGGTGCGTTCCGTTGGTGCTGAGGTGGACGGGAACGGCGACGAGCTTGCTCGAAACGCGGCGGCCGGAGAGGAAGAAGACGGCGGCGATCTCGCAAACGGAGGCGCGCCGGCTCGATTCCTTGCACGGAGAGGAAGAGGGAGACGAGGCGGAGATGGTGGCGCGCTTCGATCTGCTCGGGGAGCTCTGTAACGGCGGCGTTGCTCGACGGCGAGCTCGGCCGAGGCGGCTAGGTTTTGGGTCGGGGAGAGGAGCAGAGAGAGAGGGAGCAAGCGAGTGAGGGGTGAGGGAGCAGAGGAGCGGCCCCGTGGTCTTCTTATCTCCTTCGACGCGGCAGGAGAGCGATAGTGGGGGTCCGGGCGGGCGGCGAGCGACGGGCGGTCGACACCGCGACGCGCACGGGCTGCTACAGGAGGACGACAGTAATTTTACCAAAAACCCCCTGGCTGCTTTCTTTTCCAGTTACATTTAGGTCCTTTTCTGTTTTCTTTTGTTTCCTTTTAAAACCAGTAGCTTTTAGATATTTAATTGAGGCAGTAAAACATTTTCAAAATTTCTGAAATTATTTGGGTAGGCTCCCCTTACCAAGTAGAGCCTCCACAAAAAATGGTTTTTCAAAATAAAATGTTTTGAACATAATTTGTTCCTAGAGTTTTAAATATGGCATTTTTGGATAAAATCAATTTGTCAAATCAAAAGTATCTTTGTAATTGGAAATTAGAAATTTTGAGGAGAGAGTAATGTGATGATGAGATGGTGATCCTCTCATTCTTGGATTTTATAAGATAAAGTAATTGTTACAACAAAATAGAGAATTAGGTAGAGAGGGAAGTTAAATAAGATCATTTCTTTTAATCAAGATTTTATTTTGAGGGTGTGAGTAATCTTAGAGGTCTTGTTTTATTTTCAAGTCACATTCCACTTTTGTGACCAGTGGGTTTCCAACTTAACCCTCAAGTATATTGGTGTAATTATTCACCCAAGCAATCAATAAAACAAGATTTAACAATCAATTCAACCATAAGTCCAATAAGCAGACAATCCCAACAAGATCAACATCACATCCAAGTTCACACAAATCAAACCACAAGATTCAATCATACCACCATTTCCACAATTTACAATACTATCTTATAAAAATGATCACACTTAATTATGACAAGATGAGGTTTAAAACTATCTCAACTCCACCTTTGTATTTTTGAAGAGGGTTTTGAGCCAGACAAAATATGTGGGGTAATATATTTCCCACTTGTGTTCTTTTTAAAAGGAAGTGATAATCAAAGTTTATAAAATGGGAGTTGCAAACAAATGCAAAATATCAAGGTTAAAAGATAGATAGGAGATAGCATATAGATCTCCACATTTTTGGGGAACACATAGTTCTAGAAATACTTTTACTTTCTCAAATAATGGGTATTAGTTTTGGGTGTTGCTAAACCAAGTATCATTGAAATGGAGCTGGCCAAAATAAGGATGGAAAAGATACATGGAATATTTTTCTTGTCATAACATGATCACCAAAGTGAAATATATTTTTATATTGGTTGGGTCTTATATTTACTAGTCAAAACACTTAAACAACAAGTCACCCAAGTTCAAACATAGCAATGGGAAGGAAAACACAATCATCAGTGAAACATTTCAAAAAGTTTTTGTTGGTTCTGAATTTTGGGTCTTGTAAAACTAAGTTTTTCTTGGTTCCAAAATTTGGGATGTGACAGATTCCTTGATTGCAGTCGCAACTCAGCCCCGTTTCGTATCCTCACCCTGTATATCTATACATCCAACGGCCGTCGTCTTTTGTGTACACAGCGGGTGTCCCGGCGGGTGGTTCTCCAGGGGGCAGGATGTCTCTATATACAAGAAGGAATGACTAAACGACCAGTCCTCATGCCCTTCTTCATCCTCTGCACAACGCAGGTAAGCCTGCTAACTACAAGAAAGTACATGAACTTTCTTTGGACCTGTTGTGTCAGTTCTTATAGATTGAACATAATTTCTTAAGTTTGTCGGCCTAAAAATTTGTAAAGATTGTCTTTTCCTTTTCTGGGATTCAACCGCGGATGACCGTTGTGGAGTGCGAGCACCGCTTTCTCTTGCAGGTGAAACATTAATGGTTTCGTGATGCAATGGAGAAAATTTATCACTAAGCGAGGGAAAGACAAAAAACAAATCAAGAGATAGGTTATTATCTCTGTTATCTGCATGCATATTTACTCCTTTTGTTTCAGGTTCTCGGTTTTGTTCGAGTTTGTACATCCATTGTTGCACATATTTAACTTTACTTAAAATTTATTTTTACTCCACGTGCCATAAAAATTTGTCATTGGCACTGCTTCTCTACAAATCTTATTCAATTTTATATCACCGCTACATAGGCATTGATATATCATTCGAAATTTATTTTGTTAAAAGTAAATGCCAAATATAAATGTTCTAAAAAAGTATTGAACTTTGATACAGCTCCTCCAAAGAAAATATTGTCATGCCGCAACAGAAGACCGAACTGACTTTTGCATGCATGATGCATGTATGAATTCGTGGTAAGCTGCATCCAAGCAAGGACAAGATGGAGAACCCAAGGAATACAAAATAACAACGTTTTGCATCTTAGTAGAGAAGATTTCTTACATGAAGGTGTAGTGGTGAGTAAAATCACTTAACTTCCATATGTATGTACTAAAACCATGTATATAGTTGTACATTTACACATCTAGCCGTGCAAATGCGCGGGCCACCCCGCTTGGTGAAACGTTAATTAAATTTAGTATATCTAAACCTTCTTATTTCTCTCCTACGCAACTGGTGCTTTTTTGTATAATATACAGATTAAGTTTTGGCCTAATTTGTACAACCACAAATAAATAATTTTGCACTTCCATTACTTATAGTTTGTTTTTTCTTTTGCAATATTCAACAACACAATTTAGATGGAGGAATCTAAACCATTTTAGCGTCTAAACTATTGCTCAAGAACTTCCTAGAATATTTGAGGAGGTATATACCTTAAGAGTTACGTTGTATGCAAGTTGATATCATAATTGTTGCGCATAGATGTAAGTTGCGGGATTCGACGAGCTCACGAAGCTATGGCCATCACGAGACATTACATTATTTATCAACACCATCCAAATACTTTCAAGATTAATGCAAATATCTTCAGAATTTACAGTGATCACAATAAAAAAAAGTACCTTTTATGAGCTGGTGTAGATGCGTGGTTCTACTACAAATATTTAGTATTCTGCATGTGCAGAACTCAGGTATGTCATGCGACATCTACTTCCCACAATATATATATGTTATAACTTGATTAGCATGTTTCAAAACTTAGTACACTGTCATGTAGTCTGAAAGTAGTACTTTCGGCTGCTCAATTGGTAAATGTTGATCTCTGTTACACAGATGAAAGACACTTTGTTTTTTCAAATGGTGCAAAACCCCAGCCATGTGTCAAAGACGCTATCTTAGATAAATATATGATGCATCGGGTGCATAGGAATGTTATCTTAGCAGAGTGCATTTTTTGTACACACAGATTAGTCCCTTCTCAAAATCATCAGCCTCTGTCTACCAATTAGACTTAAATCAGGGTGGGCTAAAATCTTCTTATGGTTAGTTCGTTAACACTTTTTTCTGCATATATATGATATGACAGTTGTGTCAATGAGAAACTAATCATTGAATGTTGATTGCATTTGCTTACAGGGAAAAACATTTGACATAATCGTTGATTACATAGAAAAACTAATCTTTCTATGTTCATGCCGAAAGAAAGATTATGCCGGAAGCATACTGAACCAGCTCTTTTGTAAGAAATAACTCGAGGGAGAGACAGTGTTCATAAAGGATCATAGGAATATTTGCTCCAGAATATAGAGGGTGACGCAATAGTGGTAATAAACATAGCTCCGATCAGTTTTTAAATTCAAGTGATAGTCCACTTTGTGTTGAAAATACATTAATTGTTAACACATTGACATAATCGTTTATTATTCTCTTCCTGAACCGTGACTACAAAATGAATATGATACCCACAATGGTTCTTTATTCCAAATATGTAAAGTGTGTTGGTTTATAAATACATTAATACCCCCATAGAGTCTATTTATATGAGATGCAATTAGTGTTGATTTAAAATAGGACAATAGGTGAACGAAGGTCATGAAGCTCGGAAATATTATTTTCCAAGCTAAATTACGTTCATAACTTATCTAGCCGCGCAATTGCGCGGGCCACCCAGCTAGTTCATAATAAGATACATGCAAATAATGCCACCTAATAGTTATGTCAATCATGAAAAGATACCAACACACTAATAATAAGCAACATGAAACATATCTATTAGCAGGATTGCAATGCTCATAGAAAGATATGATAAGGTGGTATCTCGCTTGCCCGTATTTGTACAGCAAAACATAAATGCCCAGGCACCTCTGAAGTTCATGGGAAGACTAGAAGTAAAGATTATCAAAGATAAAAGCATCAAAGGTATACCACAGTTAACCGTATTCTGGGATAAGCACATTACACTAAGAATGACTCAACATAAAAGTAAAAGATTGGCCCTTCGCAGAGGGAAGCAGGGATTATCATGTGCTAGAGCTTTTCATTTTTAAAACAAAAGTAAAATTTGCTTTGGGAGGTGGTTGTTCCTGTCAACGAATGGCAATAGAGTTCTTGTTATCTTCCATACTAAACAAGTTGAGAGCGGTTCCAAAATGTTGATATTAAGCATTTATATAATGCACTTTGTATATAGTTTGACACTCCCCCAACCTTTGCTTACACAAGCCATGGCTAACTGAATCCTCGGGTGCCTTCCAACGACCACTTACCATGGAGGAGTGTCTATTTAATTGTTTTTAGCTTTTTGCTGTTATAATGGACTAACCAGCTCTTTGCAAAATTAGTGACGAGCAGATGAAGCATGCAAGTCGGGGTACTTAATTTAGTATGGAAGATAACAAACCCAACTACTACTTCCTCATGAGCTAAAAACAGTGTCACAAAATGAGAAGTAATTTTGAAGGTTTTAAAGGTAGCACATGAAAATTTACTTGAATGGTTTGGAATGCCATGCATAGGTATTTATGGTGGACACTTTGGAATAACTTGGTTTTCAGGGATTTGGAAGCACGAGCAGCATTCCCGCTCAGTACAAGTGGAAGCTAGCAAAAGACTGGGAAGCGACAATCAAGAGAGCAATAACCGTCATAATCATGCTTGCGACAAAACAAAATTAACAGGGGCATAAAAATGGTACAAGTACTCTGAAGCAAAGTAAATCATCGAGGCTTAGCGACTTTTTGTTTTTCAGTCGTATGCATGCATGAGTATGTGCCAAGTTAATTCAAATGAATTATTCAGAGGAGGATACCACAATGTCATACCTATTTATGAATAGAACAATACAAGCAAATATTTATGACATGCTACTCATTATTAATGAATTGGAACTAATCATAAGAGAACATGAACTACTAAGCATCCATTAAATGACATATACCTCACATGAACCAACTAAGTATGCTCACATGGATGAGTATATGTACAAAAATGAAAACAAATAGAGTTCATACCAGCCTCTCACCCAACTCAAATTGTCGTAGATCGTCATTATTGCTTTTCACTTGTGTGGCTCGAAAAATATGAAATGAAAATCAAGCTCCAACCACCGGAGACTGCTGAACTCTACAGCAAACTTTACAAAACCGAAGAAGAACGACAAATATTTTTGGTGTTTTCAAATTTGAAATAGGAACAAAAGGGAACAAGCAAACAAAGCAAAATATTTTGGATTTTTGAATATCATACCGAAATTAAAAACTAAGCAAACTAATACTAAATACTAAAGAAAGAAATAAAGAGAAACAACAGAAATATTTTTGATCTTTTTGTGTTTTGGAAAACGGAAATAAACAACAAACAACAAAAAGAAAGGAAGAAAATCGAAACATGGATATACAAAGTACCGACATGATATGATATGTAGATGAGTGTGATGTCGGTATACCTCCCCCCAAGCTTAGGCTTTTGGCCTAAGTGGAGATCAACCCCAGCGAGGGTAAGGGTTCCATGCCGGTGGATCATACATGGCGTGATCGTAATCAGGCACCTGTGCAGAAGAAGAAGTTGAAGGCTCCGCATACCCAGAGTACTGATGTGAAGAGCCTGCTGCGTCGGATGACAGGTCGAGGGAATCCTCGGCCTCCTCCACGCCGTCCCCTGCGTGATGGCCGTGTCCCTCTATGTATGCATCGAATTCATCTTCTGTGACCGACCAACTCACCCTGGAATCAAGGTTAAACAAAACAGGTGCAGGCAATCCAACTATCCTCTCAGACTTAATCACTCTCCACTTTTTCTTGAAAAAGGTTATCTCATAGGATAGGCTATTCAAGTCAGACCAATTAGAAACAAAATCATGTTTAATCATGGAAGTGATATCAAGTTTCTCTATAGGGAGTTGAACATCAAGAGGGTGAGGTACTACACCATGCATGGCTAGCAAACGAGAGGCAATGAGACCCCCACAAATCCCACCTTTATCACGGTTAGTAGCAAGTCTAAAAGCTATCAAAGCACCCAGATTATAAGTTCTATCATGTTGCAATGCAGCAGCTAAGAAGACCAAGTCATGGATAGATAACTTATTTGCATGCTTCCTAGCAAGAACGCACTTGGTGATAAAGTAAGCAAAATATCGAATTGATGGGAGTTGAATACTTCGAATTTTACCACTCTCATCTGAGAAACTTCTCCCTTGACAGATCTCCTTGTATAGTTCCAAGAGTGGCGGTGGCAGCCCCCTTATCTTCCCTCGTGATCCCCATTGTGGCACCTTAATGGCTGTACAAAAGTCATCAAAGGGCAAGTCGACAGTTTTATTGTAAATTTTATATCGAACCATGGGGTTAGGTAGGGACCAATTGAACTCAAAATCCTGCACCACTGACATGGTTAGATTTGCATATTGGTAAGGTTCACCAACAACAAAATCTCCTAGCCCTGCATTAGAGATTAGAGTTTGAACATCCTGCAGAATTCCCGCACTTTTCATGAATTCGGTGCATGGGTAGTGTCGGGGGAATACTTTCTGGATTAACCCGCGGCCCAGTGCGGCTTACTTTACTCGCACGGACAAAAGCCCACATGGGATCAAGCCCAACATCGAACCGCCACAAGGAGATGGATCTAGAAGACATATCCTGGAGGACGTGAGGAGGAGTTAGTCTCCTAGTAGGTTCCAGATGATGAATTCCTTGTGGAGGAAGTTTCCTTTGTAACCTAGAGAACCTCTGTGTATATAAAGAGGACTCGCAGGATTTAGACGGGGTCAAGCTATCAAGCCCTTAAACCCTAGATCATATGGCGAGTACCAGATAGGATCGCCTCCATTGTAACACCTCGATTATCATATCAATACCAATCTAGGATAGGCAGGAAGTTGGTCTTTTACCTCACATTGAGGGGGCCAAACCTGGGTAAATCTGTGTTGATCTTTGTTCCTACGATCCCAAGCTCAGAGATGCTTGACTCGCGTAACCCACACCTACGAAGTCATCTATGACACCTGACGTGACAAACCCACGATAGTTGGCACCCACCATGGGGCCTGCGGTCAAGAGCATCACGTTCCGCGCAGGATCCATGAAGTGAGCTGAAGATCTTGTTGCTGGCCGTATCATCACAGTCAATGGCGCACCTCTCATCGACGATTCAAGCTGGGGGCCAGAAGCAGATTTCTTAGAGACCGGCCACGTCATCCCGTTTGGATCCATCAACATCTTCGTTGGCTTCATCGGTGGCAGGTCCATTAGCTTGGTCCAAGATGGTGACTCAGTAGAAGAAGTCGCCGATGATGGGGAAGAATCCATGGAAAGCATGGACTCGCAAGATTTTGGGTCTATTGTACTTGCCTTTGAAGAAAGTTGCTGGGGTTGCCCACCAGAAGTCGCATTATCACCAGATCGAGAGACGGCGCAAGTCGCGGTTTACACGAGCGGAGGAGCAGGTGCATCAGGAACTGCTGGAGAAGCCAAGGCATCAGCACCCCCAAGCAACCCACTTCTTGTCCCTGTGTCAGCCACGAACGCCGCCCTCCGTGCAACAGAAATTGAGGCCGCCAGGGCCGAGCTCCTGTATGAGGTTCGAAGGATGGAAGAAGAGCGCCGCATGTCGTGGGTTTGTCACGTCAGGTGTCATAGATGACTTCGTAGGTGTGGGATTATGCGAGTCAAGCATCTCCGAGCTTGGGATCGCAGGAACAAAGATCAACACAGATTTACCCAGGTTCGGCCCCCTCAATGTGAGGTAAAAGACCTACTTCCTGCCTACCCTAGATTGGTATTGATATGATAATCGAGGTGTTACAATGGAGGCGATCCGATCTGGTACTCGCCGTATGAGCTAGGGTTTAGGGCTTGATAGCTTGACCCTCTAAGTCCTGCGAGTCCTCTTTATATACACAGAGGCTCGCTAGGTTACAAAGGAAACTTCCCCACAAGGAATATGCCCACAGAGGCCTACTCGGAGACTACTTGGTCTTCACGTCCTCCGGGATATGTCTTCTAGATCTTTCTCCTTATGGCGGTTCAATATTGGGCTTGCTCCCAAGTGGGCCTTTGTCCGTGCGAGTAAGTAAGTCGCACTGGGCCGCGGGTTAATCCAGAAAGTATTCCCCCGACATTAGCCCCCAAGATTGGTTAGGACTTTACGGTGAGAATCCCTGGTTACTTGAGGTGTCTCTGAGCCGCACTGTGAGCGTTCTGACCAATCTCTGACTGATGCAATTCAGAGCCGCGACTTATCTGTGCGACTCATCCCCTTCTGGAAATTCTGTTTCCTTTAATTGCGGACCGTTGCTTGTTTTGCGGGCGCAAATTGTGCCGTTGGTTGCGAGCGCAGATGTGCCGTTAGTTGCGGGCCCCTTCAGTTATAAGCTGCGGCCACCTAGGTCATTATCCATTTGCCCTTGCAATCTTCTCATCCCTAGCCGCGCCGTCTTCTTCCTCGACCCGAGCCTAGTTCCCCAATCCAATCTCCCCCTCGCAATGGCGCCCAAGGCGAAGCCATCTGACGATAGGCGCAAATCTCCTGCAACTGGGAAGGATCCTGGGTAACGGAGGAAACTCTTGCGGATCTGGCCGAGGCTGGCTTCTTGCCGCCGAAGGAGGACGGCGTCTGGCGGGCGCCAGGCGATGAAATCGAGCCGCGCCCCAAGCCCAACGAGCTGGTGATGTTCGTGGAGCACGTGGAGCGTGGATTCACGCCGCCAGGTTCTCCCTTCTTCCGCAATTTGCTGCAACGCCTAGGCCTCCGTCTTCACGACATCGGGCCCAACTCAATGCTCCAGGTGAGCAATTTTCATGTGCTGTGCGAGGATTATCTTGGCATAGCCCCCAACATCGATCTATGGCTGGCCTCTTTCACCTGCAACAGCCAACTTGTCTCCAAGGGTGGCGCCTACGTTCAGGTCGGCGCCATCTCTCTTCAACGCCATAGGAACTCTTGCCTTCCCAAGCTAGCCCTGGCGAATCGACCCAGGGCTTGGCAAAAATCTTTCTTCTATTGCCAAGATACTTCACCGGAGGGCGAAACTCGCCTTCCCTCCTGGTCTAACACCCTCTTCGTGCCTACCGAGGCACTGAAATCAAAACCCCGCGACTCGTCCATGTCCTTCATCAATGAGTCGCTGATCAAAGTCCGCGCCTTAATAGGTCATGGTCTTACTGGCCTTGATCTTCTCTCTTGCTGGACCAAATGGCGCATTCAGCCCGTGAGTCCACGACAGCGATCCTTCCTTGAGTGCACAGGCACCTCTGCTGACGTTGATCGTATCAAGGCTTCGGACTGGAGGCCTGAGGATTGGGTGGAATTTGTCACCCGCGTGACTGAGGAGAAGGACATCTCCTTCGATAAGGTGGGGCTTGCCCCTTTCAGTGTTAACAACAAGCCTTTTGAGGTAACTCCTCTTCTCTGTCTTTTCGCCTTCGTAGTTGAGTCGCATTCCTTTTCTTAATACTGCAACTTATATCTCCCTGATCCAGGCTGATGAGAACTACTGGTCGCTGCCTGCGACCGTCGCCGGCACTGCTGCTCCCAAGCGTGCCGCACGAAAGAAGTTGCTGCCCACTCTAGAGGGCAGCGAGACTGCTGATATCCCTTCTGTTGCTTCTGCGGCCTCAGATGGTGAAGAGACTGAACTGGACGAGGATGACAGTCCAGTGCCAGCCGCGAGTTCTGTTGCCGCGGCTGGACCAACTCCCCGTAGAGCCTCCAAGAGGCTATCTCGTGAAACCAGAGGTTGATGCTCTGGAAAACCCTGAGGCCACGAAGCGTCGCAAACCTGCTACGGGCGCGACCTCCTCCGTTGCCAGGCGTGCTTTCAAAGCCACCGCCTCTGCTGAAGAAGACATGGGTCCCCACTCTGGTAATTTCTGTTGTCTTGTCATCTTGAATGCTTATTCTTTTTCCTCTACTGACACGCAAAACTTCTGCTCGTAGATTCTGGGACCCAAGGCCTGTCCTCACCGTCAAGCGGTGAACTTATGGCCTTTGTGAAGATGGCTCCAGAGTTAGTAACTTTTCCCTGTGCTTATAATACTTTTATTCTGGCTTATGTGCTTCTTCTTCACACAATGCCCTTGCTTTTTTCAGAAGTGCGGCTAAACCCGCGACTGAGCCTGGAACCGCGGTTGAGCCGCATTTATCACCTGCGGCTCATACCGCCATGGTAGAGGGCGTGGCCACCACTGATGACCTGGCCACGGTCCCTGTTCTTGACACAGCCACCCAAGAGGTGGCTCTGGAGGATAGAACGGATCCCCTTATGATCCAGGACGTGGAGAAGGTCAACCCCTCCTCCATAGATGTAATGGCCAAGGATGCTGATACGCCAGTGGTTGAGTCGCCAGTGGCGGACAGCCTGCGGTCGCCAATTCTGCATGCTGAGGTTGCTTCTTCCTCCTCCACAAGCCGCGCTGAGAGACTGTCAGAGGCTATCATTGCCTCAAATGACAAGCAAGCCATGGAGCTCCGCAAGGCACTATCTGACCTGTCTGCGGCTTATAAGGTAAACTTCTATCTCCAGTTATCTGTCTCTAGCCCCCAAGGATCAAGTTTCTTCTTTGACTGTAAAGGGAGACTTGATGCTTCTCTTTTAGCTGTTGATATATACTTACTAACTGATGTACCCTTCGTAGGAGGAACTAAGCTCCATAACGCTGCCAAACTTGCCTTGGAAAAGCAGCTGGGGATACTCCCTCTGAACTGGAGAGGCTGCGCGAGCTCCTTGGCCAGCGTGACGCTGAGCTGAAGAAAGGGAAACCAGGATGGGCGAGCTATCTGATGAAAGCTTCAAGTTATCTGAGCAAGCCAAAGCCACCGAGCTGCGGCTTAAAACTGTTGAAGAGAAGTTCCAAGAGAGGGTCCAGCAGCTGGAGCTCCAAGTCAGTGCTCAAAAGACGCCATTGCTGATGTCAATGAGGACGCAAGGCTTAAGGCTGTTTCCATTGGCGAGCTTGAGAAAAAGTTGAAGAAAGTTTCTGATGCCCATAACCTCGTCCACGCCAAAGTGTGCATCATGACTCAAGAATTAACTGGTATGTGTTGCGACTCAATCTGCATCTTTTTTCTACTATCTTTGCCTGTATGTTGTAAGCTGACGGAGACATGCCTCTATGTAGGTGAAGATGCCAAGGAGCAGCGCGGCAGTACTCAAGAGCAGCTGGAGTATATCCGCGATTTTTCGCGAAGGACTTGTGACGCCATGAAATCACTGTCTAAGTGCCTGCTGCCGACCAAGCCAGTCCCTGGTGATTCTGAAGGGCTGCTGAAAAGACTGCTTAGGGCGCCTCAGTTCTTTTTGGACTGGAAGGAGTCCTCAGCTCGCACCGGCGCGGCTCATGTTCTTGCTTTGGCCAAGACGTACTATCCTTCTTTTGATGCTGCCAAGGTTGCAAAAGGTAGGCCCTCGAAGAAGGTGGATGGCACCGAACTGACGGCCTCAGAATATGCGACGACTTGGAAGGATATGCGCGGCCACGCGACTGAACTGGTGGAGGGGATAGATCTTGCGACCTATATGGGCAAGTATAATCAGATGGAAGCAGATGGGAGAAGTTACCCGCTCCGTCATCCAGCGCGGTGATTCCGCAGGAAAAGAACCCCTCTCCAGGCGTATCCAGCTCTGCAGCCCCCAAGCCCGCGACTGAAGAGCCCTCCAGCGAGCCTGCGATTGCTCCTTCTGGCAAGCTTGGTAAGCCGCCTGTTCCTCCTTCCCACCGGCCAAAAGCTGCGCACAAGTGAAGAAGAGAAAACAATGGTTTGATGATCTTGGCCCTTAGCGGTCTGTAATAATTGTTAGAATTTATGTGTCATAAGACAATATTATGGTTTGCTTAAGTACTCTTGGCAGTACATGTTTCGACCAATAGGCTGGTCCTTATGATTTGTCTCGGTTTTTCCTCACTTAGGCCCTTGCGCGGCTCAGTATTTCCCAGGTAAAAAGTGCGTGTTCAGGGTCGAGAGCGGCCATGATAGGCAATCAAACTCGATTGACGCCGCACCCCCAGTACTTTGGCCGCATAGTGCAAGTCGCATCCAAGAGAGGTTGAGTATAATCACGATAAATGCCACTTGTTTGGCGATCCCAAGGAATAGGCCGCGCTAAAAAGCTGCCGCACCCCCAAGGGACCAATGATTAAAAAATAAAAGACTCACAGCTCAATTGGTAGTTTGAGATGCTTTATTTCAGAATCATTATATGATACATAGGGTCGGTCGCGCCTAGGTGGCGACCAGAAGTGATGCTTGGGTCGGTTGCGCCTAGGTGGCAACCAGAGATGTTACATGGGTCGGTCGCGCCTGAGTGGCGACCAGAATTGGGTCGGTTGCGCCTAGGTGGCAACCAGAGATGTTACATGGGTCGGTCGCGCCTGAGTGGCGACCAGAATTGGGTCGGTTGCGCCTAGGTGGCAACCAGAGATGTTACATGGGTCGGTCGCGCCTGAGTGGCGACCAGAATTGGGTCGGTTGCGCCTAGGTGGCAACCAGAGATGTTACATGGGTCGGTCGCGCCTGAGTGGCGACCAGAATTGGGTCGATCGCCTAGGTGGCAACCAGAATTGTTCATTGGGTCGGTCGCGCCTGAGTGGCGACCAGAATGGGTCGATCGCGCCTAGTGGCGATCAGAATTGAATTTTTAGCCCTGAGTGGCCAGCTTGATGATGTAAACTCTTAATAATTTTGCTGCGACTGCTGATGGCAACTCGCGATGCCTGGGATGTGTCCTTATTGGCAATGGCTTAGCCTTTGACTTCCTTGCCTCCCTTGCGGCCGTAATCTGAAGTCGCAAGTCAGGCAGGTGCCTCTTGGCCTTCACGATGTCATCAAAATTCTCCTGCGACTCGCACATGGTGCGCTTTCTGCGATGCAAGCTGCTCTGGCTATGGCCTTGTCGCCCTTCGCATTCTTGAGCTATTCTTTTGTCGCCATTGATGGTGATGACTCCCTAGGGCCTGGTATTTTAAGCTTTAGGTACACATAGCACGGCCTAGCCATAAACTTTGCGAATGCTTCTCTGCCAAACAGCGCATGATATGGGCTCTGGAAATCTACAACCTCGAACCAAATGTACTCGCTCCTGAAGTTGCTTTGTGTCCCAAAGGCGACCTCCAAGTTAACTCGCCCCAATGGCTGAGCTGATATGCCTGGCACGACACCATGAAACGTTGTTCTTGATGGGTGTAGCTGCTTTTCTTGAAGGTTCATTCTTTTGAAAGGTTCATAGTATAATATATTGATGCTGCTGCCTCCATCCATCAGTACTTTGCTCAACTTGTACCTGCGACTTGAGGGGCAACCACCAGCGCGAGTTTTCCCTCTTCATTTATTCTCCTGGGTGATCCTCGCGGCTCCAAACTACTGGTTGCTCGGACCACTTTAGCCACTGTGGGACGGCTGGTACTATGGCGTTAACAGCCTGATTGCGTCGTCGCACTTTTGTTCCCTCCTTGAAGTATTCACCACAATGGTATGATACTGACCCAACTGTTTTGGGAACTGTGGCTGATCTGGCTGCGGATTTGGGACGGCGTTGTTGCTGTTGTTGCCTCCGCCATGTTTACCTTCCTCGTTGTTTTGATGATTGAAGTTTGTGTTGAGTGGCTGTCCATCCTTCCACTTTTTGTAATGATAACACTGTGCCTTCGTGTGGTTGGGTGGTTTCCCATCTTTTCCTATATGGATGTCGCAGGGGCGGTTGAAAACCTCTTCCAAATTAACTGGGTGAAAATTCCTTCCTCTGCTGCTGCTTTGTTTGTAACGAGTATTCGTATTTGCGACTAACCCTGAGTTTCCTTCCTCGTTTTTGCGCTTGTTATAACTCGCATTGGCATTGCTAGCTTGCTGTTGTTGAGGCTTGCTACTGGCCTTCTTTCCCTTGCCAGTGTTTTCCTCTTCCTCCATCAGATGCGTCCCTGGTTTTATCCGAGCTAGCATACTTGTTGGCCGCCGCCATTACCTCGCTTAGGCTCTTGACTTTATCCTTCATGCGACCTAGTTTGTGGACTAGCGGCTCAAATTTGCAATTTTTCTCCATGACAAGGACTGCTGAACTGGGTGGTATGTTGTCTGAGGAATGTATGATCTCTGCGACCCTTCTCATCCAGTGGCGACTCGACTCGCCTTCCTTCTGTACACAACGCTCAAGGTCCTCTATGCTGCAGAGTCGCTTGCATGTTCCTTGGAAATTCTTGATAAAAGCTTCCTTCATCTCATCCCAAGAGTTTATTGAATTTGGTGGCAAATTTTGTAGCCATATGTGGGCTGCGCCTTCTAACATCATGTTTAGGTAACGTGCGCAGATCTCTTCGGATGCATTTAGGATGCTCATGCCCATCTCGTAATTGTTGAGCCAAGTAACAGGGTCCATGCTGGCGTTGTAGTTGGCGACCTTGCGAGGCCTTTGAAATCTGCAGGAAACGGTTCAGACCTGATTCTTTCGCTGAAACAGACTGGGCCTTTGAGTCGCGACGATAGGTTGGACGAAGCTGGCCTTCCTATTGGATTAGCCGCGTGCGGGCTGCACAATCTCTGTGGGTTGAATTTGCTGAGGTTGATTTTGAGCCGCAGGTTGATCTTCCCTTCGTCGCCTAGCCGAACTCGAGGTCGCAACGTGTGGCGACTCCGCGTGGATGCTTCTCTCCGCCGTTGTTCTGCTATTGTAAGGGGAGGAGTGCAGCCGTCCTGCGTGTTCGGACATATTCGCCTGCTGTATTACTGCTGTGCTCAGCATCTCAATGGCGCGCCGTGCCTCTCTGTCCATTGGCGTGTTTCCTGCTGGCGCTAATCTGGCCAAGATGTTTGTGGCCGCAAAGAGATTCTCCACAGGGCTAACATAATGCCCTGCGGCGTGTGGAACCTTTGAGGTGCTGTGGCGATTGCTGAGCAAAGGTTGGCTGCGTCAATGGCGGGGGCATCATGGCCCTGTTGTTAGCCTATACTATGGCCCTTGATCCAGGTATCTCTGCTACTCTCGGTGCTGTGAAAGATGGAACCGCTGGTACGATTGATGGTACAGCGAGTGCTTGAACCGCGGGCGCAGCTAACGGGGCCACGGACCGCATAACCATGGCAGATGGTGCCACGCATGCGGGTACCGCGACTGAAGGTTGTGCGACCCCTGACCATGCGACCGGGTGTGCCGTGTTAGTGGCGACTGATGGAATAGTGTTGGCGGCGGCTGACGGGACCGCAATTGCTGGTTCAGTGGTAGGTGATTGGAACAGCTCCATAGGGTTTACTGTTCCTGGCTGCAGGCGACTCGCGTGGCGTCTGTGTGGCAAGGTGGCCTGTATTCCTTGCATAGTATTGGTTTCCTCGATGAGTCGCAGTTGCTCCTGTTGGAGACGCTGTTCCTCACGCGCCAGCCTGGCTCTCTCATCTGCGATCTCTGGACTTCATCATATAGCCCGATCCTGGTAGCCTCCAATTCTGTCACCCTAGCAGCCGCGTTAACCGCAGATATTGGTGTAAACAACACGCTTCCCTGTAGCGGTGTGTCCGTTGTGCTGGGGATTACCCTTGACCCTGATTCCGCAGGCGCGACTCCAGGTGGGTTTCTCTGTTTGCGACTCCTGAGGCCGCGACTCCTGGCGTCATCGCAGCGGATGCCGCGACTCCTGGCGTCATCGCAGCGGATGCCGCGACTCCTGATGCGTCTAGCGCGGCTTGTTCTGCTGCTTCCGGCGGTGTGGGGGCTAAGCTGCCTGGTGGCATGCCCAGCCCTTCGTCTGCTTCTGTGGTCCTGTAGACCCCTTCCACGTGCCGATCTTCTACAGAGGGCGAGCCACTATCCACAGGGTCTCCGCATAGCCTTTCCTCAAGGATGTACTCAATGGATTGGCCTTCTTCGTCTTCGAGAGGCAGCGACTCGTGGTTGATAGATTCTTCTTCTTGGTCCACTGTTACCGCGACTCCTTCTTCTGAATCGCCATGTTGCAATGGATCTTCCGACTCGCCGCCAATGAAGCCGACGAAGACGTTGATGGATCCAAAGGGGATGACGTGGCCGGTCTCCAAGTAATCTGCTTCCGGCCCCCAGCTTGAATTGTCGATGAGGGGTGTGCCATTGACCATGATGATATGGCCAACAACAAGATCTTCAGCTCCCTTCATGGATCCTGCGCGGAACGTGACGCTCTTGACCGCAGGCCCCACGGTGGGCGCCAACTGTCGTGGGTTTTTCACGTCAGGTGTCATAGATGACTTCGTAGGTGTGGGATTATGCGAGTCAAGCATCTCCGAGCTTGGGATCGCAGGAACAAAGATCAACACAGATTTACCCAGGTTCGGCCCCCTCAATGTGAGGTAAAAGACCTACTTCCTGCCTACCCTAGATTGGTATCTATTATATAATTAAAACACAAGACAAACAACGGTCAGGATTCATCTATTTTACGTTAGAGCATATCAAGGGTGGAGATTGGCCACGTATATATATCTCACGTCGGAAGGAAAAAAATACTAGCCCGCAGGCAGGTACACCAGGCCGACTCATATCCAGTTTTTATTGAGATATGGACTCCGCAGTTTGCATGAGACATGGAATCTGTGCGTGTCTGGATAGAAATTCAAAGACACGCAGGTCACAGGATCAAAACTAATTACGAGGGCAAGACGATTTTCTCTCGCCGGAGAGCATTGGGCGTCATAGATCGTTATTGTGCGCCTTTGGCAGGATAGGACCTGATGGTCGTCAGATCGACGGCGTGGCGGCGCGCCTTTGGCAGGATAGAACCGGACGGTCATCAGATCGACGGCATGGCTGCGGGCGCGGTAACTATACTGGTGGTGGCAGCTCGAGGTTTCGGTGGCTGCCTGAATTTAAGGAAACCGAGCTTCATATCGTTTCAGGCGGCGTTGATGGAGTACAGGACTTCCCCAGAATTTCTCCTCTTGGATCATGGACACACACGTTTAATCAAATACTTAAAGTGCAGAGATTGCTTCACCTGCAAGGCCATGGAGAACATGATCGCAATCTGATTGATTGCCGTGGCCATGCAGGCTGCCACGAAGTTCGTGCTGCTGGTCAAACTCGAGACCGACGAGGATCATACACTTAGTAAGTCAACCCCGTTCTGTCAAATTCAGACTCACAGTCGACATACCCACGAGATCGATTGATATGTAGTTCGTCAGAGTTGATATCTGCTTCTATAAAACAGGCCACGATTGGAGTCCACGAGTCCTGCGTTGAAGTTCAGAGTACTGGACAATGTGCCACGAAGCATGCTTCCCATGTCTTTTCAATTGATTGGCTTAATTTGGTCTGAACTGATGGTGTACGCAAGCAACTTTGCGACATTACACGCTGCACGTCTCCACTAGGGCTTCCTCGACTGATAGTCCTATCCCTGCGATAATTTTCGACGGTAATATTTTCCATGGGTGCAAACATCTGGTAGCTAGCTGAAGAAGAAACCACAGAAGGAGTGAAGGACCCTCTTACGCCGTGCACTGGTCGGCATGGCCGCGCTGGCAAGTTGCCCGCTCCTGAACTTCTCCAGCAGCGGCATGCCCGGGCCGACGCCGCCTCCCGCACCACGCGTTGATGTGCACCGCCCCAGCGTCGTGGCCCTGCGACATTCGTATGAACCAACGGAAACGACCCTTTGACATCGCGAATTCGCGATCATGCTGCCGCATCGACGACGCTTCCGTTATCTACTTATCTTGCCAGCGGCATATATATCGGCGTTTCTTCAACTACACCATCAATTTGGCACAATATGCAAGTGGAGGACGTTTCTTTGAGGACCTGGCCACCGTAAGGAGGAAGATCTCAAGGAACACACCACAATAGAGTAATGGTGTCGACTCAACGCGCATGCCAGGCGGAGGTGAGATTGCTCTCTCAGCCAAATCTTTTCTAAACACGCAAGAAAGGGAAATATGGGCGACTGTCTGCTACATCCGGCACCAGGCAGACCTCCACGGAAGCCTAGACCCAACAACTATTGGCAGCCCATCTAATGCATGCATCATGCAAGGTTTATAAGAGGTACTCCGTATTAATGTTATTGGCAGCCTAGACACAACAACAAGGAGTAATAAGCTTTGCCAGTTTCAATCGGCTAGCATACATGGTTACGTTCTAATGCTTCATTCGGTTTTTTTTTTTGGAAAGGGCATTATTTATTTATTTATTTGCTTTTTGCAGGGATGACTACGTATCCCTATGGAAGCGAAACTATAAGATGAAGGCATGTGCTTATGATTTATTTCTCCCGGTATCTATGTTGTTAGGTTACAGACAACTAAATTGGTGTGAGGTTTTTGTTCACTAAGTCTGGTTAGTGTAAATAAAATAGATGTTATTCTAAAACCCCGTATTGATGGTATTATGGCTTTGTAGCTGCCCAAAATATATCCGTGTAGGAAATCCCTTATGTGAAGAATGTCCGCTTCACGTCAAGAAAAAAAGAATGTCCGCTACCTCTGATCTTCTTGGCGAGAAAGCATAAAATCGTTGGTGTTTCTTCTTGCCATCCACTAAAGCTTCCATACAACCTTTGTTTAGATATTTTATCTGTTCTTTATTTTTTGCATTTGTTATGGCCTTCTCGATAATTGTTTGTGGAATACATGACAGTAGGATACAGTAAAATCTTGGGCAAATGTCTGGTAACTTCTACGGCTTGCATGTTTGTATTTTCCCTGTATAGTAGGTCCTATGTTTGTAAATCTGTAGTTAAATAATGATATGCATGTTTATTTGTATACTCAATTCTCATGTAAACACTAGAAAAGGGTCAGAGTGAAAAAAAAATGTTGAGATTTTTCTTTAAAAAGTGCATTATTTTAAAAATATACCATTATATAATTGCCATATATTTTCCAAAATATGTTTAGTAATCGTATCTCTTAACAATAAATGGGGTATATTATGGCTCGCTACAATATTTCATGACGCGTACATACATATTTAAAATAGTTTTATACGTTATCTACTTTAACCTTTAGGGATGCGCGAATTTTTAAATAGGATGTACTTCAAATAGGATAGAAGAGACATACATTCTGGAAAACACTTGAAATGTTATGATGCATATATACGTGCTTCGAATTCAAGTGTAGAAGAGATATGCTAAGATTTTAAGAGTGTTCATTGAGGTAGAACTTCATTATGAGCATACGAGAAGGATTGAAACATGTGCATTTATGCGTACAAACTTTATTCATTAGTTCAGGCGAATGAACAAGAATGATCAAAATAATCTTTCTTCGTGTTATTAAACATGGCAGATCATTCCACGTGTAATTCTACACAGTTGATTACTTGCAAGAGTGTAGTAGAGTAAACGAGTCAACTTAATAGTACAGTATGATCAATGGTATAAATAATAAAACTTGGAATGCTAAACAATGAATTAGTTACTTGGTAATTGCAACAGATTTATCACCTGGAACGTGGAAGTATAAAAAAGCTCTACAAATTCAATATATTAGTTCTTATATAGATTTTGGTTTATTATTTCTGTTTGATTTCTAAAAAGTGAAATCAATTAGAAAAAGTTAAATCATATATCAAGATTCAAAATATATATGTGCTAGCCGCGCAATTGCGTGGGCCATCAAGCTAGTTGATATGATAATAGAGGTGTTACAATGGAGGCGATCCGATCTGGTACTCGCCGTATGAGCTAGGGTTTAGGGCTTGATAGCTTGACCCGTTCTAAGTCCTGCGAGTCCTCTTTATATACACAAAGGCTCGCTAGGTTACAAAGGAAACTTTCCCCACAAGGAATATGCCCACAGAGGCCTACTCGGAGACTACTTGGTCTTCACGTCCTCCGGGATATGTCTTCTAGAACTTTCCCCTTATGGCGGTTCAATATTAGGCTTGCTCCCAAGTGGGCCTTTGTCCGTGCGAGTAAAGTAAGTCGCACTGGGCGGCGGGTTAATCCAGAAAGTATTCCCCCGACACCGCAGGCTCGATCAGATAAACCAAGGAATCCAACAGGAATGGCAAAGAGTAGCCGCGCTGGCTGCGACTCAACGACAGGTTGACTCGCAAACACAACTGCGCGCGACTCAACCAACAGTGGAAATCTCGCTTACTCCAGCCGCGGGGGCGAGAATCCAGACAGTTGCGGAAGGATGGGGACCAACAAATCAAGAGACCCAGCAACAACCAAGGAGGTTTCACACCCCGCAGGGCCATTACCAAAACCCTGTCGATAATATGTATGCTGCGGCTAATATCTTGACTCAGATGGTACCAACAGGCGATGACCCGGCCAATGCTGAGGCACGGCGCGCGATTCAGATGCTAAGTACAGCAGTCCTGCAACAAGCCAATAGGGCAGAAGCCGGAAGACAGCTACCCCTCGTACCAGCCAATCACAGGATTGCAGCAGAAAGAAGCGTCCAAAGCAGGCCACCAGAGAACATATCAGGAGTCGCACAGAGGCAGTAGGAGCAAGTCGCAGAAGCGCAGCGAATATGCCAGTGATGCAAATGCGGCCCGCAGAAGTCAACAATCCAACAGGCACATCCACAACCCTGTCCTCGTGGCTCAAGGGCCCAACATGTTTTGCTGAAAGGATCAGATTGGAACCTTTTCCTGAAGATTTCAAAGGGCCACGCAAGGTGGCGAACTATAACGCCAGCATGGATCCAACCAGCTGGCTGAACAATTACGAGATGAAGATGAGCATTTTGAATGCCTCAGAGGAAATATGTGCAAGGTACCTCAACATGATGTTAGAAGGTGCAGCGCACATATGGCTGCAAAATTTGCCTCCCAACTCTATAAATACTTGGGAAGAACTGAAGGATGCTTTCGTTAAGAACTTCCAAGGAACTTGCAAACGACTCTGCAATATAGAAGATCTCGAGCGTTGTGTCCAGAAGGAAGGCGAGTCAAGTCGCCATTGGATGAAAATGGTGGCAGAAATATTACACTCCTCAGACAATATACCACCAAGCTCAGTCGTCCTGGTAATGGAGAAAAACTGCAAGTTTGAGCCACTGATTCATAAGCTGGGTTGCATGAAAGATAAAGTCAAGAGCCTCAGCGAGGTAATGGCTGCGGCTAACAAATATGCCGGCTCGGATAAAACCAGAGACGCGTCAGACGGAGAAGAAGAGGAGGTTGCTGCCAAAGGAAAGAAAAACTCCAACAAGCCCCAGCAACAGCAGCAAACAAGCCACAACAACGCGAATCAAAACAAACGCAAAAACGAAGATGGTCACTCAGGGCTCATCGCCAATACGCGTGGAGGATTCAGAGGCCAGCGGGGAAGGGGCCGAGGATACGGCTCCCGTCCAATCAATATGGAAGAAGTTTTTAATCGGCCGTGCGACCTTCATGCAACAGGTGATGGACGGCCAGCGGACCACACCAAGGCACAATACAGCTATTACAAGAAGTGGAAAGAAGAAAGCCAGCACAGCAGGGGAAATTCCCACAAAGGAAACCCCGGTACGGCTCATGATGCAAAGGTTGGGCAGCACAACACGAGCGACCCCAGGCAAACGGGGCAGTATCACACAATAGTTATCGACACCTCCAAAAGGGAAGAGAAATTGAGTCGCAGGAGTCAACAGGTGAACACCGTGATACCAGCAACGCCCAATTGGCTAAGGTGGTCTGAGCACACAGTAACTTGGAGTCGCGACGATCACCCACCACAAGTACGGGAACCTGGCAAGTTGGCGCTGGTCGTGGCACCATACGTAGCAGGATACAAGCTGACCAAAGTGCTTATGGATGGAGGAACCAACAGGCGATTCAGACTTGGTGGCACAGCAGGTCTCTGGAACGTGGGACAACAAGGATGCGAATATGGCTGCATACAGAAGAGAGGTGGACAGAATTGCTGGACACTTCACGGGATACCAAGTTGAACATATTGATCGGAGACAAAACGAAGCTGCAGATGCCCTGTCTCGACTTGGATCCAATAGACAGTCAGTCCCACCCAATGTTTTCCTAGATGAACTGCATAATCCATCAGTCAAACCTCCAGCAGAGATTGACATTGTAGAGCCAAAAGACGATTCAACTTTAGTCGCAGCCCTGCATGAACAACCAGGATGGACAGAGCCATGCATGGCATATTTAAGTCGCGGAGTGCTGCCAGACGATGAGATTGAGGTGCGCAAAATCATACGGCGATCCAAGGCCTATAAAATTATCAACAACGAATTATACAAGCGCAGCGTGTCAGGAGCATTTCAAAGATGTGTCTCACCAGAAGAAGGACGAAAAATCTTGCACAAAATTCATTCAGGCGATTGTGGCCATCATGCTTCGTCAAGATCTTTGGTGGCAAAGGCGTTCCGACATGGATTCTTCTGGTTAACAGCATTAGCAGATGCAAAGCAAATTGTCAGAGTGTGCGACGGATGTCAAAGATACGCTAGGCAAGATCATATGCCAGCTCAAGCACTTCGCACAATACCCATCACATGGCCTTTTGCCGTATGGGGTTTTGACATGGTAGGGCCCTTCAGACGGTCTTCAAATGGAAAAACTCACCTCCTGGTCATGGTGGATAAGTTCACAAAGTGGATAGAAGCAGAACCTGTGGGAGATTGCGAGGCTGAAACAGCAGTCAAGTTCTTGAAGAAGGTCATATTCCGCTTTGGGTACCCCCATACTATCATTACAGACAACGGGAGCAACACCTCTGAAGGAGCTACACAGATATTTTACGCAAACAATGGGATAAGGTTGGACCTCACGTCAGTAGCACACCCGCAGAGCAATGGACAAGCTGAGCGAGCTAACCAGGAAATTCTCCATGGAATTAAGCCGCGCCTTATTGAAAAGGTTGAAGCATCTCCAGGATGTTGGGTGGAGGAATTGCCAGCAGTACTGTGGAGATTAAGAACAACCCCTAACAGATCCACAGGGTTTACACCATATTTTATGGTTTATGGAGCATAAGCAGTCATGCCCAGCGACATCATACACGATTCACCAAGTGTTGCGGCTTACATCGAGACAAATAATGAGATAGCTCGGCAAGACTCGGTGGACACATTAGACGAGGTTAGAGACTTGGCATCATCAAGGTCAGCGGTATATCAACAAGACTTGCGACGCTATCATGCCAGACGCATCAGAACCCGCACCTTTCAAGAAGGCGACCTAGTACTGCGACTTAAACAAGATACCAAGGGAATGCATAAGCTGTCCTCTCCATGGGAAGGACCCTACATCATCAACAAGAAGCTAAACAATGGATCGTACTATCTGCTGGATGTAAGGGAAGAAAGCAGCGAACGCCATGATTTTGAGGATCGTCTCGAGGCACCTCACCCTTGGAACGTCGCACACCTGCGAACGTACTATACATAAGAAAAGGCTAATTAGAGCCAAGCATCATCCTTTGCAGCTTTACAACTGAGTATCATCACAGCCACTCAGGGCTAGAACTTCAATTTTGGTCGCCACCTAGGTGAAAGAACGAGGATGTCGCCTAGAGGGGGGGGGGCTGAATAGGCGTTTTAAAATAATTACGGTTTAGGCTTGAATAAAAGCGGAATAAAACTAGCGTTTAATTTATCAAGCACAAAACCTAAACAAGCTAGGTTCACCTATGTGCACCAACAACTTATGCTAAGCAAGATTAACAAGTATGTGATAGCAATATAGATAACTTCAAGCTCGATGGCTATCACAAAGGTAAATGCATAAGTAAAGGTTTGGGTATAGAAGTAACCGCAAAGTGGAGACGAGGAGATGTTTCCCGTAGTTCCTTCCCAATGGAAGTACGTCTATGTTGGAGGGGTGTGGAGCCTCCTACGCACTCCAATAGCACCGATGTGCCCACCCTATTCTCCGTGAGCTTCACCCGTGAGGGATTGGCTTGTTCCACTATGAGGTCGACTTGAAGGCGTTGACCAAACCGATACACCAAGGTTGAGGAACTCCACAATGAGTTGGAGCCTCCCAACAATGTCCCGGAGCTTAGCAACAAGATAAAGCTCCAAAACTCACAAAGGCCTCCTAGGGTTACAACTAACCCACGAGGCAATGAGAACCACAAAGAGTAATGAGCTTCTCAAACTTCACCTCCACGAATCACCGTGGAGAACTCAAACCGATGCACCTAATGCAATGGCAAGAACACAAGAAGTGCTCAAAGCAATTCACTCTCAAATCCCACCAAAGCAACTAATGCTATGGAGGAAGATGAGAGGAAGTGAAGGAAGCAACAAATGAATCCCAAGATCTAGATCCAATATGCCCCCCTCACTTAGAGGAGAGATTGATTGGTGGAGATGTAGATCTAGATCTCCTCTCTTGTTTCCCTCAAGAATGAGCAAGAATCATTGGAGGGATTGAGAGAAAGCAAGCTTTTGGAGAACAATAATGGAGAGCAAACTTGCAAGAAGAGTTGGGGAACCATTGGGGAAGAAGACCCCTTAAAAAGGTTCCCCACGAATCCAACCGTTGGCTGCAGTTCTCGAGCCCAGCGGTAGTACCGCTGGGATAGGCAGTACTACCGCTGGGTTCTACAACGCAGCCTTCTGGCCAGTCAACGACTGGCCCAAGGCTTCTCCGAACCCACGCCCCCGGTACCAGTTGGTACCGCCGGCGGTACCGGCTGGCGGTACTACCGCTAGACCCAGCGGTACTACCGCCGGCAGGACCAAAATGGCAATATCTTTTGCATGGAAGCTCCAAATTAGGTGAAACCAATTTTGTTGGAAATATTAAGGGTCACAAATATAGAGGAGATACCACACATGGAAGGTGTGGACCTTATCTCGAGGAGGACCGGTAATATTTCCAACACCGAGAATGCAACAAGTTTTCAAACCAAAAACCGTTTTCGAAGAACTTGGTCTTGTCATGACGAACACGACAAGCACCAAAACCTCACAAAGATAAAGGCCAATAAGAACCAAGAAAGATGATGCCAAGAATGCAAAGGTTTGAGCTCTCTCCGAACGATACGATCAAGTTACTCATTTGAGAGCCCCTCTTGAAAGTGTGGCATCTATCCTATAATCCGGTCTCTCACTAACACCATGAGACCGGTAAAATAGAAACCCTATCAAGGTCATACCTTTGCCTTGCGCAATCCACTTGAGCTAGATGATGACGATCTTGATCACCTCAAGTTGGATCACCTTTCTTGATTGCGCTCCGCTTGGTGAAGTCTTGTGAAATGCTCCCCCATACACAATATGAGAGAGCCACTTTTAGGAACATCTTCACTTGGCCATTATCTTGATGACGACCACCGCTTGACGTCATCCGCCATGGGTAACCCCGCATAGATACTCCACACACATATATATGGGATAGTTCACAAAGCTATATAGACGATTGCTTACCATACCAATAGATCACAAGATCCCACATGGTACAACATGTAGCTTTATGTGTTGATCACTTGAATCCATCCTTTCCACTTAGCCTTGATCAACTTTGTATCTTTTCTTCTTTCTTGATCAATGATGATGTCTTGAAGAAGAGCATGAATATCCACGGTATTCTATTCTTCAAGACACACTTGCAATATGCTCAACTCTACATATGACCATTCTTCATATAAACCTTTGAATAAGATCTTGGTCATCTTATAAGCTTTTAGAGTCCAACACATGAACTCCCATCTTTCCTATGGACAAGATCTATAAGAATATCTCAATGCAAACATTAGTCCATAAGGATTGTCATCAATTACCAAAACCACGCATGGGGCAACACATGCACTTTCACTAGGCGCGACCTATGCAACATCTGATCGCCACCCAGGCACGATCGACCCTTGTATCAGAAACCAGCTGCCACCTAGGCGCGGCCGTAAACTTTGTATCATTTCTGGTCGCTACCCAGGCGCGACCGACCCATGTATCATTTCTGGTCGCCACGCAGGCGCGACCAACCCATGTATCACCTCTGGTCGCCACCTAGGCGCGACCGACCCCATGTATCACCATGGATCGCCACCTACGCGCGATCCAACCCTATGAATAACACTCGGTTGCCACCAAGGCGTGACCTTATGTGTCATCATAATCCAAGCTTATCATAGCTTAGCCTATCATGGCAATATCATTATGTTTCTTGGGGGCTTTGTTACCCTGAAACAGCCAACTTACTGGCAATTATCAAACTTACCTTAAGTTGGATTGCTACTCGCATTATGTGGCCAAAGTACTGGGATGTGGCGTTAATCGAGCTTGATTGCCTATCATGGCCGCTCTCGACCCTGAACACACATTGTAACATCCCAAATTTTGGAACTAAGAAAAACTTAGTTTTACAAGACCCAAAATTCAGAACCAACAAAAACTTTTTGAAATGTTTCACTGATGATTGTGTTTTCCTTCCCATTGCTATGTTTGAACTTGTGTGACTTGTTGTTTAAGTTGTTTGACTAGTAAATATAGGACCCAACCAATATAAAAATATATTTAACTTTGGTGATCATGTTATGACAAGAAAATATTCCATATATCTTTTCCATTCTTATTTTGGCCAACTCCATTTCAATGACACTTGGTTTATCAGCAACCAAAACTAATACCAGTATTTGAGAAGGTAAAAGTATTTCCAAAATTGTGTGTTTCCAAAATTATGGGGATCTATATGCTATCTCCTACCTATTTCTCAACCCTGGTATTTTGCATGTGTATGCAACTCCCATTTTATAAACTTTGATTATCACTTCATTTTAAAAAGAACACAAGTGGGAAATATACTACCCCACATATGTTGTCTTGCTCAAAACCCTTTTCAAAAATACAAAGGTGGAGCTGAGATAATTTTAAACATCATCTTGTCATAATTAAGTGTGATCATTTTTATAAGATAGTATTGTTAATTATGTAAATGGTGGTGTGATTAATTCTTGTGGTTTGAATTGTGTGGACTTGGAAGTGATGTTGATCTTGTTGTGATTGTTTGCTTGTTGGACTTATGATTGTATTGATTGTTAATTCTTGTCTTATTGTTTGCTTGGGTGAATAATTACACCAATGTACTTGAGTGTTAAGTTGAAAACCCACTGATCACAAATGTGGAATGTGACTTGAAAACAAAACAAGACCTCTATGATTACTTACACCCTCAAAATAAAATCTTGATTAAAAGAAATGATCTCATTTGATTTCCCTCTCTACCTAATTCTCTATTTTGTTATGACAATTATTTTATCTTATAAAATCCAGGAAGGAGATGATAACCATCTCATTATCATGTTACTCTCTCCTCAAAATATCTAATCTCCAATTACAAAAAGAAATTCAATTTGTCGAATTGGTTTTATCCAAAAATAACATATTTAAACCCTATGAACAAAAGTTGTTCAAAACATTTTATTTTAACACCCCAATTTTTGTGGAGCTTCTACATGTTATGGGGAGGCTACCTGATTTTTGTCAATTTTTCTAAAATGTTTTAGTGCCCCAAATAAATCAGGAAAGCTTAAGGGGTTTTCTGCAAAATCTTGATCTTCTTCCTGTAGCCACAGTGGCCGCACAGCACGGCGCCGTGTTCCTCGTCCTCGCTCGACGTCGCTCGCCGCCCGGACCCCCCTCGCGCTCTCCTGCCGCTTGAAGAGGATAAGGAGGCCCCCCCGACGCTCCTCTGCTCTCCCTTGTCCCTCATTTGCTCCCTCTCTCCCTCTCCTTTTTCCTCTGCCATGGCCGAGCCTAGCTCGTGCTCGCCGCCGCGTATCGCCGTAGATTGAAGCCGCCCCATCCAGATCGAAGAGCGCCAGAAGCACCGCCTCGTCGTCCTCTACGTCCCCGTGCAAGGAATCGCCGCGGGTTGCCCGGGATCGCCGTCGCCGTCCGCATCCTCTTCTTCTCTGGCCGCTGCAATGTCGAGCAAGCTCGCGGTTGACACAGTCCACCTTTCTCTGCCATTCTTGCACCTTCGAGTTCCCCTTCTTCTGCTCTCCCTCATGCACCTTCTCTCTTTGCCCAGGAAGCACCGGAGCCGCCGCGCCGTCATCGCCGTGTTCCCTGCTGCCTCGCCGTCTCTGCGTGTCCAGAGGAAGAAGAAGCCGCGTACCCCTTCGCCCTAGGCCGGCCCAGCACTGTTCTGCTAGGTCCAGCTCCAGATCCAGCCCACTGACTTCTTTTTTTTTAGGTTGTTTTTACTCTTTCTCACCGATCTGTTCCTGGCACTTTGATTTAAATCCATTTAAATTAGTTCTAGTTTGAATCTGGCCAAACCAAAAATCACAGTGGTAACTTTATAAGTTTAGAGCCATGAGCCATTTGCAGAAATAGAAAATATTGATTTGTGTGTCCTTGAAAAATGATGTTCTTTAATTAGTCAGAATCAGTGTTTTGTGCATAACTTAATTTGTGTTGATCGAAAATTTATGAACCCAATTGTTTTGGAAAGCTCTTCACATTACCTTTCAACAGAATTTTGTCTCATGTGTTTTGGATGTCTAGAACTAAGGTTACATGCATTTCTAGTTTAGTGCAGCAAACACTTTGTGCATTTTTAATAATTTCAGTAGATAAAATTTTGAGCCAAACTAAAGTGTGTTAGTTTATAATGTTAACAAGGAACATAAATCCAGTTTTGCATGATTGTTTGAATTACAGAACTCTCTAGGTGTAATTTTTAGTAAAAGTGTTGTTCTGACACTAATAAAAACGAATTAGATTAAATACTTTAATTACGAAATTGTGGTTTGAGTCTAGTGTTGATTGTTTTGGTGCTGATTACTTGTGTGTTACTGATCTTTAACATGTTAAATGATGTTAGTACTGTTGTGACTTATGCTAATCTTGTTTTGAGTTAAACATGTGTCGTTAAGACGAATCTGATGTTCCAACCAAATAGTCAACCTTGCTTGTGTGCTTGACAATTTTAGTGAGCTAAATAAATCTTTTTAACAAATGTTTTAGCTTCTAGTTGTTCAAAGTTGATAATTGTGCTTAGCCTAGCATGTTAGGGGAGCCACTTGTGAGTCATGTATTTGTTAGGGTTTTATTCCCTTTATAGTTTCTCCTAGTAATTAGGAATTACTATGCCTGTTTATTTTGAGGTTAAATTATTTTGTGGGAATAATATGTTTACCTTGCTTGTAAACTTGGTTGTTTTTAAGTTGAGTACTAGCTTGAGTATCTTGTTAGTGGTTCTACCTTAGCTTGGTAAAGTATTTGGAATTACAGAGAGTATTTGGTGACTTAACTTTTGTCTGAAGTATTTCCTGTTTAGGGAGAATTGTTTGTTAATTACCCTTAAGTGGAGTTGTTTAATGCTTCATGTGTTTAGCTAGTGATTGGTGTTATACTCTTGTTAGTATAAAACCCTTGTGTTTATATCTTGGTTAGTTGACTTGTTGGGTAGTCTAAGTATGAGGGTGTAGTTAGACAAGTGGTGATTATTGTTTAGAGTTGGGGTTAAAATTATAAAACTTAGGTTTTTAATTTATGATGTTTAGACTTTGGTTAGTATATTATACTTGTGTTAGTAGCGTGTGTGCTCTTGCTTATTTGGATTAATTTCTTGTTTGCATCTAGTTAAGTGTGGTGATTGCCCAACTTGTGTGTTAAATAGTAATCTTCCCTCATGATTGTTGTTTGTTAGTATTGCTTGATGTTTGTTGTTGGAGTGTCCTACTGTGTGTTGATTGTGTTCTTTCCTTTTTGCGACGCTAGATATGAACGCTACCGGAGTGACCCTTGGAAAGGATTTATTGAAGAAGGATGAGAGTTTATTTCTTTGATCAGTGAGGAGAAGTCCAGGGACATTCTGCTGAAATCAGGCAAGCTATTCTCTGAGCTTGCAACTATATACATCTATTTTGGTTCACATGTTTTACCTATAAAGAGCATATGTGATTTATGTGGTGTTTGCCACTAAAGCTATGGATTTGAAAACCCTTTTTCCAAAATACAAGTATATTATTTTGACACTCTATATGGAGGTATTAGATGGAAATTCTTTTTCAAACTATAGGATGGAAAAAAATATTGTTTACTCAAAACTCCTTTGAAAATACTGGGATGTTTATGGAATGCCGAGATGTCAGTGTGGAAGTGAAGAACTGGAGTATGGTGATGTTTATGAAAAATGCACATTGTGTCCTTGTACTATGACGACCAGCCGATAACCTGTGCGACCACATTTACCCACATATGGGAAATGGCGTAGTCATATAATTTGCTCATATTAGTATGGGATGCCTCAACAACGGAGATGACTCCGTTCCATGAGGGGATGGTTTGGTCACCTACCTCTGACCTGGGTCCTCTTAAGAGTAGTCTACCGGAGGCCGGTATGAGTGTATTGGTGAAAGAGGATTGAAGACGCCACCTTTGGGTCGCCGGGCAGAACTATGAGTCCTCACACTTAGATTCCGACGGGCTGGGTTAAGTGTTGATGGAAAGTGTCATAGCGGCAGGGTCCTATACTAGCATGAGCAAAGGACAGGCTATGGTCGGTGACTCAACTTCGCATACACCTTGTATGGCGGGACGTGGCTGACACGATGAGTTGCCGGATGGATGTGGGAAAAGCGTGCTACCTCTGCAGAGTGTAAAACTATTCGAATAGCTGAGTCCTCGGATATGGATAGTTGGGAGGCTGTCCTCTGACCAGGTGCAAGTTTTGCCAAGTTTTGAGATTTGAAAATAAAATAGAGATGCTCACCCTCGACGCGTAGGTGCGTTCCGTTGGTGCTGAGGTGGACGGGAACGGCGACGAGCTTGCTCGAAACGCGGCGGCCGGAGAGGAAGAAGACGGCGGCGATCTCGCAAACGGAGGCGCGCCGGCTCGATTCCTTGCACGGAGAGAAGAGGGAGACGAGGCGGAGACGGTGGCGCGCTTCGATCTGCTCGGGGAGCTCTGTAACGGCGGCGTTGCTCGACGGCGAGCTCGGCCGAGGCGGCTAGGTTTTGGGTCGGGGAGAGGAGCAGAGAGAGAGGGAGCAAGCGAGTGAGGGGTGAGGGAGCAGAGGAGCGGCCCCGTGGTCTTCTTATCTCCTTCGACGCGGCAGGAGAGCGATAGTGGGGGTCCGGGCGGGCGGCGAGCGACGGGCGGTCGACACCGCGACGCGCACGGGCTGCTACAGGAGGACGACAGTAATTTTACCAAAAACCCCCTGGCTGTTTTCTTTTCTAGTTACATTTAGGTCCTTTTCTGTTTTCTTTTGTTTCCTTTTAAAACCAGTAGCTTTTAGATATTTAATTGAGGCAGTAAAACATTTTCAAAATTTCTGAAATTATTTGGGTAGGCTCCCCTTACCAAGTAGAGCCTCCACAAAAATTGATTTTTCAAAATAAAATGTTTTGAACATAATTTGTTCCTAGAGTTTTAAATATGGCATTTTTGGATAAAATCAATTTGTCAAATCAAAAGTATCTTTGTAATTGGAAATTAGAAATTTTGAGGAGAGAGTAATGTGATGATGAGATGGTGATCCTCTCATTCTTGGATTTTATAAGATAAAGTAATTGTTACAACAAAATAGAGAATTAGGTAGAGAGGGAAGTTAAATAAGATCATTTCTTTTAATCAAGATTTTATTTTGAGGGTGTGAGTAATCTTAGAGGTCTTGTTTTATTTTCAAGTCACATTCCACTTTTGTGACCAGTGGGTTTCCAACTTAACCCTCAAGTATATTGGTGTAATTATTCACCCAAGCAATCAATAAAACAAGATTTAACAATCAATTCAACCATAAGTCCAATAAGCAGACAATCCCAACAAGATCAACATCACATCCAAGTTCACACAAATCAAACCACAAGATTCAATCATACCACCATTTCCACAATTTACAATACTATCTTATAAAAATGATCACACTTAATTATGACAAGATGAGGTTTAAAACTATCTCAACTCCACCTTTGTATTTTTGAAGAGGGTTTTGAGCCAGACAAAATATGTGGGGTAATATATTTCCCACTTGTGTTCTTTTTAAAAGGAAGTGATAATCAAAGTTTATAAAATGGGAGTTGCAAACAAATGCAAAATATCAAGGTTAAAAGATAGATAGGAGATAGCATATAGATCTCCACATTTTTGGGGAACACATAGTTCTGGAAATACTTTTACTTTCTCAAATAATGGGTATTAGTTTTGGGTGTTGCTAAACCAAGTATCATTGAAATGGAGCTGGCCAAAATAAGGATGGAAAAGATACATGGAATATTTTTCTTGTCATAACATGATCACCAAAGTGAAATATATTTTTATATTGGTTGGGTCTTATATTTACTAGTCAAAACACTTAAACAACAAGTCACCCAAGTTCAAACATAGCAATGGGAAGGAAAACACAATCATCAGTGAAACATTTCAAAAAGTTTTTGTTGGTTCTGAATTTTGGGTCTTGTAAAACTAAGTTTTTCTTGGTTCCAAAATTTGGGATGTGACAGATTCCTTGATTGCAGTCGCAACTCAGCCCCGTTTCGTATCCTCACCCTGTATATCTATACATCCAACGGCCGTCGTCTTTTGTGTACACAGCGGGTGTCCCGGCGGGTGGTTCTCCAGGGGGCAGGATGTCTCTATATACAAGAAGGAATGACTAAACGACCAGTCCTCATGCCCTTCTTCATCCTCTGCACAACGCAGGTAAGCCTGCTAACTACAAGAAAGTACATGAACTTTCTTTGGACCTGTTGTGTCAGTTCTTATAGATTGAACATAATTTCTTAAGTTTGTCGGCCTAAAAATTTGTAAAGATTGTCTTTTCCTTTTCTGGGATTCAACCGCGGATGACCGTTGTGGAGTGCGAGCACCGCTTTCTCTTGCAGGTGAAACATTAATGGTTTCGTGATGCAATGGAGAAAATTTATCACTAAGCGAGGGAAAGACAAAAAACAAATCAAGAGATAGGTTATTATCTCTGTTATCTGCATGCATATTTACTCCTTTTGTTTCAGGTTCTCGGTTTTGTTCGAGTTTGTACATCCATTGTTGCACATATTTAACTTTACTTAAAATTTATTTTTACTCCACGTGCCATAAAAATTTGTCATTGGCACTGCTTCTCTACAAATCTTATTCAATTTTATATCACCGCTACATAGGCATTGACATATCATTCGAAATTTATTTTGTTAAAAGTAAATGCCAAATATAAATGTTCTAAAAAAGTATTGAACTTTGATACAGCTCCTCCAAAGAAAATATTGTCATGCCGCAACAGAAGACCGAACTGACTTTTGCATGCATGATGCATGTATGAATTCGTGGTAAGCTGCATCCAAGCAAGGACAAGATGGAGAACCCAAGGAATACAAAATAACAACGTTTTGCATCTTAGTAGAGAAGATTTCTTACATGAAGGTGTAGTGGTGAGTAAAATCACTTAACTTCCATATGTATGTACTAAAACCATGTATATAGTTGTACATTTACACATCTAGCCGTGCAAATGCGCGGGCCACCCCGCTTGGTGAAACGTTAATTAAATTTAGTATATCTAAACCTTCTTATTTCTCTCCTACGCAACTGGTGCTTTTTTTATAATATACAGATTAAGTTTTGGCCTAATTTGTACAACCACAAATAAATAATTTTGCACTTCCATTACTTATAGTTTGTTTTTTCTTTTGCAATATTCAACAACACAATTTAGATGGAGGAATCTAAACCATTTTAGCGTCTAAACTATTGCTCAAGAACTTCCTAGAATATTTGAGGAGGTATATACCTTAAGAGTTACGTTGTATGCAAGTTGATATCATAATTGTTGCGCATAGATGTAAGTTGCGGGATTCGACGAGCTCACGAAGCTATGGCCATCACGAGACATTACATTATTTATCAACACCATCCAAATACTTTCAAGATTAATGCAAATATCTTCAGAATTTACAGTGATCACAATAAAAAAAAGTACCTTTTATGAGCTGGTGTAGATGCGTGGTTCTACTACAAATATTTAGTATTCTGCATGTGCAGAACTCAGGTATGTCATGCGACATCTACTTCCCACAATATATATATGTTATAACTTGATTAGCATGTTTCAAAACTTAGTACACTGTCATGTAGTCTGAAAGTAGTACTTTCGGCTGCTCAATTGGTAAATGTTGATCTCTGTTACACAGATGAAAGACACTTTGTTTTTTTCAAATGGTGCAAAACCCCAGCCATGTGTCAAAGACGCTATCTTAGATAAATATATGATGCATCGGGTGCATAGGAATGTTATCTTAGCAGAGTGCATTTTTTGTACACACAGATTAGTCCCTTCTCAAAATCATCAGCCTCTGTCTACCAATTAGACTTAAATCAGGGTGGGCTAAAATCTTCTTATGGTTAGTTCGTTAACACTTTTTCTGCATATATATGATATGACAGTTGTGTCAATGAGAAACTAATCATTGAATGTTGATTGCATTTGCTTACAGGGAAAAACATTTGACATAATCGTTGATTACATAGAAAAACTAATCTTTCTATGTTCATGCCGAAAGAAAGATTATGCCGGAAGCATACTGAACCAGCTCTTTTGTAAGAAATAACTCGAGGGAGAGACAGTGTTCATAAAGGATCATAGGAATATTTGCTCCAGAATATAGAGGGTGACGCAATAGTGGTAATAAACATAGCTCCGATCAGTTTTTAAATTCAAGTGATAGTCCACTTTGTGTTGAAAATACATTAATTGTTAACACATTGACATAATCGTTTATTATTCTCTTCCTGAACCGTGACTACAAAATGAATATGATACCCACAATGGTTCTTTATTCCAAATATGTAAAGTGTGTTGGTTTATAAATACATTAATACCCCCATAGAGTCTATTTATATGAGATGCAATTAGTGTTGATTTAAAATAGGACAATAGGTGAACGAAGGTCATGAAGCTCGGAAATATTATTTTCCAAGCTAAATTACGTTCATAACTTATCTAGCCACGCAATTGTGCGGGCCACCCAGCTAGTTCATAATAAGATACATGCAAATAATGCCACCTAATAGTTATGTCAATCATGAAAAGATACCAACACACTAATAATAAGCAACATGAAACATATCTATTAGCAGGATTGCAATGCTCATAAAAAGATATGATAAGGTGGTATCTCGCTTGCCCGTATTTGTACAGCAAAACATAAATGCCCAGGCACCTCTGAAGTTCATGGGAAGACTAGAAGTAAAGATTATCAAAGATAAAAGCATCAAAGGTATACCACAGTTAACCGTATTCTAGGATAAGCACATTACACTAAGAATGACTCAACATAAAAGTAAAAGATTGGCCCTTCGCAGAGGGAAGCAGGGATTATCATGTGCTAGAGCTTTTCATTTTTAAAACAAAAGTAAAATTTGCTTTGGGAGGTGGTTGTTCCTGTCAACGAATGGCAATAGAGTTCTTGTTATCTTCCATACTAAACAAGTTGAGAGCGGTTCCAAAATGTTGATATTAAGCATTTATATAATGCACTTTGTATATAGTTTGACACTCCCCGAACCTTTGCTTACACAAGCCATGGCTAACTGAATCCTCGGGTGCCTTCCAACGACCACTTACCATGGAGGAGTGTCTATTTAATTGTTTTTAGCTTTTTGCTGTTATAATGGACTAACCAGCTCTTTGCAAAATTAGTGACGAGCAGATGAAGCATGCAAGTCGGGTACTTAATTTAGTATGGAAGATAACAAACCCAACTACTACTTCCTCATGAGCTAAAAACAGTGTCACAAAATGAGAAGTAATTTTGAAGGTTTTAAAGGTGGACACTTTGGAATGCCATGCATAGGTATTTATGGTGGACACTTTGGAATAACTTGGTTTTCAGGGATTTGGAAGCACGAGCAGCATTCCCGCTCAGTACAAGTGGAAGCTAGCAAAAGACTGGGAAGCGACAATCAAGAGAGCAATAACCGTCATAATCATGCTTGCGACAAAACAAAATTAACAGGGGCATAAAAATGGTACAAGTACTCTGAAGCAAAGTAAATCATCGAGGCTTAGCGACTTTTTGTTTTTCAGTCGTATGCATGCATGAGTATGTGCCAAGTTAATTCAAATGAATTATTCAGAGGAGGATACCACAATGTCATACCTATTTATGAATAGAACAATACAAGCAAATATTTATGACATGCTACTCATCTATTATATAATTAAAACACAAGACAATCAATGGTTCAGATTAAGCACGTAAAAGCGAACGTCCCAGATTTAAAGAGCTATCGGAGAGAGGAAAAAAAAAGACTTGCATCGATTATTTAAGAAAGGCGGCCGACCTTATACGGCAAAAGTGGGAGACGTGCGCAAGCAGGATTAGTTCGTCGAACAAGGTTTGGCTTGCACACGGCTCTGACTAAAAGAATCATGAGCTCTTCACGTTGTAGTAGAAAAGCAGCTTGATCGACTCGAATTAATAGGACAGATTACGTATCAAGTGCTATCCATCTAGCATGGTCACGTTGAATAGTCATGTTCGTATTGGAATAGGAGCCCTCGGCACATAAAGTATAGCGATCGCAAACATGAGATCTGGTCGCACAGATCGACCAAACGATCATGGAGGTGGGAGGCCTTCCGGCGTGTGATGCCACCGCTTCCCCTACGCCATGCCCCATCTAGCAGTTGTAGCAGCTTCTTCGTCTTCACGGCGCATGCCATGAGCAGGTTGCGATTGCTCTCCGGGACAGGTTGCGATTGCTCTCCTAGGCAATCAAGGAACCACCGTCCGGCACTCCGGCTGTTGATTGCTCTAGCTTCAAGACGGCCGTCCGGTGGAATTGAAGATGGCAGTGTTCCTGCCCAGCATAGCTGCAGATTTATCCTATCCAAGGCAAGAACGCCCGATCCAATATATCTACCGTGCCTTGCACAATACCTGGGGACTAACTGCTCGGCTCGATCTGATGGAGATCCTCGATTCTAGGTCTCGAGCGGCGGCGGCCATGCACAGCAAAGAGCAGGATCAGAATATCAGATTGCCGATCAGGACTTTGGACCAGGAAGATGTTCACGCGGATCGCCGGAACCTGCACGTCGACACGCCACGAACGGCCGGACCTGCATGCTCAGCCGGCAGACGTCACAACTTACAAAGGCATGCTGTGGCAAGCCGCCGACTCAGTTTGGAGGTGTGCGATCGCTCGCCGGCGCAAACTATTGGCGTGCCTTGCCTGCCGGGGATTTTTGAACACGATGGAGAATACGATCTTGAAGTGCTGGATGACAGATGCGGGCCGTGACATCTGTCCGGCGTTTGAGTCGATCCACCACCAAGCGCATCACTGCAGATACTCCCAGGTTGTGTACGTGGACGCAAACTAGGCATGCAATCTGAAGCTATCAGCTCCACCATCTCTCAGTTCGTGGAGCCTGTGCTCGCGTCCACGGCAGCGAAGGAACCATCAGCTTGCTTTGCTGCATGTACGTTGCATCTCTGGAAAGCAATGAACGATCGGATGTTTAATCAGAAGGACACATCAGGGCCACAACTGCTCAGCAGTATCGGACAAGAGTTTCACGTCTGGAGCACTAGAGCTAAGTCTGAGGAAGTGCAGATTCAGGTATGAGCTGATCAGCTGCTAAACTAGAGTTGTTATTTTATAGCTTTTTGTCCACTTTCTCCATGTTAAGCATAACAAACTATACACATAGGAGTCATGACAAATCTAAGCAAAGCCATGGAATTTGAAGAGTAGGCCCATACCAGCCACCGATTTTTACAATGGTGTTGTGTCATGCTGAGTAGTACGTGATGCTGCCCGAAATGAAGCTATGCGAGTAGAGTACGTAGTATATGCATGTCGAACCAAATCTTTTTTGTGATGGCTTTTTAATATTTCAATCCACTTGCAGTGTCACTACAAGCCCTGCAAAATAATGTTTAATGAAATCAACTATGTATATATCATTGGATATTAATCAATTGATCATGGATAGACTAAAACTAGCTACACCTAAGTTTTAGTAGGTATAGATTATGAGTTATAAATAAATATAAGATTGGATTTTATTTCATGAAAATGTAAGAATATATTTTGTAAAATAGAACACTGAATAAGCTAATTTGTTGGCTATAAACAATAAATCACGACCAAACAACATTGGCATGCATGTTTAGCAGTCACTTTTGAATGATATATACTCCCTCTGCTCCTAGATGTAGGGCAGTTCGCCCTTTGCCCGGCGGCCGGCGACCACGAGGGCATGAGAATAGATGCCGACCCCCCCCCCCCCCCCCCCCCCCCCACACACACACACACATCCTTATGCAGACGGTAATCATTCATCTAGCTATTTCTTTTGTCGACACCCTGGGTAGCAAGGTCTACGACAAGCTTAATATTGATCTGGTCAGAACTATATTGATCCGGTCACAACTCAGAAGTCACCGGGCAAAGAACAAGGAGACAGTTACGATGAGGGCAAGCCGGACTATAGCGGCAAATATAGTAGCACAACATTAGTTGGCGACCCTGCAACGCTCGATGTCCATTATTTGGGCTCGGATTATTTTTCGATTATACATTTGAGGTCCAATCCATAATGTATAAAATAAAGTTCTAACAGATCCTCACTTCCTCAAGGCATGATCATGTTCTCTTCTTCAGCCAAGACATGCAAGAGGCACTAGATGCATCGCCTATACTGTAGTTTAAGGAAACACCACCATGACTATGAAGAAACTGGCGAGCTGACCATAATATGACAATCATGCAACATTAGAATTACTGTGTATATGGTACAAGGGCACAGAAGGTGAAAATATCATCACAGAGTTGCTATAATGAATTTGGAAAGGATCAATGCTCTACAAGAACAGTTTGAGAAAGAGCAACAAGTCTCAGGTATGACAATAGCTGTATTTCCAAGTCATACTATTGTGTTCCAAATTATTTATCTTTCTATTTGAACATGTTAACTTTCAGCTTATAGTATGTGGCCTCCTTGCAGATTTTAATAATTTATGCTTTGGTGCATTCAGTTTCTATTGTTTCTCTTTTCGTTTGATCGAATTGGCCACTAAAGTTCTTTACATTACATGAAGGATGGAGTAATAATACCGATATTTGTACTGCTGGAACTTTGTTGTGTCTCTTATTGCAAGCTTGCTCCCTGTTCTCTTCTTGGCATCAATTGACCCCATTGTATAAAAGTAGAAAATCTATTAACCCGTAATGCATTCATGATGTAAATTTGTGTCCCGACATTTGCAGGTTGTAGTTACTCAAACACCAACTTTGTATGTGTTTTGTCATTATTTGTTTTGGATTTACCTGAAGCCTCAATGTTTTGTAACCACGTACACTTGCATGGTCGTATTTGGAAAATGTCAGGAAACAAACTTAATTGATTTGAAAAACATCAACACGAGGGAACTTACAATGCTCTATAGAATACATTCATATTTATCAAGTCGTACTTATAGTGGTTATTTAGTTTATTTTTGCATTTGTCCAGGTATATAAGTCATTGTCCAGGTACATAAGTCACTCACAGAAGTTTATGAAAGGTAGAAGGCACTCCAACATGGATGCTCTGAAAAGTAACACATCTAGACATCTTATGTGTATAACAGGCAATTCTCGCAATATGCTCTTTATCTGATATATGTGATTTACATTTCCCAACTTATATGTGGGTTCAGACTTCTCCCTCATTCGTCTCAAGTAACAAATTTCAGATGTTGAGATTGTCCTCTGAATAATTTCACCAACATTGTAATAAGGTCAGATTCCATGGATTCACTTATAGACTTATTACCCATTTATACTGTTAAATATTTTCATCCTCCATCCCATAGCTAACAGTGTTTGTTCCTTATATTTCAGTGTGATACTTTTTATAATTGTTTGAGCCCGTATCTTGCATTGCACCGTCAGTTCATCTTTATTGTAGAGTTTTCCCTGCCTATTTTTCATCGATTGATTGTCGTGGATAATTTTGCACGCTACTATGCAGCCACCCATATATGTGCAGCCCCACCTCCTGATATGAAGGATTTGTTAGGTATAGTCTGCATTCAAGGGGATTGATTGATTAATAGCTACCAGTTCTCCGACAGATTGCCGCTGCTTTTCACCTTGATGTCTGGTCTAAGCTAGCTTGCAACCATGCATTAAGTAAATATAACCATGCAAATATGCGGGTTACATTACGTAAATATTTAAAAATCAAGTCTATATATAATATCATATGATTTTTCACCAATTTTTAATCTTTGGCAGTGACGTGTGCACATATATTTAAAACATGCCATTGCGTGCCGCCCTATGGCAATTTCTTACTCAACGTTCGCCAGTGTTTATCAACTAGCCGCGCAATTGCGCGGGCCACCCAGCTAGTTATTAATGAATTGGAACTAATCATAAGAGAACATGAACTACTAAGCATCCATTAAATGACATATACCTCACATGAACCAACTAAGTATGCTCACATGGATGAGTATATGTACAAAAATGAAAACAAATAGAGTTCATACCAGCCTCTCACCCAACTCAAATTGTCGTAGATCGTCATTATTGCTTTTCACTTGTGTGGCTCGAAAAATATGAAATGAAAATCAAGCTCCAACCACCGGAGACTGCTGAACTCTACAGCAAACTTTACAAAACCGAAGAAGAACGACAAATATTTTTGGTGTTTTCAAATTTGAAATAGGAACAAAAGGGAACAAGCAAACAAAGCAAAATATTTTGGATTTTTGAATATCATACCGAAATTAAAAACTAAGCAAACTAATACTAAATACTAAAGAAAGAAATAAAGAGAAACAACAGAAATATTTTTGATCTTTTTGTGTTTTGGAAAACGGAAATAAACAACAAACAACAAAAAGAAAGGAAGAAAATCGAAACATGGATATACAAAGTACCGACATGATATGATATGTAGATGAGTGTGATGTCGGTATACCTCCCCCCAAGCTTAGGCTTTTGGCCTAAGTGGAGATCAACCCCAGCGAGGGTAAGGGTTCCATGCCGGTGGATCATACATGGCGTGATCGTAATCAGGCACCTGTGCAGAAGAAGAAGTTGAAGGCTCCGCATACCCAGAGTACTGATGTGAAGAGCCTGCTGCGTCGGATGACAGGTCGAGGGAATCCTCGGCCTCCTCCACGCCGTCCCCTGCGTGATGGCCGTGTCCCTCTATGTATGCATCGAATTCATCTTCTGTGACCGACCAACTCACCCTGGAATCAAGGTTAAACAAAATAGGTGCAGGCAATCCAACTATCCTCTCAGACTTAATCACTCTCCACTTTTTCTTGAAAAAGGTTATCTCATAGGATAGGCTATTCAAGTCAGACCAATTAGAAACAAAATCATGTTTAATCATGGAAGTGATATCAAGTTTCTCTATAGGGAGTTGAACATCAAGAGGGTGAGGTACTACACCATGCATGGCTAGCAAACGAGAGGCAATGAGACCCCCACAAATCCCACCTTTATCGCGGTTAGTAGCAAGTCTAAAAGCTATCAAAGCACCCAGATTATAAGTTCTATCATGTTGCAATGCAGCAGCTAAGAAGACCAAGTCATGGATAGATAACTTATTTGCATGCTTCCTAGCAAGAACGCACTTGGTGATAAAGTAAGCAAAATATCGAATTGATGGGAGTTGAATACTTCGAATTTTACCACTCTCATCTGAGAAACTTCTCCCTTGACAGATCTCCTTGTATAGTTCCAAGAGTGGCGGTGGCAGCCCCCTTATCTTCCCTCGTGATCCCCATTGTGGCACCTTAATGGCTGTACAAAAGTCATCAAAGGGCAAGTCGACAGTTTTATTGTAAATTTTATATCGAACCATGGGGTTAGGTAGGGACCAATTGAACTCAAAATCCTGCACCACTGACATGGTTAGATTTGCATATTGGTAAGGTTCACCAACAACAAAATCTCCTAGCCCTGCATTAGAGATTAGAGTTTGAACATCCTGCAGAATTCCCGCACTTTTCATGAATTCGGTGCATGGGTAGTGTCGGGGGAATACTTTCTGGATTAACCCGCGGCCCAGTGCGGCTTACTTTACTCGCACGGACAAAAGCCCACATGGGATCAAGCCCAACATCGAACCGCCACAAGGAGATGGATCTAGAAGACATATCCTGGAGGACGTGAGGAGGAGTTAGTCTCCTAGTAGGTTCCAGATGATGAATTCCTTGTGGAGGAAGTTTCCTTTGTAACCTAGAGAACCTCTGTGTATATAAAGAGGACTCGCAGGATTTAGACGGGGTCAAGCTATCAAGCCCTTAAACCCTAGATCATATGGCGAGTACCAGATAGGATCGCCTCCATTGTAACACCTCGATTATCATATCAATACCAATCTAGGATAGGCAGGAAGTTGGTCTTTTACCTCACATTGAGGGGCCAAACCTGGGTAAATCTGTGTTGATCTTTGTTCCTACGATCCCAAGCTCGGAGATGCTTGACTCGCGTAACCCACACCTACGAAGTCATCTATGACACCTGACGTGACAAACCCACGATAGTTGGCGCCCACCATGGGGCCTGCGGTCAAGAGCATCACGTTCCGCGCAGGATCCATGAAGGGAGCTGAAGATCTTGTTGCTGGCCGTATCATCACGGTCAATGGCGCACCTCTCATCGACGATTCAAGCTGGGGGCCGGAAGCAGATTACTTAGAGACCGGCCACGTCATCCCGTTTGGATCCATCAACATCTTCGTTGGCTTCATCGGTGGCAGGTCCATTAGCTTGGTCCAAGAAGGTGACTCAGTAGAAGAAGTCGCCGATGATGGGGAAGAATCCATGGAAAGCATGGACTCGCAAGATTTTGGGTCCATTGTACTTGCCTTTGAAGAAAGTTGCTGGGGTTGCCCACCAGAAGTCGCATTATCACCAGATCGAGAGACGGCGCAAGTCGCGGTTTACACGAGCGGAGGAGCAGGTGCATCAGGAACTGCTGGAGAAGCCAAGGCATCACCACCCCCAAGCAACCCACTTCTTGTCCCTGTGTCAGCCACGAACGCTGCCCTCCGTGCAACAGAAATTGAGGCCGCCAGGGCCGAGCTCCTGTATGAGGTTCGAAGGATGGAAGAAGAGCGCCGCATGTCGTGGGTTTGTCACGTCAGGTGTCATAGATGACTTCGTTGGTGTGGGATTATGCGAGTCAAGCATCTCCGAGCTTGGGATCGCAGGAACAAAGATCAACACAGATTTACCCAGGTTCAGCCCCCTCAATGTGAGATAAAAGACCTACTTCCTGCCTACCCTAGATTGGTATTGATATGATAATAGAGGTGTTACAATGGAGGCGATCCGATCTGGTACTCGCCGTATGAGCAAGGGTTTAGGGCTTGATAGCTTGACCCATTCTAAGTCCTGCGAGTCCTCTTTATATACACAGAGGCTCGCTAGGTTACAAAGAAAACTTTCCCCACAAGGAATATGCCCATAGAGGCCTACTCGGAGACTACTTGGTCTTCACGTCCTCCGGGATATGTCTTCTAGAACTTTCTCCTTATGGCGGTTCAATATTGGGCTTGCTCCCAAGTGGGCCTTTGTCCGTGCGAGTAAAGTAAGTCGCACTGGGCTGCGGGTTAATCCAGAAAGTATTCCCCCGACATTAGCCCCCAAGATTGGTTAGGACTTCACGGTGAGGATCCCCTGGTTACTTGAGGTAGTTGTTTGAGCCGCATTGTGAGCGTTCTGACCAATCTCTGACTGATGCAATTCAGAGCCGCGACTTATCTGTGCGACTCATCCCCGCTTCTGGAGATATTCTGTTCCCTTTACTTGCGGACCGTTGCTTGTTTTGCGGGCGCAAATTGTGCCGTTTGGTTGCGAGCGCAGATGGTGCCGTTAGTTACGGGCCCCTTCAGTTATAAGCTGCGGCCACCTAGGTCATTATCCATTTGCCCATGCAATCTTCTCATCCCTAGCCAATCTCCCCCTCGCAATGGCGCCCAAGGTGAAGCCATCTGACGATAGGCGCAAAATCTCCTGCAACTGGGAAGGATCCTGGGTAACGGAGGAAACTCTTGCGGATCTGGCCGAGGCTGGCTTCTTGCCGCCGAAGGAGGACGGCGTCTGGCGGGCGCCAGGCGATGAAATCGAGCCGCGCCCCAAGCCCAACGAGCTGGTGATGTTCGTGGAGCACGTGGAGCGTGGATTCACGCCGCCAGGTTCCCCCTTCTTCCGCAATTTGCTGCAACGCCTAGGCCTCCGTCTTCACGACATCGGGCCCAACTCAATGCTCCAGGTGAGCAATTTTCATGTGCTGTGCGAGGATTATCTTGGCATAGCCCCCAACATCGATCTATGGCTGGCCTCTTTCACCTGCAACAGCCAACTTGTCTCCAAGGGTGGCGCCTACGTTCAGGTCGGCGCCATCTCTCTTCAACGCCATAGGAACTCTTGCCTTCCCAAGCTAGCCCTGGCGAATCGACCCAGGGCTTGGCAAAAATCTTTCTTCTATTGCCAAGATACTTCACCGGAGGGCGAAACTCGCCTTCCCTCCTGGTCTAACACCCTCTTCGTGCCTACCGAGGCACTGAAATCAAAACCCCGCGACTCATCCATGTCCTTCATCAATGAGTCGCTGATCAAAATCCGCGCCTTAATAGGTCATGGTCTTACTGGCCTTGATCTTCTCTCTTGCTGGACCAAATGGCGCATTCAGCCCGTGAGTCCACGACAGCGATCCTTCCTTGAGTGCACAGGCACCTCTGCTGACGTTGATCGTATCAAGGCTTCGGACTGGAGGCCTGAGGATTGGGTGGAATTTGTCACCCGCGTGACTGAGGAGAAGGACATCTCCTTCGATAAGGTGGGGCTTGCCCCTTTCAGTGTTAACAACAAGCCTTTTGAGGTAACTCCTCTTCTCTGTCTTTTCGTCTTCGTAGTTGAGTCGCATTCCTTTTCTTAATACTGCAACTTATATCTCCCTGATCCAGGCTGATGAGAACTACTGGTCGCTGCCTGCGACCGTCGCCGGCACTGCTGCTCCCAAGCGTGCCGCACGAAAGAAGTTGCTGCCCACTCTAGAGGGCAGCGAGACTGCTGATATCCCTTCTGTTGCTTCTGCGGCCTCAGATGGTGAAGAACTGAACTGGACGAGGATGACAGTCCAGTGCCAGCCGCGAGTTCTGTTGCCGCGGCTGGACCAACTCCCCGTAGAGCCTCCAAGAGGCTATCTCGTGAAAACCAGAGGTTATGCTCTGGAAAACCCTGAGGCCACGAAGCGTCGCAAACCTGCTACGGGCGCGACCTCCTCCTGCCAGGCGTGCTTTCAAAGCCACCGCCTCTGCTGAAGAAGACATGGGTCCCCACTCTGGTAATTTCTGTTGTCTTGTCATCTTGAATGCTTATTCTTTTTCTCTACTGACACGCAAAACTTTGCTCGTAGATTCTGGGACCCAAGGCCTGTCCTCACCGTCAAGCGGTGAACTTATGGCCTTTGTGAAGATGGCTCCAGAGTTAGTACTTTTCCCTGTGCTTATAATACTTTTATTCTGGCTTATGTGCTTCTTCTTCACACAATGCCCTTGCTTTTTTCAGAAGTGCGGCTAAACCCGCGACTGAGCCTGGAACCGCGGTTGAGCCGCATTATCACCTGCGCTCATACCGCCATGGTAGAGGGCGTGGCCACCACTGATGACCTGGCCACGGTCCCTGTTCTTGACACAGCCACCCAAGAGGTGGCTCTGGAGGATAGAACGGATCCCCTTATGATCCAGGACGTGGAGAAGGTCAACCCCTCCTCCATAGATGTAATGGCCAAGGATGCTGATACGCCAGTGGTTGAGTCGCCAGTGGCGGACAGCCTGCGGTTGCCAATTCTGCATGCTGAGGTTGTTTCTTCCTCCTCCACAAGCCGCGCTGAGAGACTGTCAGAGGCTATCATTGCCTCAAATGACAAGCAAGCCATGGAGCTCCGCAAGGCACTATCTGACCTGTCTGCGGCTTATAAGGTAAACTTCTATCTCCAGTTATCTGTCTCTAGCCCCCAAGGATCAAGTTTCTTCTTTGACTGTAAAGGGAGACTTGATGCTTCTCTTTAGCTGTTGATATATACTTGCTAACTGATGTACCCTTCGTAGGAGGAACTAAGCTCCATAACGGCTGCCAAACTTGCCTTGGAAAAGCAGCTGGGTGATACTCCCTCTGAACTGGAGAGGCTGCGCGAGCTCCTTGGCCAGCGTGACGCTGAGCTGAAGAAAAGGGAAACCAGGATGGGCGAGCTATCTGATGAAAGCTTCAATTTATCTGAGCAAGCCAAAGCCTCCGAGCTGCGGCTTAAAACTGTTGAAGAGAAGTTCCAAGAGAGGGTCCAGCAGCTGGAGCTCCAAATCAGTGCTCAAAAGACGCCATTGCTGATGTCAATGAGGACGCAAGGCTTAAGGCTATTTCCATTGGCGAGCTTGAGAAAAAGTTGAAGAAAGTTTCTGATGCCCATAACCTCGTCCACGCCAAAGTGTGCATCATGACTCAAGAATTAACTGGTATGTGTTGCGACTCACATCTGCATCTTTTTTTCTACTATCTTTGCCTTTATGTTGCAAAGCTGACGAAACATGCCTCTATGTAGGTGAAGATGCCAAGGAGCAGCGCGGCAGTACTCAAGAGCAGCTGGAGTATATCCGCGATTTTTCGCGAAGGACTTGTGACGCCATGAAATCACTGTCTAAGTGCCTGCTGCCGACCAAGCCAGTCCCTGGTGATTCTGAAGGGCTGCTGAAAAGACTGCTTAGGGCGCCTCAGTTCTTTTTGGACTGGAAGGAGTCCTCAGCTCGCACCGGCGCGGCTCATGTTCTTGCTTTGGCCAAGACGTACTATCCTTCTTTTGATGCTGCCAAGGTTGCAAAAGGTAGGCCCTCGAAGAAGGTGGATGGCACCGAACTGACGGCCTCAGAATATGCGACGACTTGGAAGGATATGCGCGGCCACGCGACTGAACTGGTGGAGGGGATAGATCTTGCGACCTATATGGGCAAGTATAATCCAGATGGAAGCAGATGGGAGAAGTTACCCGCTCCGTCATCCAGCGCGGTGATTCCGCAGGAAAAGAACCCCTCTCCAGGCGTATCCAGCTCTGCAGCCCCCAAGCCCGCGACTGAAGAGCCCTCCAGCGAGCCTGCGATTGCTCCTTCTGGCAAGCTTGGTAAGCCGCCTGTTCCTCCTTCCCACCGGCCAAAAGCTGCGCACAAGTGAAGAAGAGAAAACAATGGTTTGATGATCTTGGCCCTTAGCGGTCTGTAATAATTTTAGAATTGATGTCATAAGACAATATTATGGTTTGCTTAAGTACTCTTGGCAGTACATGTTTCGACCAATAGGCTGGTCCTTATGATTTGTCTCGGTTTTTCCTCACTTAGGCCCTTGCGCGGCTCAGTATTTCCCAGGTAAAAAGTGCGTGTTCAGGGTCGAGAGCGGCCATGATAGGCAATCAAACTCGATTGACGCCGCACCCCCAGTACTTTGGCCGCATAGTGCAAGTCGCATCCAAGAGAGGTTGAGTATAATCACGATAAATGCCACTTGTTTGGCGATCCCAAGGAATAGGCCGCGCTAAAAAGCTGCCGCACCCCCAAGGGACCAATGATTAAAAAAAAAAGACTCACAGCTCAATTGGTAGTTTGAGATGCTTTATTTCAGAATCATTATATGATACATAGGGTCGGTCGCGCCTAGGTGGCGACCAGAAGTGATGCTTGGGTCGGTTGCGCCTAGGTGGCAACCAGAGATGTTACATGGGTCGGTCGCGCCTGAGTGGCGACCAGAATTGGGTCGGTTGCGCCTAGGTGGCAACCAGAGATGTTACATGGGTCGGTCGCGCCTGAGTGGCGACCAGAATTGGGTCGGTTGCGCCTAGGTGGCAACCAGAGATGTTACATGGGTCGGTCGCGCCTGAGTGGCGACCAGAATTGGGTCGGTTGCGCCTAGGTGGCAACCAGAGATGTTACATGGGTCGGTCGCGCCTGAGTGGCGACCAGAATTGGGTCGATCGCGCCTAGGTGGCGATCAGAATTGTTCATTGGGTCGGTCGCGCCTGAGTGGCGACCAGAATGGGGTCGATCGCGCCTAGTGGCGATCAGAATTGAATTTTTTAGCCCTGAGTGGCTTGCTTGATGATGTAAACTCTTAATAATTTTGCTGCGACTGCTGATGGCAACTCGCGATGCCTGGGATGTGTCCTTATTGGCAATGGCTTGTAGCCTTTGACTTCCTTGCCTCCCTTGCGGCCGTAATCTGAAGTCGCAAGTCTGGCAGGTGCCTCTTGGCCTTCACGATGTCATCAAAATTCTCCTGCGACTCGCACATGGGTGCGCTTTCTGGATGCAAGCTGCTCTGGCTATGGCCTTGTCGCCTCTTCGCATTCTTGAGCTATTCTTTTGTCGCCATTGATGGTGATGACTCCCCTAGGGCCTGGTATTTTAAGCTTTAGGTACACATAGCACGGCCTAGCCATAAACTTTGCGAATGCTTCTCTGCCAAACAGCGCATGATATGGGCTCTGGAAATCTACAACCTCGAACCAAATGTACTCGCTCCTGAAGTTGCTTTGTGTCCCAAAGGCGACCTCCAAGTTAACTCGCCCCAATGGCTGAGCTGATATGCCTGGCACGACACCATGAAACGTTGTTCTTGATGGGTTAGCTGCTTTTCTTGAAGGTTCATCCTTTTAAAGGTTCCATAGTATAATATATTGATGCTGCTGCCTCCATCCATCAGTACTTTGCTCAACTTGTACCTGCGACTTGAGGGGCAACCACCAGCGCGAGTTTTCCCTCTTCATTTATTTCTCCTGGGTGATCCTCGCGGCTCCAAACTACTGGTGCTCGGACCACTTTAGCCACTGTGGGACGGCTGGTACTATGGCGTTAACAGCCTGATTGCGTCGTCGCAACTTTTGTTCCCTCCTTGAAGTATTCACCACAATGGTATGATACTGACCCAACTGTTTTGGGAACTGTGGCTGATCTGGCTGCGGATTTGGGACGGCGTTGTTGCTGTTGTTGCCTCCGCCATGTTTACCTTCCTCGTTGTTTTGATGATTGAAGTTTGTGTTGAGTGGCTGTCCATCCTTCCACTTTTTGTAATGATAACACTGTGCCTTCGTGTGGTTGGGTGGTTTCCCATCTTTTCCTATATGGATGTCGCAGGGGCGGTTGAAAACCTCTTCCAAATTAACTGGGTGAAAATTCCTTCCTCTGCTGCTGCTTTGTTTGTAACGAGTATTCGTATTTGCGACTAACCCTGAGTTTCCTTCCTCGTTTTTGCGCTTGTTATAACTCGCATTGGCATTGCTAGCTTGCTGTTGTTGAGGCTTGCTACTGGCCTTCTTTCCCTTGCCAGTGTTTTCCTCTTCCTCCCCATCAGATGCGTCCCTGGTTTTATCCGAGCTAGCATACTTGTTGGCCGCCGCCATTACCTCGCTTAGGCTCTTGACTTTATCCTTCATGCGACCTAGTTTGTGGACTAGCGGCTCAAATTTGCAATTTTTCTCCATGACAAGGACTGCTGAACTGGGTGGTATGTTGTCTGAGGAATGTATGATCTCTGCGACCCTTCTCATCCAGTGGCGACTCGACTCGCCTTCCTTCTGTACACAACGCTCAAGGTCCTCTATGCTGCAGAGTCGCTTGCATGTTCCTTGGAAATTCTTGATAAAAGCTTCCTTCATCTCATCCCAAGAGTTTATTGAATTTGGTGGCAAATTTTGTAGCCATATGTGGGCTGCGCCTTCTAACATCATGTTTAGGTAACGTGCGCAGATCTCTTCGGATGCATTTAGGATGCTCATGCCCATCTCGTAATTGTTGAGCCAAGTAACAGGGTCCATGCTGGCGTTGTAGTTGGCGACCTTGCGAGGCCTTTGAAATCTGCAGGAAACGGTTCAGACCTGATTCTTTCGCTGAAACAGACTGGGCCTTTGAGTCGCGACGATAGGTTGGACGAAGCTGGCCTTCCTATTGGATTGGCCGCGTGCGCGGCTGCACAATCTCTATGGGTTGAATTTGCTGAGGTTGATTTTGAGCCGCAGGTTGATCTTCCCTTTGTCGCCTAGCCGAACTCGAGGTCGCAACGTGTGGCGACTCCGCGTGGATGCTTCTCTCCGCCGTTGCTCTGCTATTGTAAGGGGTGGAGTGCAGCCGTCCTGCGTGTTCGGACATATTCGCCTGCTGTATTACTGCTGTGCTCAGCATCTCAATGGCGCGCCGTGCCTCTCTGTCCATTGGCGTGTTTCCTGCTGGCGCTAATCTGGCCAAGATGTTTGTGGCCGCAAAGAGATTCTCCACTGGGCTAACATAATGCCCTTGCGGCGTGTGGAACCTTTGAGGCTGCTGTGGCGATTGCTGAACAAAGGTTGGCTGCGTCAATGGCGGGGGCATCATGGCCCTGTTGTTAGCCTGTACTATGGCCCTTGATCCAGGTATCTCTGCTACTCTTGGTGCTGCGAAAGATGGAACCGCTGGTACGATTGATGGTACAGCGAGTGCTTGAACCGCGGGCGCAGCTAACGGGGCCACGGACCGCATAACCATGGCAGATGGTGCCACGTGCGGGTACCGCGACTGAAGGTTGTGCGACCCCTGACCATGCGACCGGGTGTGCCGTGTTGGTGGCGACTGATGGATAGTGTTGGCGGCGGCTGACGGGACCGCAATTGCTGGTTCAGTGGTAGGTGATTGGAACAGCTCCATAGGGTTTACTGTTCCTGGCTGCAGGCGACTCGCGTGGCGTCTGTGTGGCAAGGTGGCCTGTATTCCTTGCAGAGTATTGGTTTCCTCGATGAGTCGCAGTTGCTCCTGTTGGAGGCGCTGTTCCTCACGCGCCAGCCTGGCTCTCTCATCTGCGATTCTCTGGACTTCATCATATAGCCCGATCCTGGTAGCCTCCAATTCTGTCACCCTAGCAGCCGCGTTAACCGCAGATATTGGTGTAAACAACACGCTTCCCTGTGGCGGCGTGTCCGTGTGCTGGGGTTACCCTTGACCCTGATTCCGCAGGCGCGACTCCAGGTGGGGTTTCTCTGTTTGCGACTCCTGAGGCCGCGACTCCTGGCGTCATCGCAGCGGATGCCGCGACTCCTGATGCGTCTAGCGCGGCTTGTTCTGCTGCTTCCGGCGGTGTGGGGGCTAAGCTGCCTGGTGGCATGCCCAGCCCTTCGTCTGCTTCTGTGGTCCTGTAGACCCCTTCCACGTGCCGATCTTCTACAGAGGGCGAGCCACTATCCACAGGGCCTCCGCATAGCCTTTCCTCAAGGACATACTCAATGGATTGGCCTTCTTCGTCTTCGAGAGGCAGCGACTCGTGGTTGATAGATTCTTCTTCTTGGTCCACTGTTACCGCGACTCCTTCTTCTGAGTCGCCATGTTGCGATGGATCCTCTGACTCGCCGCCAATGAAGCCGACGAAGACGTTGATGGATCCAAAGGGGATGACGTGGCCGGTCTCCAAGTAATCTGCTTCCGGCCCCCAGCTTGAATCGTCGATGAGGGGTGTGCCATTGACCGTGATGATACGGCCAACAACAAGATCTTCAGCTCCCTTCATGGATCCTGCGCGGAACGTGACGCTCTTGACCGCAGGCCCCACGGTGGGCGCCAACTGTCGTGGGTTTGTCACGTCAGGTGTCATAGATGACTTCGTAGGTGTGGGATTATGCGAGTCAAGCATCTCCGAGCTTGGGATCGCAGGAACAAAGATCAACACAGATTTACCCAGGTTCGGCCCCCTCAATGTGAGGTAAAAGACCTACTTCCTGCCTACCCTAGATTGGTATTGATATGATAATCGAGGTGTTACAATGGAGGCGATCCGATCTGGTACTCGCCGTATGAGCTAGGGTTTAGGGCTTGATAGCTTGACCCGCTCTAAGTCCTGCGAGTCCTCTTTATATACACAGAGGCTCGCTAGGTTACAAAGGAAACTTTCCCCACAAGGAATATGCCCACAGAGGCCTACTCGGAGACTACTTGGTCTTCACGTCCTCCGGGATATGTCTTCTAGAACTTTCCCCTTATGGCGGTTCAATATTGGGCTTGCTCCCAAGTGGGCCTTTGTCCGTGCGAGTAAAGTAAGTCGCACTGGGCGCGGGTTAATCCAGAAAGTATTCCCCCGACACCGCAGGCTCGATCAGATAAACCAAGTAATCCAACAGGAATGGCAAAGAGTAGCCGCGCTGGCTGCGACTCAACGACAGGTTGACTCGCAAACACAACTGCGCGCGACTCAACCAACAGTGGAAATCTCGCTTACTCCAGCCGCGGGGGCGAGAATCCAGACAGTTGCGGAAGGATGGGGACCAACAAATCAAGAGACCCAGCAACAACCAAGGAGGTTTCACACCCCGCAGGGCCATTACCAAAACCCTGTCGATAATATGTATGCTGCGGCTAATATCTTGACTCAGATGGTACCAACAGGCGATGACCCGGCCAATGCTGAGGCACGGCGCGCGATTCAGATGCTAAGTACAGCAGTCCTGCAACAAGCCAATAGGGCAGAAGCCGGAAGACAGCTACCCCTCGTACCAGCCAATCACAGGATTGCAGCAGAAAGAAGCGTCCAAAGCAGGCCACTAGAGAACATATCAGGAGTCGCACAGAGGCAGTAGGAGCAAGTCGCAGAAGCGCAGGCGAATATGCCAGTGATGCAAATGCGGCCCGCAGAAGTCAACAATCCAACAGGCACATCCACAACCCTGTCCTCGCGGCTCAAGGGCCCAACATGTTTTGCTGAAAGGATCAGATTGGAACCTTTTCCTGAAGATTTCAAAGGGCCACGCAAGGTGGCGAACTATAACGCCAGCATGGATCCAACCAGCTGGCTGAACAATTACGAGATGAAGATGAGCATTTTGAACGCCTCAGAGGAAATATGTGCAAGGTACCTCAACATGATGTTAGAAGGTGCAGGCACATATGGCTGCAAAATTTGCCTCCCAACTCTATAAATACTTGGGAAGAACTGAAGGATGCTTTCGTTAAGAACTTCCAAGGAACTTGCAAACGACTCTACAATATAGAAGATCTCGAGCGTTGTGTCCAGAAGGAAGGCGAGTCAAGTCGCCATTGGATGAAAATGGTGGCAGAAATATTACACTCCTCAGACAATATACCACCAAGCTCAGTCGTCCTGGTAATGGAGAAAAACTGCAAGTTTGAGCCACTGATTCATAAGCTGGGTTGCATGAAAGATAAAGTCAAGAGCCTCAGCGAGGTAATGGCTGCGGCTAACAAATATGCCGGCTCGGATAAAACCAGAGACGCGTCAGACGGAGAAGAAGAGGAGGTTGCTGCCAAAGGAAAGAAAAACTCCAACAAGCCCCAGCAGCAGCAAACAAGCCACAACAACGCGAATCAAAACAAACGCAAAAACGAAGATGGTCACTCAGGGCTCATCGCCAATACGCGTGGAGGATTCAGAGGCCAGCGGGGAAGGGGCCGAGGATACGGCTCCCGTCCAATCAATATGGAAGAAGTTTTTAATCGGCCATGCGACCTTCATGCAACAGGTGATGGACGGCCAGCGGACCACACCAAGGCACAATACAGCTATTACAAGAAGTGGAAAGAAGAAAGCCAGCACAGCAGGGGAAATTCCCACAAAGGAAACCCCGGTACGGCTCATGATGCAAAGGTTGGGCAGCACAACACGAGCGACCCCAGGCAAACGGGGCAGTATCACACAATAGTTATCGACACCTCCAAAAGGGAAGAGAAATTGAGTCGCAGGAGTCAACAGGTGAACACCGTGATACCAGCAACGCCCAATTGGCTAAGGTGGTCTGAGCACACAGTAACTTGGAGTCGCGACGATCACCCACCACAAGTACGGGAACCTGGCAAGTTGGCGCTGGTCGTGGCACCATACGTAGCAGGATACAAGCTGACCAAAGTGCTTATGGATGGAGGAACCAACAGGCGATTCAGACTTGGTGGCACAGCAGGTCTCTGGAACGTGGGACAACAAGGATGCGAATATGGCTGCATACAGAAGAGAGGTGGACAGAATTGCTGGACACTTCACGGGATACCAAGTTGAACATATTGATCGGAGACAAAACGAAGCTGCAGATGCCCTGTCTCGACTTGGATCCAATAGACAGTCAGTCCCACCCAATGTTTTCCTAGATGAACTGCATAATCCATCAGTCAAACCTCCAGCAGAGATTGACATTGTAGAGCCAAAAGACGATTCAACTTTAGTCGCAGCCCTGCATGAACAACCAGGATGGACAGAGCCATGCATGGCATATTTAAGTCGCGGAGTGCTGCCAGACGATGAGATTGAGGTGCGCAAAATCATACGGCGATCCAAGGCCTACAAAATTATCAACAACGAATTATACAAGCGCAGCGTGTCAGGAGCATTTCAAAGATGTGTCTCACCAGAAGAAGGACGAAAAATCTTGCACAAAATTCATTCAGGCGATTGTGGCCATCATGCTTCGTCAAGATCTTTGGTGGCAAAGGCGTTCCGACATGGATTCTTCTGGTTAACAGCATTAGCAGATGCAAAGCAAATTGTCAGAGTGTGCGACGGATGTCAAAGATACGCTAGGCAAGATCATATGCCAGCTCAAGCACTTCGCACAATACCCATCACATGGCCTTTTGCCGTATGGGGTTTTGACATGGTAGGGCCCTTCAGACGGTCTTCAAATGGAAAAACTCACCTCCTGGTCATGGTGGATAAGTTCACAAAGTGGATAGAAGCAGAACCTGTGGGAGATTGCGAGGCTGAAACAGCAGTCAAGTTCTTGAAGAAGGTCATATTCCGCTTTGGGTACCCCCATACTATCATTACAGACAACGGGAGCAACACCTCTGAAGGAGCTACACAGATATTTTACGCAAACAATGGGATAAGGTTGGACCTCACGTCAGTAGCACACCCGCAGAGCAATGGACAAGCTGAGCGAGCTAACCAGGAAATTCTCCATGGAATTAAGCCGCGCCTTATTGAAAAGGTTGAAGCATCTCCAGGATGTTGGGTGGAGGAATTGCCAGCAGTACTGTGGAGATTAAGAACAACCCCTAACAGATCCACAGGGTTTACACCATATTTTATGGTTTATGGAGCAGAAGCAGTCATGCCCAGCGACATCATACACGATTCACCAAGTGTTGCGGCTTACATCGAGACAAATAATGAGATAGCTCGGCAAGACTCGGTGTACACATTAGACGAGGTTAGAGACTTGGCATCATCAAGGTCAGCGGTATATCAACAAGACTTGCGACGCTATCATGCCAGACGCATCAGAACCCGCACCTTTCAAGAAGGCGACCTAGTACTGCGACTTAAACAAGATACCAAGGGAATGCATAAGCTGTCCTCTCCATGGGAAGGACCCTACATCATCAACAAGAAGCTAAACAATGGATCGTACTATCTGCTGGATGTAAGGGAAGAAAGCAGCGAACGCCATGATTTCGAGGATCGTCTCGAGGCACCTCACCCTTGGAACGTCGCACACCTGCGAACGTACTATACATAAGAAAAGGCTAATTAGAGCCAAGCATCATCCTTTGCAGCTTTACAGCTGAGTATCATCACAGCCACTCAGGGCTAGAACTTCAATTTTGGTCGCCACCTAGGTGAAAGAACGAGGATGTCGCCTAGAGGGGGGGGGTGAATAGGCATTTTAAAATAATTACGGTTTAGGCTTGAATAAAAGCGGAATAAAACTAGCGTTTAATTTATCAAGCACAAAACCTAAACAAGCTAGGTTCACCTATGTGCACCAACAACTTATGCTAAGCAAGATTAACAAGTATGTGATAGCAATATAGATAACTTCAAGCTCGATGGCTATCACAAAGGTAAATGCATAAGTAAAGGTTTGGGTATAGAAGTAACCGCAAAGTGGAGACGAGGAGATGTTTCCCGTAGTTCCTTCCCAATGGAAGTACGTCTATGTTGGAAGGGTGTGGAGCCTCCTAGGCACTCCAATAGCACCGATGTGCTCACCCTATTCTCCGTGAGCTTCACCCGTGAGGGATTGGCTTGTTCCACTATGAGGTCGACTTGAAGGCGTTGACCAAACCGATACACCAAGGTTGAGGAACTCCACAATGAGTTGGAGCCTCCCAACAATGTCCCGGAGCTTAGCAACAAGATAAAGCTCCAAAACTCACAAAGGCCTCCTAGGGTTACAACTAACCCACGAGGCAACGAGAACCACAAAGAGTAATGAGCTTCTCAAACTTCACCTCCACGAATCACCGTGGAGAACTCAAACCGATGCACCTAATGCAATGGCAAGAACACAAGAAGTGCTCAAAGCAATTCACTCTCAAATCCCACCAAAGCAACTAATGCTATGGAGGAAGATGAGAGGAAGTGCAAGGAAGCAACAAATGAATCCCAAGATCTAGATCCAATATGCCCCCCTCACTTAGAGGAGAGATTGATTGGTGGAGATGTAGATCTAGATCTCCTCTCTTGTTTCCCTCAAGAATGAGCAAGAATCATTGGAGGGATTGAGAGAAAGCAAGCTTTTGGAGAACAATAATGGAGAGCAAACTTGCAAGAAGAGTTGGGGAACCATTGGGGAAGAAGACCCCTTAAAAAGGTTCCCCACGAATCCAACCGTTGGCTGCAGTTCTCGAGCCCAGCGGTAGTACCGCTGGGATAGGCAGTACTACCGCTGGGTTCTACAACGCAGCCTTCTGGCCAGTCAACGACTGGCCCAAGGCTTCTCCGAACCCACGCCCCCGGTACCAGTTGGTACCGCCGGCGGTACCGGCTGGCGGTACTACCGCTAGACCCAGCGGTACTACCGCCGGCAGGACCAAAATGGCAATATCTTTTGCATGGAAGCTCCAAATTAGGTGAAACCAATTTTGTTGGAAATATTAAGGGTCACAAATATAGAGGAGATACCACAAATGGAAGGTGTGGACCTTATCTCGAGGAGGACCGGTAATATTTCCAACACCGAGAATGCAACAAGTTTTCAAACCAAAAACCGTTTTCGAAGAACTTGGTCTTGTCATGACGAACACGACAAGCACCAAAACCTCACAAAGATAAAGGCCAATAAGAACCAAGAAAGATGATGCCAAGAATGCAAAGGTTTGAGCTCTCTCCGAACGATACGATCAAGTTACTCATTCGAGAGCCCCTCTTGAAAGTGTGGCATCTATCCTATAATCCGGTCTCTCACTAACACCATGAGACCGGTAAAATAGAAACCCTATCAAGGTCATACCTTTGCCTTGCGCAATCCACTTGAGCTAGATGATGACGATCTTGATCACCTCAAGTTGGATCACCTTTCTTGATTGCGCTCCGCTTGGTGAAGTCTTGTGAAATGCTCCCCCATACACAATATGAGAGAGCCACTTTTAGGAACATCTTCACTTGGCCATTATCTTGATGACGACCACCGCTTGACGTCATCCGCCATGGGTAACCCCGCATAGATACTCCACACACATATATATGGGATAGTTCACAAAGCTATATAGACGATTGCTTACCATACCAATAGATCACAAGATCCCACATGGTACAACATGTAGCTTTGTGTGTTGATCACTTGAATCCATCCTTTCCACTTAGCCTTGATCAACTTTGTATCTTTTCTTCTTTCTTGATCAATGATGATGTCTTGAAGAAGAGCATGAATATCCACGATTTCTATTCTTCAAGACACACTTGCAATATGCTCAACTCTACATATGACCATTCTTCATATAAACCTTTGAATAAGATCTTGGTCATCTTATAAGCTTTTAGAGTCCAACACATGAACTCCCATCTTTCCTATGGACAAGATCTATAAGAATATCTCAATGCAAACATTAGTCCATAAGGATTGTCATCAATTACCAAAACCACGCATGGGGCAACACATGCACTTTCACTAGGCGCGACCTATGCAACATCTGATCGCCACCCAGGCGCGATCGACCCTTGTATCAGAAACCAGCTGCCACCTAGGCGCGGCCGTAAACTTTGTATCATTTCTGGTCGCCACCCAGGCGCGACCGACCCATGTATCATTTCTGGTCGCCACGCAGGCGCGACCAACCCATGTATCACCTCTGGTCGCCACCCAGGCGCGACCGACCCCATGTATCACCATGGATCGCCACCTACGCGCGATCCAACCCTATGAATAACACTCGGTTGAACCAAGGCGTGACCTTATGTGTCATCATAATCCAAGCTTATCATAGCTTAGCCTATCATGGCAATATCATTATGTTTCTTGGGGGCTTTGTTACCCTGAAACAGCCAACTTACTGGCAATTATCAAACTTACCTTAAGTTGGATTGCTACTCGCATTATGTGGCCAAAGTACTGGGATGTGGCGTTAATCGAGCTTGATTGCCTATCATGGCCGCTCTCGACCCTGAACACACATTGTAACATCCCAAATTTTGGAACTAAGAAAAACTTAGTTTTACAAGACCCAAAATTCAGAACCAACAAAAACTTTTTGAAATGTTTCACTGATGATTGTGTTTTCCTTCCCATTGCTATGTTTGAACTTGTGTGACTTGTTGTTTAAGTTGTTTGACTAGTAAATATAGGACCCAACCAATATAAAAATATATTTAACTTTGGTGATCATGTTATGACAAGAAAATATTCCATATATCTTTTCCATTCTTATTTTGGCCAACTCCATTTCAATGACACTTGGTTTATCAGCAACCAAAACTAATACCAGTATTTGAGAAGGTAAAAGTATTTCCAAAATTGTGTGTTTCCAAAATTATGGGGATCTATATGCTATCTCCTACCTATTTCTCAACCCTGGTATTTTGCATGTGTATGCAACTCCCATTTTATAAACTTTGATTATCACTTCATTTTAAAAAGAACACAAGTGGGAAATATACTACCCCACATATGTTGTCTTGCTCAAAACCCTTTTCAAAAATACAAAGGTGGAGCTGAGATAATTTTAAACATCATCTTGTCATAATTAAGTGTGATCATTTTTATAAGATAGTATTGTTAATTATGTAAATGGTGGTGTGATTAATTCTTGTGGTTTGAATTGTGTGGACTTGGAAGTGATGTTGATCTTGTTGTGATTGTTTGCTTGTTGGACTTATGATTGTATTGATTGTTAATTCTTGTCTTATTGTTTGCTTGGGTGAATAATTACACCAATGTACTTGAGTGTTAAGTTGAAAACCCACTGATCACAAATGTGGAATGTGACTTGAAAACAAAACAAGACCTCTATGATTACTTACACCCTCAAAATAAAATCTTGATTAAAAGAAATGATCTCATTTGATTTCCCTCTCTACCTAACTCTCTATTTTGTTATGACAATTATTTTATCTTATAAAATCCAGGAAGGAGATGATAACCATCTCATTATCATGTTACTCTCTCCTCAAAATATCTAATCTCCAATTACAAAAAGAAATTCAATTTGTCGAATTGGTTTTATCCAAAAATAACATATTTAAACCCTATGAACAAAAGTTGTTCAAAACATTTTATTTTAACACCCCAATTTTTGTGGAGCTTCTACATGTTATGGGGAGGCTACCTGATTTTTGTCAATTTTTCTAAAATGTTTTAGTGCCCCAAATAAATCCCTAGAAGTACTGGAAATAAAAGAATTATGAAATCAGGAAAGCTTAAGGGGTTTTCTGCAAAATCTTGATCTTCTTCCTGTAGCCACAGTGGCCGCACAGCACGGTGCCGTGTTCCTCTTCCTCGCTCGACGTCGCTCGCCGCCCGGACCCCCCTCGCACTCTCCTGCCGCTTGAAGAGGATAAGGAGGCCCCCCGACGATCCTCTGCTCTCCTTGTCCCTCATTTGCTCCCTCTCTCCCTCTCCTTTTTCCTCTGCCATGGCCGAGCCTAGCTCGTGCTCACCGCCACGTATCGCCGTAGATTGAAGCCGCCCCATCCAGATCGAAGAGCGCCAGAAGCACCGCCTCGTCGTCCTCTACGTCCCCGTGCAAGGAATCGCCGCGGGTTGCCCGGGATCGCCGTCGCCGTCCGCATCCTCTTCTTCTCTGGCCGCTGCAATGTCGAGCAAGCTCGCGGTTGACACAGTCCACCTTTCTCTGCCATTCTTGCACCTTCGAGTTCCCCTTCTTCTGCTCTCCCTCATGCACCTTCTCTCTTTGCCCAGGAAGCACCGGAGCCGCCGCGCCGTCATCGCCGTGTTCCCTGCTGCCTCGCCGTCTCTGCGTGTCCAGAGGAAGAAGAAGCCGCGTACCCCTTCGCCCTAGGCCGGCCCAGCACTGTTCTGCTAGGTCCAGCTCCAGATCCAGCCCACTGACTTCTTTTTTTTTAGGTTGTTTTTACTCTTTCTCACCGATCTGTTCCTGGCACTTTGATTTAAATCCATTTAAATTAGTTCTAGTTTGAATCTGGCCAAACCAAAAATCACAGTGGTGACTTTATAAGTTTAGAGCCATGAGCCATTTGCAGAAATAGAAAATATTGATTTGTGTGTCCTTGAAAAATGATGTTCTTTAATTAGTCAGAATCAGTGTTTTGTGCATAACTTAATTTGTGTTGATCGAAAATTTATGAACCCAATTGTTTTGGAAAGCTCTTCACATTACCTTTCAACAGAATTTTGTCTCATGTGTTTTGGATGTTTAGAACTAAGGTTACATGCATTTCTAGTGTAGTGCAGCAAACACTTTGTGCATTTTTAATAATTTCAGTAGATAAAATTTTGAGCCAAACTAAAGTGTGTTAGTTTATAATGTTAACAAGGAACATAAATCCAGTTTTGCATGATTGTTTGAATTACAGAACTCTCTAGGTGTAATTTTTAGTAAAAGTGTTGTTCTGACACTAATAAAAACGAATTAGATTAAATACTTTAATTACGAAATTGTGGTTTGAGTCTAGTGTTGATTGTTTTGGTGCTGATTACTTGTGTGTTACTGATCTTTAACATGTTAAATGATGTTAGTACTGTTGTGACTTATGCTAATCTTGTTTTGAGTTAAACATGTGTCGTTAAGACGAATCTGATGTTCCAACCAAATAGTCAACCTTGCTTGTGTGCTTGACAATTTTAGTGAGCTAAATAAATCTTTTTAACAAATGTTTTAGCTTCTAGTTGTTCAAAGTTGATAATTGTGCTTAGCCTAGCATGTTAGGGGAGCCACTTGTGAGTCATGTATTTTTAGGGTTTTATTCCCTTTATAGTTTCTCCTAGTAATTAGGAATTACTATGCCTGTTTATTTTGAGGTTAAATTATTTTGTGGGAATAATATGTTTACCTTGCTTGTAAACTTGGTTGTTTTTAAGTTGAGTACTAGCTTGAGTATCTTGTTAGTGGTTCTACCTTAGCTTGGTAAAGTATTTGGAATTACAGAGAGTATTTGGTGACTTAACTTTTGTCTGAAGTATTTCCTGTTTAGGGAGAATTGTTTGTTAATTACCCTTAAGTGGAGTTGTTTAATGCTTCATGTGTTTAGCTAGTGATTGGTGGTATACTCTTGTTAGTATAAAACCCTTGTGTTTATATCTTGGTTAGTTGACTTGTTGGGTAGTCTAAGTATGAGGGTGTAGTTAGACAAGTGGTGATTATTGTTTAGAGTTGGGGTTAAAATTATAAAACTTAGGTTTTTAATTTATGATGTTTAGACTTTGGTTAGTATATTATACTTGTGTTAGTAGCGTGTGTGCTCTTGCTTATTTGGATTAATTTCTTGTTTGCATCTAGTTAAGTGTGGTGATTGCCCAACTTGTGTGTTAAATAGTAATCTTCCCTCATGATTGTTGTTTGTTAGTATTGCTTGATGTTTGTTGTTGGAGTGTCCTACTGTGTGTTGATTGTGTTCTTTCCTTTTTGCGACGCTAGATATGAACGCTACCGGAGTGACCCTTGGAAAGGATTTATTGAAGAAGGATGAGAGTTTATTTCTTTGATCAGTGAGGAGAAGTCCAGGGACATTCTGCTGAAATCAGGCAAGCTATTCTCTGAGCTTGCAACTATATACATCTATTTTGGTTCACATGTTTTACCTATAAAGAGCATATGTGATTTATGTGGTGTTTGCCACTAAAGCTATGGATTTGAAAACCCTTTTTCCAAAATACAAGTATATTATTTTGACACTCTATATGGAGGTATTAGATGGAAATTCTTTTTCAAACTATAGGATGGAAAAAAATATTGTTTACTCAAAACTCCTTTGAAAATACTGGGATGTTTATGGAATGCCGAGATGTCAGTGTGGAAGTGAAGAACTGGAGTATGGTGATGTTTATGAAAAATGCACATTGTGTCCTTGTACTATGACGACCAGCCGATAACCTGTGCGACCACATTTACCCACATATGGGAAATGGCGTAGTCATATAATTTGCTCATATTAGTATGGGATGCCTCAACAACGGAGATGACTCCGTTCCATGAGGGGATGGTTTGGTGACCTACCTCTGACCTGGGTCCTCTTAAGAGTAGTCTACCGGAGGCCGGTATGAGTGTATTGGAGAAAGAGGATTGAAGACGCCACCTTTGGGTCGCCGGGCAGAACTATGAGTCCTCACACTTAGATTCCGACGGGCTGGGTTAAGTGTTGATGGAAAGTGTCATAGCGGCAGGGTCCTATACTAGCATGAGCAAAGGACAGGCTATGGTCGGTGACTCAACTTCGCATACACCTTGTATGGCGGGACGTGGCTGACACGATGAGTTGCCGGATGGATGTGGGAAAAGCGTGCTACCTCTGCAGAGTGTAAAACTATTCGAATAGCTGAGTCCTCGGATATGGATAGTTGGGAGGCTGTCCTCTGACCAGGTGCAAGTTTTGCCAAGTTTTGAGATTTGAAAATAAAATAGAGATGTGTTGTGTCTGCAACTCTACCGACGGGCTGGTATGAGGTTGCCGGAGAATGATTTGACCATGACGGGCTATGGTCGAGAAGTGACGAGTTTGGTGATTTGAAGGTGGAAAACGTTTTAGGCAACTATATCGAAGGGCTGGTATAAGGTTGTTGGAAAATGATTTGACCATGAAGGGCTATGGTCGAAAAAGGAGGAGTTTTGGAGAAATAAACCAAACGGTGATTTTCGGGAAAATGTTTATAAAAGAGACCTCTTACCTTTTTCAACAAAGATGCATTTTCGGGAAAAAGTTTTAAAAGAGACTTCTTACAAAGACAGATTTATGGGAAAAAGTTCTAAAGCCTTCTTTCCTTTTCCAAATAAAGTTATAGAGATTTCAAAACAAAGTTTTATTAAACAAAAGTCTATCCTTCCCTTTTCAACAAGGATATAGAGTTTTCAAAGCAAACGCAGTTTTATCTAAACAATAAAAAGAGTAGTGCGTGCTCATTCCGGGGGTAGTTTGCGAGTACATTAAATGTACTCATATTGGTTTCGTCCCTGGCTATTGTCTTAGCCAGATTTTGAAGAGGAGCAGTTTGAAGAGAAAACGGGCATTCACCGACGTCAATGCGAACTAGGGCGCTTCCTAGTCAACCGCCTGTAGGGTTATGGCAAGTGACTTAGGCCCTACGTTATTTTGGTGGTTTCCGCTGCAAGTACCTGTTGAAGTTATGGCTTCAATCAAGTAAGTAAATTCATTCGGTATTTATGGGTGTTTGGTGATGCCAATTCAAGTTATGTGCAACAACAGACTGATCATGGGATTGTTGCAGGAAACATAACGAGTATCTCGGATAGCTAATCCGGGGTCCTCACAGACTTGGTATCAGAGCCATCGTTGACTGTAGGAGACCTTAGATAGCATGGACGTTAGTTAGGAAAGGAAATATTTTGTTAAAAAATATATTACTACCAAAATATATCTAGGGAAGTCCAAATATAGCTTTCACTCTTCTCACCTTCTTAAATATTTCTGAGTCTCATCCCTCTATTTAAGATTTTCCAAGGATTTCTCTACTCTCTCTTACCCGTTCAAAATACTCGACGATGAACCCAAGTGAGACCTAATTGGCTAGCACCTACCAGAAGAAGCTTCCATCTCAAATATTCAACATTCAGCCTCAAGGTGATTGATCTGCAAATACCAAGATCGTCGGTATCAACAAAGCAGGAGACCTTCGAAGATCTCAACTCAATATCAATAATTCCACTCAGTTACTACCTCGACAATCTCAATTTTTCCTGCTGAAACCTAAGGCGACAGAGTGAAGACTTTACCAACCATGTTTAACCGAGACCATAGGATAAACCTGATAGGAACCTTGATTGTACTACCCGACTACCACGAGTATTAGATGTCCGTTGGTACTAGACGTACCTTGTGTGCTTTTTGCTTGGGTGTACTCTGCTTGTGTGTTGTTGTTTGTGAATTCTCTGCTTGTGTGTTGTTTTTCTTGTGTGTTCATTATCACGCCTTGTCGGCAGTATAAAGTAGCCTCAAAATTCTCTTTTTATAAAATACCTCTTGCTACCTAACAAAAACCATTTTTGACCTCTTCGCCATAGTTGCACCTTGTTGCAGAGGTAAACCCGCCTAGGAAAAATATTTTCATCCTCTCATCTAAACCATCTCCCGATAAGAACTGACAGTTCCGCAAGATACAAAAGACCCCCGAACTTTAACCAAACAGCCTGAGATTTGTTGCAACTTAACCGGCAAGTCAGACAATGACCTTCATGCACCGTCTGGAGCAAGTGCGTCAAGATCTCGAAGGAAACTGCAATTTTACGGCAACCTCGTGAAGACACGAGTCTTACCTCATAAAATTAACTTGTGAAAATTACAAGAATACCACACTAACGTATCATATCTAACTTTAGGTTAACATCTGACTCAAGTCCACGAGAGTACTAACTGATCTTCTAGGACTATAAGTCTTGACAAGAAACGAGGACATAAGGAGACCCATTTAGGATTGGTAACTAGAGGAACTCAAGGAGTGTATAAGAGTTGCTATGACGATTCGAGCTCAGAGACCACAAGAAAGAGGAACTACGACAAAAAGACATTGAAGAGAAATTTCTTAGGTTGACAAAGAAGCAATATACCCGACTATCATGGAATATTCGGAAACTCTTATATCAGAATCTATTATTATTAATCTCTCTAAAAATAATGTGATATTCCAATGTTCGCGTTATATAAAAGTACTTTGGTAACAAGCCTCATGAACTTGTTAACAAATCACTTTTGTATGCTCAAACAATTGAGTGTCATGTACAAATAAACGGAACGTCAGATAATCCAGTACATCTCAGCCTCTAGAATATGAAAAGTGGTTGATGACGAGACTAGCTACCTTGTTAACAAATTCTTCTTGTATGACTAAGCCAATTCGATGACATAAAGGACACCCACATTCTTATACAAATAACTAATGGAAAGCTTTGCTGGGACTAGTGGATGTCTTCATCGTAGGGGTGAGGCAAATGATGTTAGAACCCGATAAAGGACAATAATAATTTTCTTAAATCAAGTGTATAACTTAAGAAATGTTCAAGTTCTAAATAAGAAAGTCACATGGAGAGTTATAGTGTTTTCCCAAGGATATGATTTCCGAAACAAGAAAAGAAAAAGGTACCCGTTTGGAAAACAACTGGTGTGAAGGCTCTTCACTAACTTTTTCTAGGGTCCATTAAGAGGTGGCATGCGAAGAATCACCTATAGTTGGTAGTGAGAAGATCGCCATCATCAAGGCCGAAGTCGTCCAACATCAAAGGCCATCCACATGAAGTTAACCCAGGGAGCAAGCACCATCAACGTTACCTGTCGAGCCATCATCCTTTTCAACTTGCCTCGACCAATCATAATGAAGGAGGATTCAAGAAAGCACAAACAGCGATCGCCAACATGAAGCTCTTTCTCTAACTTTTAAGACTAACTGAGAACGCGACCCTCGCACCTTCTTTGAGCATCGTACTGAACCACCTACCTCAGGACACTCGCACTGACTTTTAGACTCCTCTGGAAGCCAATACCATAGACTCTACCTCTTAAGATTCTTACCAAAGCCTCGTGAAGCTCAAGAACCAAGGAAGTCAACAATGAAGTTCCTTCTTTACTCAGCTGAAGAAGGACAAGAATGAAGGCAACCAACCAACGGAGTACCCAGAAGAATCAAACGACGGAAGCACCTGCTGTGGACAACATCAACCACCAAGAAAGTCCAGATGCACTTAGAAGTTTGTAACCTCCTTCCTCTAACTAGAAACCGGCGAGAGTCGAGTACATAGGTTCGACGCATCCTGAAAACAACGCGTCCCCATCGGTGACCCTCGTAAGGAGACCGTATCAGGAAGTGATAATTGCACCAACTCCAAGCACCAAGGAGCGACACCCAAGACGAAGATCGTCAAGCTACCTCGGAAGAACAATACCTCCAAGTCAACTCCAGCTGTAACTTTCAGGATGAACCTTCAAAACCCCTTTTTAAGGGGGAAGACCTACAATAGGTATACAAGAAAATGTTAATAATTAGTTCCTTGCGCCTTAGCCTTGTAGAATCTGGAATTAACCAACCCAGACTATCCATCCGAGTCAATCGTCAAGACAACCCCATCATCAAGGATCTGAACTCAGCACAGAAGTTTATCGGCAAAGAAAGCCTCGCATCATCAAGTTGTCAAGATCTCACATGGTAACCTCACGGAAGAAGCAACGACCTCAGAAGTATAGCCAACCAAAACCCGTGCCCTCGTACTCCCCTATTACCACCGGGCAAATCTCGAGGACGAGATTTATTTTTAAGGGGGGAAGGATCTGTAACATCCCAAATTTTGGAACTAAGAAAAACTTAGTTTTACAAGACCCAAAATTCAGAACCAACAAAAACTTTTTGAAATGTTTCACTGATGATTGTGTTTTCCTTCCCATTGCTATGTTTGAACTTGTGTGACTTGTTGTTTAAGTTGTTTGACTAGTAAATATAGGACCCAACCAATATAAAAATATATTTAACTTTGGTGATCATGTTATGACAAGAAAATATTCCATATATCTTTTCCATTCTTATTTTGGCCAACTCCATTTCAATGACACTTGGTTTATCAGCAACCAAAACTAATACCAGTATTTGAGAAGGTAAAAGTATTTCCAAAATTGTGTGTTTCCAAAATTATGGGGATCTATATGCTATCTCCTACCTATTTCTCAACCCTGGTATTTTGCATGTGTATGCAACTCCCATTTTATAAACTTTGATTATCACTTCATTTTAAAAAGAACACAAGTGGGAAATTACTACCCCACATATGTTGTCTTGCTCAAAACCCTTTTCAAAAATACAAAGGTGGAGCTGAGATAATTTTAAACATCATCTTGTCATAATTAAGTGTGATCATTTTTATAAGATAGTATTGTTAATTATGTAAATGGTGGTGTGATTAATTCTTGTAGTTTGAATTGTGTGGACTTGGAAGTGATGTTGATCTTGTTGTGATTGTTTGCTTGTTGGACTTATGATTGTATTGATTGTTAATTCTTGTCTGATTGTTTGCTTGGGTGAATAATTACACCAATGTACTTGATTGTTAAGTTGAAAACCCACTGATCACAAATGTGGAATGTGACTTGAAAACAAAACAAGACCTCTATGATTACTTACACCCTCAAAATAAAATCTTGATTAAAAGAAATGATCTCATTTGATTTCCCTCTCTACCTAATTCTCTATTTTGTTATGACAATTATTTTATCTTATAAAATCCAGGAATGAGATGATAACCATCTCATTATCATGTTACTCTCTCCTCAAAATATCTAATCTCCAATTAAAAAGATAATTCAATTTGTCGAATTGGTTTTATCCAAAAATAACATATTTAAACCCTATGAACAAAAGTTGTTCAAAACATTTTATTTTAACACCCCAATTTTTGTGGAGCTTCTACATGTGATGGGGAGGCTACCTGATTTTTCTAAAAAAATTCTAAAATGTTTTAGTGCCCCAAATAAATCCCTACATGTACTGGAAATAAAAGAATTATGAAATCAGGAAAGCTTAGGGGGTTTTCTGCAAAATCTTGATCTTCTTCCTGTAGCCACAGTGGCAGCACGGCACGGCGCCGTGTTCCTCGTCCTCGCTCGACATTGCTCGCCACCCGGACCCCCCCTCGCGCTCTCCTGCCGCTTGAAGAGGATAAGGAGGCCCCCCGACGCTCCTCTACTCTCCCTTGTCCCTCACTTGCTCCCTCTCTCCCTCTCCTTTTTCCTCTGCCATGGCCGAGCCTAGCTCGAGCTCGCCGCCGCGTATCGCCGTAGATTGAAGCCGCCCCATCCAGATCGAAGAGCGCCAGAAGCACCGCCTCGTCGTCCTCTACGTCCCCGTGCGAGGAATCGCCGCGGGTCGCCCGGCATCGCCGTCGCCGTCTGCATCCTCTTCTTCTCCAGCCGCTGCAATGTCGAGCAAGCTCGCGGTTGACACAGTCCACTTTCTCCGCCATTCTTGCACCTTCGAGTTCCCCTTCTTCTGCTCTCCCTCATGCACCTTCTCTCTTTGCCTAGGAAGCACCGGAGCCGCCGCACCGTCATCGCCGTGCTCCCTGCTGCCTCGCCGTCTCTGCGTGTCCAGAGGAAGAAGAAGTCGCATACCCCTTCGCCCTGGGCCGGCCCAGCACTGTTCTGCTAGGTCCAGCTCCAGATCCAGCCCACTGACTTCTTTTTTTTAGGTTGTTTTTACTCTTTCTCACCGATCTGTTCCTGGCACTTTGATTTAAATCCATTTAAATTAGTTCTAGTTTGAATTGGCCAAACCAAAAATCACAGTGGTAACCTGATAAGTTTAGAGCCATGAGCCATTTGCAGAAATAGAAAATATTGATTTGTGTGTCCTTGAAAAATGCTGTTCTTTAATTAGTCAGAATCAGTGTTTTGTGCATAACTTAATTTGTGTTGATCGAAAATTTATGAACCCAATTGTTTTGGAAAGCTCTTCACATTACCTTTCAACAGAATTTTGTCTCATGTGTTTTGGATGTTTAGAACTAAGGTTACATGCATTTGTAGTTTAGGCCAGCAAACACTTTGTGCATTTTTAATAATTTCAGTAGATAAAATTTTGAGCCAAACTAAAGTGTGTTAGTTTATAATGTTAACAAAGAACATAAATCCAGTTTTGCATGATTGTTTGAATTACAGAACTCTCTAGGTGTAATTTTTAGTGAAAGTGTTGTTCTGACACTAATAAAAAGGAATTAGATTAAATACTTTAATTACGAAATTGTGGTATGTGTCTAGTGTTGATTGTTTTGGTGCTGATTACTTGTGTGTTACTGATCTTTAACATGTTAAATGATGTTAGTACTGTTGTGACTTATGCTAATCTTTTTTTGAGTTAAACATGTGTCGTTAAGACGAATCTGATGTTCCAACCAAATAGTCAACCTTGCTTGTGTGCTTGACAATTTTAGTGAGCTAAATAAATCTTTTTAACAAATGTTTTAGCTTCTGGTTGTTCAAAGTTGATAATTGTGCTTAGCCTAGCATGTTAGGGGAGCCACTTGTGAGTCATGTATTTGTTAGGGTTTTATTCCCTATATAGTTTCTCCTAGTAATTAGGAATTACTATGCCTGTTTATTTTGAGGTTAAATTATTTTGTGGGAATAATATGTTTACCTTGCTTGTAAACTTGGTTGTTTTTAAGTTGAGTACTAGCTTGAGTATCTTGTTAGTGGTTCTACCTTAGCTTGGTAAAGTATTTGGAATTACAGAGAGTATTTGGTGACTTAACTTTTGTCTGAAGTATTTCCTGTTTAGGGAGAATTGTTTGTTAATTACCCTTAAGTGGAGTTGTTTAATGCTTCATGTGTTTAGCTAGTGATTGGTGGTATACTCTTGTTAGTATAAAACCCTTGTGTTTATATCTTGGTTAGTTGACTTGTTGGGTAGTCTAAGTATGAGGGTGTAGTTAGACAAGTGGTGATTATTGTTTAGAGTTGGGTTAAAATTATAAAACTTAGGTTTTTAATTTATGATGTTTAGACTTTGGTTAGTATATTATACTTGTGTTAGTAGCGTGTGTGCTCTTGCTTGTTTGGATTAATTTCTTGTTTGCATCTAGTTAAGTGTGGTGATTGCCCAACTTGTGTGTTAAATAGTAATCTTCCCTCATGATTGTGGTTTGTTAGTATTGCTTGATGTTTGTTGTTGGAGTGTCCTACTGTGTGTTGATTGTGTTCTTTCCTTTTTGCGACGCTAGATATGAACGCTACCGGAGTGACCCTTGGAAAGGATTTATTGAAGAAGGATGAGAGTTTATTTCTTTGATCAGTGAGGAGAAGTCCAGGGACATTCTGCTGAAATCAGGCAAGCTATTCTCTGTTGCTTGCATCTATATACATCTATTTTGGTTCACATGTTTTACCTATAAAGAGCATACGTGATTTATGTGGTGTTTGCCACTAAAGCTATGGATTTGAAAACCCTTTTTCCAAAATACAAGTATATTATTTTGACACTCTATATGGAGGTATTAGATGGAAATTCTTTTTCAAACTATAGGATGGAAAAAAATATTGTTTACTCAAAACTCCTTTGAAAATACTGGGATGTTTATGGAATGCCGAGTTGTCGGTGTGGAAGTGAAGCACTAGAGTATGGTGATGTTTATGAAAAATGCACATTGTGTCCTTGTACTATGACGACCAGCCGATAACCTGTGCGACCACATTTACCCACATATGGGAAACGGCGTAGTCATATAATTTGCTCATATTAGTATGGGATGCCTCAACAACGGAGATGACTCCGTTCCATGAGGGGATGGTTTGGTGACCTACCTCTGACCTGGGTCCTCTTAAGAGAAGTCTACCGGAGGCCGGTATGAGTGTATTGGAGAAAGAGGATTGAAGACGCCACCTTTGGGTCGCCGGGCTGAACTATGAGTCCTCACACTTAGATTCCGATGGGCTGGGTTAAGTGTTGATGGAAAGTGTCATAGCGGCAGGGTCCTATACTAGCATGAGCAAAGGACAGGCTATGGTCGGTGACTCAACTTCGCATACACCTTGTATGGCGGGACGTGGCTGACACGATGAGTTGCCGGATGGATGTGGGAAAAGCGTGCTACCTCTGCAGAGTGTAAAACTATTCGAATAGCCGAGTCCTCGGATATGGACAGTTGGGAGGCTGTCCTCTGACCATGTGCAAGTTTTGCCAAGTTTTGAGATTTGAAAATAAAATGGAGATGTGTTGTGTCTGCAACTCTACCGACGGGCTGGTATGAGGTTGCCGGAGAATGATTTGACCATGACGGGCTATGGTCGAGAAGTGAAGAGTTTGGTGATTTGAAGGTGTAAAACGTTTTAGGCAACTATACCGAAGGGCTAGTATAAGGTTGTTGGAAAATGATTTGACCATGAAGGGCTATGGTCGGAAAAGGAGGAGTTTTGGAGAAATAAACCAAACGGTGATTTTCGAGAAAATGTTTATAAAAGAGACCTCTTACCTTTTTCAACAAAGATGCATTTTCGGGAAAAGGTTTTAAAAGAGACTTCTTAGAAAGACAGATTTATGGGAAAAAGTTCTAAGCCTTCTTTCCTTTTCCAAATAAAGTTATAGAGATTTCAAAACAAAGTTTTATTAAACAAAAGTCTATCCTTCCCTTTTCAACAAGGATATAGAGTTTTATTAAACAAAGAATTGTTTCATTGGGTCGGTCGCGCCTGAGTGGCGACCAGAATGGGGTCGATCGCGCCTAAGTGGCGATCAGAATTGAAGCTTTTTTAGCCCTGAGTGGCTTGCTTGATGATGTAAACTCTTAATAATTTTGCTGCGACTGCTGATGGCAACTCGCGATGCCTGGGATGTATCCTTATTGGCAATGGCTTGTAGCCTTTGACTTCCTTGCCTCCCTTGCAGCCGTAATCTGAAGTCGCAAGTCAGGCAGGTGCCTCTTGGCCTTCACGATGTCATCAAAATTCTCCTGCGACTCGCACATGGGTGCGCTTTCTGGATGCAAGCTGCCTGGCTATGGCCTTGTCGCCCTCTTCGCATTCTTGAGCTATTCTTTTGTCGCCATTGATGGTGATGACTCCCCTAGGGCCTGGTATTTTAAGCTTTAGGTACACATAGCACGGCCTAGCCATAAACTTTGCGAATGCTTCTCTGCCAAACAGCGCATGATATGGGCTCTGGAAATCTACAACCTCGAACCAAATGTACTCGCTCCTGAAGTTGCTTTGTGTCCCAAAGGCGACCTCCAAGTTAACTCGCCCCAATGGCTGAGCTGATATGCCTGGCACGACACCATGAAACGTTGTTCTTGATGGGTGTAGCTGCTTTTCTTGAAGGTTCATCCTTTTGAAGGTTCATAGTATAATATATTGATGCTGCTGCCTCCATCCATCAGTACTTTGCTCAACTTGTACCCTGCGACTTGAGGGGCAACCACCAGCGCGAGTTTTCCCTCTTCATTTATTTCTCCTGGGTGATCCTCGCGGCTCCAAACTACTGGTTGCTCGGACCACTTTAGCCACTGTGGGACGGCTGGTACTATGGCGTTAACAGCCTGATTGCGTCGTCGCAGCTTTTGTTCCCTCCTTGAAGTATTCACCACAATGGTATGATACTGACCCAACTGTTTTGGGAACTGTGGCTGATCTGGCTGCGGATTTGGGACGGCGTTGTTGCTGTTGTTGCCTCCGCCATGTTTACCTTCCTCGTTGTTTTGATGATTGAAGTTTGTGTTGAGTGGCTGTCCATCCTTCCACTTTTTGTAATGATAACACTGTGCCTTCGTGTGGTTGGGTGGTTTCCCATCTTTTCCTATATGGATGTCGCAGGGGCGGTTGAAAACCTCTTCCAAATTAACTGGGTGAAAATTCCTTCCTCTGCTGCTGCTTTGTTTGTAACGAGTATTCGTATTTGCGACTAACCCTGAGTTTCCTTCCTCGTTTTTGCGCTTGTTATAACTCGCATTGGCATTGCTAGCTTGCTGTTGTTGAGGCTTGCTACTGGCCTTCTTTCCCTTGCCAGTGTTTTCCTCTTCCTCCCCATCAGATGCGTCCCTGGTTTTATCCGAGCTAGCATACTTGTTGGCCGCCGCCATTACCTCGCTTAGGCTCTTGACTTTATCCTTCATGCGACCTAGTTTGTGGACTAGCGGCTCAAATTTGCAATTTTTCTCCATGACAAGGACTGCTGAACTGGGTGGTATGTTGTCTGAGGAATGTATGATCTCTGCGACCCTTCTCATCCAGTGGCGACTCGACTCGCCTTCCTTCTGTACACAACGCTCAAGGTCCTCTATGCTGCAGAGTCGCTTGCATGTTCCTTGGAAATTCTTGATAAAAGCTTCCTTCATCTCATCCCAAGAGTTTATTGAATTTGGTGGCAAATTTTGTAGCCATATGTGGGCTGCGCCTTCTAACATCATGTTTAGGTAACGTGCGCAGATCTCTTCGGATGCATTTAGGATGCTCATGCCCATCTCGTAATTGTTGAGCCAAGTAACAGGGTCCATGCTGGCGTTGTAGTTGGCGACCTTGCGAGGCCCTTTGAAATCTGCAGGAAACGGTTCAGACCTGATTCTTTCGCTGAAACAGACTGGGCCTTTGAGTCGCGACGATAGGTTGGACGAAGCTGGCCTTCCTATTGGATTGCCGCCGGCGCGGCTGCACAATCTCTATGGGTTGAATTTGCTGAGGTTGATTTTGAGCCGCAGGTTGATCTTCCCTTTGTCGCCTAGCCGAACTCGAGGTCGCAACGTGTGGCGACTCCGCGTGGATGCTTCTCTCCGCCGTTGCTCTGCTATTGTAAGGGGGGAGTGCAGCCGTCCTGCGTGTTCGGACATATTCGCCTGCTGTATTACTGCTGTGCTCAGCATCTCAATGGCGCGCCGTGCCTCTCTGTCCATTGGCGTGTTTCCTGCTGGCGCTAATCTGGCCAAGATGTTTGTGGCCGCAAAGAGATTCTCCACTGGGCTAACATAATGCCCTTGCGGCGTGTGGAACCTTTGAGGCTGCTGTGGCGATTGCTGAACAAAGGTTGGCTGCGTCAATGGCGGGGGCATCATGGCCCTGTTGTTAGCCTGTACTATGGCCCTTGATCCAGGTATCTCTGCTACTCTTGGTGCTGCGAAAGATGGAACCGCTGGTACGATTGATGGTACAGCGATTGCTTGAACCGCGGGCGCAGCTAACGGGGCCACGGACCGCATAACCATGGCAGATGGTGCCATGCGGGTACCGCGACTGAAGGTTGTGCGACCCCTGACCATGCGACCGGGTGCGCCGTGTTGGTGGCGACTGATGGGATGTGTTGGGGCGGCTGACGGGACCGCAATTGCTGGTTCAGTGGTAGGTGATTGGAACAGCTCCATAGGGTTTACTGTTCCTGGCTGCAGGCGACTCGCGTGGCGTCTGTGTGGCAAGGTGGCCTGTATTCCTTGCAGAGTATTGGTTTCCTCGATGAGTCGCAGTTGCTCCTGTTGGAGGCGCTGTTCCTCACGCGCCAGCCTGGCTCTCTCATCTGCGATTCTCTGGACTTCATCATATAGCCCGATCCTGGTAGCCTCCAATTCTGTCACCCTAGCAGCCGCGTTAACCGCAGATATTGGTGTAAACAACACGCTTCCCTGTGGCGGTGTGACCGCTGTGCTGGGGTTACCCTTGACCCTGATTCCGCAGGCGCGACTCCAGGTGGAGTTTCTCTGTTTGCGACTCCTGAGGCCGCGACTCCTGGCGTCATCGCAGCGGATGCCGCGACTCCTGATGCGTCTAGCGCGGCTTGTTCTGCTGCTTCCGGCGGTGTGGGGGCTAAGCTGCCTGGTGGCATGCCCAGCCCTTCGTCTGCTTCTGTGGTCCTGTAGACCCCTTCCACGTGCCGATCTTCTACAGAGGGCGAGCCACTATCCACAGGGCCTCCGCATAGCCTTTCCTCAAGGACATACTCAATGGATTGGCCTTCTTCGTCTTCGAGAGGCAGCGACTCGTGGTTGATAGATTCTTCTTCTTGGTCCACTGTTACCGCGACTCCTTCTTCTGAGTCGCCATGTTGCGATGGATCCTCTGACTCGCCGCCAATGAAGCCGACGAAGACGTTGATGGATCCAAAGGGGATGACGTGGCCGGTCTCCAAGTAATCTGCTTCCGGCCCCCAGCTTGAATCGTCGATGAGGGGTGTGCCATTGACCGTGATGATACGGCCAACAACAAGATCTTCAGCTCCCTTCATGGATCCTGCGCGGAACGTGACGCTCTTGACCGCAGGCCCCACGGTGGGCGCCAACTGTCGTGGGTTTGTCACGTCAGGTGTCATAGATGACTTCGTAGGTGTGGGATTATGCGAGTCAAGCATCTCCGAGCTTGGGATCGCAGGAACAAAGATCAACACAGATTTACCCAGGTTCGGCCCCCTCAATGTGAGGTAAAAGACCTACTTCCTGCCTACCCTAGATTGGTATTGATATGATAATCGAGGTGTTACAATGGAGGCGATCCGATCTGGTACTCGCCGTATGAGCTAGGGTTTGGGCTTGATAGCTTGACCCGTCTAAGTCCTGCGAGTCCTCTTTATATACACAGAGGCTCGCTAGGTTACAAAGGAAACTTCCCCATAAGGAATATCCACAGAGGCCTACTCGGAGACTACTTGGTCTTCACGTCCTCCGGGATATGTCTTCTAGATCTTTCCCCTTATGGCGGTTCAATATTGGGCTTGCTCCCAAGTGGGCCTTTGTCCGTGCGAGTAAAGTAAGTCGCACTGGGCGCGGGTTAATCCAGAAAGTATTCCCCCGACACCGCAGGCTCGATCAGATAAACCAAGGAATCCAACAGGAATGGCAAAGAGTAGCCGCGCTGGCTGCGACTCAACGACAGGTTGACTCGCAAACACAACTGCGCGCGACTCAACCAACAGTGGAAATCTCGCTTACTCCAGCCGCGGGGGCGAGAATCCAGACAGTTGCGGAAGGATGGGGACCAACAAATCAAGAGACCCAGCAACAACCAAGGAGGTTTCACACCCCGCAGGGCCATTACCAAAACCCTGTCGATAATATGTATGCTGCGGCTAATATCTTGACTCAGATGGTACCAACAGGCGATGACCCGGCCAATGCTGAGGCACGGTGCGCGATTCAGATGCTAAGTACAGCAGTCCTGCAACAAGCCAATAGGGCAGAAGCCGGAAGACAGCTACCCCTCGTACCAGCCAATCACAGGATTGCAGCAGAAAGAAGCGTCCAAAGCAGGCCACCAGAGAACATATCAGGAGTCGCACAGAGGAAGCAGGAGCAAGTCGCAGAAGCGCAGGCGAATATGCCAGTGATGCAAATGCGGCCCGCAGAAGTCAACAATCCAACAGGCACATCCACAACCCTGTCCTCGCGGCTCAAGGGCCCAACATGTTTTGCTGAAAGGATCAGATTGGAACCTTTTCCTGAAGATTTCAAAGGGCCATGCAAGGTGGCGAACTATAACGCCAGCATGGATCCAACCAGCTGGCTGAACAATTACGAGATGAAGATGAGCATTTTGAACGCCTCAGAGGAAATATGTGCAAGGTACCTCAACATGATGTTAGAAGGTGCAGCGCACATATGGCTGCAAAATTTGCCTCCCAACTCTATAAATACTTGGGAAGAACTGAAGGATGCTTTCGTTAAGAACTTCCAAGGAACTTGCAAACGACTCTGCAATATAGAAGATCTCGAGCGTTGTGTCCAGAAGGAAGGCGAGTCAAGTCGCCATTGGATGAAAATGGTGGCAGAAATATTACACTCCTCAGACAATATACCACCAAGCTCAGTCGTCCTGGTAATGGAGAAAAACTGCAAGTTTGAGCCACTGATTCATAAGCTGGGTTGCATGAAAGATAAAGTCAAGAGCCTCAGCGAGGTAATGGCTACGGCTAACAAATATGCCGGCTCGGATAAAACCAGAGACGCGTCAGACGGAGAAGAAGAGGAGGTTGCTGCCAAAGGAAAGAAAAACTCCAACAAGCCCCAGCAGCAGCAAACAAGCCACAACAACGCGAATCAAAACAAACGCAAAAACGAAGATGGTCACTCAGGGCTCATCGCCAATACGCGTGGAGGATTCAGAGGCCAGCGGGGAAGGGGCCGAGGATACGGCTCCCGTCCAATCAATATGGAAGAAGTTTTTAATCGGCCGTGCGACCTTCATGCAACAGGTGATGGACGGCCAGCGGACCACACCAAGGCACAATGCAGCTATTACAAGAAGTGGAAAGAAGAAAGCCAGCACAGCAGGGGAAATTCCCACAAAGGAAACCCCGGTACGGCTCATGATGCAAAGGTTGGGCAGCACAACACGAGCGACCCCAGGCAAACGGGGCAGTATCACACAATAGTTATCGACACCTCCAAAAGGGAAGAGAAATTGAGTCGCAGGAGTCAACAGGTGAACACCGTGATACCAGCAACGCCCAATTGGCTAAGGTGGTCTGAGCACACAGTAACTTGGAGTCGCGACGATCACCCACCACAAGTATGGGAACCTGGCAAGTTGGCGCTGGTCGTGGCACCATACGTAGCAGGATACAAGCTGACCAAAGTGCTTATGGATGGAGGAACCAACAGGCGATTCAGACTTGGTGGCACAGCAGGTCTCTGGAACGTGGGACAACAAGGATGCGAATATGGCTGCATACAGAAGAGAGGTGGACAGAATTGCTGGACACTTCACGGGATACCAAGTTGAACATATTGATCGGAGACAAAACGAAGCTGCAGATGCCCTGTCTCGACTTGGATCCAATAGACAGTCAGTCCCACCCAATGTTTTCCTAGATGAACTGCATAATCCATCAGTCAAACCTCCAGCAGAGATTGACATTGTAGAGCCAAAAGACGATTCAACTTTAGTCGCAGCCCTGCATGAACAACCAGGATGGACAGAGCCATGCATGGCATATTTAAGTCGCGGAGTGCTGCCAGACGATGAGATTGAGGTGCGCAAAATCATACGGCGATCCAAGGCCTATAAAATTATCAACAACGAATTATACAAGCGCAGCGTGTCAGGAGCATTTCAAAGATGTGTCTCACCAGAAGAAGGACGAAAAATCTTGCACAAATTCATTCAGGCGATTGTGGCCATCATGCTTCGTCAAGATCTTTGGTGGCAAAGGCGTTCTGACATGGATTCTTCTGGTTAACAGCATTAGCAGATGCAAAGCAAATTGTCAGAGTGTGCGACGGATGTCAAAGATACGCTAGGCAAGATCATATGCCAGCTCAAGCACTTCGCACAATACCCATCACATGGCCTTTTGCCGTATGGGGTTTTGACATGGTAGGGCCCTTCAGACGGTCTTCAAATGGAAAAACTCACCTCCTGGTCATGGTGGATAAGTTCACAAAGTGGATAGAAGCAGAACCTGTGGGAGATTGCGAGGCTGAAACAGCAGTCAAGTTCTTGAAGAAGGTCATATTCCGCTTTGGGTACCCCCATACTATCATTACAGACAACGGGAGCAACACCTCTGAAGGAGCTACACAGATATTTTACGCAAACAATGGGATAAGGTTGGACCTCACGTCAGTAGCACACCCGCAGAGCAATGGACAAGCTGAGCGAGCTAACCAGGAAATTCTCCATGGAATTAAGCCGCGCCTTATTGAAAAGGTTGAAGCATCTCCAGGATGTTGGGTGGAGGAATTGCCAGCCTTATTGAAAAGGTTGAAAAGGTTGAAGCATCTCCATGATTTCGAGGATCGTCTCGAGGCACCTCACCCTTGGAACGTCGCACACCTGCGAACGTACTATACATAAGAAAAGGCTAATTAGAGCCAAGCATCATCCTTTGCAGCTTTACAGCTGAGTATCATCACAGCCACTCAGGGCTAGAACTTCAACTTTGGTCGCCACCTAGGTGAAAGAACGAGGATGTCGCCTAGAGGGGGGGTGAATAGGCGTTTTAAAATAATTACGGTTTAGGCTTGAATAAAAGCGGAATAAAACTAGCGTTTAATTTATCAAGCACAAAACCTAAACAAGCTAGGTTCACCTATGTGCACCAACAACTTATGCTAAGCAAGATTAACAAGTATGTGATAGCAATATAGATAACTTCAAGCTCGATGGCTATCACAAAGGTAAATGCATAAGTAAAGGTTTGGGTATAGAAGTAACCGCAAAGTGGAGACGAGGAGATGTTTCCCGTAGTTCCTTCCCAATGGAAGTACGTCTATGTTGGAGGGGTGTGGAGCCTCCTAGGCACTCCAATAGCACCGATGTGCTCACCCTATTCTCCGTGAGCTTCACCCGTGAGGGATTGGCTTGTTCCACTATGAGGTCGACTTGAAGGCGTTGACCAAACCGATACACCAAGGTTGAGGAACTCCACAATGAGTTGGAGCCTCCCAACAATATCCCGGAGCTTAGCAACAAGATAAAGCTCCAAAACTCACAAAGGCCTCCTAGGGTTACAACTAACCCACGAGGCAACGAGAACCACAAAGAGTAATGAGCTTCTCAAACTTCACCTCCACGAATCACCGTGGAGAACTCAAACCGATGCACCTAATGCAATGGCAAGAACACAAGAAGTGCTCAAAGCAATTCACTCTCAAATCCCACCAAAGCAACTAATGCTATGGAGGAAGATGAGAGGAAGTGCAAGGAAGCAACAAATGAATCCCAAGATCTAGATCCAATATGCCCCCCTCACTTAGAGGAGAGATTGATTGGTGGAGATGTAGATCTAGATCTCCTCTCTTGATTCCCTCAAGAATGAGCAAGAATCATTGGAGGGATTGAGAGAAAGCAAGCTTTTGGAGAACAATAATGGAGAGCAAACTTGCAAGAAGAGTTGGGGAACCATTGGGGAAGAAGACCCCTTAAAAAGGTTCCCCGCGAATCCAACCGTTGGCTGCAGTTCTCGAGCCCAGCGGTAGTACCGCTGGGATAGGCAGTACTACCGCTGGGTTCTACAACACAGCCTTCTGGCCAGTCAACGACTGGCCCAAGGCTTCTCCGAACCCACGCCCCCGGTACCAGTTGGTACCGCCGCGGTACCGGCTGGCGGTACTACCGCTAGACCCAGCGGTACTACCGCCGGCAGGACCAAAATGGCAATATCTTTTGCATGGAAGCTCCAAATTAGGTGAAACCAATTTTGTTGGAAATATTAAGGGTCACAAATATAGAGGAGATACCACACATGGAAGGTGTGGACCTTATCTCGAGGAGGACCGGTAATATTTCCAACACCGAGAATGCAACAAGTTTTCAAACCAAAAACCGTTTTCGAAGAACTTGGTCTTGTCATGACGAACACGACAAGCACCAAAACCTCACAAAGATAAAGGCCAATAAGAACCAAGAAAGATGATGCCAAGAATGCAAAGGTTTGAGCTCTCTCCGAACGATACGATCAAGTTACTCATTCGAGAGCCCCTCTTGAAAGTGTGGCATCTATCCTATAATCCGGTCTCTCACTAACACCATGAGACCGGTAAAATAGAAACCCTATCAAGGTCATACCTTTGCCTTGCGCAATCCACTTGAGCTAGATGATGACGATCTTGATCACCTCAAGTTGGATCACCTTTCTTGATTGCGCTCCGCTTGGTGAAGTCTTGTGAAATGCTCCCCCATACACAATATGAGAGAGCCACTTTTAGGAACATCTTCACTTGGCCATTATCTTGATGATGACCACCGCTTGACGTCATCCGCCATGGGTAACCCCGCATAGATACTCCACACACATATATATGGGATAGTTCACAAAGCTATATAGACGATTGCTTACCATACCAATAGATCACAAGATCCCACATGGTACAACATGTAGCTTTGTGTGTTGATCACTTGAATCCATCCTTTCCACTTAGCCTTGATCAACTTTGTATCTTTTCTTCTTTCTTGATCAATGATGATGTCTTGAAGAAGAGCATGAATATCCACGGTATTCTATTCTTCAAGACACACTTGCAATATGCTCAACTCTACATATGACCATTCTTCATATAAACCTTTGAATAAGATCTTGGTCATCTTATAAGCTTTTAGAGTCCAACACATGAACTCCCATCTTTCCTATGGACAAGATCTATAAGAATATCTCAATGCAAACATTAGTCCATAAGGATTGTCATCAATTACCAAAACCACGCATGGGGCAACACATGCACTTTCACTAGGCGCGACCTATGCAACATCTGATCGCCACCCAGGCGCGATCGACCCTTGTATCAGAAACCAGCTGCCACCTAGGCGCGGCCGTAAACTTTGTATCATTTCTGGTCGCCACCCAGGCGCGACCGACCCATGTATCATTTCTGGTCGCCACGCAGGCGCGACCAACCCATGTATCACCTCTGGTCGCCACCCAGGCGCGACCGACCCCATGTATCACCATGGATCGCCACCTACGCGCGATCCAACCCTATGAATAACACTCGGTTGCCACCAAGGCGTGACCTTATGTGTCATCATAATCCAAGCTTATCATAGCTTAGCCTATCATGGCAATATCATTATGTTTCTTGGGGGCTTTGTTACCCTGAAACAGCCAACTTACTGGCAATTATCAAACTTACCTTAAGTTGGATTGCTACTCGCATTATGTGGCCAAAGTACTGGGATGTGGCGTTAATCGAGCTTGATTGCCTATCATGGCCGCTCTCGACCCTGAACACACATTGTAACATCCCAAATTTTGGAACTAAGAAAAACTTAGTTTTACAAGACCCAAAATTCAGAACCAACAAAAACTTTTTGAAATGTTTCACTGATGATTGTGTTTTCCTTCCCATTGCTATGTTTGAACTTGTGTGACTTGTTGTTTAAGTTGTTTGACTAGTAAATATAGGACCCAACCAATATAAAAATATATTTAACTTTGGTGATCATGTTATGACAAGAAAATATTCCATATATCTTTTCCATTCTTATTTTGGCCAACTCCATTTCAATGACACTTGGTTTATCAGCAACCAAAACTAATACCAGTATTTGAGAAGGTAAAAGTATTTCCAAAATTGTGTGTTTCCAAAATTATGGGGATCTATATGCTATCTCCTACCTATTTCTCAACCCTGGTATTTTGCATGTGTATGCAACTCCCATTTTATAAACTTTGATTATCACTTCATTTTAAAAAGAACACAAGTGGGAAATATACTACCCCACATATGTTGTCTTGCTCAAAACCCTTTTCAAAAATACAAAGGTGGAGCTGAGATAATTTTAAACATCATCTTGTCATAATTAAGTGTGATCATTTTTATAAGATAGTATTGTTAATTATGTAAATGGTGGTGTGATTAATTCTTGTGGTTTGAATTGTGTGGACTTGGAAGTGATGTTGATCTTGTTGTGATTGTTTGCTTGTTGGACTTATGATTGTATTGATTGTTAATTCTTGTCTTATTGTTTGCTTGGGTGAATAATTACACCAATGTACTTGAGTGTTAAGTTGAAAACCCACTGATCACAAATGTGGAATGTGACTTGAAAACAAAACAAGACCTCTATGATTACTTACACCCTCAAAATAAAATCTTGATTAAAAGAAATGATCTCATTTGATTTCCCTCTCTACCTAATTCTCTATTTTGTTATGACAATTATTTTATCTTATAAAATCCAGGAAGGAGATGATAACCATCTCATTATCATGTTACTCTCTCCTCAAAATATCTAATCTCCAATTACAAAAAGAAATTCAATTTGTCGAATTGGTTTTATCCAAAAATAACATATTTAAACCCTATGAACAAAAGTTGTTCAAAACATTTTATTTTAACACCCCAATTTTTGTGGAGCTTCTACATGTTATGGGGAGGCTACCTGATTTTTGTCAATTTTTCTAAAATGTTTTAGTGCCCCAAATAAATCCCTAGAAGTACTGGAAATAAAAGAATTATGAAATCAGGAAAGCTTAAGGGGTTTTCTGCAAAATCTTGATCTTCTTCCTGTAGCCACAGTGGCCGCACAGCACGGCGCCGTGTTCCTCGTCCTCGCTCGACGTCGCTCGCTGCCCGGACCCCCCTCGCGCTCTCCTGCCGCTTGAAGAGGATAAGGAGGCCCCCCGACGCTCCTCTGCTCTCCCTTGTCCCTCATTTGCTCCCTCTCTCCCTCTCCTTTTTCCTCTGCCATGGCCGAGCCTAGCTCAGCTCGCCGCCGCGTATCGCCGTAGATTGAAGCCGCCCCATCCAGATCGAAGAGCGCCAGAAGCACCGCCTCGTCGTCCTCTACGTCCCCGTGCAAGGAATCGCCGCGGGTTGCCCGGGATCGCCGTCGCCGTCCGCATCCTCTTCTTCTCTGGCCGCTGCAATGTCGAGCAAGCTCGCGGTTGACACAGTCCACCTTTCTCTACCATTCTTGCACCTTCGAGTTCCCCTTCTTCTGCTCTCCCTCATGCACCTTCTCTCTTTGCCCAGGAAGCACCGGAGCCGCCGCGCCGTCATCGCCGTGTTCCCTGCTGCCTCGCCGTCTCTGCGTGTCCAGAGGAAGAAGAAGCCGCATACCCCTTCGCCCTAGGCCGGCCCAGCACTGTTCTGCTAGGTCCAGCTCCAGATCCAGCCCACTGACTTCTTTTTTTTAGGTTGTTTTTACTCTTTCTCACCGATCTGTTCCTGGCACTTTGATTTAAATCCATTTAAATTAGTTCTAGTTTGAATCTGGCCAAACCAAAAATCACAGTGGTAACTTTATAAGTTTAGAGCCATGAGCCATTTGCAGAAATAGAAAATATTGATTTGTGTGTCCTTGAAAAATGATGTTCTTTAATTAGTCAGAATCAGTGTTTTGTGCATAACTTAATTTGTGTTGATCGAAAATTTATGAACCCAATTGTTTTGGAAAGCTCTTCACATTACCTTTCAACAGAATTTTGTCTCATGTGTTTTGGATGTCTAGAACTAAGGTTACATGCATTTCTAGTTTAGTGCAGCAAACACTTTGTGCATTTTTAATAATTTCAGTAGATAAAATTTTGAGCCAAACTAAAGTGTGTTAGTTTATAATGTTAACAAGGAACATAAATCCAGTTTTGCATGATTGTTTGAATTACAGAACTCTCTAGGTGTAATTTTTAGTAAAAGTGTTGTTCTGACACTAATAAAAACGAATTAGATTAAATACTTTAATTACGAAATTGTGGTTTGAGTCTAGTGTTGATTGTTTTGGTGCTGATTACTTGTGTGTTACTGATCTTTAACATGTTAAATGATGTTAGTACTGTTGTGACTTATGCTAATCTTGTTTTGAGTTAAACATGTGTCGTTAAGACGAATCTGATGTTCCAACCAAATAGTCAACCTTGCTTGTGTGCTTGACAATTTTAGTGAGCTAAATAAATCTTTTTAACAAATGTTTTAGCTTCTAGTTGTTCAAAGTTGATAATTGTGCTTAGCCTAGCATGTTAGGGGAGCCACTTGTGAGTCATGTATTTGTTAGGGTTTTATTCCCTTTATAGTTTCTCCTAGTAATTAGGAATTACTATGCCTGTTTATTTTGAGGTTAAATTATTTTGTGGGAATAATATGTTTACCTTGCTTGTAAACTTGGTTGTTTTTAAGTTGAGTACTAGCTTGAGTATCTTGTTAGTGGTTCTACCTTAGCTTGGTAAAGTATTTGGAATTACAGAGAGTATTTGGTGACTTAACTTTTGTCTGAAGTATTTCCTGTTTAGGGAGAATTGTTTGTTAATTACCCTTAAGTGGAGTTGTTTAATGCTTCATGTGTTTAGCTAGTGATTGGTGGTATACTCTTGTTAGTATAAAACCCTTGTGTTTATATCTTGGTTAGTTGACTTGTTGGGTAGTCTAAGTATGAGGGTGTAGTTAGACAAGTGGTGATTATTGTTTAGAGTTGGGGTTAAAATTATAAAACTTAGGTTTTTAATTTATGATGTTTAGACTTTGGTTAGTATATTATACTTGTGTTAGTAGCGTGTGTGGTCTTGCTTATTTGGATTAATTTCTTGTTTGCATCTAGTTAAGTGTGGTGATTGCCCAACTTGTGTGTTAAATAGTAATCTTCCCTCATGATTGTTGTTTGTTAGTATTGCTTGATGTTTGTTGTTGGAGTGTCCTACTGTGTGTTGATTGTGTTCTTTCCTTTTTGCGACGCTAGATATGAACGCTACCGGAGTGACCCTTGGAAAGGATTTATTGAAGAAGGATGAGAGTTTATTTCTTTGATCAGTGAGGAGAAGTCCAGGGACATTCTGCTGAAATCAGGCAAGCTATTCTCTGAGCTTGCAACTATATACATCTATTTTGGTTCACATGTTTTACCTATAAAGAGCATATGTGATTTATGTGGTGTTTGCCACTAAAGCTATGGATTTGAAAACCCTTTTTCCAAAATACAAGTATATTATTTTGACACTCTATATGGAGGTATTAGATGGAAATTCTTTTTCAAACTATAGGATGGAAAAAAATATTGTTTACTCAAAACTCCTTTGAAAATACTGGGATGTTTATGGAATGCCGAGATGTCAGTGTGGAAGTGAAGAACTGGAGTATGGTGATGTTTATGAAAAATGCACATTGTGTCCTTGTACTATGACGACCAGCCGATAACCTGTGCGACCACATTTACCCACATATGGGAAATGGCGTAGTCATATAATTTGCTCATATTAGTATGGGATGCCTCAACAACGGAGATGACTCCGTTCCATGAGGGGATGGTTTGGTCACCTACCTCTGACCTGGGTCCTCTTAAGAGTAGTCTACCGGAGGCCGGTATGAGTGTATTGGAGAAAGAGGATTGAAGACGCCACCTTTGGGTCACCGGGCAGAACTATGAGTCCTCACACTTAGATTCCGATGGGCTGGGTTAAGTGTTGATGGAAAGTGTCATAGCGGCATGGTCCTATACTAGCATGAGCAAAGGACAGGCTGTGGTCGGTGACTCAACTTCGCATACACCTTGTATGGCGGGACGTGGCTGACACGATGAGTTGCCGGATGGATGTGGGAAAAGCGTGCTACCTCTGCAGAGTGTAAAACTATTCGAATAGCCGAGTCCTCGGATATGGATAGTTGGGAGGCTGTCCTCTGACCAGGTGCAAGTTTTGCCAAGTTTTGAGATTTGAAAATAAAATAGAGGTGTGTTGTGTCTGCAACTCTACCGACGGGCTGGTATGAGGTTGCCGGAGAATGATTTGACCATGACGGGCTATGGTCGAGAAGTGATGAGTTTGGTGATTTGAAGGTGGAAAACGTTTTAGGCAACTATACCGAAGGGCTGGTATAAGGTTGTTGGAAAATGATTTGACCATGAAGGGCTATGGTCGAAAAAGGAGGAGTTTTGGAGAAATAAACCAAACGGTGATTTTCGGGAAAATGTTTATAAAAGAGACCTCTTACCTTTTTCAACAAAGATGCATTTTCAGGAAAAAGTTTTAAAAGAGACTTCTTACAAAGACAGATTTATGGGAAAAGTTCTAAAGCCTTCTTTCCTTTTCCAAATAAAGTTATAGAGATTTCAAAACAAAGTTTTATTAAACAAAAGTCTATCCTTCCCTTTTCAACAAGGATATAGAGTTTTCAAAGCAAACGCAGTTTTATCTAAACAATAAAAAGAGTAGTGCATGCTCATTCCGGGGGTAGTTTGCGAGTACATTCAAATGTACTAAAGTGTGTTAGTTTATAATGTTAACAAGGAACATAAATCCAGTTTTGCATGATTGTTTGAATTACAGAACTCTCTAGGCGTAATTTTTAGTAAAAGTGTTGTTCTGACACTAATAAAAAGGAATTAGATTAAATACTTTAATTACGAAATTGTGGTTTGAGTCTAGTGTTGATTGTTTTGGTGCTGATTACTTGTGTGTTACTGATCTTTAACATGTTAAATTATGTTAGTACTGTTGTGACTTATGCTAATCTTGTTTTGAGTTAAACATGTGTCGTTAAGACGAATCTGATGTTCCAACCAAATAGTCAACCTTGCTTGTGTGCTTGACAATTTTAGTGAGCTAAATAAATCTTTTTAACAAATGTTTTAGCTTCTAGTTGTTCAAAGTTGATAATTGTGCTTAGCCTAGCATGTTAGGGGAGCCACTTGTGAGTCATGTATTTGTTAGGGTTTTATTCCCTATATAGTTTCTCCTAGTAATTAGGAATTACTATGCCTGTTTATTTTGAGGTTAAATTATTTTGTGGGAATAATATGTTTACCTTGCTTGTAAACTTGGTTGTTTTTAAGTTGAGTACTAGCTTGAGTATCTTGTTAGTGGTTCTACCTTAGCTTGCTAAAGTATTTGGAATTACAGAGAGTATTTGGTGACTTAACTTTTGTCTGAAGTATTTCCTGTTTAGGGAGAATTGTTTGTTAATTACCCTTAAGTGGAGTTGTTTAATGCTTCATGTGTTTAGCTAGTGATTGGTGGTATACTCTTGTTAGTATAAAACCCTTGTGTTTATATCTTGGTTAGTTGACTTGTTGGGTAGTCTAAGTATGAGGGTGTAGTTAGACAAGTGGTGATTATTGTTTAGAGTTGGGGTTAAAATTATAAAACTTAGGTTTTTAATTTATGATGTTTAGACTTTGGTTAGTATATTATACTTGTGTTAGTAGCGTGTGTGGTCTTGCTTGTTTGGATTAATTTCTTGTTTGCATCTAGTTAAGTGTGGTGATTGCCCAACTTGTGTGTTAAATAGTAATCTTCCCTCATGATTGTTGTTTGTTAGTATTGCTTGATGTTTGTTGTTGGAGTGTCCTACTGTGTGTTGATTGTGTTCTTTCCTTTTTGCGACGCTAGATATGAACGCTACCGGAGTGACCCTTGGAAATGATTTATTGAAGAAGGATGAGAGTTTATTTCTTTGATCAGTGAGGAGAAGTCCAGGGACATTCTGCTGAAATCAGGCAAGCTATTCTCTGAGCTTGCATCTATATACATCTATTTTGGTTCACATGTTTTACCTATAAAGAGCATATGTGATTTATGTGGTGTTTGCCACTAAAGCTATGGATTTGAAAACCCTTTTTCCAAAATACAAGTATATTATTTTGACACTCTATATGGAGGTATTAGATGGAAATTCTTTTTCAAACTATAGGATGGAAAAAAATATTGTTTACTCAAAACTCCTTTGAAAATACTGGGATGTTTATGGAATGCCGAGATGTCGGTGTGGAAGTGAAGAACTGGAGTATGGTGATGTTTATGAAAAATGCACATTGTGTCCTTGTACTATGACGACCAGCCGATAACCTGTGCGACCACATTTACCCACATATGGGAAATGGCGTAGTCATATAATTTGCTCATATTAGTATGGGGTGCCTCAACAACGGAGATGACTCCGTTCCATGAGGGGATGGTTTGGTGACCTACCTCTGACCTGGGTCCTCTTAAGAGTAGTCTACCGGAGGCCGGTATGAGTGTATTGGAGAAAGAGGATTGAAGACGCCACCTTTGGGTCGCCGGGCAGAACTATGAGTCCTCACACTTAGATTCCGACGGGCTGGGTTAAGTGTTGATGGAAAGTGTCATAGCGGCAGGGTCCTATACTAGCATGAGCAAAGGACAGGCTATGGTCGGTGACTCAACTTCGCATACACCTTGTATGGCGGGACGTGGCTGACACGATGAGTTGCCGGATGGATGTGGGAAAAGCGTGCTACCTCTGCAGAGTGTAAAACTATTCGAATAGCTGAGTCCTCGGATATGGATAGTTGGGAGGCTGTCCTCTGACCAGGTGCAAGTTTTGCCAAGTTTTGAGATTTGAAAATAAAATAGAGATGTGTTGTGTCTGCAACTCTACCGACGGGCTGGTATGAGGTTGCCGGAGAATGATTTGACCATGACAGGCTATGGTCGAGAAGTGACGAGTTTGGTGATTTGAAGGTGGAAAACGTTTTAGGCAACTATACCGAAGGGCTGGTATAAGGTTGTTGGAAAATGATTTGACCATGAAGGGCTATGGTCGAAAAAGGAGGAGTTTTGGAGAAATAAACCAAACGGTGATTTTCGGGAAAATGTTTATAAAAGAGACCTCTTACCTTTTTCAACAAAGATGCATTTTCGGGAAAAAGTTTTAAAAGAGACTTCTTACAAAGACAGATTTATGGGAAAAAGTTCTAAAGCCTTCTTTCCTTTTCCAAATAAAGTTATAGAGATTTCAAAACAAAGTTTTATTAAACAAAAGTCTATCCTTCCCTTTTCAACAAGGATATAGAGTTTTCAAAGCAAACGCAGTTTTATCTAAACAATAAAAAGAGTAGTGCGTGCTCATTCCGGGGGTAGTTTGCGAGTACATTCAAATGTACTCATATTGGTTTCGTCCCTGGCTATTGTCTTAGCCAGATTTTGAAGAGGAGCAGTTTGAAGAGAAAACGGGCATTCACCGACGTCAATGCGAACTAGGCCGCTTCCTAGTCAACCGCCTGTAGGGTTATGGCAAGTGACTTAGGCCCCACGTTATTTTGGTGGTTTCCGCTGCAAGTACCTGTTGAAGTTATGGCTTCAATCAAGTAAGTAAATTCATTCGGTATTTATGGGTGTTCGGTGATGCCAATTCAAGTTATGTGCAACAACAGACTGATCATGGGATTGTTGCAGGAAACATAACGAGTATCTCGGATAGCTAATCCGGGGTCCTCACAGACTTGGTATCAGAGCCATCGTTGACTGTAGGAGACCTTAGATAGCATGGACGTTAGTTAGGAAAGGAAATATTTTGTTAAAAAATATATTACTACCAAAATATATCTAGGGAAGTCCAAATATAGCTTTCACTCTTCTCACCTTCTTAAATATTTCTGAGTCTCATCCCTCTATTTAAGATTTTCCAAGGATTTCTCTACTCTCTCTTACCCATTCAAAATACTCGACGATGAACCCAAGTGAGACCTAATTGGCTAGCACCTACCAGAAGAAGCTTCCATCTCAAATATTCAACATTCAGCCTCAAGGTGATTGATCTGCAAATACCAAGATCGTCAGTATCAACAAAGCAGGAGACCTTCGAAGATCTCAACTCAATATCAATAATTCCACTCAGTTACTACCTCGACAATCTCAATTTTTCCTGCTGAAACCTAAGGCGACAGAGTGAAGACTTTACCAACCATGTTTAACCGAGACCATAGGATAAACCTGATAGGAACCTTGATTGTACTACCCGACTACCACGAGTATTAGATGTCCGTTGGTACTAGACGTACCTTGTGTGCTTTTTGCTTGGGTGTACTCTGCTTGTGTGTTGTTGTTTGTGAATTCTCTGCTTGTGTGTTGTTTTTCTTGTGTGTTCATTATCACGCCTTGTCGGCAGTATAAAGTAGCCTCAAAATTCTCTTTTTATAAAATACCTCTTGCTACCTAACAAAAACCATTTTTGACCTCTTCGCCATAGTTGCACCTTGTTGCAGAGGTAAACCCGCCTAGGAAAAATATTTTCATCCTCTCATCTAAACCATCTCCCGATAAGAACTGACAGTTCCGCAAGATACAAAAGACCCCCGAACTTTAACCAAACAGCCTGAGATTTGTTGCAACTTAACCGGCAAGTCAGACAATGACCTTCATGCACCGTCTGGAGCAAGTGCGTCAAGATCTCGAAGGAAACTGCAATTTTACGGCAACCTCGTGAAGACACGAGTCTTACCTCATAAAATTAACTTGTGAAAATTACAAGAATACCACACTAACGTATCATATCTAACTTTAGGTTAACATCTGACTCAAGTCCACGAGAGTACTAACTGATCTTCTAGGACTATAAGTCTTGACAAGAAACGAGGACATAAGGAGACCCATTTAGGATTGGTAACTAGAGGAACTCAAGGAGTGTATAAGAGTTGCTATGACGATTCGAGCTCAGAGACCACAAGAAAGAGGAACTACGACAAAAAGACATTGAAGAGAAATTTCTTAGGTTGACAAAGAAGCAATATACCCGACTATCATGGAATATTCGGAAACTCTTATATCAGAATCTATTATTATTAATCTCTCTAAAAATAATGTGATATTCCAATGTTCGCGTTATATAAAAGTACTTTGGTAACAAGCCTCATGAACTTGTTAACAAATCACTTTTGTATGCTCAAACAATTGAGTGTCATGTACAAATAAACGGAACGTCAGATAATCCAGTACATCTCAGCCTCTGGAATATGAAAAGTGGTTGATGACGAGACTAGCTACCTTGTTAACAAATTCTTCTTGTATGACTAAGCCAATTCGATGACATAAAGGACACCCACATTCTTATACAAATAACTAATGGAAAGCTTTGCTGGGACTAGTGGATGTCTTCACCGTAGGGGTGAGGCAAATGATGTTAGAACCCGATAAAGGACAATAATAATTTTCTTAAATCAAGTGTATAACTTAAGAAATGTTCAAGTTCTAAATAAGAAAGTCACATGGAGAGTTATAGTGTTTTCCCAAGGATATGATTTCCGAAACAAGAAAAGAAAAAGGTACCCGTTTGGAAAACAACTGGTGTGAAGGCTCTTCACTAACTTTTTCTAGGGTCCATTAAGAGGTGGCATGCGAAGAATCACCTATAGTTGGTAGTGAGAAGATCGCCATCATCAAGGCCGAAGTCGTCCAACATCAAAGGCCATCCACATGAAGTTAACCCAGGGAGCAAGCACCATCAACGTTACCTGTCGAGCCATCATCCTTTTCAACTTGCCTCGACCAATCATAATGAAGGAGGATTCAAGAAAGCACAAACAGCGATCGCCAACATGAAGCTCTTTCTCTAACTTTTAAGACTAACTGAGAACGCGACCCTCGCACCTTCTTTGAGCATCGTACTGAACCACCTACCTCAGGACACTCGCACTGACTTTTAGACTCCTCTGGAAGCCAATACCATAGACTCTACCTCTTAAGATTCTTACCAAAGCCTCGTGAAGCTCAAGAACCAAGGAAGTCAACAATGAAGTTCCTTCTTTACTCAGCTGAAGAAGGACAAGAATGAAGGCAACCAACCAACGGAGTACCCAGAAGAATCAAACGACGGAAGCACCTGCTGTGGACAACATCAACCACCAAGAAAGTCCAGATGCACTTAGAAGTTTGTAACCTCCTTCCTCTAACTAGAAACCGGCGAGAGTCGAGTACATAGGTTCGACGCATCCTGAAAACAACGCGTCCCCATCGGTGACCCTCGTAAGGAGACCGTATCAGGAAGTGATAATTGCACCAACTCCAAGCACCAAGGAGCGACCCCAAGACGAAGATCGTCAAGCTACCTCGGAAGAACAATACCTCCAAGTCAACTCCAGCTGTAACTTTCAGGATGAACCTTCAAAACCCCTTTTTAAGGGGGAAGACCTACAATAGGTATACAAGAAAATGTTAATAATTAGTTCCTTGCGCCTTAGCCTTGTAGAATCTGGAATTAACCAACCCAGACTATCCATCCGAGTCAATCGTCAAGACAACCCCATCATCAAGGATCTGAACTCAGCACAGAAGTTTATCGGCAAAGAAAGCCTCGCATCATCAAGTTGTCAAGATCTCACATGGTAACCTCACGGAAGAAGCAACGACCTCAGAAGTATAGCCAACCAAAACCCGTGCCCTCGTACTCCCCTATTACCACCGGGCAAATCTCGAGGACGAGATTTATTTTTAAGGGGGGAAGGATCTGTAACATCCCAAATTTTGGAACTAAGAAAAACTTAGTTTTACAAGACCCAAAATTCAGAACCAACAAAAACTTTTTGAAATGTTTCACTGATGATTGTGTTTTCCTTCCCATTGCTATGTTTGAACTTGTGTGACTTGTTGTTTAAGTTGTTTGACTAGTAAATATAGGACCCAACCAATATAAAAATATATTTAACTTTGGTGATCATGTTATGACAAGAAAATATTCCATATATCTTTTCCATTCTTATTTTGGCCAACTCCATTTCAATGACACTTGGTTTATCAGCAACCAAAACTAATACCAGTATTTGAGAAGGTAAAAGTATTTCCAAAATTGTGTGTTTCCAAAATTATGGGGATCTATATGCTATCTCCTACCTATTTCTCAACCCTGGTATTTTGCATGTGTATGCAACTCCCATTTTATAAACTTTGATTATCACTTCATTTTAAAAAGAACACAAGTGGGAAATTACTACCCCACATATGTTGTCTTGCTCAAAACCCTTTTAAAAAATACAAAGGTGGAGCTGAGATAATTTTAAACATCATCTTGTCATAATTAAGTGTGATCATTTTTATAAGATAGTATTGTTAATTATGTAAATGGTGGTGTGATTAATTCTTGTAGTTTGAATTGTGTGGACTTGGAAGTGATGTTGATCTTGTTGTGATTGTTTGCTTGTTGGACTTATGATTGTATTGATTGTTAATTCTTGTCTGATTGTTTGCTTGGGTGAATAATTACACCAATGTACTTGATTGTTAAGTTGAAAACCCACTGATCACAAATGTGGAATGTGACTTGAAAACAAAACAAGACCTCTATGATTACTTACACCCTCAAAATAAAATCTTGATTAAAAGAAATGATCTCATTTGATTTCCCTCTCTACCTAATTCTCTATTTTGTTATGACAATTATTTTATCTTATAAAATCCAGGAATGAGATGATAACCATCTCATTATCATGTTACTCTCTCCTCAAAATATCTAATCTCCAATTAAAAAGATAATTCAATTTGTCGAATTGGTTTTATCCAAAAATAACATATTTAAACCCTATGAACAAAAGTTGTTCAAAACATTTTATTTTAACACCCCAATTTTTGTGGAGCTTCTACATGTGATGGGGAGGCTACCTGATTTTTCTAAAAAAATTCTAAAATGTTTTAGTGCCCCAAATAAATCCCTACATGTACTGGAAATAAAAGAATTATGAAATCAGGAAAGCTTAGGGGGTTTTCTGCAAAATCTTGATCTTCTTCCTGTAGCCACAGTGGCAGCACGGCACGGCGCCGTGTTCCTCGTCCTCGCTCGACATTGCTCGCCACCCGGACCCCCCCTCGCGCTCTCCTGCCGCTTGAAGAGGATAAGGAGGCCCCCCGACGCTCCTCTACTCTCCCTTGTCCCTCACTTGCTCCCTCTCTCCCTCTCCTTTTTCCTCTGCCATGGCCGAGCCTAGCTCGAGCTCGCCGCCGCGTATCGCCGTAGATTGAAGCCGCCCCATCCAGATCGAAGAGCGCCAGAAGCACCGCCTCGTCGTCCTCTACGTCCCCGTGCGAGGAATCGCCGCGGGTCGCCCGGCATCGCCGTCGCCGTCTGCATCCTCTTCTTCTCCAGCCGCTGCAATGTCGAGCAAGCTCGCGGTTGACACAGTCCACCTTTCTCCGCCATTCTTGCACCTTCGAGTTCCCCTTCTTCTGCTCTCCCTCATGCACCTTCTCTCTTTGCCTAGGAAGCACCGGAGCCGCCGCACCGTCATCGCCGTGCTCCCTGCTGCCTCGCCGTCTCTGCGTGTCCAGAGGAAGAAGAAGTCGCATACCCCTTCGCCCTGGGCCGGCCCAGCACTGTTCTGCTAGGTCCAGCTCCAGATCCAGCCCACTGACTTCTTTTTTTTAGGTTGTTTTTACTCTTTCTCACCGATCTGTTCCTGGCACTTTGATTTAAATCCATTTAAATTAGTTCTAGTTTGAATCTGGCCAAACCAAAAATCACAGTGGTAACCTGATAAGTTTAGAGCCATGAGCCATTTGCAGAAATAGAAAATATTGATTTGTGTGTCCTTGAAAAATGCTGTTCTTTAATTAGTCAGAATCAGTGTTTTGTGCATAACTTAATTTGTGTTGATCGAAAATTTATGAACCCAATTGTTTTGGAAAGCTCTTCACATTACCTTTCAACAGAATTTTGTCTCATGTGTTTTGGATGTTTAGAACTAAGGTTACATGCATTTGTAGTTTAGGCCAGCAAACACTTTGTGCATTTTTAATAATTTCAGTAGATAAAATTTTGAGCCAAACTAAAGTGTGTTAGTTTATAATGTTAACAAAGAACATAAATCCAGTTTTGCATGATTGTTTGAATTACAGAACTCTCTAGGTGTAATTTTTAGTGAAAGTGTTGTTCTGACACTAATAAAAAGGAATTAGATTAAATACTTTAATTACGAAATTGTGGTATGTGTCTAGTGTTGATTGTTTTGGTGCTGATTACTTGTGTGTTACTGATCTTTAACATGTTAAATGATGTTAGTACTGTTGTGACTTATGCTAATCTTTTTTTGAGTTAAACATGTGTCGTTAAGACGAATCTGATGTTCCAACCAAATAGTCAACCTTGCTTGTGTGCTTGACAATTTTAGTGAGCTAAATAAATCTTTTTAACAAATGTTTTAGCTTCTGGTTGTTCAAAGTTGATAATTGTGCTTAGCCTAGCATGTTAGGGGAGCCACTTGTGAGTCATGTATTTGTTAGGGTTTTATTCCCTATATAGTTTCTCCTAGTAATTAGGAATTACTATGCCTGTTTATTTTGAGGTTAAATTATTTTGTGGGAATAATATGTTTACCTTGCTTGTAAACTTGGTTGTTTTTAAGTTGAGTACTAGCTTGAGTATCTTGTTAGTGGTTCTACCTTAGCTTGGTAAAGTATTTGGAATTACAGAGAGTATTTGGTGACTTAACTTTTGTCTGAAGTATTTCCTGTTTAGGGAGAATTGTTTGTTAATTACCCTTAAGTGGAGTTGTTTAATGCTTCATGTGTTTAGCTAGTGATTGGTGGTATACTCTTGTTAGTATAAAACCCTTGTGTTTATATCTTGGTTAGTTGACTTGTTGGGTAGTCTAAGTATGAGGGTGTAGTTAGACAAGTGGTGATTATTGTTTAGAGTTGGGTTTAAAATTATAAAACTTAGGTTTTTAATTTATGATGTTTAGACTTTGGTTAGTATATTATACTTGTGTTAGTAGCGTGTGTGCTCTTGCTTGTTTGGATTAATTTCTTGTTTGCATCTAGTTAAGTGTGGTGATTGCCCAACTTGTGTGTTAAATAGTAATCTTCCCTCATGATTGTGGTTTGTTAGTATTGCTTGATGTTTGTTGTTGGAGTGTCCTACTGTGTGTTGATTGTGTTCTTTCCTTTTTGCGACGCTAGATATGAACGCTACCGGAGTGACCCTTGGAAAGGATTTATTGAAGAAGGATGAGAGTTTATTTCTTTGATCAGTGAGGAGAAGTCCAGGGACATTCTGCTGAAATCAGGCAAGCTATTCTCTGTTGCTTGCATCTATATACATCTATTTTGGTTCACATGTTTTACCTATAAAGAGCATACGTGATTTATGTGGTGTTTGCCACTAAAGCTATGGATTTGAAAACCCTTTTTCCAAAATACAAGTATATTATTTTGACACTCTATATGGAGGTATTAGATGGAAATTCTTTTTCAAACTATAGGATGGAAAAAAATATTGTTTACTCAAAACTCCTTTGAAAATACTGGGATGTTTATGGAATGCCGAGTTGTCGGTGTGGAAGTGAAGCACTAGAGTATGGTGATGTTTATGAAAAATGCACATTGTGTCCTTGTACTATGACGACCAGCCGATAACCAGTGCGACCACATTTACCCACATATGGGAAACGGCGTAGTCATATAATTTGCTCATATTAGTATGGGATGCCTCAACAACGGAGATGACTCCGTTCCATGAGGGGATGGTTTGGTGACCTACCTCTGACCTGGGTCCTCTTAAGAGAAGTCTACCGGAGGCCGGTATGAGTGTATTGGAGAAAGAGGATTGAAGACGCCACCTTTGGGTCGCCGGGCAGAACTATGAGTCCTCACACTTAGATTCCGATGGGCTGGGTTAAGTGTTGATGGAAAGTGTCATAGCGGCAGGGTCCTATACTAGCATGAGCAAAGGACAGGCTATGGTCGGTGACTCAACTTCGCATACACCTTGTATGGCGGGACGTGGCTGACACGATGAGTTGCCGGATGGATGTGGGAAAAGCGTGCTACCTCTGCAGAGTGTAAAACTATTCGAATAGCCGAGTCCTCGGATATGGACAGTTGGGAGGCTGTCCTCTGACCATGTGCAAGTTTTGCCAAGTTTTGAGATTTGAAAATAAAATGGAGATGTGTTGTGTCTGCAACTCTACCGACGGGCTGGTATGAGGTTGCCGGAGAATGATTTGACCATGACGGGCTATGGTCGAGAAGTGAAGAGTTTGGTGATTTGAAGGTGTAAAACGTTTTAGGCAACTATACCGAAGGGCTAGTATAAGGTTGTTGGAAAATGATTTGACCATGAAGGGCTATGGTCGGAAAAGGAGGAGTTTTGGAGAAATAAACCAAACGGTGATTTTCGAGAAAATGTTTATAAAAGAGACCTCTTACCTTTTTCAACAAAGATGCATTTTCGGGAAAAGGTTTTAAAAGAGACTTCTTAGAAAGACAGATTTATGGGAAAAAGTTCTAACGCCTTCTTTCCTTTTCCAAATAAAGTTATAGAGATTTCAAAACAAAGTTTTATTAAACAAAAGTCTATCCTTCCCTTTTCAACAAGGATATAGAGTTTTATTAAACAAAGAATTGTTTCATTGGGTCGGTCGCGCCTGAGTGGCGACCAGAATGGGGTCGATCGCGCCTAAGTGGCGATCAGAATTGAAGCTTTTTTAGCCCTGAGTGGCTTGCTTGATGATGTAAACTCTTAATAATTTTGCTGCGACTGCTGATGGCAACTCGCGATGCCTGGGATGTATCCTTATTGGCAATGGCTTGTAGCCTTTAACTTCCTTGCCTCCCTTGCAGCCGTAATCTGAAGTCGCAAGTCTGGCAGGTGCCTCTTGGCCTTCACGATGTCATCAAAATTCTCCTGCGACTCGCACATGGGTGCGCTTTCTGGGATGCAAGCTGCCCTGGCTATGGCCTTGTCGCCCTCTTCGCATTCTTGAGCTATTCTTTTGTCGCCATTGATGGTGATGACTCCCCTAGGGCCTGGTATTTTAAGCTTTAGGTACACATAGCACGGCCTAGCCATAAACTTTGTGAACGCTTCTCTGCCAAACAGCGCATGATATGGGCTCTGGAAATCTACAACCTCGAACCAAATGTACTCGCTCCTGAAGTTGCTTTGCGTCCCCAAGGCGACCTCCAAGTTAACTCGCCCCAATGGCTGAGCTGATATGCCTGGCATGACACCATGAAACGTTGTTCTTGATGGGTTTAGCTGCTTCTCTTGAAGGTTCATCCTTTTAAAGGTTCCATAGTATAATATATTGATGCTGCTGCCTCCATCCATCAGTACTTTGCTCAACTTGTATCCTGCGACTTGAGGGGCAACCACCAGCGCGAGTTTTCCCTCTTCATTTATCTCTCCTGGGTGATCCTCGCGACTCTAAACTACTGGCTGCTCGGACCACTTTAGCCACTGTCGGACGGCTGGTACTATGGCGTTAACAGCCTGATTGCGTCGTCGCAACTTTTGTTCCCTCCTTGAAGTATTCACCACAATGGTATGATACTGACCCAACTGTTTTGGGAACTGTGGCTGATCTGGCTGCGGATTTGGGACGGCGTTGTTGCTGTTGTTGCCTCCGCCATGTTTTCCTTCCTCGTTGTTTTGATGATTGAAGTTTGTGCTGAGTGGCTGTCCATCCTTCCACTTTTTGTAATGATAACACTGTGCCTTCGTGTGGTTGGGTGGTTTCCCATCTTTTCCTACATGGATGTCGCAGGGGCGGTTGAAGACCTCTTCCAAATTAACTGGGTGAAAATTCCTTCCTCTGCTGCTGCTTTGTTTGTAACGAGTATTCGTATTTGCGACTAACCCTGAGTTTCCTTCCTCGTTTTTGCGCTTGTTATAACTCGTATTGGCATTGCTAGCTTGCTATTGTTGAGGCTTGCTACTGGCCTTCTTTCCCTTGCCAGTGTTTTCCTCTTCCTCCCCATCAGATGCGTCCCTGGTTTTATCCGAGCTAGCATACTTGTTGGCCGCCACCATTACCTCGCTTAGGCTCTTGACTTTATCCTTCATGCGACCTAGTTTGTGGACTAGCGGCTCAAATTTTCAATTTTTCTCCATGACAAGGACTGCAGAACTGGGTGGTATGTTGTCTGAGGAATGTATGATCTCTGCGACCCTTCTCATCCAGTGGTGACTCGACTCGCCTTCCTTCTGTACACAACGCTCAAGGTCCTCTATGCTGCAGAGTCGCTTGCATGTTCCTTGGAAATTCTTGATAAAAGCTTCCTTCATCTCATCCCAAGAGCTTATTGAATTTGGTGGCAAATTTTGTAGCCATATGTGGGCCGCGCCTTCTAACATCATGTTTAGGTAACGTGCGCAGATCTCTTCGGATGCATTTAGGATGCTCATGCCCATCTCGTAATTGTTGAGCCAAGTAACAGGGTCCATGCTGGCGTTGTAGTTGGCGACTTTGCGAGGCCCTTTGAAATCTGCAGGAAACGGTTCAGACTTGATTCTTTCGCTGAAACAGACTGGGCCTTTGAGTCGCGACGATAGGTTGGACGAGGCTGGCCTTCCTATTGGATTAGCCGTCGTGCGCGGCTGCACAATCTCTGTGGGTTGAATTTGCTGAGGTTGATTTTGAGCCGCAGGTTGATCTTCCCTTCGTCGCCTAGCCGAACTCGAGGTTGCAACGTGTGGCGACTCTGCGTGGATGCTTCTCTCCGCCGTTGTTCTGCTATTGTAAGGGGAGGAGTGCAGCCGTCCTGCGTGTTCGGACATATTCGCCTGCTGTATTAGTGCTGTGCTCAGCATCTCAATGGCGCGCCGTGCCTCTCTGTCCATTGGCGTGTTTCCTGCTGGCGCTAATCTGGCCAAGATGTTTGTGGCCGCAAAGAGATTCTCCACAGGGCTGACATAATTTCCCTGCGGCGTGTGGAACCTTTGAGGTTGCTGTGGCGCTTGCTGAGCAAAGGTTGGCTGCTTCAATGGCGGGGGCATCATGGCCCTGTTGTTAGCCTATACTACGGCCCTTGATCCAGGTATCTCTGCTACTCTCGGTGCTGTGAAAGATGGAACCGCTGGTACGATTGATGGTACAGCGAGTGCTTGAACCGCGGGCGCAGCTAACGGGGCCACGGACCGCATAACCATGGCAGATGGTGCCACGCATGCGGGTACCACGACTGAAGGTTGTGCGACCCCTGACCATGCGACCGGGTGTGCCGTGTTAGTGGCGACTGATGGAATAGTGTTGGCGGCGGCTGACGGGACCGCGATTGCTGGTTCAGTGGTAGGTGATTGGAACAGCTCCATAGGGTTTACTGTTCCTGGCTGCAGGCGACTCGCGTGGCGTCTGTGTGGCAAGGTGGCCTGTATTCCTTGCATAGTATTGGTTTCCTCGATGAGTCGCAGTTGCTCCTGTTGGAGACGCTGTTCCTCACGCGCCAGCCTGGCTCTCTCATCCGCGATCCTCTGGACTTCATCATATAGCCCGATCCTGGTAGCCTCCAATTCTGTCACCCTAGCAGCCGCGTTAACCGTAGATATTGGTGTGAACAACACGCTTCCCTGTAGCGGTGTGTCCGTTGTGCTGGGGATTACCCTTGACCCTGATTCCGCAGGCGCGACTCCGGTGGGGTTTCTCTGTTTGCGACTCCTGAGGCCGCGACTCCTGGCGTCATCGCAGCGGATGCCGCGACTCCTGATGCGTCTAGCGCGGCTTGTTCTGCTGCTTCCGGCGGTGTGGGGGCTAAGCTGCCTGGTGGCATGCCCAGCCCTTCGTCTGCTTCTGTGGTCCTGTAGACCCCTTCCACGTGCCGATCTTCTACAGAGGGCGAGCCACTATCCACAGGGTCTCCGCATAGCCTTTCCTCAAGGATGTACTCAATGGATTGGCCTTCTTCGTCTTCGAGAGGCAGCGACTCGTGGTTGATAGATTCTTCTTCTTGGTCCACTGTTACCGCGACTCCTTCTTCTGAATCGCCATGTTGCAATGGATCTTCTGACTCGCCGCCAATGAAGCCGACGAAGACGTTGATGGATCCAAAGGGGATGACGTGGCCGGTCTCCAAGTAATCTGCTTCCGGCCCCCAGCTTGAATCGTCGATGAGGGGTGTGCCATTGACCGTGATGATATGGCCAACAACAAGATCTTCAGCTCCCTTCATGGATCCTGCGCGGAACGTGACGCTCTTGACCGCAGGCCCCACGGTGGGCGCCAACTGTCGTGGGTTTTTCACGTCAGGTGTCATAGATGACTTCGTAGGTGTGGGATTATGCGAGTCAAGCATCTCCGAGCTTGGGATCGCAGGAACAAAGATCAACACAGATTTACCCAGGTTCGGCCCCCTCAATGTGAGGTAAAAGACCTACTTCCTGCCTACCCTAGATTGGTATTGATATGATAATAGAGGTGTTACAATGGAGGCGATCCGATCTGGTACTCGCCGTATGAGCTAGGGTTTAGGGCTTGATAGCTTGACCCGTTCTAAGTCCTGCGAGTCCTCTTTATATACACAAAGGCTCGCTAGGTTACAAAGGAAACTTTCCCCACAAGGAATATGCCCACAGAGGCCTACTCGGAGACTACTTGGTCTTCACGTCCTCCGGGATATGTCTTCTAGAACTTTCCCCTTATGGCGGTTCAATATTAGGCTTGCTCCCAAGTGGGCCTTTGTCCGTGCGAGTAAAGTAAGTCGCACTGGGCGGCGGGTTAATCCAGAAAGTATTCCCCCGACACCGCAGGCTCGATCAGATAAACCAAGGAATCCAACAGGAATGGCAAAGAGTAGCCGCGCTGGCTGCGACTCAACGACAGGTTGACTCGCAAACACAACTGCGCGCGACTCAACCAACAGTGGAAATCTCGCTTACTCCAGCCGCGGGGGTGAGAATCCAGACAGTTGCGGAAGGATGGGGACCAACAAATCAAGAGACCCAGCAACAACCAAGGAGGTTTCACACCCCGTAGGGCCATTACCAAAACCCTGTCGATAATATGTATGCTGCGGCTAATATCTTGACTCAGATGGTACCAACAGGTGATGACCCGGCCAATGCTGAGGCACGGCGCGCGATTCAGATGCTAAGTACAGCAGTCCTGCAACAAGCCAATAGGGCAGAAGCCGGAAGACAGCTACCCTCGTACCAGCCAATCACAGGATTGCAGCAGAAAGAAGCGTCCAAAGCAGGCCACCAGAGAACATATCAGGAGTCGCACAGAGGCAGCAGGAGCAAGTCGCAGAAGCGCAGGCGAATATGCCAGTGATGCAAATGCGGCCCGCAGAAGTCAACAATCCAACAGGCACATCCACAACCCTGTCCTCGCGGCTCAAGGGCCCAACATGTTTTGCTGAAAGGATCAGATTGGAACCTTTTCCTGAAGATTTCAAAGGGCCATGCAAGGTGGCGAACTATAACGCCAGCATGGATCCAACCAGCTGGCTGAACAATTACGAGATGAAGATGAGCATTTTGAACGCCTCAGAGGAAATATGTGCAAGGTACCTCAACATGATGTTAGAAGGTGCAGCGCACATATGGCTGCAAAATTTGCCTCCCAACTCTATAAATACTTGGGAAGAACTGAAGGATGCTTTCGTTAAGAACTTCCAAGGAACTTGCAAACGACTCTGCAATATAGAAGATCTCGAGCGTTGTGTCCAGAAGGAAGGCGAGTCAAGTCGCCATTGGATGAAAATGGTGGCAGAAATATTACACTCCTCAGACAATATACCACCAAGCTCAGTCGTCCTGGTAATGGAGAAAAACTGCAAGTTTGAGCCACTGATTCATAAGCTGGGTGTAACATCCCAATTTTGTAACTAGTAAAATAATCAAAAATTGGGAACCAACAAAAACTTTTTGTTGCTTGATGTGTGTTGCTTGTTCTTGATATTGCTTTGATTGTTGAGTGATTTAAATTCTTGCACTCAAAATTTGAAAATAGAAATAAAACACACAAAATGCAAATTGACAAATTTAATATTCCTCCAACAAGAAAATAATGTTTTCTTTCAAACAAAATTCAGAGAGGTGATAATTAAACCCCTCTCATAATTTTCCCTAATATTTTCTCTCCCAAATTCTTTTTATTCCAAAAACCCTAAAAATAAAATTCTATACGTTTCTTTATTGTTTTAAAATCACAAAATGTGCTATGTAGCACATATCAAATAAATTCTACCACCATACCAAAAACCCTTGTTTATACATATGAATCACAGTATGGAAATAAAATCAAGAAATTTGAATTAAAGTTTCACTGAAACATTTCATCGAACACTTGGTGGGCACTGCCCATGTTCTTCCCCAAATTCTGAAAACCGAAATCAAATCGAAGGATTGAGTGGACTATTCTTCGATTCCTCTCTGCCATCTCTCTCTCTCACCTCACTGAGCCACCGGAGCATGGAGAAAGCCAGCAATTTGGGCCAGAGGCTCGTGCCCGTCGACGAGCGCACGCCACCGTGCTGCTCTGCGCTGCGCCGTGCTGGCCGTCGCTGGCTTGTCGAGGAGAAGACGCCACACTGACCCCTCTCTGCCTCTCGCATCCCCTCACCTCTCACCGCACTCGTCAGGGCCAGAGGAGACCACTGCCTGACGCCCTGCCTCGCCGTACCACTGCAGCTCTGCGAAGTCGCCGTGTCCAGCCCGTGCGTGGACGCCGAGCCGTTCTTCACCACCACGGCACCCCAGCTCGCGCTGCTCGCCGCAGACTCGCTCCTGTCACCCCTCAACCTCTCCGACACGTCCACACCACCGCTGGTGCCCTGCAGCAACGCCAGCGAGCCGTCGCACTCCGCTGCCACGCCATGGACGCCGTCAGTCCACGAGCGTGCACGCAAGCCACCGTGACACCCCACTCCCTCTACGCCCCTGCAGAGCTCCCCTACGTCGCCACGACACCACACCGCCACCAATGCCTAGCTCTCCCACTCCCCAGACCCCTCTGTACCCCGTGCCATTGCCGGCCGTGGAGGAACTCCGCTATAAAAGCCGCCCCGCACCACCTCTTCTCCCCGCACCTCTCCACCACCTCTCACCCACTCCTCACTCTCCCGTGCACCGCCAGGAGGGCGGCCACGCTGCGGCATTTCTCGCTGCTCAAGTTGAGCACAGCCACGGGCTGCCGTAGCCGAAGGTGGACGACGACACGGCCACGCCGTGCTGCTGCTCTCACCTTCCCCTTTTCTTTGCTCACTCGACTCTCGAAACACACCGCACTCACCCACCGTTTTCTCTCCTTGTTCCATGCCCAGGAGCCGCGCTAGGAGCTCGCTGGAGTGGCGCACGGCCGAGGAAGAGGAGCTGCTTACCGGGAACGATTCAGTCGATCCCAGCAAGCACAACTCACGCCAGAGTTTCCCCGCACCATCCGCCGTCGATCCCCCTCATCTCCGCTTCCACCCGAGCCCCAGGTGAGCGAATCGTGCCGCCCCGCTGTCGCCGGCCACGGCGGCGACGCCAGACCAAGGTCGTCGCCGATGGTTTGCTTGTGAGCCGTTAGATCTGCATCCAACGGTTAGGTACCGGTTCGGTTAGGTTAAGTCGCTGACTGGCGGGCCCCACCCGTCAGTCTTTTAATCTTTTTCTCCGCGCGGGAGAAAAATTCGTTGAGCCGCTGACATGTTGGACCCACTTGTCGGGTTTTTCAACATTATCCACCCCATTTTTATAATTCGAATTTCTGATAAATCTAGAATTCAATACTGGACCCAACTTTGAAAATCAATAACTCGAAAAATATAAGTCCAAATAAATCAAACTAAAATTCTCTGGTTAGCTTATGAAATTCTTAATCCAACCCAAGTGGTCTCATCTTGTTTGGATATACAACAAAAATACCGTATTAAAAATGCCACAGAAGGTATAATTTAGAAACTTGTTTGTTTCTGATGCTCTGTTAGTCCAAATGGAGTGATTCCAATTTTGTTAGCTTGGTATTTTGAGTACTTAGCTGCCCTAATGTTGGTAGATTTAATTATGCAGTAACAATTGTTTGGCATTAGATTGAATCTAGAAAACCCTTCTGCACTGTTTGAATTAAATAAGATTAATGGTAAATCCAAATTAGCTGAAACCAATTTTGTTGGATCACATTTAGTTAGTACTATCTAATCCTAAATTGGCATAAATTTAGGAGAAGTATTATTACAGTAGTTAAGGATTTAGTGAATTTAGCTTTCTGTAGTAAAAGATTTTTAGTGCAATAACCTTTAACCTAAATAGACCTAGACCAATTTTGTTGGATTAGTTTTAATCAGAGCTAGTTGACCCTAAATTGGCATAATTTTGTGATCAACAGAACTTAAGTTGTGGAATTAAAACTTGTGTAGTTATTTCTGCCATAATTAAGTCTAGCTCAATTGCTAGTTAAATCACTTAAGTTAAAACCCAAATGTTGCTTTGTGTGTATGGCAGTAGCATTGTGTGGGACTTGAGTGTTGAATTGTTGTGATACTTGATTGAATAGTATAGTAATTGTTTGCCCTTGTTTGTTATACGACGTTTAGACGAGACCGTTGCCGGGACTTGCGAGGAGGAGTACTTTGAACAGCAGGAGCAGGAACCCGGGAACTTTGCTGAACAAGGCAAGCTACTTCACTGAGCTTGCACCTATATACCTCTATTTTGATTCATCTGTTTTACTTATTAAGAGCATAAGTGTTTTATGTGGCGTTGCCACTAAAACTATGATTTGAAAAACCCTTTTCCAAAACGCAAGTATATTATTGAGACACCCGATATAGAGGTGTCAATGGTATACCATGATTTCTAAATGAATTTGTTTTACTCAAAAGCCTTCTATGAAAAACCTTTTGGTGGGATTACAAACCACCCAAGTTTTGATTAAAAGTATTTTTGCTATGAAAATTGGAAATGATTGTGAAAACCTTTTCAAAAGTTTATGAAAAACTATTTTGCCACTCTATGTAGGAATATCGGCTTGTTTAAATAAAACTATAGGATGGGAAAAACTTTGTTTATTCAAAACTCCTTTTGGAAACCCTTGGATGATTTATGGCATGCCGATATATCGGTGGTGAAACGGAAAAGTTGTTGTTTCTGAAAAATGCACATTGTGTCCTGGTACTTACTGAACAACCAATAACCTGTGCGACCACATTTACCCCCATATGGAAAAAGGGCGTAGCCATATAATTTGCTCGTGTTAGTACTGGATGCCTCAATAACGAGGATGACCTCGTTCCATGAGGGGATGGTCTGAGGACCTACCCCCTGACCTGGGTCCTCTTCATTGTAGTCTACCGGAAGCCGGTATGAGCGTGTCGGAGGAAGAGGATTGAAGGGCTCCCTTGGGTCCGCCGGGCAGAACTACGAGTCCCCACACTTAGTTTCTGAGGATTTGAGTGTCGGTGGAAAGTGTCGTAGCGGCAGGGTCCTATACTAGCATGAGCAAAGGACAGGCTATGGCCGGGAACTCAACTTCGCATACCTCTGGTATGGCGGGACGTGGCTGACACGATGAGTGACCGGATGGGTGTGGGAAAAGCGTACTACCTCTGCAGAGGGTAAAACTATTCGAATAGCCGAGTCCTCGGATATGGACAGTTGGAACGAATTGCTGGGTCTTATGTGCAAGTTTTGATAAAAGTGTTGAGTTTTGAACGGAAGTTGAAGTGGAATGGGTATTTCGTACCTGTACCAATGAGTTGGTTCGAGGTAGCGTCGTGCTTGGTATCAGGGCAAGAAGAGGTTTTCGAGGAAAAAGTTTTAAAAGAAATTTTCTTACCTTTTTAAACGAAGGTATATTTTCGGGAAAAAGATTTAAAAATACTTCTTACCTTTTTCAACAAAGTTAGTGAGAAAACTACTTTCCAAAATGTTTTGTCTTCAACAGGATTAAAAATCTACTCTTCTTCTTTTAAATAGAGATTCAGTGAGGTTTTTCCTAAAAATAAAAGTCTTTGAAAATTTAAAACTAGTGCATGTTCCTGTTGGGGTAGTTTGCGAGTACAATCAAATGTACTCATATTGGTTTCGTCCCTGGCTATTGTCTTAGCCAGATTCCAGAGAAGAGCAGTTCGACGAGGAGGAGTTCACTGACGTCTTTGCGAACTAGGGCGCTTCCCAGTCAGCTGCCTGTAGGGTAAAGGCGAATGACTTGGGCTCCACGTTGATTTGGTGATTCCGCTGCAAGTACCTTATTGAAGCTGATCACTTCAAGCACGTAAGTATAATTATTCGGTATTTGTGGGTGTTCTGTGATACCAACTCAAGTTATGTGCAACAGCACACTGATCATGGGACTGTTGCAGGAAACATAACGAGTATCTCGGATAATTAATCCGGGGTCCTCACAGACTTGGTATCAGAGCCATCCTGACTGTAACAGACCTTAGTTAGCATGGACGTTAGTTAGGAAGAGAATATTTTGTTAAAAAAATATATTCACACCAAAAATATATCCTTATCTAGGGAAGTCCAAGAATGGCTCCCGCTCTTCTCGTCTTCTCTATTTACCTCTGAATCTTACCTTTCTATTTTAAATTTTACTAAAGGTTTCTCTACTCTTTCTTACCTGTTCAAAATACTTGACGATGAACCCAAAGAGAGACCTAATTAGCTAGCACCTACAAAGAAGAAGCAACCATCTCAATTACTCAACATTCAACATCAAGTTCATTGGTCTACAAATGCCAAGATCATCGACATCAACCAAATCAAGAGATCTCTGAAGACCTCAGCTCAACCTCAGCAATTCTACTCAAGTGGCTACTTCGACAATCTCAGTGTCTCCAGTTGAAGACTAAGGCGACGAACTGAAGATTTCAGCACCCCTGTCTAACCAAGACCCATAGGAACAGCTTATGATAGGAACTTTAGCCATACTACCCGATTGCTACGAGTATTAGGCGTCCATTGGTACTAAATGTACCCTGTGTGCTTGTTGTTTGTTTGTGACGCTCCCTTACAGTGAGTCCGCGGATCTGACCCCTCCCTGCCCAACCGGCATGGCCAGGCGTCGGTTCACAGTAGAGTGCAGTAGGGCTTGTCCCCACCACACGAGTGACGCTCCCCGGGTTCTTCCCCAGAAAGGAGCCGACACACCTAGCTTATAAAAGGCCCCGTTCCATCTGCCATCTATCCCCACTCACCACCCTTAGCGACCCAAATCTCCTGAGGCAAGAATCCCGTGTTCTTATCCTTCATCCAGATCCAAAGGAACCCATGGCAAACCTCAGAGTTGTCATGGAAACCACTGCCGAGGAGCATAGTGGGTTTCCGCTGATGCTTTGGAAGGCTGTCTGCCACATTCTTGGTCGGCCTGCCCGTCCTCGATATGTGGTGTTCGAGAACTCTCTTCCGCTCGCCGGGAGGAATTCCAAGTCGAGGTGCATATCGGCTCGTGCCAATTGGGCATAAGTCCGACTTACTTGATCCAGGGTAAGAGCATGCCTACCCTAGATCTAGCCCTCCAGGTAGCAGCCTGGGAAGGACTTGTCCGTCTCCGGTACTCAGAACCGGCAATGGCGGTAAGCCGAGCTTTCCACTTCCTCCCAGCCATACCTGAGCATGTTGCGGAGGCTTTCCAAGCTTCCATGGGACAGGAAGCTGACCCTGCCGTAATCACCCTGGTCACCTATGGAGCTGCAATGACAAGATTCAGTCACACCCTGATGGAGGAACTCATGACCACAAGGCGCCACCTTGCTCGTGCCCGCCGGGAACTGGGTCGAGCAAGGAACCTACCCACTTCCCACCGTGGGCAAGCTCAGGATGCAAGACAGTCGGTCCTAGATGAATTGCTGGACCACAGCATTGACGCATCGGTGACACAAGCTCTCGCCCGAGTTCAGCAGCCACCCCAAGAACCAGGCGTAGTCCTCGAAGGCGTGCCTGTAGATCCCCACCCCTTGGAAGACAGAGATGTGGACACCACTCTTTGTCTCGGTCACGCTTCACCGACTCCTAGCACCTCTCAGGCAGAGTAGAACCCAGGTTTAGTTAGCCTGACCGCGCTTGTGTGTTTGCGTGTGTGGAGCAACCCGTTGTTAGTCTGTTGTTGGTTTGTTGCTTGTTTTTCTCGTGTTTCTTGTAATGCAAGGTTGTTGTCTGTTCCTCGGCTGATATCGAATCAGCCCGAAATAAAAACTTGGTATTCTTATCATCTTGTTAACCACTTGGTTGACATCTGATGGAATGTCATGCTTTTTCTTCAGTTAAAAGTTTTAAAAAGCAACGACAGATCACTTAAAACAGGAACCGTATGTGACCCCAGACGCATACCCCTGTGAATTAATGCAAACTTTGAATGGGACTATTTTGTAGTATGCAAATTATTTTTGTGTGTGTTCTCCTACATGCAATCTCCCCAAGGTTCCTCACCCAATATGAACCTTGTGCTTTCTGCATGTTAAAGAAAGGGGCCCGAGCCCTCCACGAGATGTGAACCTCGCAGGCCTTAAAATGCTTGCGAAGTGTAAATGCTCGCTGGAACACAGAAGGGCATCTTGTAGGATGTTCCTAATTGTTGTGTTCAACCTATATGGTTGAAATGTATGCTACCACTGCAAATGGTTGAGACCATATACTGCAGTGTTATTTTCTCTAAAAATATATTTTCTCGCCAAAACAAGTTTATTCTAGTACTTCTGCATCCTATCTGTGCCGCAAGACCAGAGTTGTGACAACCAAGAAGATTTCGACAAGGCACACCTTGTCCCGGGTTATCAGCAAAGGCAAGATCAATACAATCACGGATTGCAGTACAGAAGCGAGAAATTCAGAAAGGAACAGAGGATACAAGTTCTACTCCTACAAACAACACTGCCAGCACGATGCAACGGCACCTAGAGATTCCTAATCTCTCTCGAACTCCCCGATGCCACCAGAGGATGAGCCTGGCTCACTCAGAGCCGAGTCACGCGCCGCCCGACGGCGGCAGACAGCTCGAGCAGCCTGCTCACCTCCAGCCGGAAGGTCTACCACCTCCTCCACCGCCGCAAGCTCCTCCACCGTGCGCTCCTCCGCCGCATCTGGCTCCTCTAGCGCAGCAGGCGCCACTGTCGCAGCACCAGCCCCCGCGCTAGACCACCAATGGCACAAGGCCACGGCTAGGAGCACCACTGCCGAACAGCAGGCTGAACACCGTCAAAATCGAGAACACGAAGAGCACGAAGACGAAGCAGCCCTCGAGGAAGCCCGCATCCTCCATCGCATCAACATAGGCTCTGAAGAAATCGGTAATGAAGCCCATGGTGACGACGCGATGGAAGAAATGTTTTTCTGAGGTCGCTAGTTTATAAGCCGAGCTCGGACGCCGCTCCTCGACACCGCACTGCGCGGGAAAGTGGAGGAATCGCGAGCTGTACTCGCCTTAATGGCGCGAAACCACCTAGGCATCGTGTCCCCAAAGCCGTGTCTGCCGCTGCATCGACGGACAGCACGCGCAGCAGTACCGCGGGTGAGTGCCCTGCGCACTGAAAATGGAGCAAGTACAGAGCAAGGGCGAGCAAGGATGAAGAAGAGGAGGAGAAAAGGAGGAGAGACCGCCAAGTGGGCCCCGGGCCCACATGTCAGTGAGTCAGCAGTTAACCCCCCCCGTGTCCCTCTATCCTTTATCCCTCGCTTTTTCTGTGAAAAACCCCGTGCAAAAATAATTCCTCGTATAAATCAGACCCACTGTGTCCATGAGCCAATTATTGGTGGCACAGCTAGGGGTATTTTGAAGAAAAACCCTGTTGTTTTCAAAACCCGTGTATACACGAAAGTGAATATACGACCTTTCTAAAATAAATTATTTTGCTCTCGTATCTCTCCTGTACCCCCGGGCAAATCTCGAGGACGAGATTTATTTTAAGGGGGGAAGATCTGTAACATCCCAATTTTGTAACTAGTAAAATAATCAAAAATTGGGAACCAACAAAAACTTTTTGTTGCTTGATGTGTGTTGCTTGTTCTTGATATTGCTTTGATTGTTGAGTGATTTAAATTCTTGCACTCAAAATTTGAAAATAGAAATAAAACACACAAAATGCAAATTGACAAATTTAATATTCCTCCAACAAGAAAATAATGTTTTCTTTCAAACAAAATTCAGAGAGGTGATAATTAAACCCCTCTCATAATTTTCCCTAATATTTTCTCTCCCAAATTCTTTTTATTCCAAAAACCCTAAAAATAAAATTCTATACGTTTCTTTATTGTTTTAAAATCACAAAATGTGCTATGTAGCACATATCAAATAAATTCTACCACCATACCAAAAACCCTTGTTTATACATATGAATCACAGTATGGAAATAAAATCAAGAAATTTGAATTAAAGTTTCACTGAAACATTTCATCGAACACTTGGTGGGCACTGCCCATGTTCTTCCCCAAATTCTGAAAACCGAAATCAAATCGAAGGATTGAGTGGACTATTCTTCGATTCCTCTCTGCCATCTCTCTCTCTCACCTCACTGAGCCACCGGAGCATGGAGAAAGCCAGCAATTTGGGCCAGAGGCTCGTGCCCGTCGACGAGCGCACGCCACCGTGCTGCTCTGCGCTGCGCCGTGCTGGCCGTCGCTGGCTTGTCGAGGAGAAGACGCCACACTGACCCCTCTCTGCCTCTCGCATCCCCTCACCTCTCACCGCACTCGTCAGGGCCAGAGGAGACCACTGCCTGACGCCCTGCCTCGCCGTACCACTGCAGCTCTGCGAAGTCGCCGTGTCCAGCCCGTGCGTGGACGCCGAGCCGTTCTTCACCACCACGGCACCCCAGCTCGCGCTGCTCGCCGCAGACTCGCTCCTGTCACCCCTCAACCTCTCCGACACGTCCACACCACCGCTGGTGCCCTGCAGCAACGCCAGCGAGCCGTCGCACTCCGCTGCCACGCCATGGACGCCGTCAGTCCACGAGCGTGCACGCAAGCCACCGTGACACCCCACTCCCTCTACGCCCCTGCAGAGCTCCCCTACGTCGCCACGACACCACACCGCCACCAATGCCTAGCTCTCCCACTCCCCAGACCCCTCTGTACCCCGTGCCATTGCCGGCCGTGGAGGAACTCCGCTATAAAAGCCGCCCCGCACCACCTCTTCTCCCCGCACCTCTCCACCACCTCTCACCCACTCCTCACTCTCCCGTGCACCGCCAGGAGGGCGGCCACGCTGCGGCATTTCTCGCTGCTCAAGTTGAGCACAGCCACGGGCTGCCGTAGCCGAAGGTGGACGACGACACGGCCACGCCGTGCTGCTGCTCTCACCTTCCCCTTTTCTTTGCTCACTCGACTCTCGAAACACACCGCACTCACCCACCGTTTTCTCTCCTTGTTCCATGCCCAGGAGCCGCGCTAGGAGCTCGCTGGAGTGGCGCACGGCCGAGGAAGAGGAGCTGCTTACCGGGAACGATTCAGTCGATCCCAGCAAGCACAACTCACGCCAGAGTTTCCCCGCACCATCCGCCGTCGATCCCCCTCATCTCCGCTTCCACCCGAGCCCCAGGTGAGCGAATCGTGCCGCCCCGCTGTCGCCGGCCACGGCGGCGACGCCAGACCAAGGTCGTCGCCGATGGTTTGCTTGTGAGCCGTTAGATCTGCATCCAACGGTTAGGTACCGGTTCGGTTAGGTTAAGTCGCTGACTGGCGGGCCCCACCCGTCAGTCTTTTAATCTTTTTCTCCGCGCGGGAGAAAAATTCGTTGAGCCGCTGACATGTTGGACCCACTTGTCGGGTTTTTCAACATTATCCACCCCATTTTTATAATTCGAATTTCTGATAAATCTAGAATTCAATACTGGACCCAACTTTGAAAATCAATAACTCGAAAAATATAAGTCCAAATAAATCAAACTAAAATTCTCTGGTTAGCTTATGAAATTCTTAATCCAACCCAAGTGGTCTCATCTTGTTTGGATATACAACAAAAATACCGTATTAAAAATGCCACAGAAGGTATAATTTAGAAACTTGTTTGTTTCTGATGCTCTGTTAGTCCAAATGGAGTGATTCCAATTTTGTTAGCTTGGTATTTTGAGTACTTAGCTGCCCTAATGTTGGTAGATTTAATTATGCAGTAACAATTGTTTGGCATTAGATTGAATCTAGAAAACCCTTCTGCACTGTTTGAATTAAATAAGATTAATGGTAAATCCAAATTAGCTGAAACCAATTTTGTTGGATCACATTTAGTTAGTACTATCTAATCCTAAATTGGCATAAATTTAGGAGAAGTATTATTACAGTAGTTAAGGATTTAGTGAATTTAGCTTTCTGTAGTAAAAGATTTTTAGTGCAATAACCTTTAACCTAAATAGACCTAGACCAATTTTGTTGGATTAGTTTTAATCAGAGCTAGTTGACCCTAAATTGGCATAATTTTGTGATCAACAGAACTTAAGTTGTGGAATTAAAACTTGTGTAGTTATTTCTGCCATAATTAAGTCTAGCTCAATTGCTAGTTAAATCACTTAAGTTAAAACCCAAATGTTGCTTTGTGTGTATGGCAGTAGCATTGTGTGGGACTTGAGTGTTGAATTGTTGTGATACTTGATTGAATAGTATAGTAATTGTTTGCCCTTGTTTGTTATACGACGTTTAGACGAGACCGTTGCCGGGACTTGCGAGGAGGAGTACTTTGAACAGCAGGAGCAGGAACCCGGGAACTTTGCTGAACAAGGCAAGCTACTTCACTGAGCTTGCACCTATATACCTCTATTTTGATTCATCTGTTTTACTTATTAAGAGCATAAGTGTTTTATGTGGCGTTGCCACTAAAACTATGATTTGAAAAACCCTTTTCCAAAACGCAAGTATATTATTGAGACACCCGATATAGAGGTGTCAATGGTATACCATGATTTCTAAATGAATTTGTTTTACTCAAAAGCCTTCTATGAAAAACCTTTTGGTGGGATTACAAACCACCCAAGTTTTGATTAAAAGTATTTTTGCTATGAAAATTGGAAATGATTGTGAAAACCTTTTCAAAAGTTTATGAAAAACTATTTTGCCACTCTATGTAGGAATATCGGCTTGTTTAAATAAAACTATAGGATGGGAAAAACTTTGTTTATTCAAAACTCCTTTTGGAAACCCTTGGATGATTTATGGCATGCCGATATATCGGTGGTGAAACGGAAAAGTTGTTGTTTCTGAAAAATGCACATTGTGTCCTGGTACTTACTGAACAACCAATAACCTGTGCGACCACATTTACCCCCATATGGAAAAAGGGCGTAGCCATATAATTTGCTCGTGTTAGTACTGGATGCCTCAATAACGAGGATGACCTCGTTCCATGAGGGGATGGTCTGAGGACCTACCCCCTGACCTGGGTCCTCTTCATTGTAGTCTACCGGAAGCCGGTATGAGCGTGTCGGAGGAAGAGGATTGAAGGGCTCCCTTGGGTCCGCCGGGCAGAACTACGAGTCCCCACACTTAGTTTCTGAGGATTTGAGTGTCGGTGGAAAGTGTCGTAGCGGCAGGGTCCTATACTAGCATGAGCAAAGGACAGGCTATGGCCGGGAACTCAACTTCGCATACCTCTGGTATGGCGGGACGTGGCTGACACGATGAGTGACCGGATGGGTGTGGGAAAAGCGTACTACCTCTGCAGAGGGTAAAACTATTCGAATAGCCGAGTCCTCGGATATGGACAGTTGGAACGAATTGCTGGGTCTTATGTGCAAGTTTTGATAAAAGTGTTGAGTTTTGAACGGAAGTTGAAGTGGAATGGGTATTTCGTACCTGTACCAATGAGTTGGTTCGAGGTAGCGTCGTGCTTGGTATCAGGGCAAGAAGAGGTTTTCGAGGAAAAAGTTTTAAAAGAAATTTTCTTACCTTTTTAAACGAAGGTATATTTTCGGGAAAAAGATTTAAAAATACTTCTTACCTTTTTCAACAAAGTTAGTGAGAAAACTACTTTCCAAAATGTTTTGTCTTCAACAGGATTAAAAATCTACTCTTCTTCTTTTAAATAGAGATTCAGTGAGGTTTTTCCTAAAAATAAAAGTCTTTGAAAATTTAAAACTAGTGCATGTTCCTGTTGGGGTAGTTTGCGAGTACAATCAAATGTACTCATATTGGTTTCGTCCCTGGCTATTGTCTTAGCCAGATTCCAGAGAAGAGCAGTTCGACGAGGAGGAGTTCACTGACGTCTTTGCGAACTAGGGCGCTTCCCAGTCAGCTGCCTGTAGGGTAAAGGCGAATGACTTGGGCTCCACGTTGATTTGGTGATTCCGCTGCAAGTACCTTATTGAAGCTGATCACTTCAAGCACGTAAGTATAATTATTCGGTATTTGTGGGTGTTCTGTGATACCAACTCAAGTTATGTGCAACAGCACACTGATCATGGGACTGTTGCAGGAAACATAACGAGTATCTCGGATAATTAATCCGGGGTCCTCACACTGGGTTGCATGAAAGATAAAGTCAAGAGCCTCAGCGAGGTAATGGCTGCGGCTAACAAATATGCCGGCTCGGATAAAACCAGAGACGCGTCAGACGGAGAAGAAGAGGAGGTTGCTGCCAAAGGAAAGAAAAACTCCAACAAGCCCCAGCAGCAGCAAACAAGCCACAACAACGTGAATCAAAACAAACGCAAAAACGAAGATGGTCACTCAGGGTTCATCGCCAATACGCGTGGAGGATTCAGAGGCCAGCGGGGAAGGGGCCGAGGATACGGCTCTCGTCCAATCAATATGGAAGAAGTTTTTAATCGGCCGTGCGACCTTCATGCAACAGGTGATGGACGGCCAGCGGACCACACCAAGGCACAATGCAACTATTACAAGAAGTGGAAAGAAGAAAGCCAGCACAGCAGGGGAAATTCCCACAAAGGAAACCCCGGTACGGCTCATGATGCAAAGGTTGGGCAGCACAACACGAGCGACCCCAGGCAAACGGGGCAGTATCACACAATAGTTATCGACACCTCCAAAAGGGAAGAGAAATTGAGTCGTAGGAGTCAACAGGTGAACACCGTGATACCAGCAACGCCCAATTGGCTAAGGTGGTCTGAGCACACAGTAACTTGGAGTCGCGACGATCACCCACCACAAGTACGGGAACCTGGCAAGTTGGCGCTGGTCGTGGCACCATACGTAGCAGGATACAAGCTGACCAAAGTGCTTATGGATGGAGGAACCAACAGGCGATTCAGACTTGGTGGCACAGCAGGTCTCTGGAACGTGGGACAACAAGGATGCGAATATGGCTGCATACAGAAGAGAGGTGGACAGAATTGCTGGACACTTCACGGGATACCAAGTTGAACATATTGATCGGAGACAAAACGAAGCTGCAGATGCCCTGTCTCGACTTGGATCCAATAGACAGTCAGTCCCACCCAATGTTTTCCTAGATGAACTGCATAATCCATCAGTCAAACCTCCAGCAGAGATTGACATTGTAGAGCCAAAAGACGATTCAACTTTAGTCGCAGCCCTGCATGAACAACCAGGATGGACAGAGCCATGCATGGCATATTTAAGTCGCGGAGTGCTGCCAGACGATGAGATTGAGGTGCGCAAAATCATACGGCGATCCAAGGCCTATAAAATTATCAACAACGAATTATACAAGCGCAGCGTGTCAGGAGCATTTCAAAGATGTGTCTCACCAGAAGAAGGACGAAAAATCTTGCACAAAATTCATTCAGGCGATTGTGGCCATCATGCTTCGTCAAGATCTTTGGTGGCAAAGGCGTTCCGACATGGATTCTTCTGGTTAACAGCATTAGCAGATGCAAAGCAAATTGTCAGAGTGTGCGACGGATGTCAAAGATACGCTAGGCAAGATCATATGCCAGCTCAAGCACTTCGCACAATACCCATCACATGGCCTTTTGCCGTATGGGGTTTTGACATGGTAGGGCCCTTCAGACGGTCTTCAAATGGAAAAACTCACCTCCTGGTCATGGTGGATAAGTTCACAAAGTGGATAGAAGCAGAACCTGTGGGAGATTGCGAGGCTGAAACAGCAGTCAAGTTCTTGAAGAAGGTCATATTCCGCTTTGGGTACCCCCATACTATCATTACAGACAACGGGAGCAACACCTCTGAAGGAGCTACACAGATATTTTACGCAAACAATGGGATAAGGTTGGACCTCACGTCAGTAGCACACCCGCAGAGCAATGGACAAGCTGAGCGAGCTAACCAGGAAATTCTCCATGGAATTAAGCCGCGCCTTATTGAAAAGGTTGAAGCATCTCCAGGATGTTGGGTGGAGGAATTGCCAGCAGTACTGTGGAGATTAAGAACAACCCCTAACAGATCCACAGGGTTTACACCATATTTTATGGTTTATGGAGCAGAAGCAGTCATGCCCAGCGACATCATACACGATTCACCAAGTGTTGCGGCTTACATCGAGACAAATAATGAGATAGCTCGGCAAGACTCGGTGGACACATTAGACGAGGTTAGAGACTTGGCATCATCAAGGTCAGCGGTATATCAACAAGACTTGCGACGCTATCATGCCAGACGCATCAGAACCCGCACCTTTCAAGAAGGCGACCTAGTACTGCGACTTAAACAAGATACCAAGGGAATGCATAAGCTGTCCTCTCCATGGGAAGGACCCTACATCATCAACAAGAAGCTAAACAATGGATCGTACTATCTGCTGGATGTAAGGGAAGAAAGCAGCGAACGCCATGATTTCGAGGATCGTCTCGAGGCACCTCACCCTTGGAACGTCGCACACCTGCGAACGTACTATACATAAGAAAAGGCTAATTAGAGCCAAGCATCATCCTTTGCAGCTTTACAGCTGAGTATCATCACAGCCACTCAGGGCTAGAACTTCAACTTTGGTCGCCACCTAGGTGAAAGAACGAGGATGTCGCCTAGAGGGGGGGGGTGAATAGGCGTTTTAAAATAATTACGGTTTAGGCTTGAATAAAAGCGGAATAAAACTAGCGTTTAATTTATCAAGCACAAAACCTAAACAAGCTAGGTTCACCTATGTGCACCAACAACTTATGCTAAGCAAGATTAACAAGTATGTGATAGCAATATAGATAACTTCAAGCTCGATGGCTATCACAAAGGTAAATGCATAAGTAAAGGTTTGGGTATAGAAGTAACCGCAAAGTGGAGACGAGGAGATGTTTCCCGTAGTTCCTTCCCAATGGAAGTACGTCTATGTTGGAGGGGTGTGGAGCCTCCTAGGCACTCCAATAGCACCGATGTGCTCACCCTATTCTCCGTGAGCTTCACCCGTGAGGGATTGGCTTGTTCCACTATGAGGTCGACTTGAAGGCGTTGACCAAACCGATACACCAAGGTTGAGGAACTCCACAATGAGTTGGAGCCTCCCAACAATGTCCCGGAGCTTAGCAACAAGATAAAGCTCCAAAACTCACAAAGGCCTCCTAGGGTTACAACTAACCCACGAGGCAACGAGAACCACAAAGAGTAATGAGCTTCTCAAACTTCACCTCCACGAATCACCGTGGAGAACTCAAACCGATGCACCTAATGCAATGGCAAGAACACAAGAAGTGCTCAAAGCAATTCACTCTCAAATCCCACCAAAGCAACTAATGCTATGGAGGAAGATGAGAGGAAGTGCAAGGAAGCAACAAATGAATCCCAAGATCTAGATCCAATATGCCCCCCTCACTTAGAGGAGAGATTGATTGGTGGAGATGTAGATCTAGATCTCCTCTCTTGTTTCCCTCAAGAATGAGCAAGAATCATTGGAGGGATTGAGAGAAAGCAAGCTTTTGGAGAACAATAATGGAGAGCAAACTTGCAAGAAGAGTTGGGGAACCATTGGGGAAGAAGACCCCTTAAAAAGGTTCCCCACGAATCCAACCGTTGGCTGCAGTTCTCGAGCCCAGCGGTAGTACCGCTGGGATAGGCAGTACTACCGCTGGGTTCTACAACGCAGCCTTCTGGCCAGTCAATGACTGGCCCAAGGCTTCTCCGAACCCACGCCCCCGGTACCAGTTGGTACCGCCGGCGGTACCGGCTGGCGGTACTACCGCTAGACCCAGCGGTACTACCGCCGGCAGGACCAAAATGGCAATATCTTTTGCATGGAAGCTCCAAATTAGGTGAAACCAATTTTGTTGGAAATATTAAGGGTCACAAATATAGAGGAGATACCACACATGGAAGGTGTGGACCTTATCTCGAGGAGGACCGGTAATATTTCCAACACCGAGAATGCAACAAGTTTTCAAACCAAAAACCGTTTTCGAAGAACTTGGTCTTGTCATGACGAACACGACAAGCACCAAAACCTCACAAAGATAAAGGCCAATAAGAACCAAGAAAGATGATGCCAAGAATGCAAAGGTTTGAGCTCTCTCCGAACGATACGATCAAGTTACTCATTCGAGAGCCCCTCTTGAAAGTGTGGCATCTATCCTATAATCCGGTCTCTCACTAACACCATGAGACCGGTAAAATAGAAACCCTATCAAGGTCATACCTTTGCCTTGCGCAATCCACTTGAGCTAGATGATGACGATCTTGATCACCTCAAGTTGGATCACCTTTCTTGATTGCGCTCCGCTTGGTGAAGTCTTGTGAAATGCTCCCCCATACACAATATGAGAGAGCCACTTTTAGGAACATCTTCACTTGGCCATTATCTTGATGATGACCACCGCTTGACGTCATCCGCCATGGGTAACCCCGCATAGATACTCCACACACATATATATGGGATAGTTCACAAAGCTATATAGACGATTGCTTACCATACCAATAGATCACAAGATCCCACATGGTACAACATGTAGCTTTGTGTGTTGATCACTTGAATCCATCCTTTCCACTTAGCCTTGATCAACTTTGTATCTTTTCTTCTTTCTTGATCAATGATGATGTCTTGAAGAAGAGCATGAATATCCACGGTATTCTATTCTTCAAGACACACTTGCAATATGCTCAACTCTACATATGACCATTCTTCATATAAACCTTTGAATAAGATCTTGGTCATCTTATAAGCTTTTAGAGTCCAACACATGAACTCCCATCTTTCCTATGGACAAGATCTATAAGAATATCTCAATGCAAACATTAGTCCATAAGGATTGTCATCAATTACCAAAACCACGCATGGGGCAACACATGCACTTTCACTAGGCGCGACCTATGCAACATCTGATCGCCACCCAGGCGCGATCGACCCTTGTATCAGAAACCAGCTGCCACCTAGGCGCGGCCGTAAACTTTGTATCATTTCTGGTCGCCACCCAGGCGCGACCGACCCATGTATCATTTCTGGTCGCCACGCAGGCGCGACCAACCCATGTATCACCTCTGGTCGCCACCCAGGCGCGACCGACCCCATGTATCACCATGGATCGCCACCTACGCGCGATCCAACCCTATGAATAACACTCGGTTGCCACCAAGGCGTGACCTTATGTGTCATCATAATCCAAGCTTATCATAGCTTAGCCTATCATGGCAATATCATTATGTTTCTTGGGGGCTTTGTTACCCTGAAACAGCCAACTTACTGGCAATTATCAAACTTACCTTAAGTTGGATTGCTACTCGCATTATGTGGCCAAAGTACTGGGATGTGGCGTTAATCGAGCTTGATTGCCTATCATGGCCGCTCTCGACCCTGAACACACATTGTAACATCCCAAATTTTGGAACTAAGAAAAACTTAGTTTTACAAGACCCAAAATTCAGAACCAACAAAAACTTTTTGAAATGTTTCACTGATGATTGTGTTTTCCTTCCCATTGCTATGTTTGAACTTGTGTGACTTGTTGTTTAAGTTGTTTGACTAGTAAATATAGGACCCAACCAATATAAAAATATATTTAACTTTGGTGATCATGTTATGACAAGAAAATATTCCATATATCTTTTCCATTCTTATTTTGGCCAACTCCATTTCAATGACACTTGGTTTATCAGCAACCAAAACTAATACCAGTATTTGAGAAGGTAAAAGTATTTCCAAAATTGTGTGTTTCCAAAATTATGGGGATCTATATGCTATCTCCTACCTATTTCTCAACCCTGGTATTTTGCATGTGTATGCAACTCCCATTTTATAAACTTTGATTATCACTTCATTTTAAAAAGAACACAAGTGGGAAATATACTACCCCACATATGTTGTCTTGCTCAAAACCCTTTTCAAAAATACAAAGGTGGAGCTGAGATAATTTTAAACATCATCTTGTCATAATTAAGTGTGATCATTTTTATAAGATAGTATTGTTAATTATGTAAATGGTGGTGTGATTAATTCTTGTGGTTTGAATTGTGTGGACTTGGAAGTGATGTTGATCTTGTTGTGATTGTTTGCTTGTTGGACTTATGATTGTATTGATTGTTAATTCTTGTCTTATTGTTTGCTTGGGTGAATAATTACACCAATGTACTTGAGTGTTAAGTTGAAAACCCACTGATCACAAATGTGGAATGTGACTTGAAAACAAAACAAGACCTCTATGATTACTTACACCCTCAAAATAAAATCTTGATTAAAAGAAATGATCTCATTTGATTTCCCTCTCTACCTAATTCTCTATTTTGTTATGACAATTATTTTATCTTATAAAATCCAGGAAGGAGATGATAACCATCTCATTATCATGTTACTCTCTCCTCAAAATATCTAATCTCCAATTACAAAAAGAAATTCAATTTGTCGAATTGGTTTTATCCAAAAATAACATATTTAAACCCTATGAACAAAAGTTGTTCAAAACATTTTATTTTAACACCCCAATTTTTGTGGAGCTTCTACATGTTATGGGGAGGCTACCTGATTTTTTCAATTTTTCTAAAATGTTTTAGTGCCCCAAATAAATCCCTAGAAGTACTGGAAAAAAAGAATTATGAAATCAGGAAAGCTTAAGGGGTTTTCTGCAAAATCTTGATCTTCTTCCTGTAGCCACAGTGGCCGCACAGCACGGCGCCGTGTTCCTCGTCCTCGCTCGACGTCGCTCGCCGCCCGGACCCCCCTCGCGCTCTCCTGCCGCTTGAAGAGGATAAGGAGGCCCCCCGACGCTCCTCTGCTCTCCCTTGTCCCTCATTTGCTCCCTCTCTCCCTCTCCTTTTTCCTCTGCCATGGCCGAGCCTAGCTCGTGCTCGCCGCCGCGTATCGCCGTAGATTGAAGCCGCCCCATCCAGATCGAAGAGCGCCAGAAGCACCGCCTCGTCGTCCTCTACGTCCCCGTGCAAGGAATCGCCGCGGGTTGCCCGGGATCGCCGTCGCCGTCCGCATCCTCTTCTTCTCTGGCCGCTGCAATGTCGAGCAAGCTCGCGGTTGACACAGTCCACCTTTCTCTGCCATTCTTGCACCTTCGAGTTCCCCTTCTTCTGCTCTCCCTCATGCACCTTCTCTCTTTGCCCAGGAAGCACCGGAGCCGCCGCGCCGTCATCACCGTGTTCCCTGCTGCCTCGCCGTCTCTGCGTGTCCAGAGGAAGAAGAAGCCGCGTACCCCTTCGCCCTAGGCCGGCCCAGCACTGTTCTGCTAGGTCCAGCTCCAGATCCAGCCCACTGACTTCTTTTTTTTTAGGTTGTTTTTACTCTTTCTCACCGATCTGTTCCTGGCACTTTGATTTAAATCCATTTAAATTAGTTCTAGTTTGAATCTGGCCAAACCAAAAATCACAGTGGTAACTTTATAAGTTTAGAGCCATGAGCCATTTGCAGAAATAGAAAATATTGATTTGTGTGTCCTTGAAAAATGATGTTCTTTAATTAGTCAGAATCAGTGTTTTGTGCATAACTTAATTTGTGTTGATCGAAAATTTATGAACCCAATTGTTTTGGAAAGCTCTTCACATTACCTTTCAACAGAATTTTGTCTCATGTGTTTTGGATGTCTAGAACTAAGGTTACATGCATTTCTAGTTTAGTGCAGCAAACACTTTGTGCATTTTTAATAATTTCAGTAGATAAAATTTTGAGCCAAACTAAAGTGTGTTAGTTTATAATGTTAACAAGGAACATAAATCCAGTTTTGCATGATTGTTTGAATTACAGAACTCTCTAGGTGTAATTTTTAGTAAAAGTGTTGTTCTGACACTAATAAAAACGAATTAGATTAAATACTTTAATTACGAAATTGTGGTTTGAGTCTAGTGTTGATTGTTTTGGTGCTGATTACTTGTGTGTTACTGATCTTTAACATGTTAAATGATGTTAGTACTGTTGTGACTTATGCTAATCTTGTTTTGAGTTAAACATGTGTCGTTAAGACGAATCTGATGTTCCAACCAAATAGTCAACCTTGCTTGTGTGCTTGACAATTTTAGTGAGCTAAATAAATCTTTTTAACAAATGTTTTAGCTTCTAGTTGTTCAAAGTTGATAATTGTGCTTAGCCTAGCATGTTAGGGGAGCCACTTGTGAGTCATGTATTTGTTAGGGTTTTATTCCCTTTATAGTTTCTCCTAGTAATTAGGAATTACTATGCCTGTTTATTTTGAGGTTAAATTATTTTGTGGGAATAATATGTTTACCTTGCTTGTAAACTTGGTTGTTTTTAAGTTGAGTACTAGCTTGAGTATCTTGTTAGTGGTTCTACCTTAGCTTGGTAAAGTATTTGGAATTACAGAGAGTATTTGGTGACTTAACTTTTGTCTGAAGTATTTCCTGTTTAGGGAGAATTGTTTGTTAATTACCCTTAAGTGGAGTTGTTTAATGCTTCATGTGTTTAGCTAGTGATTGGTGGTATACTCTTGTTAGTATAAAACCCTTGTGTTTATATCTTGGTTAGTTGACTTGTTGGGTAGTCTAAGTATGAGGGTGTAGTTAGACAAGTGGTGATTATTGTTTAGAGTTGGGGTTAAAATTATAAAACTTAGGTTTTTAATTTATGATGTTTAGACTTTGGTTAGTATATTATACTTGTGTTAGTAGCGTGTGTGGTCTTGCTTATTTGGATTAATTTCTTGTTTGCATCTAGTTAAGTGTGGTGATTGCCCAACTTGTGTGTTAAATAGTAATCTTCCCTCATGATTGTTGTTTGTTAGTATTGCTTGATGTTTGTTGTTGGAGTGTCCTACTGTGTGTTGATTGTGTTCTTTCCTTTTTGCGACGCTAGATATGAACGCTACCGGAGTGACCCTTGGAAAGGATTTATTGAAGAAGGATGAGAGTTTATTTCTTTGATCAGTGAGGAGAAGTCCAGGGACATTCTGCTGAAATCAGGCAAGCTATTCTCTGAGCTTGCAACTATATACATCTATTTTGGTTCACATGTTTTACCTATAAAGAGCATATGTGATTTATGTGGTGTTTGCCACTAAAGCTATGGATTTGAAAACCCTTTTTCCAAAATACAAGTATATTATTTTGACACTCTATATGGAGGTATTAGATGGAAATTCTTTTTCAAACTATAGGATGGAAAAAAATATTGTTTACTCAAAACTCCTTTGAAAATACTGGGATGTTTATGGAATGCCGAGATGTCAGTGTGGAAGTGAAGAACTGGAGTATGGTGATGTTTATGAAAAATGCACATTGTGTCCTTGTACTATGACGACCAGCCGATAACCTGTGCGACCACATTTACCCACATATGGGAAATGGCGTAGTCATATAATTTGCTCATATTAGTATGGGATGCCTCAACAACGGAGATGACTCCGTTCCATGAGGGGATGGTTTGGTCACCTACCTCTGACCTGGGTCCTCTTAAGAGTAGTCTACCGGAGGCCGGTATGAGTGTATTGGAGAAAGAGGATTGAAGACGCCACCTTTGGGTCACCGGGCAGAACTATGAGTCCTCACACTTAGATTCCGATGGGCTGGGTTAAGTGTTGATGGAAAGTGTCATAGCGGCATGGTCCTATACTAGCATGAGCAAAGGACAGGCTGTGGTCGGTGACTCAACTTCGCATACACCTTGTATGGCGGGACGTGGCTGACACGATGAGTTGCCGGATGGATGTGGGAAAAGCGTGCTACCTCTGCAGAGTGTAAAACTATTCGAATAGCCGAGTCCTCGGATATGGATAGTTGGGAGGCTGTCCTCTGACCAGGTGCAAGTTTTGCCAAGTTTTGAGATTTGAAAATAAAATAGAGGTGTGTTGTGTCTGCAACTCTACCGACGGGCTGGTATGAGGTTGCCGGAGAATGATTTGACCATGACGGGCTATGGTCGAGAAGTGATGAGTTTGGTGATTTGAAGGTGGAAAACGTTTTAGGCAACTATACCGAAGGGCTGGTATAAGGTTGTTGGAAAATGATTTGACCATGAAGGGCTATGGTCGAAAAAGGAGGAGTTTTGGAGAAATAAACCAAACGGTGATTTTCGGGAAAATGTTTATAAAAGAGACCTCTTACCTTTTTCAACAAAGATGCATTTTCAGGAAAAAGTTTTAAAAGAGACTTCTTACAAAGACAGATTTATGGGAAAAGTTCTAAAGCCTTCTTTCCTTTTCCAAATAAAGTTATAGAGATTTCAAAACAAAGTTTTATTAAACAAAAGTCTATCCTTCCCTTTTCAACAAGGATATAGAGTTTTCAAAGCAAACGCAGTTTTATCTAAACAATAAAAAGAGTAGTGCATGCTCATTCCGGGGGTAGTTTGCGAGTACATTCAAATGTACTAAAGTGTGTTAGTTTATAATGTTAACAAGGAACATAAATCCAGTTTTGCATGATTGTTTGAATTACAGAACTCTCTAGGCGTAATTTTTAGTAAAAGTGTTGTTCTGACACTAATAAAAAGGAATTAGATTAAATACTTTAATTACGAAATTGTGGTTTGAGTCTAGTGTTGATTGTTTTGGTGCTGATTACTTGTGTGTTACTGATCTTTAACATGTTAAATTATGTTAGTACTGTTGTGACTTATGCTAATCTTGTTTTGAGTTAAACATGTGTCGTTAAGACGAATCTGATGTTCCAACCAAATAGTCAACCTTGCTTGTGTGCTTGACAATTTTAGTGAGCTAAATAAATCTTTTTAACAAATGTTTTAGCTTCTAGTTGTTCAAAGTTGATAATTGTGCTTAGCCTAGCATGTTAGGGGAGCCACTTGTGAGTCATGTATTTGTTAGGGTTTTATTCCTTATATAGTTTCTCCTAGTAATTAGGAATTACTATGCCTGTTTATTTTGAGGTTAAATTATTTTGTGGGAATAATATGTTTACCTTGCTTGTAAACTTGGTTGTTTTTAAGTTGAGTACTAGCTTGAGTATCTTGTTAGTGGTTCTACCTTAGCTTGCTAAAGTATTTGGAATTACAGAGAGTATTTGGTGACTTAACTTTTGTCTGAAGTATTTCCTGTTTAGGGAGAATTGTTTGTTAATTACCCTTAAGTGGAGTTGTTTAATGCTTCATGTGTTTAGCTAGTGATTGGTGGTATACTCTTGTTAGTATAAAACCCTTGTGTTTATATCTTGGTTAGTTGACTTGTTGGGTAGTCTAAGTATGAGGGTGTAGTTAGACAAGTGGTGATTATTGTTTAGAGTTGGGGTTAAAATTATAAAACTTAGGTTTTTAATTTATGATGTTTAGACTTTGGTTAGTATATTATACTTGTGTTAGTAGCATGTGTGGTCTTGCTTGTTTGGATTAATTTCTTGTTTGCATCTAGTTAAGTGTGGTGATTGCCCAACTTGTGTGTTAAATAGTAATCTTCCCTCATGATTGTTGTTTGTTAGTATTGCTTGATGTTTGTTGTTGGAGTGTCCTACTGTGTGTTGATTGTGTTCTTTCCTTTTTGCGACGCTAGATATGAACGCTACCGGAGTGACCCTTGGAAATGATTTATTGAAGAAGGATGAGAGTTTATTTCTTTGATCAGTGAGGAGAAGTCCAGGGACATTCTGCTGAAATCAGGCAAGCTATTCTCTGAGCTTGCATCTATATACATCTATTTTGGTTCACATGTTTTACCTATAAAGAGCATATGTGATTTATGTGGTGTTTGCCACTAAAGCTATGGATTTGAAAACCCTTTTTCCAAAATACAAGTATATTATTTTGACACTCTATATGGAGGTATTAGATGGAAATTCTTTTTCAAACTATAGGATGGAAAAAATATTGTTTACTCAAAACTCCTTTGAAAATACTGGGATGTTTATGGAATGCCGAGATGTCGGTGTGGAAGTGAAGAACTGGAGTATGGTGATGTTTATGAAAAATGCACATTGTGTCCTTGTACTATGACGACCAGCCGATAACCTGTGCGACCACATTTACCCACATATGGGAAATGGCGTAGTCATATAATTTGCTCATATTAGTATGGGGTGCCTCAACAACGGAGATGACTCCGTTCCATGAGGGGATGGTTTGGTGACCTACCTCTGACCTGGGTCCTCTTAAGAGTAGTCTACCGGAGGCCGGTATGAGTGTATTGGAGAAAGAGGATTGAAGACGCCACCTTTGGGTCGCCGGGCAGAACTATGAGTCCTCACACTTAGATTCCGACGGGCTGGGTTAAGTGTTGATGGAAAGTGTCATAGCGGCAGGGTCCTATACTAGCATGAGCAAAGGACAGGCTATGGTCGGTGACTCAACTTCGCATACACCTTGTATGGCGGGACGTGGCTGACACGATGAGTTGCCGGATGGATGTGGGAAAAGCGTGCTACCTCTGCAGAGTGTAAAACTATTCGAATAGCTGAGTCCTCGGATATGGATAGTTGGGAGGCTGTCCTCTGACCAGGTGCAAGTTTTGCCAAGTTTTGAGATTTGAAAATAAAATAGAGATGTGTTGTGTCTGCAACTCTACCGACGGGCTGGTATGAGGTTGCCGGAGAATGATTTGACCATGACAGGCTATGGTCGAGAAGTGACGAGTTTGGTGATTTGAAGGTGGAAAACGTTTTAGGCAACTATACCGAAGGGCTGGTATAAGGTTGTTGGAAAATGATTTGACCATGAAGGGCTATGGTCGAAAAAGGAGGAGTTTTGGAGAAATAAACCAAACGGTGATTTTCGGGAAAATGTTTATAAAAGAGACCTCTTACCTTTTTCAACAAAGATGCATTTTCGGGAAAAAGTTTTAAAAGAGACTTCTTACAAAGACAGATTTATGGGAAAAAGTTCTAAAGCCTTCTTTCCTTTTCCAAATAAAGTTATAGAGATTTCAAAACAAAGTTTTATTAAACAAAAGTCTATCCTTCCCTTTTCAACAAGGATATAGAGTTTTCAAAGCAAACGCAGTTTTATCTAAACAATAAAAAGAGTAGTGCATGCTCATTCCGGGGGTAGTTTGCGAGTACATTCAAATGTACTCATATTGGTTTCGTCCCTGGCTATTGTCTTAGCCAGATTTTGAAGAGGAGCAGTTTGAAGAGAAAACGGGCATTCACCGACGTCAATGCGAACTAGGCCGCTTCCTAGTCAACCGCCTGTAGGGTTATGGCAAGTGACTTAGGCCCCACGTTATTTTGGTGGTTTCCGCTGCAAGTACCTGTTGAAGTTATGGCTTCAATCAAGTAAGTAAATTCATTCGGTATTTATGGGTGTTCGGTGATGCCAATTCAAGTTATGTGCAACAACAGACTGATCATGGGATTGTTGCAGGAAACATAACGAGTATCTCGGATAGCTAATCCGGGGTCCTCACAGACTTGGTATCAGAGCCATCGTTGACTGTAGGAGACCTTAGATAGCATGGACGTTAGTTAGGAAAGGAAATATTTTGTTAAAAAATATATTACTACCAAAATATATCTAGGGAAGTCCAAATATAGCTTTCACTCTTCTCACCTTCTTAAATATTTCTGAGTCTCATCCCTCTATTTAAGATTTTCCAAGGATTTCTCTACTCTCTCTTACCCGTTCAAAATACTCGACGATGAACCCAAGTGAGACCTAATTGGCTAGCACCTACCAGAAGAAGCTTCCATCTCAAATATTCAACATTCAGCCTCAAGGTGATTGATCTGCAAATACCAAGATCGTCGGTATCAACAAAGCAGGAGACCTTCGAAGATCTCAACTCAATATCAATAATTCCACTCAGTTACTACCTCGACAATCTCAATTTTTCCTGCTGAAACCTAAGGCGACAGAGTGAAGACTTTACCAACCATGTTTAACCGAGACCATAGGATAAACCTGATAGGAACCTTGATTGTACTACCCGACTACCACGAGTATTAGATGTCCGTTGGTACTAGACGTACCTTGTGTGCTTTTTGCTTGGGTGTACTCTGCTTGTGTGTTGTTGTTTGTGAATTCTCTGCTTGTGTGTTGTTTTTCTTGTGTGTTCAATCACGCCTTGTCGGCAGTATAAAGTAGCCTCAAAATTCTCTTTTTATAAAATACCTCTTGCTACCTAACAAAAACCATTTTTGACCTCTTCGCCATAGTTGCACCTTGTTGCAGAGGTAAACCCGCCTAGGAAAAATATTTTCATCCTCTCATCTAAACCATCTCCCGATAAGAACTGACAGTTCCGCAAGATACAAAAGACCCCCGAACTTTAACCAAACAGCCTGAGATTTGTTGCAACTTAACCGGCAAGTCAGACAATGACCTTCATGCACCGTCTGGAGCAAGTGCGTCAAGATCTCGAAGGAAACTGCAATTTTACGGCAACCTCGTGAAGACACGAGTCTTACCTCATAAAATTAACTTGTGAAAATTACAAGAATACCACACTAACGTATCATATCTAACTTTAGGTTAACATCTGACTCAAGTCCACGAGAGTACTAACTGATCTTCTAGGACTATAAGTCTTGACAAGAAACGAGGACATAAGGAGACCCATTTAGGATTGGTAACTAGAGGAACTCAAGGAGTGTATAAGAGTTGCTATGACGATTCGAGCTCAGAGACCACAAGAAAGAGGAACTACGACAAAAAGACATTGAAGAGAAATTTCTTAGGTTGACAAAGAAGCAATATACCCGACTATCATGGAATATTGGAAACTCTTATATCAGAATCTATTATTATTAATCTCTCTAAAAATAATGTGATATTCCAATGTTCGCGTTATATAAAAGTACTTTGGTAACAAGCCTCATGAACTTGTTAACAAATCACTTTTGTATGCTCAAACAATTGAGTGTCATGTACAAATAAACGGAACGTCAGATAATCCAGTACATCTCAGCCTCTGGAATATGAAAAGTGGTTGATGACGAGACTAGCTACCTTGTTAACAAATTCTTCTTGTATGACTAAGCCAATTCGATGACATAAAGGACACCCACATTCTTATACAAATAACTAATGGAAAGCTTTGCTGGGACTAGTGGATGTCTTCACCGTAGGGGTGAGGCAAATGATGTTAGAACCCGATAAAGGACAATAATAATTTTCTTAAATCAAGTGTATAACTTAAGAAATGTTCAAGTTCTAAATAAGAAAGTCACATGGAGAGTTATAGTGTTTTCCCAAGGATATGATTTCCGAAACAAGAAAAGAAAAAGGTACCCGTTTGGAAAACAACTGGTGTGAAGGCTCTTCACTAACTTTTTCTAGGGTCCATTAAGAGGTGGCATGCGAAGAATCACCTATAGTTGGTAGTGAGAAGATCGCCATCATCAAGGCCGAAGTCGTCCAACATCAAAGGCCATCCACATGAAGTTAACCCAGGGAGCAAGCACCATCAACGTTACCTGTCGAGCCATCATCCTTTTCAACTTGCCTCGACCAATCATAATGAAGGAGGATTCAAGAAAGCACAAACAGCGATCGCCAACATGAAGCTCTTTCTCTAACTTTTAAGACTAACTGAGAACGCGACCCTCGCACCTTCTTTGAGCATCGTACTGAACCACCTACCTCAGGACACTCGCACTGACTTTTAGACTCCTCTGGAAGCCAATACCATAGACTCTACCTCTTAAGATTCTTACCAAAGCCTCGTGAAGCTCAAGAACCAAGGAAGTCAACAATGAAGTTCCTTCTTTACTCAGCTGAAGAAGGACAAGAATGAAGGCAACCAACCAACGGAGTACCCAGAAGAATCAAACGACGGAAGCACCTGCTGTGGACAACATCAACCACCAAGAAAGTCCAGATGCACTTAGAAGTTTGTAACCTCCTTCCTCTAACTAGAAACCGGCGAGAGTCGAGTACATAGGTTCGACGCATCCTGAAAACAACGCGTCCCCATCGGTGACCCTCGTAAGGAGACCGTATCAGGAAGTGATAATTGCACCAACTCCAAGCACCAAGGAGCGACACCCAAGACGAAGATCGTCAAGCTACCTCGGAAGAACAATACCTCCAAGTCAACTCCAGCTGTAACTTTCAGGATGAACCTTCAAAACCCCTTTTTAAGGGGGAAGACCTACAATAGGTATACAAGAAAATGTTAATAATTAGTTCCTTGCGCCTTAGCCTTGTAGAATCTGGAATTAACCAACCCAGACTATCCATCCGAGTCAATCGTCAAGACAACCCCATCATCAAGGATCTGAACTCAGCACAGAAGTTTATCGGCAAAGAAAGCCTCGCATCATCAAGTTGTCAAGATCTCACATGGTAACCTCACGGAAGAAGCAACGACCTCAGAAGTATAGCCAACCAAAACCCGTGCCCTCGTACTCCCCTATTACCACCGGGCAAATCTCGAGGACGAGATTTATTTTTAAGGGGGGAAGGATCTGTAACATCCCAAATTTTGGAACTAAGAAAAACTTAGTTTTACAAGACCCAAAATTCAGAACCAACAAAAACTTTTTGAAATGTTTCACTGATGATTGTGTTTTCCTTCCCATTGCTATGTTTGAACTTGTGTGACTTGTTGTTTAAGTTGTTTGACTAGTAAATATAGGACCCAACCAATATAAAAATATATTTAACTTTGGTGATCATGTTATGACAAGAAAATATTCCATATATCTTTTCCATTCTTATTTTGGCCAACTCCATTTCAATGACACTTGGTTTATCAGCAACCAAAACTAATACCAGTATTTGAGAAGGTAAAAGTATTTCCAAAATTGTGTGTTTCCAAAATTATGGGGATCTATATGCTATCTCCTACCTATTTCTCAACCCTGGTATTTTGCATGTGTATGCAACTCCCATTTTATAAACTTTGATTATCACTTCATTTTAAAAAGAACACAAGTGGGAAATTACTACCCCACATATGTTGTCTTGCTCAAAACCCTTTTAAAAAATACAAAGGTGGAGCTGAGATAATTTTAAACATCATCTTGTCATAATTAAGTGTGATCATTTTTATAAGATAGTATTGTTAATTATGTAAATGGTGGTGTGATTAATTCTTGTAGTTTGAATTGTGTGGACTTGGAAGTGATGTTGATCTTGTTGTGATTGTTTGCTTGTTGGACTTATGATTGTATTGATTGTTAATTCTTGTCTGATTGTTTGCTTGGGTGAATAATTACACCAATGTACTTGATTGTTAAGTTGAAAACCCACTGATCACAAATGTGGAATGTGACTTGAAAACAAAACAAGACCTCTATGATTACTTACACCCTCAAAATAAAATCTTGATTAAAAGAAATGATCTCATTTGATTTCCCTCTCTACCTAATTCTCTATTTTGTTATGACAATTATTTTATCTTATAAAATCCAGGAATGAGATGATAACCATCTCATTATCATGTTACTCTCTCCTCAAAATATCTAATCTCCAATTAAAAAGATAATTCAATTTGTCGAATTGGTTTTATCCAAAAATAACATATTTAAACCCTATGAACAAAAGTTGTTCAAAACATTTTATTTTAACACCCCAATTTTTGTGGAGCTTCTACATGTGATGGGGAGGCTACCTGATTTTTCTAAAAAAATTCTAAAATGTTTTAGTGCCCCAAATAAATCCCTACATGTACTGGAAATAAAAGAATTATGAAATCAGGAAAGCTTAGGGGGTTTTCTGCAAAATCTTGATCTTCTTCCTGTAGCCACAGTGGCAGCACGGCACGGCGCCGTGTTCCTCGTCCTCGCTCGACATTGCTCGCCACCCGGACCCCCCCTCGCGCTCTCCTGCCGCTTGAAGAGGATAAGGAGGCCCCCCGACGCTCCTCTACTCTCCCTTGTCCCTCACTTGCTCCCTCTCTCCCTCTCCTTTTTCCTCTGCCATGGCCGAGCCTAGCTCGAGCTCGCCGCCGCGTATCGCCGTAGATTGAAGCCGCCCCATCCAGATCGAAGAGCGCCAGAAGCACCGCCTCGTCGTCCTCTACGTCCCCGTGCGAGGAATCGCCGCGGGTCGCCCGGGATCGCCATCGCCGTCTGCATCCTCTTCTTCTCCAGCCGCTGCAATGTCGAGCAAGCTCGCGGTTGACACAGTCCACCTTTCTCCGCCATTCTTGCACCTTCGAGTTCCCCTTCTTCTGCTCTCCCTCATGCACCTTCTCTCTTTGCCTAGGAAGCACCGGAGCCGCCGCACCGTCATCGCCGTGCTCCCTGCTGCCTCGCCGTCTCTGCGTGTCCAGAGGAAGAAGAAGTCGCATACCCCTTCGCCCTGGGCCGGCCCAGCACTGTTCTGCTAGGTCCAGCTCCAGATCCAGCCCACTGACTTCTTTTTTTTAGGTTGTTTTTACTCTTTCTCACCGATCTGTTCCTGGCACTTTGATTTAAATCCATTTAAATTAGTTCTAGTTTGAATCTGGCCAAACCAAAAATCACAGTGGTAACCTGATAAGTTTAGAGCCATGAGCCATTTGCAGAAATAGAAAATATTGATTTGTGTGTCCTTGAAAAATGTGTTCTTTAATTAGTCAGAATCAGTGTTTTGTGCATAACTTAATTTGTGTTGATCGAAAATTTATGAACCCAATTGTTTTGGAAAGCTCTTCACATTACCTTTCAACAGAATTTTGTCTCATGTGTTTTGGATGTTTAGAACTAAGGTTACATGCATTTGTAGTTTAGGCCAGCAAACACTTTGTGCATTTTTAATAATTTCAGTAGATAAAATTTTGAGCCAAACTAAAGTGTGTTAGTTTATAATGTTAACAAAGAACATAAATCCAGTTTTGCATGATTGTTTGAATTACAGAACTCTCTAGGTGTAATTTTTAGTGAAAGTGTTGTTCTGACACTAATAAAAAGGAATTAGATTAAATACTTTAATTACGAAATTGTGGTATGTGTCTAGTGTTGATTGTTTTGGTGCTGATTACTTGTGTGTTACTGATCTTTAACATGTTAAATGATGTTAGTACTGTTGTGACTTATGCTAATCTTTTTTGAGTTAAACATGTGTCGTTAAGACGAATCTGATGTTCCAACCAAATAGTCAACCTTGCTTGTGTGCTTGACAATTTTAGTGAGCTAAATAAATCTTTTTAACAAATGTTTTAGCTTCTGGTTGTTCAAAGTTGATAATTGTGCTTAGCCTAGCATGTTAGGGGAGCCACTTGTGAGTCATGTATTTGTTAGGGTTTTATTCCCTATATAGTTTCTCCTAGTAATTAGGAATTACTATGCCTGTTTATTTTGAGGTTAAATTATTTTGTGGGAATAATATGTTTACCTTGCTTGTAAACTTGGTTGTTTTTAAGTTGAGTACTAGCTTGAGTATCTTGTTAGTGGTTCTACCTTAGCTTGGTAAAGTATTTGGAATTACAGAGAGTATTTGGTGACTTAACTTTTGTCTGAAGTATTTCCTGTTTAGGGAGAATTGTTTGTTAATTACCCTTAAGTGGAGTTGTTTAATGCTTCATGTGTTTAGCTAGTGATTGGTGGTATACTCTTGTTAGTATAAAACCCTTGTGTTTATATCTTGGTTAGTTGACTTGTTGGGTAGTCTAAGTATGAGGGTGTAGTTAGACAAGTGGTGATTATTGTTTAGAGTTGGGGTTAAAATTATAAAACTTAGGTTTTTAATTTATGATGTTTAGACTTTGGTTAGTATATTATACTTGTGTTAGTAGCGTGTGTGCTCTTGCTTGTTTGGATTAATTTCTTGTTTGCATCTAGTTAAGTGTGGTGATTGCCCAACTTGTGTGTTAAATAGTAATCTTCCCTCATGATTGTTGTTTGTTAGTATTGCTTGATGTTTGTTGTTGGAGTGTCCTACTGTGTGTTGATTGTGTTCTTTCCTTTTTGCGACGCTAGATATGAATGCTACCGGAGTGACCCTTGGAAAGGATTTATTGAAGAAGGATGAGAGTTTATTTCTTTGATCAGTGAGGAGAAGTCCAGGGACATTATGCTGAAATCAGGCAAGCTATTCTCTGTTGCTTGCATCTATATACATCTATTTTGGTTCACATGTTTTACCTATAAAGAGCATACGTGATTTATGTGGTGTTTGCCACTAAAGCTATGGATTTGAAAACCCTTTTTCCAAAATACAAGTATATTATTTTGACACTCTATATGGAGGTATTAGATGGAAATTCTTTTTCAAACTATAGGATGGAAAAAAATATTGTTTACTCAAAACTCCTTTGAAAATACTGGGATGTTTATGGAATGCCGAGTTGTCGGTGTGGAAGTGAAGAACTGGAGTATGGTGATGTTTATGAAAAATGCACATTGTGTCCTTGTACTATGACGACCAGCCGATAACCTATGCGACCACATTTACCCACATATGGGAAACGGCGTAGTCATATAATTTGCTCATATTAGTATGGGATGCCTCAACAACGGAGATGACTCCGTTCCATGAGGGGATGGTTTGGTGACCTACCTCTGACCTGGGTCCTCTTAAGAGAAGTCTACCGGAGGCCGGTATGAGTGTATTGGAGAAAGAGGATTGAAGACGCCACCTTTGGGTCGCCGGGCAGAACTATGAGTCCTCACACTTAGATTCCGATGGGCTGGGTTAAGTGTTGATGGAAAGTGTCATAGCGGCAGGGTCCTATACTAGCATGAGCAAAGGACAGGCTATGGTCGGTGACTCAACTTCGCATACACCTTGTATGGCGGGACGTGGCTGACACGATGAGTTGCCGGATGGATGTGGGAAAAGCGTGCTACCTCTGCAGAGTGTAAAACTATTCGAATAGCCGAGTCCTCGGATATGGACAGTTGGGAGGCTGTCCTCTGACCATGTGCAAGTTTTGCCAAGTTTTGAGATTTGAAAATAAAATGGAGATGTGTTGTGTCTGCAACTCTACCGACGGGCTGGTATGAGGTTGCCGGAGAATGATTTAACCATGACGGGCTATGGTCGAGAAGTGAAGAGTTTGGTGATTTGAAGGTGTAAAACGTTTTAGGCAACTATACCGAAGGGCTAGTATAAGGTTGTAGGAAAATGATTTGACCATGAAGGTCTATGGTCGGAAAAGGAGGAGTTTTGGAGAAATAAACCAAACGGTGATTTTCGAGAAAATGTTTATAAAAGAGACCTCTTACCTTTTTCAACAAAGATGCATTTTCGGGAAAAGGTTTTAAAAGAGACTTCTTAGAAAGACAGATTTATGGGAAAAAGTTCTAACGCCTTCTTTCCTTTTCCATATAAAGTTATAGAGATTTCAAAACAAAGTTTTATTAAACAAAAGTCTATCCTTCCCTTTTCAACAAGGATATAGAGTTTTCAAAGCAAACGCAGTTTTATCTAAACAATAAAAAGAGTAGTGCATGCTCATTCCGGGGGTAGTTTGCGAGTACATTCAAATGTACTCATATTGGTTTCGTCCCTGGCTATTGTCTTAGCCAGATTTTGAAGAGTAGCAGTTTGAAGAGAAAAAGGGCATTCACCGACGTCAATGCGAACTAGGGCGCTTCCCAGTCAACTGCCTGTAGGGTTATGGCAAGTGACTTGGGCCCCACGTTGTTTTGGTGGTTTCCGCTGTAAGTACCTGTTGAAGTTATGGCTTCAATCAAGTAAGTAAATTCATTTGGTATTTATGGGTGTTCTGTGATGCCAATTCGAGTTATGTGCAACAACAGAATGGTCATGGGATTGTTGCAGGAAACATAACGAGTATCTCGGATAGCTAATCTGGGGTCCTCACACACATGTTCCTAGGAAATACTGATTCGCGCGAGTGCCCACTTAAGGATTCAGATGGCCTAACGAGAGGTCGATGTACTGCTTATAGTACGACAACACCAATTACAATTACTTGTATCTTAACAATTGTTTTATTCATGATATCAAGTTACAGGTGACGACCTTCAAAAATCTCTGAGAAGAATTGAGATGATTATCACGTTACATCCTCTCAATCCTTGGGGGCTACATCATGTTATCATCAAAAATTTGAAGATGGATCGTCATCAAGTTTTGGAGCTATCAGGCTACTCTAACAAAGAAGCTCACGAAGTCAGATGATCTTCCAGGTGCGAGTCAAGACCAATCCAGCACAATTATAAGTCGTGAAATAAGGAAAAGCGCGGCCTAAACATTCAAGATCAAGAAATCCTATGAAGTTTAGGCCAGGCTTGGGGGCTAATGTCGGGGGAATACTTTCTGGATTAACCCGCGGCCCAGTGCGGCTTACTTTACTCGCACGGACAAAAGCCCACATGGGATCAAGCCCAACATCGAACCGCCACAAGGAGAAGGATCTAGAAGACATATCCTGGAGGACGTGAGGAGGAGTTAGTCTCCGAGTAGGTTCTAGTTGATGTATTCCTTGTGGAGGAAGTTTCCTTTGTAACCTAGCAAACCTCTGTGTATATAAAGAGGACTCGCAGGATTTAGACGGGGTCAAGCTATCAAGCCCTTAAACCCTAGATCATATGGCGAGTACCAGATCGGATCGCCTCCATTGTAGCACCTCGATTATCATATCAATACCAATCTAGGATAGGCAGGAAGTAGGTCTTTTACCTCACATTGAGGGGGCCGAACCTGGGTAAATCTGTGTTGATCTTTGTTCCTGCGATCCCAAGCTCGGAGATGCTTGACTCGCGTAATCCCACACCTACGAAGTCATCTATGACACCTGACGTGACAAACCCATGATAGGTAGTAGGAGGGGAATACACCCTCTTCACGGTGGACTCTCATGACTTCATGCACCTCCAATTCCTGTTGGTTGAGTTGGTGTTCATTCACCTCCATTCTCTGAAATTTTTAACAAACATCAGAAAAGTTGATTTTGAGACATATAAATGAGGGGAACTACTATAGGAACTTGCTAGAGTACTAAACATGCATCAAAACTAGTTTTTACAACTTAGAACAAGCATGCAAACTCACTTAACATGTCACCTACAGTAGCAAAATACTCAAGATATACTCAACTAAATAAAATTCTACTTGGATAAACGGAGGAGTCACATACCGGAGAACAAAAGCCCCAAATCTGAGCAGCAAAGATGGGCTGAGCAAAGAGATCAAAAATCGCGAGCAAGAACAGCAAGAACTCAGGTTTGAACAATGGTGGAGTGTTTTTTCATGAGAGTGAGTGAGGTGGTAGGTGGATGAGTGAGTAGAGGGCCAGGTGGGGCCCTCCCCATGCAGTGGCGCGCCCACCTGCCTGGCCGCGCCACCAGGTGGGGAGCTGGCATGGTGGACCCCACTGGTCAGCTCCAGGCACTCCCAGGTTGCATTTTGAAAAATAGGACCAGTGGTATAATTTTTATAAATTTTTGGAAACTTTTAAAACGCACATTTTCTGGGTGTTAAAGTAATAGTTTCAGGGCAGAAAAAGGTTTTTCAAAGATTTAAACACAACTAAACTTCTTGCAAAACAAGTTATACTACAGAAGGTAAAACAAATGTGGAGAAATAAATGTTGTTTAGTTCCTCCATGCATTTAAAATGTATTTGTTAACAAGGTTGATCAAGTCTTGCCACCAAATAAATTTTATATGACATAAGAAGAATTAAACCTCACAAAACAATCATGTTACCTTAAATTGTATTGATATAGATCCAATCATAATATTTTGATATCCCTCTTTATGATCATATATAGGACAATCAATACTTCCCACTTTGATAGCTCTCAAATTAGAAATTGTATTAACTCCAAACACTTTATCTATCTTCTTGGGGAAATAAACAGTATGCTCTTTGTCATTCACATTAAAAGTTACTTTTCCTTTGTTGCAATCAATAACAGCACCTGCAGTATTAAGAAAAGGTCTCCCAAGAATAATAGACATATTATCATCTTCAGGCATTTCAAGAACAACAAAATCAGTCAAGATTAAGCAGTTATTAGCAACTTGAACATGAACATCCTCACAAATGCCAACAGGAACAACAGTAGATTTATCAGCCATTTGCAAAGATATATCAGTTGGTATCAATTTATCCAAATAAAGTCTCTTGTAAAGAGAAAAAGGCATAACACTAACTCCTGCTCCCAAATCACATAGAGCAGTTCTAACATAATTATTCTTGATGGAACAAGGAATAGTTGGTATACCTGGATCTCCCAGCTTCTTTGGAACCTTGCCATTGAAAGAGTAATTAGCAAGCATAGTGGAAATCTCCTCATTGGGAATTTTCCTTTTGTTAGAAACAATATCTTTCATATACTTTGAATAAGGAGGCAATTTAATAGCATCAGTCAAAGGGATTTGCAAGAACAAAGGTTTCATCCAATCACAAAATTTATTATAGTGTTCTTCTTCCTTTGATTTGAGCTTCTTAACAGGAAAGGCATTTGCTTTTGAACCCAAGGTTCTCTTTCATTACCATGTTTCTTAGCAATGAAATCTTCTTTAGTGTACTTTTTACTTTTAGCATGCTTTTCAGGTTCCTCTTCAACCTCTTCTTTATCAGAAGCATCATTCTTATCACTATCATTGTCATGCTCATTACCACTTTGAGTTTCAGCATCAGAAATAGATATACTATTAGGATCATTAGCAGGTTCAGGAGATTGTACAACAGTTTTATGTTTCTTCTTCTTTTTCTTAGAAGGTGCACTAGTTTCTTTAGTTCATTGAGAATCTTGTTCAACTCTTTTGGGATGCCCCTCAGGATATAAAGGATCCTGAGTAGAAACACCACCTCTAGTTGTTACTTCATAAGCATGTTTCTCTTTTTCTTTAGAAGTATTAACTAACATGTCATTTTGCACTTTAGTGAGTTGATCAATTTGAGTTTGAACCATTTGAAAATGTTTAACAAGCATCTTAACATCATTGGAGGTTCTCTCAACAATATCATGCAATTTACTAATAGCTTGAGAATTTTCCATTAAGTGGTTCTCCACTCTCATATTAAAGTTTTCTTGCTTAACAACATAATTATCAAATTCATCTATGCATTGATCAGGAGGTTTTGAGTAAGGAATATCTCCCTCATCAAAGCGTTGAAGAGAGTGTACCTCAATTGTGGATGAATGGGGAATTGGCTTACATAAATCTTCTATGGGAGGTAGATTCTTCACATCTTCAGATTTAATACCCTTCTCTTTAAGAGATTTCTTGGCTTCCCTCATCTCTTCATCATTTAATTCAATCATACCCCTCTTCTTCAATATTGGTGTTGGAGTCGGTTCAGGTGTAGTCCAATCATCATGATTTTGGCTTATTCTAGCCATTAATTCTTCAGCTTCGTCCGGAGTTCTTTTCCTGAAAACACAACCGGCACAACTATCCAGGTATGCCCTAGATTCAATGGTTAGTCCACTATAAAATATATCAAGAAGGTCATGTTTTTCCAAATCATGTCCAGGCCAAGCCCTAATAAGGGAGCAAAACCTTGCCCAAGCTTCAGGCAATTTCTCTCCATCTTCCTGATCAAAATTATAGATGTTCTGCAAAGCAATATGTTGAGCACTAGCAGGAAAATATTTCTGAAAGAAAACATTAAGCAAACCAGTTGGACTATCAATAGAATCAGGAGGCAAATTATTATACCAAGTTTTAGCATCATCCTTTAATGAGAAAGGAAAAAATTTAGCAACAAAGTAACTACGCTCTCTACAACACTTTCTTTTTCAGTACCTCGAAAAGGTGTTTTCTCAACAATAGATATATGAGATAAATCAAGAGAGAAATCATAATCCTTATCCTTAATGTTTATGGGAGATGTGGCAAATTTAGGATCAGGAGACAGTTTATATCTAACAGCATGTTGTGCAAGAAGGCTTTTCATACCGCTTGCACTAGTAGTAGCATGACATTTATCAATAAAGTCATCATCAAGTTCCACACAAGTATCATCAAGATCATCACTAGAGTGTTCTACAGACTCAGGTGAACCAATAGGTTAAAAAGATTTTCATTAGGTGTTTCATCATTTTCAAGTTGTTTAGATTTAGCAATAGCAACATCTAAAAGAGGACCTAATGGAATACTCTCATCAAGCACAGTTGAAGCATCATCAAAATTTTCAAAAGTAATTTCAGATTCAGCAGAAGTACCAATGTGGGGACCCCGGACTAGCTGTCTGAAATAACCGATTATGCTTAACACAACGATCCCGTGATCAGTCTGTCGTTGCACATAATCCGAATTGGATACCAAAGTTTACATCCATTACAATACCGAATAGAAAGTCTTACATAAATGGTCATTTAGACCAAGTTCTTACATAGGTGCCTTCATGGGCCAAACCAAAATATCAGCGGAAGCTACGGAGTGGTAGACATCATTCTAACGACGACGACCCGACAGGCAGCTGACTTGTGGAGATCCTTAGTTCGCATAGAAGTCACCATACTCCTGCTCGGCGTAGTGCTCCTCTTCGTAGTCTGGCTAGGACAATAGCCAGGGACGAAACCAATATGAGTACATTTGAATGTACTCGCAAACTACCCCAACATGAGCATGCACTAGTTTTAATTTAATTTCAACTTTTATTTTCTTAAAACATCTCTATATCTTTATTGAAAAAGGTAAGAAGAGTTTTGTAACCATCTTTGAATAAATTCATCATTTTATCTATTTCTCCAAAAACACCTCCATTTCCAACCATAGTTCACCATGGTTCCCTTTTCCATCAACAACCTCATACCGATCCGTAGGTATAGGTACACCATTTCATTTTTCCTTTTAAAACTCAACTCTTTTCAAAACTTGCACAAAGGTCAGAGTAGGGCCTCCCAACTATCCATATCCAAGGACTCGGCTATTCGAATAGTTTTTAACCCTCTGCAGAGGTAGCACGCTTTTATCCCACATCCATCCGGTAACTCATCGTGTCAGCCACGTCCCGCCATACAAGGTGTATGCGAAGTTGAGCCACCGGCCATAGCCTCTCCTTTTCTCATGCTAGTATAGGATCCTTCCCATATGATAATTCCCATCGACACTCAGTCAGGTCCCCGTCGGCAACCCTAAGTGTTAGGACTCATATGTTTTTCCCGGTGACCACATTTATGAAGTCTTCAATCCTCCTCCTTATCTTTCCATAGAGTTTGAGCGAGGACCTAGGTCAGGGGAGTTCACTAACCATCCCCTCATGCATAACGGAGTCATCTCCGTGGATGAGGTATCCCATACTAATAAGAGCAAATTATATGACTAAGCCCTTTCCCATATGTGGTGAATGTGGTCGCACAGAGTATCGGCTGGTTGACGTAAGTACAAAGACACACTGTGCATTTTTCCCAAATAACTCAATTATCCACTTCTTCAGTTCAACACCGACATCTCGGTAGTTCACCTCCACACAAGTATTTCCAAAGGAGTTTTAAATAAACAACATTGTTTTCCATCCTAAAGTTTTATATAACTACTACATAGGGTGGCAAAATAATATCCATATACTTTTCGAAAAGATTTTGTAAACCATTGCCTTAAGAGTAATCATTTGATCAAAGTAGGTGCAGATATATTTAGGTGCAAGCTCAGAGAGTAGCTTGCCTTGCTCGGCAAAGTGGACTTGGTCTTGATCTTCAGGTTCAACAAATTCCCCCTCCTCGATAAATCCAGCAACGTTCTCGTCTAATCGATAAACAAACAAATACAAGCAATCACTAAACTACTCAAACAATATCACAACATCACAATCCTAAATGCTCTAAATAGCCACTGCATTCATCAAACAATCCAATTTGATTTCAATTAATTGATCTAAACAATACTTATTTATGTCCAAATTATGGCAGAAACTTGTGGAACATGTTTAATTGCACAACTTGAGTTCTGTTGGTCACAAAAATAGAAACTAAAATTCTATGGAAAGCTACTGATGTGTAGAAGACAACCCCATTTGATTTGGAGTCATTGGAGTTACTAAACTCCCTACACAAAGGTTTTAGTCCAGTAGCTTAATAATAAAGTTTTGGCTACCAAATAAGTTCTGTTGCTCCTAAAATTAAATCCTTTTAGGAGAAACTAAACATGACTAAATGTGATCCAACAAAATTGGTCCTAACTCACTTGGGTCAACCATTAATCATAATTAAATGTTTGAGTGCAGAAGGGTGTTTAAACTTCTACTTTAAACTAAACAAATCCTACTGCACAAATAATTCTACCAAAATTAGGGATGCTAATACATGGCAGTACTAAGCTAAAAAAATTGGTTTGGAATTATTTGGACTAACAGAGTATCAGAAACAAACAAGTTTAGATTTTAAACCTTCTGTAATATTTTTAATAATACTTTTTATTTATTTAATTAAATGACATGAGACCAATTGGGTTGGTTAAATCTTTTCATAAGCTTTTCAGAACAGTTGGGTTTGATTTATTTGGATTCCTAAATCTCAAGTTATTGATATTTGAAGTTAGGTCCAGTACTGAATTCTATAGAAACTAGAAATTCGAAATCCTAACTGTTGTGGATAAAGTTGAAATCCCTGACAGGTGGGCTCCACCAGTCAGTGACTCAACGTGCGCTGGAAAATTAATAAAACCCTGACGAGCGGGGCCCACCCGTCAGTCTCTCTCTCTTTCTTTTAACCGAAGCGGTATGTTACCGTTGGATGGAGATCCAACGGCCCGCAACGAAACCATCGACGACCATTTCTGGGCGGCGCCGTGGCTCCGGCGACGGCGAGGTTGGGAAAAACCTCACCTAGAGGGCTCGGGAAGGCTCGGCGACGACGCGAATCGACGGCGGCGGCGTGGGGAGAGCTTCTGGCTGAGTCCTGCTTGCTGGGACGGAGCACATCGTCCACGGCGAGCTTCTGAACTTCACACGGGCACGGCAGCAACTCCGGCGAGCTTCCTACGGCGTTCCTGTGCAAGAACCAGAGGGGAAACGATGCGCGTGAGTGTGGTGACGTTGGGCAAGTAGAGCAGAGGGGTTGGAGGGGAGAAAGGTGCAGCGAGGCGTTGCGGCCATGACGGACCTCGACGGCGGCAGAGCTTCGGCAGGGCACGCCCTTCTGGCGATGCTTGGTGGAAGTGGAGAGGGGGAGCGAGGGAGTGGGATGGTGTGCAGCTTCTAGAGGGGTGCGGGGTGGGTTTTATAGCGCGGGAGCCGGCGTATCGTGGACGGGGCGCACGGCCGTGTCCATGGCGCACTAGCGATCTTTCGGTTCGAATTCGGGGCAGTGGTGCACGAGGCGTGGCGCTGCGAGGTCGAGCGGGGTCCGGGCACGTTCTAGAAGGTGCTGGCCGAGCCGTGCGTGTCGGGGAGCAGCGAGCTGGGCCAATTTGGCCGGTCGCCATCCGTTCTCTCCATGGAGAGCAACGGGGGACAGCGGCGTAAAGGCGAGGGGAGAGGCTCTCCTCTGCGTGCAGAGGCCGCAGAGGCACGGGAGCGAGGGAGAACGAGAGCAAGGGGGCCCTAGGGGGCCTGGGATCGGTGGCGACGACCACGGCGACGGCGACACGCACGCACACAGTGAGCTAGGGGAGGTAGACGAAGACGGTTTTGTAGAAAACCCCCTGGCTCCTGTGCATTGCTTCTTTTCCTTCTTCTTTCTTCTAATTACTTTTTAGTCCTTCTGTTTAATTGCAGTAGTACTTCTTGATTTAATTTGAGGCACTAAATCAATTTATAAAAATTTGGCAAAATTTGTGGGGCCTTCTCATAAAGTGCAGAAGCTCCACAAAAATTGGTTCTGCAAAATAAAATGTTTTGAAACATTTTCTTTTATAGTGTTTCAATTATGGCACTTTAATTTATTTCTACTTTGTTTATTTTTGAATTTTTAAAACTAGTTTGAAAATAGTATTTGAGAGAGATAAGTAGTAAGGATGAAATAGGAGGGTTTGCACTACCACTCCACTGAATTTTGTTGGAAACAAATTGAGATCCTCACTTGGAGAATTTGTGTGGCACTTGCCACACTTATTTTTCTTGTTTTGCTTATGTTTTATTCCTCTTCTTTTCTCCAAGTTTATCTTTTAGAGCAAGCAACACACAAACAAGAAGAAATAAACAACACAAGCAAGAATATGTGATCAACACATATAATTTAGCAAAAGTTTTTGTTGGCTCTAATTTTTGGGAATTCATAATACTTGTTAATAATTTTGGGATGTTACAACCAACACGTGAAGCTTGTGGTGGTGTAACAAGTTGACTCATCATAGATGGTGAATCAAGAGCAGCGGCGGTACTAAGAGTCGTACCTTTCCTTGTAGTGGATGGCAATACATGGACTCTCTCAATAGGAGCCTTGCCCATGATGGAGTAGTTGCAGCGAACAATTTCAATATCAGGTGAGCTTATAAATAAAGCTATGCTCCCCGGCAACGGCGCCAGAAAATAGTCTTGATGACCCACAAGTATAGGGGATCGCTACAGTCTTCGAGGGAAGTAAAACCCAAATTTATTGATTTGACACAAGGGGAGCCAAAGAATATTTATAAGCCTTAACAGCGGAGTTGTCAATTCAGCTGCACCTGGAAATAGACTTGCTCGACACAGATTATCAGTAGCAACAGTTTTATAGCAGTAGCAGTAGTGAAATAACAGCATCAGTAAAGTAAAAACAGCATTGACGATTATAGTAGACCGCAGGATTAAGATACTGTAGGCATAGGGATGGATGAACAGGCACTGCATGGATAAGATGATTCATGTAATAATCAAGACAAGGCATTTGCAGATAAATAATAAAACAGTATCCAAGTACTAAGTAACCATAGGCATGTGTTCCGTATATAGTCGTACGTGCTCGCAATGAGAAACTTGCACAACATCTTTTGTCCTACCAGCCCGTTGCAGCGGGGCCTCTAGGGAAACTACTGGTAATTAAGGCACTCCTTTTAATAGAGTACCGGAGCAAAGCATTAACACTCTGTGAACACATGTGATCCTCACATCACATCCATCCCCTCTGGTTGTCCCAATTTCTGTCACTTTGGGGCCTCGGGTTCCGGACAATAATATGTGTAAACAACTTGCATGTAAGATCTTAAAACAATGAATATCATCATGAATCAATAACATGTTCAGATCTGAAATCATGGCACTCGGGCCCTAGTGACAAGCATTAAGCATAACAAGTTGCAACAATGTCATAAAGTACTAACAATGGATACTAAGCACCATGCCTTAACAATCTTATAGCTATTACATGAATGATCTCATCCAATCCCTTCCATCCCCTTTCAGCCTACAGCGGGAATTACTCACACATGGATGGGGGAATCATGGATGATCGATGGAGAGGTGTCGGTGATGATGATGGCGATGATCTCCTCCAATTCCCCGTCCCGGCGAAGTGCCAGAACGGAGTTTCTGGTCCCGAAATAGGGTTTTCGATGGCGGCGGCGCTCTGGAGGTTTTCTGGAATTATGGTCGAACCTCCTGGCGTTTTTAGGTCGAAGGGATTAAGTACTCCAGAGGGGGCTCGGGGACGTGGCCGAGTCGGCCTCCCCATAGGGTGGCGCGGCCCAGGGCCCACCGCGCCGCCCTATGGGGAGGGCGGCTCGCTGCCCCCTCCGTCTCCTCTTCTGGCTCCGTCGGTTTCTTCGTAAAATAGGGGCTTTGCAATTATTTCCACGGATTTTCTCGAAAGTTGACTTTTCTGTACAAAAACAAGACACCAGGGCAATTCTGCTGAAAATAGCGTTAGTCCGCATTAGTTGTATTCAAAACACACAAATTAGAGGCAAAACAACAGCAAAAGTGTTCGGGAAAGTAGATACGTTTTGGACGTATCACTCCCCACATGGCGGCGCGGCAGGGGGCCCACCCGCGCCATGGGGTGGGGACGGCGCCTCGGTGCCCCCCTTCGTCTCTCCTTCGGACTTCGTGAACGTGTCGGGAAAATAGGAACGTGGCAATTTGTTTCGTCCAATTCCGAGGATATTTACAGAACAGCTTTTCTGAAACCAAAAACAGCAGAAAACAGGAACTGGCACTGTGGCATCTTGTTAATAGGTTAGTCCCAGAAAATGCATAAAAATGCCATGAAGTGTGAAAAAACATGTAGCAATTGGTATAATATAAGCATGGAACATAAGAAATTATAGATACATTGGAGACGTATCAATCATCCCCAAGCTTAGTTCTACTCACCCTCGAGTAGGTAAAACGATAACAACAAATAATTTCTGAAGTGACATGCTACCACATAATCTTGATCAAATAATATTGTAAAGCATGTGAGCTGAGATCAAATCATTAAAAGCAAAAGTCTATAATTGATATTAAATAAGAGATAACAAAGAAAGATAGTTAAACAAGCTAAAAGTTTTCCTGAACTATTGGTTTAAAGACATGAAACCATACAAGGTTCATTAAAGATGTTTTAAGTATCCAATGTAGGAGTTCTATCCTTCAATTCCAAGCATCAAGCAATTTTTCATAACATAGAAGGATTCAGTCAAGTAAATATAAATATGAACGTTATGAATCAACTGTTTCGAAGCCTACTCAATCGGTGAGCGTAAACATTTGGTATTGGCACCAGGATGTTATGGCTAAGAGAACATTAATAGGGGTTTCGAAGGCCAAAGGAAGAAAGTCTCACAAAGCTATAAGTGTTCATTAGACAAGAGGAAGTCTTATAATCGAAGCTATGTAAGGAGTAGTGATTGCCATGCAACGGATGCACATAGAGCTATATGTGTATGAAAGCTCTCCAATGGAACTAGTGGGGTGCATCCAATTTGGTTGCTCATGAAGACCTAGAGCACTTTTGAGGAAGCTCATCATTGGAATATACAACCCAAGTTCTATAGTGTAAATTCCCCCCACATAGTTATACTAGTAAAACATGAAAACTCTCTCACATGGAGTATAGGTGTTGTACATGAGCACAAATGATGACTATGAATACTGCAGGTGCTGAAACATGAGCACAAGTGTGGATAAAGGATAGTAATGTTGCCCCCTTTTTCTTTATTCTTTTTCTCTTTTTTCTATTTTTTTTCTTTTTCTATTTCTCTTTTCGATGGCCTCCATGGCTCTTTTCACTTTTAGGGGCAACATCCTAATATGACCACACACTTTTTGGTACAAATAACTCATAATGAACAAAACATGATGTAAGAAACTGTATGCCTCTGCTAGTGTAGCAGGATGTGCAATGATCTAGCGTAACATGGGTAAACCACACATCAGCTGTATAGAATCATGCAAAGCAATATATAAATGATAAATGACAACAAGTCATGTAATGTAAGATGGAAGTTGCATGGCAATATATCTCGGAACAGCTATGGAAATGCTGTGGTAGGTAGGTATGGTGGCTGTTTTGAGGAAGATGTATGGGCTTATGTGTAGGAGAACAAGAGAAAGTCCTCCCACGGGTTTGGATGTACTGGCGAAGTATGCACAACTCTCAGTGTGAGCAGAAGGCAATGCACAGCACCGAAGAGGCTAGCAAATTTGGATGGTGGAAGTGCCAAAAACCGTGGCTTAACATTAGTCAAAAAGAACTCACAAGCTTATTGCAAACAACTAGCAGGTTCAACATTAAGAGCATGATTAAAATTTACTCCAAGAAGGGCCATTCACGGCGGCACAAGTACCCCGCTAGATCCCTCGACCTTCAGCACAACTCAGTTATTATGAATCACCTTTAGACATGGAAAGCTATCAAGTCCAACTACACCTTCAACAATTTTAGTAGAGTTTGTAGTACGGTACAAGCTTAAAGACAACAATCCACTAATGATTTTAACTTAATTAACCAAAAAGCTTTACCATCTAAATATCTCAAAACGTTTGCAAAGAATCAGGTTATCAAAGTTCAATGATCTATAAGATTATGCAATTTATTCATTATACCACTACCACATGCAACATTTTCTGAACCAACACATCAACCAAGCAACTCTCTAAGTGATTTACAAATGAAACAAGAGAGTACTACTCCACCAGAATTAACAGTACTAAAAGAGATGCATGAAAATCAGGAGCTAAAAGCATAGCAGTAGCTAGATAAGAATACTCAAAAGATATAAGTGAAGAATATGAGTATTCGCATGAAAAAGTGGAGCGTGTCTCTCTCCCACACAAGAATGCTAGGATCCAACTTATTCAGAAAATAAAAACAACAAAGCAAAATAAAAGCACACAGACGCTCCAAGTAAAATACATAAGATGTGGAAGAATTAAAATATAGTTTCACTAGAGATGACCTGATAAGTTGTTGATGAAGAAGTGAATGCCTTGGGCATCCCCAAGCTTAGACGCTTGAGTCTTCTTGAATATTGCTGGGATGACCCACGGGGCATCCCCAAGCTTAGGCTTTTCACTCTTCTTGATCACATCATATCATCCTTCTCGCTTGCTCCTTGAAAACTTCCGCAACACCAAACTCAAAGTAATTCTCATTAGAGGGTTAGTGCATAAACAAAAATTCACATATTCTACTGTGACACAATCATTACCAATGCTTCTGGACATTAACTATAGCCACTGATGTTTTATGGAGCAAAGAAATCCAATCAAACATAGTAAAAGAGGCAATGCAAAATAAAAGGCAGAATCTGTCAAAAACAGAACAGTCTGGAAAGATGAATTTTTTCGAGGCACTTTGTAACATCCCAAAATTATTAACAAGTATTATGAATTCCAAAAATGAGAACCAACAAAAACTTTTGCTAAATTATATGTGTTGATCACATATTCTTGCTTGTGTTGTCTATTTCTTCTTGTTTGTGTGTTGCTTGCTCTAAAGATAAATATAGAGAAAAGAAGAGGAATAAAACAAAAGTAAAACAAGAAAAATAAATGTGGCAAGTGCCACACAAATTCTCCAAGTGAGGATCTCAATTTGTTTCCAACAAAATTCAGTGGAGTGGTAGTGCAAACCCTCCCATTTCATCCTTACTACTTATCTCTCTCAAATACTATTTTCAAACTAGTTTTAAAAATTCAAAAATAAACAAAGTAGAAATAAATTAAAATGCCATAATTGAAACACTATAAAGAAAATGTTTCAAAACATTTTATTTTGCAAAGCCAATTTTTGTGGAGCTTCTGCACAGTATGGGAAGGCCCCACAAATTTTGCCAAATTTTTATAAATTGATTTAGTGCCTCAAATAAAATCAGGAAGTACTACTGCAATTAAACAGAAGGACTAAAAAGTAATTAGAAGAAAGAAGAAGGAAAAGAAGCAACGCACAGGAGCCAGGGGGTTTTCTGTAAAACCGTCTTCGTGTACCTCCCTAGCTCACTGTGTGCGTGCGTGTCGTCGTCGCCGTGGTCGTCGCCGCCGATCCCAGGCCCCCTTGCTCTCGTTCCCCCTCGCTCCCGTGCCTCTGCGGCCTCTGCACGCAGAGGAGAGCCTCTCCCCTCGCCTTTACGCCGCTGTCCCCCGTTGCTAGCCGTGGAGAGAACGGACGGCGACCGGCCAATTGGCCCAGCTCGCTGCTCCCCGACATGCATGGCTCGGCCAGCGCCTTCTAGAATGTGCCTGGACCCCGCTCGACCTCGCAGCGCCACGCCCCGTGCACCACTGCCTCGGATTCGAGCCGAGAGATCGCCAGTGCGCCGTGGACACGGCCGTGCGCCCCGTCCACGATACGCCGACTCCCGCGCTATAAGACCACCCCGCACCCCTCTGGAAGCAGCACACCATTCCACTCCCTTGCTCCCCCTCTCCAATTTCACCGTGAGCCGCTAGGAGGGCGTGCCTTGCCGAAGCTCTGCCGCCGTCGAGGTCCGTCGTGGCCGCAGCGCCTCGCTACACCATTCTCCCCTCTGACCCCTCTATGCTATTGCCTGAGCTCACCGCACTCACCCCATCCCTTTCCCCCTTTGATTAGTGCCCAGACGCGGCCGTTGAACCTCGCCGGAGTTGCTGTCCGTGGCCGAGGAAGACGGAGACCTCGCCGCCGACGAACCACTCCACCCCAGCAAGTGCAACTCAGCCAGGAGCTTCCACCTCACCACCGCCGTCGATCTGCATCATCGCCACGACCTCCCAAGCCCTCTAGGTGGGAGATTCATCCACCTCACCATCGCCGGCGCGGCAGCGCCGCCAACTTTAGGTCATCGCCGATACCTTTGACCATGGGCCGTTGGATCTCGATCCAACGGACGCAAACCGCTTCGATTAAATGAAAGAGAGAGAGACTGACGGGCGAGCCCCGCTCGTCAGGATTTTATTAATTTCCAACCACACACTCTGTCACTGACTTGTAGGCCCCACCTGCCATAACTTTCAACATTATCCACAACAGTGGATTTTCCTAATTTGAATTCTCTAAAATTTTCAGTACTGGACCTAACTTCAAAAATCAATAACTTGAGATTTAGGAATCCAAATAAATCAAACCCAACTGTTCTGAAAAGCTTATGAAAATGTTTAACCAACCCAATTGGTCTCATGTCATTTAATTAAATAAATAAAAATTATTATTAAAAATACTACAGAAGGCTTAAAATCTAAACTTGTTTGTTTCTGATACTCTGTTATTCCAAATAATTCCAAACCAATTTTGCTAGCTTAGTACTGCCAAGTATTAGCTTCCCAAATCAAATGGGTTGTCTTCTACACATCAGTAGCTTTCCATAGAATTTTAGTTTGTATTCTTGTGACCAACAAAACTCAAGTTGTGCAATTAAACATGTTCCACAAGTTTCTGCCATAATTTGGACATAAATAAGTATTGTTTAGATCAATTAATTGAAATCAAATTGGATTGTTTGATGAATGAAGTGGCTATTTAGAGCATTTAGGATTGTGATGTTGTGATGTTGTTTGAGTAGTTTAGTGATTGCTTGTATTTGTTTGTTTATCGATTAGACGAGAACGTTGCTGGATTTATCGAGGAGGGGGAATTTGTTGAACCTGAAGATCAAGACCAAGTCCACTTTGCCGAACAAGGCAAGCTACTCTCTGAGCTTGCACCTAAATATATATGCATCTACTTTGATTAAATGATTACTCTTAAGGCAATGGTTTACAAAACCTTTTTTAAAAAGTGTATGGAAATTATTTTGCCACCCTATGTAGTAGTTATATGAAACTTTAGGATGGAAAACAATGTTGTTTATTCAAAACTCCTGTAGAAATACTTGTGTGGTTGTGGAATGCCGAGATGTCGGTATTGAAGTGGAGAAATGGAGGATGATGATGTTTATGAAAAATGCACAGTGTCCTAGTACTATGACAACCAATCTTAATCTGTGCGACCACATTTACCCCCCATATGGGAACGGGGCTTAGTCATATAATTTGCTCTTATTAGTAAGGGATACCTCATCGACGGAGATGACTCCGTTATGCGTGAGGGGATGGTTTGTGAACTCCCCTGACCTGGGTCCTCGCTCAAACTCTATGGAAAGATAAGGAGGAGGATTGAAGACTTCATAAATGTGGTCGCCGAGAAAAACATATGAGTCCTCACACTTAGGGTTGCCGACAGGGACCGGACTGAGTGTCGATGGGAATTATCATATGGGAAGGATCCTATACTAGCATGAGCAAAGGAGAGGCTAGGGTCGGTGGCTCAACTTCGCATACACCTTGTATGGCGGGACGTGGCTGACACGATGAGTTACCGGATGGATGTGGGATAAAAGCATGCTACCTCTGCAGAGGGTCAAAACTATTCGAATAGCCGAGTCCTCGGATATGGACAATTGGGAGGCTGTCCTAAGATCATGTGCAAGTTTTGGAAAAGCTTTTAAGTTTAAAGAAATGAAAATGGTGATGGTGTTATACAACTATACCAAATGGAGTGGTATGAGTTGTTGGAATAAATGGTCCATGGTGAGCCATGGTCAGGAAAAAGGAGGGGCTTTTTGGAGAAACAAATGAGATGGTGACTTCTTTTAAAGATGGCTATAAAACTTTTCTTACCTTTTTCAATAAAGATATAGAGATGGTTTAAGAAAATAAAAGTTTAAAATCAAAGTAAAACTAGTGCATACTCATGTTGGGGTAGTTTGCGAGTACATTCAAATGTACTCATATTGGTTTCGTCCCTGGCTATTGTCCTAGCCAGCCTACGAGGAGGAGCACTACGCCGAGCAGGAGTATGGTGACTTCTATGCGAACTAAGGATCTCCACAAGTCAGCTGCCTGTCGGGTCGTCGTCGTTAGAATGATGTCTACCACTCCGTAGCTTCCGCTGATGTTTTGGTTTGGCCCATGAAGGCACCTATGTAAGAACTTGGTCTAAAGGACCATTTATGTAAGACTTTTTATTCGGTACTGTAATGGATGTAAACTTTGGTATCCAATTCGGATTATGTGCAACGACAGACTGATCACGGGATCATTGTGTTAAGCATAATCGGGTATTTTGGACAGCTATTCCGGGGTCCCCACAGACTTGGTATCAGAGCCATCCTGACTTTAGGAAACCTTAGTTAGCATGGTCGCCAGACAAATGTTATCAAAAAGATGAATTTCTAAAGAGAAAGGAATGAAGTATTTTTGAAAACTGCTTATCTCCAATCCTCTTACTTATGCAAAAATTTATTCTCATTAAACTTAAAATTCTGCTATTTGTTACCTCACTCAAATTAAAATTTTGTACACTTATCATCTCACTAACTTAAAATTTTGCTTACAAATTGTAGATGGCACTCCACTGGACCGAGTTCGTTCAGCTTGAGAAGGATAGCAAGCTGACATTCGAGAGTGACTTGTTCGAGTTGAGCAAGCTGTTAGGTCACCCCGCTCCAGAGTTTGAGGGAGCTCAGATTGATGTTCACGGTGTCGGAAGGCTGAGCTAGCTCATCAGGTCGTCAGTTCGCAGGAACATCTAGTCCCCCAGTTTCAGGACGCTCGTCTTCACTACCAAGGAGGCCACCTGGGTTGACGGTCTCTGTACTGCTACACAGAGGACGCTAGCCCAACTTTGTGAGGAGCACAAGGCGGAGTTAGTAGACTCCCGTTTCCGGTTCTACGGGAGGCGCAATTGCGACGGACACCCTACTCCTTCCCCTTGCCACCCGATGTTTGGGAGCTACATCATGGACATGGAGCTCTTACTTCAGCACACTCAGGATGATCTGTTGCGCACTAGGATTAAGCTTCGCTTTGACCGTGAGTCGCTCGTTGAGATTCATGAGAGTGAGGAGAATCTACTGGAGGAGAAGGTCGCTCTTCTCGGGAAGAGGGCCCAGCTGAGGAGGACCATCGTGAAGCTCCGCAAAAAGGTGGCGGAGCAGGACCAGATGATCGAGGATCTAGAGCACTATACTGACGAGATGGAGGAGGAGGCAAGGATCTCCGCAAGGAGAACAACGCTTTCCTCAGTGACGATGATGACTTTGTGGAGGAGATGGACTGTGAGGAGGAAGATGATGAGGAGGAGGAGCCACTTGAGGCAGTTCTCGAGGACGAGGAGGAGGAGCCACTTGAGGCAGTTCTCGAGGACGAGGAGGAGGATCCCGAGGAGCCACTCTACCAGTCAGATGCTGACGTGTTAGAGCTAGAGGTTCCACCTCAGTAGGCGAGTGACTTGATCACTACCGCAGGTTTAGGTTGACCCCTATCGCTAGTCGAGTAGAAGTAGTGGTTCTTTTGGAAACCAGATGCTATGTATCTTAGATGTAAGGTGATGTTGTAAGCTTGAGGTTGTAAGCTTGATGTTGTTGTGAACTCCTTGATGTGATGTTTGTGAAATATAAGTATGTTTGTCTTGTTAGATCTGTGTAAAATATTTTCATAAAAATCCTTAAAATAATCAACCCCTTGCGAAATCGTCTTTTCCCTTAGTCGAACTTTTCTTGCCTTGCCTCTTATACCCGGTGTGCTTCAGGATGCCGCCCCGTCGTGACAATACGGAGGATCAGGATCAGTAAGGCCTGGTACTCCCAAGCGTGTGTGACTGTGAAAGGGACTTTCATCTCATCACATAGTCTCTTGAGAAAACTTTCCTCCCTCTCTTCCTCGATAATTATGCCTTCAGGGGCATAACGAGACAGTGCATAGAAATCATCTCTATACTCCTTGAGCGTCCTGTCCCCTTGCCTCAGGTTTAGGAACTCTTCTTGCTTCATGTTCCACATGTCAGGGGAACTGTAAACGCTACAAAATCCTTCCTTGAACTCTTTCCAGGTTAAAGTATAACATGTGTGAGTGCTATGATAAGTTCTCCACCATTTAGCCGCAAGTCCTTCCAAGAAATAAGATGCAAAACTCACTTTCTCTTTGTCGGTGCACTCACAAAGTATCAGATCCTTCTCTATTGATCGTAGCCAGTCGGTTGCCATAATTGGATCATTTGTAGGGTGGAACGTGTTGGGTTCAAGACTTAAAAATTTGACAAGTCTATCTGTATGGGTTAGGGGTGGTGGTGGTTCACTTTGATTTGCTTTGATCTGGGTCATCATGGTCATCAGCTGGGTTTGTGTTGCCATCATCTTCTGCAACATTGTTTCAACGTTGTTGGTGCTGGTGTTGTTGTTGTCTTCAGGTGCACTCTGGGGAGACATCTGTGGGTTTTGGAATAGATAAGTATAAGATAGACAGATTCTAAGGGAAATATTTCTACCCATACAAGCATTCACATAACACAACACAAACAAGCTCAAAACAAATTTTAAACTTTCAAACTTTTCTCTTGACTTCAAACCCAGGTAACAACGGATATTCTGAAAATACAAGCCTAAGTATTGCCATACCACAATTTTGGTTGGTCAATAATGAAAACTAACGTCATCTGACAAAATTCTAGGGTTGGTGGGTGACTACTCTTTCTGGTTCTTGCTGGAACACTCGGTGGAGGCCTTAGTCTTAGGGCGCTTCGTCCTTGAGTTCTCCTCTTCGAATGACTCCGTTGCGAGTTGGGCACATTGCTCCCGAAGGGCTGCTATCGTTGCTTCCTGTCTGTCGACCTTGTTTAGCAGCTTCAAATTTTCAGCTTCAAGCCTTTGAATGGTCGTCTCACGCTTCTGCTTCTGAAGTTCTTCGGAGGCTATTATTTCTATAGTGGTTTCGATCTCCTTCCTCTGCTCCTCAATCAACTCCTTGGCCTCGTCCGTCATCTTCATCTCAGCATGGAGTGCAGTGGTAGCTATATGTGTTGCTAACTCCAGATCTTCCATTTGTAGCTCTGTAGGGTTTAGCTTCTCGCGATCCTTTCCACTCCAGTGGGGTAGTCCATTAGCATTACGCCTCCCGAAGCGACGGTAGGGAGAGTTTTGGGGCAGCATCTCGTAGAATTCCTCACAGATACGTGATAGTGCCTCATGTTTTGCTAGCAAAAGGCCAGTCTCCCAGGTGGGGTACACCCTCTTGTAGACAATTGCCTCGGTGGGAATCCTGGTAGTACCAGGTAGGATCTCTGTCTCAATCTCCCAACATTGCTTATTGGTTATCTCTGAGGGTATCGTCCTTATTTTGAAGGTTGGGGGAACCAAATCAAGATCTTTGCAGATACCATTTAGTTGAACTCCGAAAGGACAAGTCACGCTGTCTCTCGGAATCTCCGTGCAGGTGAAGGGGACCATCTAAACAGAATTTGAGGAAACAAGATTAGATAAGTGTTACTAGAATAAGTTCAAAAGAAAAGGAAGAAACAAGATTAAACTTTTATAGTAGAGTAAATTAGCTTTTAATTCCTATGGCCAGCCTATTTCTATCCAAACTTAGGGTTTCGAACCTACAGGCAACACAGTGCTCTGATACCATCTGTAACGTACCTGCACTTAAAATATGGCAAGGTACCTGTGTATAGTGCAAACCCCTGGATCGAATCATTTGCACACACAGTCTAAGATGAAATATCACAACATTGTATCATTATTACACGAATGATCCAATACTTGGTAAAATATTCGTTACAATTTGCATAGCATAATGCTAGCTTTGAAAGAGTAAAGCAGCGGAAATAATAATCTTCATGGAGTCCTCATCCTCAGCATGTGCCACAGGCGAAAAAACATGTTGGTTGCAGACTCGAAACCTTAACGAAAACTCACTCGTCATCAGAACAATCTGCAACAAATAAAATTTTGCAACAGAGTGGGTCAGATACCATTAAAAATGGATCTGGCAAGTGACACTATGTGGACACTTAATGGAATAACTCTATAGCCTATATGCATATTTGGCTGGTGGAGTTTCAAGGCTATTTTGCATAAAAGCCAATTTTGCCTAACACTTTGTAAAACATTTTCTTCAAAAGTTGGAGACGATATGGTATAAGACCATAGTCTCATCTACCCTTGTTCACCATCAAGTTTTACTTTCGAAATTGGAATGATGAAGCCTCCGTTGAATCCTTGATCAGCTGCTCAAATTGTCCGTAACCGGGGACACGGCTAAGTACTTAGTTTTTAACTCTGCAGAGGTTGTGCACTTTCACCATTAGACCCAACAAACCCAAACTATCCTCAAGCACTCAATTTGTGCTAAGGAAAAGGAGAGAGTTGAGACGAGACTTTTCAGAAGCATTTTCCCATCCCATACCGACTTGACGCGCTCCCATTCTAACCATTCTACCACCACCTGTCAAGTCGGGACGAGTCCACGCAACTTAATCCATCTAGCCAGAGCCCATATGACTAATGGCTGCACGGTAAGCAACTTCACTTAGGGAAAACCTTGGCCCCTTAATACCCTGGGTGGCAACCACAAGTGACCATCCCTTAGAGGTCACCCCTAAGAGATGACACTCAACCTTTCCATCATCTTTTCATAACCAAGTCCACCCAGGTGATAAATTACTTAGTAGAATTTAGATTTAAGGAAAACACATTTGCATAGCACCAAATAATCTACTAAGTTATCACAGGGGTTCTAGACACAACTAATGTAAAGGTATAGTGGGTTTAGCATATAGCAATAATACTATCCAACACATGCATATAGAGAAATACACTAAATAATGCATATAAAAATACTTAGGAAATTTCATGGGGGTGTGCCACTTGCCTTGGCAAACAGTAGTGTAGTAGTAGCAGTTGCAACCACTTTCGTCTCTCTCCGGAATTTCTAACAAGTCAAACAAATCACAAATAAACATACAATCATAAATGCAACACTTAGAAAAATTTATGATGTGCATGCGATGCAGGATGATACAAAGAGTTATGGTATGCAAGACAAGCAAATAATTAAGGAAGGAGACATAAACTAACTTAATCCAAATGGCTAAGGCAAGGTCAAGCTCAAAGTAAACTTGGTCAAACAACTTGACAAAAGTTGTAAGGCTATTCTAAGTCTTCACAAGTTTGGCCTTCAAATAATCTTCAACTCCTTTGTAGCTTCATTGATCTTTTATGGTCTTCAATTAGCACTACTTAGTCTTAAACACCAAGGACTTGGTCTATGTCCAAGTGAGACAAAAATAGAAGGTAGAAAAGATAGACAACATGGAGTAGTTGGTCTTCGAAGAATCTTCTCCTTGCTTCCTTGTAGCTTTCTCCTTGTGTTGATTTCATTGAAAAATTGTAGACTTGATGGTTCTGAAGACTTGATTGTTGGCAGCATCAGGATTGGTCTTGAATATAACTTAGTCACCATGAAGTCTAGGAGAAGAAAGAAGGAAAAGAGAGAAAGGGAAGGGAGACTTAGAAAATGTAGCTGGTTGGTCTTCATGAACTTTCTCTTGATTTCTTCTAAGTCATTTCTTCTTGGAGATGCTTCTGCAGTCTTGTTTTCAAGCTAAGTCCTTCCTTGATTTCTACTAATTTCTAACTTAGTGGTTTTTGACTAGGAGAGTCATAATAGCTAACATGTATCCTCAAAATTTCTAAGGAGGAAGTCATGTAAGAAGTACCAACAATAATACTAAGGACTTAATATGCATGCCATGCTTATGAAAATGCTCTAAGGAAATGCAAGCAATAAAGATGATCCAAAATAACTAAGGACCAAGGGTCAAACAATAAGTCACAAATAAATTCTAAGTAAAAGTTAATCAACATAAGAGAGGCTAAAAATTCTCTAAGGAAAAGTGTTGTCAAAACACTTGTCAAAATTTTTCTAAGGAAGAAATAGTTTTATTTTGAGAGAGACAAAATATTTCTAAGTACTTTAAGTGCTAAAGTCTCCAAAATACTACTAAGTTATTTTACAACTCGAAAATAAGAAGAAACTAATTTTTAAAATAATTTTTAATACATTTTATTAATTAACATAACACCTAAAAAGCATTTAAACAATATTTACTCAAAATCATTGAAAAATTATTTTACAAGATTAATAGAGCATTCCTACGGCCAATACTTAGGCATACAAAACTATAGAAAAAGAGTTTACTCAAAAATCTATTTTTAAACTCAAATTATAGTCAAAATACTATTTAAACTATTTTTAAAAATTAACTAATTTAATTTCGACAAAACCTCAAAATAAGTATACCAAAAGTTTCTACAAGTCCTAAGCTTTCCAAAAATATATTTTTCATAACATTTGGATAAACGAGTAAAAATTAATAATGAATCTAATTTGCAGGGACCTATTCGTGATACGCAGGGGCTAAACGGTGAAGAAACAGAGAAAGATCCTCGCGCTGGAGTCCCTGGCGACGTGGCGTCTTCTGATTCGTGCGGAGCCGCTGACTGGGCGTTGACGCGGATGCTGACTGGACCGCGACGTGGCGCTGAGCTGGATAAGTGATGCGATCTGGAGCGTTGGATTTGAGATCTACGGCTGAATCTCGCTCGTACCCCTTCGCTTTAAAACGATCTAATCTAGGCCGTAGATGCTGGATCGGACGGCTGGGGGTCGCGTTGACTTTACCGGTGGTGGTGGACTCGCCGGAGATGGTGTCGCGGCGGTGCTGCAGATCGGACGGCGACGACGAGGCTGCTACGGTGGTCCTCGCGCTCGGAGAAGGCCACGACGGGCACCGGAGCGTCGTGGGGAGAAGTTGACGGGGTCGGGGCCGACTCGCGTGGACCAGAGCGGTGGGGCGTCGCGGACGGAGAGGCGATGGCGCCGGCGAGATTGGGTTGTGCTCGAACTCCTCGATGCTGCGATCAAAAAAAATAAACACGGGCATGAGGTGGTGCGCCTGGACAAGGGGAGAAGAATGAGGCCCGAAGGGGGTGGAGGGGACCTTCACAGTCGCCGGAATCTTCCTCGAACGGCGGCGGCAACGGCGGAACGGCGAGCTCGAGTGTGGGCAGCCTGGCGGCTCTCGGGCTAGGGTTTTTGAGGGGAAAGAGAGAGGGGGCCGTGGGGTATTTATGGGGGAAAGGGTTCGTGCGAAGTACGCAACAAATCGCGACGAAATCGGGCGGATTCGGTTAGGGTTCGGGAAGAATCCGTGATGAACACGGTGGAGACGATGATGACGTCATCGCTGATGTCATTGGTGGGGCCCACATGTCAGTCAGAGGAAAGGACGAGGCGGGCCTGGGCTGCTGTTGGGCTTCTACGAGCTGCACCGTGCGATAGATAGGCATCCTGTTTTTTTTTGTTCAAAAATGTCTTTTTCAAAAAGGAAACTTTAATATCTTTTAAAATAAATGCCCAAATGGACTCAAACCAGTTTCTAAAATTTTGTAAAATCAAACTCTTTATTTTGAAACTTTCAAAACACATTTTCCAACACATTTTGTAAACTAAATTTTTGAAATGTGTTTAAATGAATTTTGGACATATTAATGTCATTCGAAACTATAGGGTTTTATAAATTCCTTTCGAAATTATATTTTAAACTAAAGCAAAATATGAGTAATAATATTACACATCACTCAAAATATAATTTGCTTAAAACTCGTTTTGTTTAAAAGGGGTTTGATAATTCATAATTAATTCAGAACTCATTTTAAGATCCAAATAAATATTTTCTTTCAAAAGCAAAACTATAAAATTTGAAAATAAAGAATGGGTAAGTAATAGAATAATTCTCCATACAAACAAACACACTTTTTCAAATAGAAATCATTTTGATTTCCAAACTAAGTTTTTTAATAAACAATATGACACTTGATGTCAAAAATAAAATAGGTTTAAAACAAATCAGATGTGGCTTGAATAAAACTTAAATACCACAAGATAAACATTTTGCAAAAATATATTTCAACAAATACAAACAATCACAAGCAAACATTAAAAGAACAATATATAAAAGTCAAAAGAAAATTGGAGCATAATTGCTCTACTAATATATTTTCTTAAATATGTTTTCAAGTGGAAATTTATTTCCCACTTTTGAAATAACCAATTGCAAACAATGCTATATGATGATGAATGCATGCATGAATTTTCTTTTCAAAGCAAAATACATAATAGTTTTCAAAAGTTTTAAATTTTTCTGATTTTTCAGCTTTTTGAAAACTTGGGATGTTACATACTACCACCCTTAAAAGGAATCTTGTCCCGAGATTCGGGAAGGCTAGCAAAAAGGTTGTGACTGTGATGTCAGGGTGGCTACCACCCTTAAAAGAAATCTGTGTTGGCAGTCAAACTTCAAGGCGCAAACTGGATTGAGAACATACCGTTCACCAAGCTAGGTTCCTCAATCACTTCTTCCACATTGGCGTGGTTCACATATCCTTTACCAAAAGGTTTTGACTTGGCAGTTTCTTCGGCCTTCTTCTTGGCTGGGCATTTATTGGCGTAATGACCCATGTTCTTGCATTTGAAGCACATCACCTTGCTGATGTCTTTCTGGGGAGGGTTGTTCTGGAGTTTATTTTCCGGGCACTTATTGGCATAATGGCCCTTATTATTGCACTTAAAGCAGAGCACTTGGCTGATATCTTTCTTGAGTTCTGGATTTGGGCGATGCTGTCCATTGTTATGGTTATGGTCCTCATGTCCATTTCCCTTCCGGTCTCCATTGCTTCCTTTGGATCCACCATTGCGATCAGGATGTTTGAGATGACTCCCTTTATTATGGTGATTCCCCTGTTTGTGGCTATGATTCACCTCAGGAGTATGGCGTCTCTTGAATGAAGGCTCAGAATGATCTTTGTTGATACTCAGCTTTCCCTTCATATTTCCAGTCTTCCTGATATTATCCTCCAGAATGAGTGCTTGGTCCAGTAAGGCCTGGTACTCCCAAGCGTGTGTGACTGTGAAAGGGACTTTCATCTCATCACATAGTCTCTTGAGAAAACTTTCCTCCCTCTCTTCCTCGATAATTATGCCTTCAGGGGCATAACGAGACAGTGCATAGAAATCATCTCTATACTCCTTGAGCGTCCTGTCCCCTTGCCTCAGGTTTAGGAACTCTTCTTGCTTCATGTTCCACATGTCAGGGGAACTGTAAACACTACAAAATCCTTCCTTGAACTCTTTCCAGGTTAAAGTATCACATGTGTGAGTGCTATGATAAGTTCTCCACCATTTAGCCGCAAGTCCTTCCAAGAAATAAGATGCAAAACTCACTTTCTCTTTGTCGGTGCACTCACAAAGTATCAGATCCTTCTCTATTGATCGTAGCCAGTCGGTTGCCATAATTGGATCATTTGTAGGGTGGAACGTGTTGGGTTCAAGACTTAAAAATTTGACAAGTCTATCTGTATGGGTTAGGGGTGGTGGTGGTTCACTTTGATTTGCTTTGATCTGGGTCATCATGGTCATCAGCTGGGTTTGTGTTGCCATCATCTTCTGCAACATTGTTTCAACGTTGTTGGTGCTGGTGTTGTTGTTGTCTTCAGGTGCACTCTGGGGAGACATCTGTGGGTTTTGGAATAGATAAGTATAAGATAGACAGATTCTAAGGGAAATATTTCTACCCATACAAGCATTCACATAACACAACACAAACAAGCTCAAAACAAATTTTAAACTTTCAAACTTTTCTCTTGACTTCAAACCCAGGTAACAACGGATATTCTGAAATACAAGCCTAAGTATTGCCATACCACAATTTTGGTTGGTCAATAATGAAAACTAACGTCATCTGACAAAATTCTAGGGTTGGTGGGTGACTACTCTTTCTGGTTCTTGCTGGAACACTCGGTGGAGGCCTTAGTCTTAGGGCGCTTCGTCCTTGAGTTCTCCTCTTCGAATGACTCCTTGCGAGTTGGGCACATTGCTCCCGAAGGGCTGCTATCGTTGCTTCCTGTCTGTCGACCTTGTTTAGCAGCTTCAAATTTTCAGCTTCAAGCCTTTGAATGGTCGTCTCACGCTTCTGCTTCTGAAGTTCTTCGGAGGCTATTATTTCTATAGTGGTTTCGATCTCCTTCCTCTGCTCCTCAATCAACTCCTTGGCCTCGTCCGTCATCTTCATCTCAGCATGGAGTGCAGTGGTAGCTATATGTGTTGCTAACTCCAGATCTTCCATTTGTAGCTCTGTAGGGTTTAGCTTCTCGCGATCCTTTCCACTCCAGTGGGGTAGTCCATTAGCATTACGCCTCCCGAAGCGACGGTAGGGAGAGTTTTGGGGCAGCATCTCGTAGAATTCCTCACAGATACGTGATAGTGCCTCATGTTTTGCTAGCAAAAGGCCAGTCTCCCAGGTGGGGTACACCCTCTTGTAGACAATTGCCTCGGTGGGAATCCTGGTAGTACCAGGTAGGATCTCTGTCTCAATCTCCCAACATTGCTTATTGGTTATCTCTGAGGGTATCGTCCTTATTTTGAAGGTTGGGGGAACCAAATCAAGATCTTTGCAGATACCATTTAGTTGAACTCCGAAAGGACAAGTCACGCTGTCTCTCGGAATCTCCGTGCAGGTGAAGGGGACCATCTAAACAGAATTTGAGGAAACAAGATTAGATAAGTGTTACTAGAATAAGTTCAAAAGAAAAGGAAGAAACAAGATTAAACTTTTATAGTAGAGTAAATTAGCTTTTAATTCCTATGGCCAGCCTATTTCTATCCAAACTTAGGGTTTCGAACCTACAGGCAACACAGTGCTCTGATACCATCTGTAACGTACCTGCACTTAAAATATGGCAAGGTACCTGTGTATAGTGCAAACCCCTGGATCGAATCATTTGCACACACAGTCTAAGATGAAATATCACAACATTGTATCATTATTACACGAATGATCCAATACTTGGTAAAATATTCGTTACAATTTGCATAGCATAATGCTAGCTTTGAAAGAGTAAAGCAGCGGAAATAATAATCTTCATGGAGTCCTCATCCTCAGCATGTGCCACAGGCGAAAAACATGTTGGTTGCAGACTCGAAACCTTAACGAAAACTCACTCGTCATCAGAACAATCTGCAACAAATAAAATTTTGCAACAGAGTGGGTCAGATACCATTAAAAATGGATCTGGCAAGTGACACTATGTGGACACTTAATGGAATAACTCTATAGCCTATATGCATATTTGGCTGGTGGAGTTTCAAGGCTATTTTGCATAAAAGCCAATTTTGCCTAACACTTTGTAAAACATTTTCTTCAAAAGTTGGAGACGATATGGTATAAGACCATAGTCTCATCTACCCTTGTTCACCATCAAGTTTTACTTTCGAAATTGGAATGATGAAGCCTCCGTTGAATCCTTGATCAGCTGCTCAAATTGTCCGTAACCGGGGACACGGCTAAGTACTTAGTTTTTAACTCTGCAGAGGTTGTGCACTTTCACCATTAGACCCAACAAACCCAAACTATCCTCAAGCACTCAATTTGTGCTAAGGAAAAGGAGAGAGTTGAGACGAGACTTTTCAGAAGCATTTTCCCATCCCATACCGACTTGACGCGCTCCCATTCTAACCATTCTACCACCACCTGTCAAGTCGGGACGAGTCCACGCAACTTAATCCATCTAGCCAGAGCCCATATGACTAATGGCTGCACGGTAAGCAACTTCACTTAGGGAAAACCTTGGCCCCTTAATACCCTGGGTGGCAACCACAAGTGACCATCCCTTAGAGGTCACCCCTAAGAGATGACACTCAACCTTTCCATCATCTTTTCATAACCAAGTCCACCCAGGTGATAAATTACTTAGTAGAATTTAGATTTAAGGAAAACACATTTGCATAGCACCAAATAATCTACTAAGTTATCACAGGGGTTCTAGACACAACTAATGTAAAGGTATAGTGGGTTTAGCATATAGCAATAATACTATCCAACACATGCATATAGAGAAATACACTAAATAATGCATATAAAAATACTTAGGAAATTTCATGGGGGTGTGCCACTTGCCTTGGCAAACAGTAGTGTAGTAGTAGCAGTTGCAACCACTTTCGTCTCTCTCCGGAATTTCTAACAAGTCAAACAAATCACAAATAAACATACAATCATAAATGCAACACTTAGAAAAATTTATGATGTGCATGCGATGCAGGATGATACAAAGAGTTATGGTATGCAAGACAAGCAAATAATTAAGGAAGGAGACATAAACTAACTTAATCCAAATGGCTAAGGCAAGGTCAAGCTCAAAGTAAACTTGGTCAAACAACTTGACAAAAGTTGTAAGGCTATTCTAAGTCTTCACAAGTTTGGCCTTCAAATAATCTTCAACTCCTTTGTAGCTTCATTGATCTTTTATGGTCTTCAATTAGCACTACTTAGTCTTAAACACCAAGGACTTGGTCTATGTCCAAGGTGAGACAAAAATAGAAGGTAGAAAAGATAGACAACATGGAGTAGTTGGTCTTCGAAGAATCTTCTCCTTGCTTCCTTGTAGCTTTCTCCTTGTGTTGATTTCATTGAAAAATTGTAGACTTGATGGTTCTGAAGACTTGATTGTTGGCAGCATCAGGATTGGTCTTGAATATAACTTAGTCACCATGAAGTCTAGGAGAAGAAAGAAGGAAAAGAGAGAAAGGGAAGGGAGACTTAGAAAATGTAGCTGGTTGGTCTTCATGAACTTTCTCTTGATTTCTTCTAAGTCATTTCTTCTTGGAGATGCTTCTGCAGTCTTGTTTTCAAGCTAAGTCCTTCCTTGATTTCTACTAATTTCTAACTTAGTGGTTTTTGACTAGGAGAGTCATAATAGCTAACATGTATCCTCAAAATTTCTAAGGAGGAAGTCATGTAAGAAGTACCAACAATAATACTAAGGACTTAATATGCATGCCATGCTTATGAAAATGCTCTAAGGAAATGCAAGCAATAAAGATGATCCAAAATAACTAAGGACCAAGGGTCAAACAATAAGTCACAAATAAATTCTAAGTAAAAGTTAATCAACATAAGAGAGGCTAAAAATTCTCTAAGGAAAAGTGTTGTCAAAACACTTGTCAAAATTTTTCTAAGGAAGAAATAGTTTTATTTTGAGAGAGACAAAATATTTCTAAGTACTTTAAGTGCTAAAGTCTCCAAAATACTACTAAGTTATTTTACAACTCGAAAATAAGAAGAAACTAATTTTTAAAATAATTTTTAATACATTTTATTAATTAACATAACACCTAAAAAGCATTTAAACAATATTTACTCAAAATCATTGAAAAATTATTTTACAAGATTAATAGAGCATTCCTACGGCCAATACTTAGGCATACAAAACTATAGAAAAAGAGTTTACTCAAAAATCTATTTTTAAACTCAAATTATAGTCAAAATACTATTTAAACTATTTTTAAAAATTAACTAATTTAATTTCGACAAAACCTCAAAATAAGTATACCAAAAGTTTCTACAAGTCCTAAGCTTTCCAAAAATATATTTTTCATAACATTTGGATAAACGAGTAAAAATTAATAATGAATCTAATTTGCAGGGACCTATTCGTGATACGCAGGGGCTAAACGGTGAAGAAGACAGAGAAAGATCCTCGCGCTGGAGTCCCTGGCGACGTGGCGTCTTCTGATTCGTGCGGAGCCGCTGACTGGGCGTTGACGCGGATGCTGACTGGACCGCGACGTGGCGCTGAGCTGGATAAGTGATGCGATCTGGAGCGTTGGATTTGAGATCTACGGCTGAATCTCGCTCGTACCCCTTCGCTTTAAAACGATCTAATCTAGGCCGTAGATGCTGGATCAGACGGCTGGGGGTCGCGTTGACTTTACCGGTGGTGGTGGACTCGCCGGAGATGGTGTCGCGGCGGTGCTGCAGATCGGACGGCGACGACGAGGCTGCTACGGTGGTCCTCGCGCTCGGAGAAGGCCACGACGGGCACCGGAGCGTCGTGGGGAGAAGTTGACGGGGTCGGGGCCGACTCGCGTGGACCAGAGCGGTGGGGCGTCGCAGACGGAGAGGCGATGGCGCCGGCGAGATTGGGTTGTGCTCGAACTCCTCGATGCTGCGATCAAAAAAAATAAACACGGGCATGAGGTGGTGCGCCTGGACAAGGGGAGAAGAATGAGGCCCGAAGGGGGTGGAGGGGACCTTCACAGTCGCCGGAATCTTCCTCGAACGGCGGCGGCAACGGCGGAACGGCGAGCTCGAGTGTGGGCAGCCTGGCGGCTCTCGGGCTAGGGTTTTTGAGGGGAAAGAGAGAGGGGGCCGTGGGGTATTTATGGGGAAAGGGTTCGTGCGAAGTACGCAACAAATCGCGACGAAATCGGGCGGATTCGGTTAGGGTTCGGGAAGAATCCGTGATGAACACGGTGGAGACGATGATGACGTCATCGCTGATGTCATTGGTGGGGCCCACATGTCAGTCAGAGGAAAGGACGAGGCGGGCCTGGGCTGCTGTTGGGCTTCTACGAGCTGCACCGTGCGATAGATAGGCATCCTGTTTTTTTTTGTTCAAAAATGTCTTTTTCAAAAAGGAAACTTTAATATCTTTTAAAATAAATGCCCAAATGGACTCAAACCAGTTTCTAAAATTTTGTAAAATCAAACTCTTTATTTTGAAACTTTCAAAACACATTTTCCAACACATTTTGTAAACTAAATTTTTGAAATGTGTTTAAATGAATTTTGGACATATTAATGTCATTCGAAACTATAGGGTTTTATAAATTCCTTTCGAAATTATATTTTAAACTAAAGCAAAATATGAGTAATAATATTACACATCACTCAAAATATAATTTGCTTAAAACTCGTTTTGTTTAAAAGGGGTTTGATAATTCATAATTAATTCAGAACTCATTTTAAGATCCAAATAAATATTTTCTTTCAAAAGCAAAACTATAAAATTTGAAAATAAAGAATGGGTAAGTAATAGAATAATTCTCCATACAAACAAACACATTTTTTCAAATAGAAATCATTTTGATTTCCAAACTAAGTTTTTTTAATAAACAATATGACACTTGATGTCAAAAATAAAATAGGTTTAAAACAAAACAGATGTGGCTTGAATAAAACTTAAATACCACAAGATAAACATTTTGCAAAAATATATTTCAACAAATACAAACAATCACAAGCAAACATTAAAAGAACAATATATAAAAGTCAAAAGAAAATTGGAGCATAATTGCTCTACTAATATATTTTCTTAAATATGTTTTCAAGTGGAAATTTATTTCCCACTTTTGAAATAACCAATTGCAAACAATGCTATATGATGATGAATGCATGCATGAATTTTCTTTTCAAAGCAAAATACATAATAGTTTTCAAAAGTTTTAAATTTTTCTGACTTGGGATGTTACAATGAACTGCAGTGTGCTTTGGTTGTCCATGACTTCCGTGACCTGGAGTCACTTGTGGACAAAGCCATCCAGCTGGAAACCAAGCGCAAGTCTATGTTTGAAGGTCGCAAGAGGAGGATGAATGCTCAGGAAGGTTCGAGCAGTCAGAAGCCTCGTATCTTTCAGCAAAACCCCAAACCTGCCTATCGACCACCCCAAGCTCCACGCCCCAATTTCCCTAACCGCCCAAACAACTTCAACCGCCCCAATGACAATAACCGTCCCAGAGGAAACTTCAACAACTTCAACCCCAATGCCAATGTTGTCTGCTTTGAATGTGGCAACAAAGGTCACTACTCCAGAGAATGCCCCAATCCCAAGAGGAATGTTCAGCGCCCCAATGCCCCAGCACCAAACAATGGTCAAGGCCGCAATGGAAATGGTAATGGCAAGAATGCCGCACCCCGCGGAAATGCTGTTGTTGCCAAGGGTCGTCTGCACCACATCAATGCTGAAGAAGCTCAGATGCGCCGGATGTTGTGCTGGGTACGTTCCTTGTCAACTCAGTACCTGCAACTGTTCTGTTTGATTCTGGTGCAACACATTCATTTGTTACCGAGGAGTTTGTTGCTAAGGGAGGTTTAGTAGAAGGCTTCCTAACTAAAACCTTGAGTATACAAATCCCTGGCTCCACCCTAGAAACCAAGAGATTTTGTCCAAATACTGCCATAGAGATTTCAGGCGAAAAATTTGCAGCCGACCTAATTTTTAGGAACCCAAGGCATAGATGTCATACTCGGAATGAATTGGCTAGCCAAGTACCATGGTCGAATTGACTGTGCCAGAAGAGCTGTATCCATCACCACCGACAAAGAAGTAGAAGTGGAGTATGTGTCTGAACCCAATCACTCCCAACCAGGCTCATGAGAGCATAGCTCGACCCACCTTAGATGAGATCCGTGTTGTTCACCTATTCCGAGATGTTTTCCTGAGGAATTGCCTGGTATGCCGCCAGACCGGGAAATTGAGTTCATAATTGAGCTTATCCCAGGAACAGCCCCAATATCCCAAAGGCCTTATCGGATGAATCCGGAAGAACTGGTTGAGTTGAAGAAGCAGTTGGCAGATATGCTCAGCAAAGGACTTGTTCGTCCAAGTGCTTCACCCTGGGGATCACCTATTATTTTTGTGGACAAGAGAGACGGTACCATACGACTGTGTGTGGATTATCGCAGGCTAAATGACGTGACCATTAAAAACAAGTATCCCCTTCCCAAGATCGAGGATCTGTTCGATCAGATGAACGGAGCCCGAGTCTTTTCAAAGATCGATCTTCGGACAGGATACCATCAGTTGAAGATCGAGAGACAGACATTCCCAAGACCGCCTTCACCACCCGTTACGGTTTGTTTGAATACACGTGATGTCCTTTGGTCTGACCAATGCCCCAGCCTATTTCATGAATCTCATGAACAAGATTTTCATGGAGTACCTCGACAAGTTCGTGGTAGTTTTCCTTGATGACATCCTTATTTATTCCAAGACCGAAGAAGAGCATGCTGAACACCTGCGTCTAGTTTTGGAGACTCTCCGAGAGCACCAGCTGTATGCCAAGCTTAGCAAGTGTGAGTTTTGGCTCAGTGAAGTGGCTTTTCTCGGACACATAGTATCTGCTGGAGGAATTTCTGTTGACCCGAGAAGATCCAAGCCATTATTGACTGGTTATCCCCAACCAGTGTTGAAATCCGAAGCTTTCTCGGACTCGCCGGTTATTACCGCAAGTTCGTTGAAGGATTTTCCAGTATAGCCAAGCCTTGACCCAACTGTTGAAGAAGGACAAGAAATTTGAATGGACTCAGAAGTGCGAAGATAGTTTCCAAGAGTTGAAGAAGAGACTAACCTCACCCCAATTGATTATGCCAGACGTCACCCAGAGTTTCGACGTGTATTGCGATGCATCACGCCTCGGACTTGGTTGCGTTCTGATGCAAGAAGGCAAAGTTGTGTCGTACCTGTCCCGGCAGTTGCGACCGCATGAAGAGAATTACCCAACCCATGACCTGGAATTAGCTGCTGTTGTCCTTGCTCTTAAAAAGTGGCGTCCCTATCTTGCGGGACATCGCTGTGAGATCTATACGGATCACAAAAGCTTGAAGTATATTTTCACCCAGAAGGAGTTGAACCTGCGACAGAGGAGATGGATGGAATTAATCAAGGATTATGATATTGGAATCCACTATCACCCCGGAAAGGCTAATGTAGTTGCCGATGCCCTTAGTCGCAAACCCTGCACCCTGAATGCCTTGATCCAAGCCGAACAACCAGCCTTGTTCAAAGAGTTCGAAGATTTTGGACTAGAACTTGTTAGCCATGGATATCTCGCCAATTTGGAGTTAGCCCCAACCCTGATGGATCAAATCAAAGAAGCCCAAAAAGGTCATGAAAGCATTGAAGGAATTAGGAAGAAGATTTCCCTCGGCAAAGCACCCGGTTTTACCGAAGATGCTGAAGGAGTGCTGAAATTCAATGATCGTATCTGTGTGCCCAATGTCACGGAACTTAAGGAGTTAATCCTGAAGGAAGCCCATGAGACCCCTTATTCAATCCACCCCGGCGGAACCAAGATGTACCAAGACCTTCGAGAAAGATTTTGGTGGCATGGAATGAAGCGAGAGATTGGTTCTTTTGTAGCCAAGTGCGACATCTGTCAGCGAGTCAAGGCTGAACATCAGCGGCCCGCTGGATTGCTTCAACCTTTGAAAATTCCCGAGTGGAAGTGGGATGAGATTGGAATGGATTTTATTACCGGACTTCCAAGATCCAACCGAGGCCATGATTCAATCTGGGTCATCGTTGATCGATTGACCAAGGTTGCTCATTTTGTACCTGTCAAGACCACCCATACCGGAGCTCAGTTAGCAGACTTGTATATTTCCAGAATAGTAAGCCTGCATGGTGTGCCTAAGAAGATTGTATCTGATAGAGGCACGCAATTCACCTCAAGATTCTGGAAATCCCTTCATGAAGCCCTCGGAACCAAGTTAGCATTTAGCACAGCTTATCATCCCCAGACCGATGGCCAAACTGAAGAGTGAACCAGATATTGGAGGACATGCTTCGCGCATGTGTTCTATCCTATGGTTCCAAGTGGGAAGATTGTCTTCCGTTTGCAGAGTTCTCATACAACAATAGTTATCAGTCCAGTCTGCAAATGGCCCCTTTTGAAGCCCTTTACGGCAAGAAGTGTCGTACACCCTGAATTGGTCCGATACCGGAGAAGGCAAATTGTTTGGACCAGATACCCTCCGTGAAGCTGAAGAGCAAGTTCAGCTTATTCGTGAATGCCTCAAAACTGCCCAATCCCGTCAGAAGAGTTACGCTGACACCAAGCGCCGTGACCTCACTTTCATGTCGGAGATTATGTTTATCTCCGAGTGACACCCCTCAAAGGAATGCAGCGTTTCCATGTCAAAGGAAAGTTAGCGCCAAGGTATATTGGACCCTTCAAGATCATCGCTCGTCGAGGAGAAGTATCCTATCAGCTGGAATTGCCACCGGAGTTAGGAGATTATCATGATGTCTTCCACATTTCCTTGCTCCGGAAGTGTCTTGAAGTTCCTGACCAGCCTGATGTTTTCAAAAACATCGACCACCTCTCCATCGACCTGAACCAAGATGACTTATCGCGAGAGACCCCTCAAGATTCTCGAAGAAGATGTTCGTGTTACCCGAAGGCGTGCGATCAAATTTTACAAAGTCCAGTGGACTAACCACTCTGAAGAAGAAGCAACTTGGGAACGTGAAGATTATCTTAGGAGCGAATTCCCAGACCTCTTTAGTACCTAAGCCTAGCAAATCTCGGGACGAGATTTATTTTAAGGAGGGAAGGATTGTAACATCCCAAAATTATTAACAAGTATTATGAATTCCAAAAATGAGAACCAACAAAAACTTTTGCTAAATTATATGTGTTGATCACATATTCTTGCTTGTGTTGTTTATTTCTTCTTGTTTGTGTGTTGCTAGCTCTAAAGATAAATATGGAGAAAAGAAGAGGAATAAAAAAAAAGTAAAACAAGAAAAATAAATGTGGCAAGTGCCACACAAATTCTCCAAGTGAGGATCACAATTTGTTTCCAACAAAATTCAGTGGAGTGGTAGTGCAAACCCTCCCATTTCATCCTTACTACTTATCTCTCTCAAATACTATTTTCAAACTAGTTTTAAAAATTCAAAAATAAACAAAGTAGAAATAAATTAAAATGCCATAATTGAAACACTATAAAAGAAAATGTTTCAAAACATTTTATTTTGCAAAGCCAATTTTTGTGGAGCTTGTGCACATTATGGGAAGGCCCCACAAATTTTGCCAAATTTTTATAAATTGATTTAGTGCCTCAAATAAAATCAGGAAGTACTACTGCAATTAAACAGAAGGACTAAAAAGTAATTAGAAAAAGAAGAAGGAAAAGAAGCAACGCACAGGAGCCAGAGGTTTTCTGTAAAACCGTCTTCGTCTACCTCCCTAGCTCACTGTGTGCGTGCGTGTCACCGTCGCCGTGGTCGTCGCCGCCGATCCCAGGCCCCCAGGGCCCCCTTGCTCTCGTTCCCCCTCGCTCACGTGCCTCTGCGGCCTCTGCACGCAGAGGAGAGCCTCTCCCCTCGCCTTTACGCCGCTGTCCCCCGTTGCTCGCCGTGGAGAGAACGGACGGCGACCGGCCAATTGGCCCAGCTCGCTGCTCCCCGACACGCACGGCTCGGCCAGCGCCTTCTAGAACGTGCCCGGAACCCGCTCGACCTCGCAGCGCCACGCCCCGTGCACCACTGCCTCAGATTCGAGCCGAGAGATCGCCGGTGCGCCATGGACACGGCCGTGTGCCCCGTCCATGATACGCCGACTCCCGCGCTATAAGACCACCCCGCACCCCTCTAGAAGCAGCACACCATTCCACTCCCTCGCTCCCCCTCTCCAATTTCACCGTGAGCCGCCAGGAGGGCGTGCCTTGCCGAAGCTCTGCCGCCGTCGAGGTCCGTCGTGGCCGCAGCGCCTCGCTGCACCATTCTCCCCTCTAACCCCTCTACGATGTTGCCTGAGCTCACCGCACTCACCCCATCCCTTTTCCCCTTTGATTAGTGCCCAGACGCGGCCGTTGAACCTCGCCGGAGTTGTTGTCCGTGGCCGAGGAAGACGGAGACCTCGCCACCGATGAACCACTCCACCCCAGCAAGTGCAACTCAGCCAGGAGCTTCCACCTCACCACCGCCGTCGATCTGCATCATCGTCGCGACCTCCCAAGCCCTCTAGGTGAGAGATTCATCCACCTCGCCGTCGACGGTGCGGCAGCGCCGCCGACTTTAGGTCGTCGCCGATACCTTTGATCATGGGCCGTTGGATCTCGATCCAACGGACGCGTACCGCTTCGATTAAATGATAGAGAGACAGAGACTGACGGGCGGGCCCCGGTCGTCAGGATTTTATTAATTTCCAACCGCACACTCTGTCGCTGACATGTAGGCCCCACCTGTCACAACTTTCAACATTATCCACAACAGTGGATTTTCCTAATTTGAATTCTCTGAAATTTTCAGTACTGGACCTAACTTCAAAAATCAATAACTTGAGATTTAGGAATCCAAATAAATCAAACCCAACTGTTCTGAAAATCTTATGAAAATATTTAACCAACCCAATTGGTCTCATGTCATTTAATTTAATAAATAAAAATTATTATTAAAAATACTACAGAAGGTTTAAAATCTAAACTTGTTTGTTTCTGATACTCTGTTAGTCCAAATAATTCCAAACCAATTTTTCTAGCTTAGTACTGCCAAGTATTAGCTTCCCTAATTTTGGTAAAATTAATTGTGTAGTAGGATTTGTTTAGTTTAAAGTAGAAGTTTAAACACCCTTCTGCACTCAAACATTTAATTATGATTAATGGTTGACCCAAATGAGTTAGGGCCAATTTTGTTGGATCACATTTAGTCATGTTTAGTTGTCCCTAAAAGGATTTAAGTTTAGGAGCAACATAACTTATTTGGTAGCCAAAACTTGATTATTAAGCTACTGGACTAAAACCTTTGTGTAGGGAGTTTAGTAACTCCAATGACTCCAAATCAAATGGGGTTGTCTTCTACACATCAGTAGCTTTCCATAGAATTTTAGTTTGTATTCTTGTGACCAACAGAACTCAAGTTGTGCAATTAAACATGTTCCACAAGTTTCTGCCATAATTTGGACATAAATAATATTGTTTAGATCAATTAATTGAAATCAAATTGGATTGTTTGATGAATGCAGTGGCTATTTAGAGCATTTAGGATTGTGATGTTGTGATGTTGTTTGAGTAGTTTAGTGATTGCTTGTATTTGTTTGTTTATCGATTAGACGAGAACGTTGCTGGATTTATCGAGGAGGGGGAATTTGTTGAACCAGAAGATCAAGATCAAGTCCCCTTTGCCGAGCAAGGCAAGCTACTCTCTGAGCTTGCACCTAAATATATATGCATCTACTTTGATCAAATGATTTACTCTTAAAACCAATGGTTTACAAAACCTTTTCCAAAAGTGTATGGAAATTATTTTGCCACCCTATGTAGTAGTTATGAAACTTTAGGATGGAAAACAATGTTGTTTATTCAAACTCCTTTGGAAATACTTGTGTGGTTATGGAATGCCGAGATGTCGGTGTTAAAGTGGAGAAATGGAATGGGATGTTTATGAAAAATGCACAGTATCCTAGTACTATGACAACCAATCTTAATCTGTGCGACCACACTTACCCCCATATGGGAACGGGGCTTAGTCATATAATTTGCTCTTATTAGTATGGGATACCTCATCGACGGAGATGACTCCGTTATGCATGAGGGGATGGTTTGTGAACTCCCCTGACCTGGGTCCTCGCTCAAACTCTATGGAAAGATAAGGAGGAGGATTGAAGACTTCATAAATGTGGTCGCCGGGAAAAACATATGAGTCCTCACACTTAGGGTTGCCGACGGGGACCGGACTGAGTGTTGGTGGGAATTATCATATGGGTAGGATCCTATACTAGCATGAGCAAAGGAGAGGCTAGGGTCGGTGGCTCAACTTCGCATACACCTTGTATGGCGGGACGTGGCTGACACGATGAGTTACCGGATGGGTGTGGGATAAAAAGCGTGCTACCTCTGCAGAGGGTCAAAACTATTCGAATAGCCGGGTCCCCGGATATGGACAATTGGGAGCTGTCCTAAGATCATGTGCAAATTTTTGGAAAAGCTTTTAAGTTTAAAAGAAATGAATTGGTGATGGTGATATAACTATACCAAATGGAGTGGTATGAGTTGTTGGACTAATTGGACCATGGTGAGCCTTGGTCCGGAAAAGAAAGGGTTTGGAGAAACAAATGAGATGGTGATTTCTTTTAAAAAGTTATAAAACTCTTCTTACCTTTTTCAATAAAGATATAGAGATGTTTTAAAAAATTAAAAGTTTAAAATAATAAAGCTAGTGCATACTCATGTTGGGGTAGTTTGCGAGTACATTCAAATGTACTCATATTGGTTTCGTCCCTGGCTATTGTCCTAGCCAGACTACGAGGAGGAGCACTACGCCGAGCAGGAGTATGGTGACTTCTACGCGAACTAAGGATCTCCACAAGTCAGCTGCCTGTCGGGTCGTCATCGTTAGAATGATGTCTACTACGCCGTAGCTTCCGCTGATATTTTGGTTTGGCCCTTGAAGGCACCTATGTAAGAACTTGGTCTAAATGACCATTTATGTAAGACTTTTTATTCGGTACTGTAATGGATGTAAACTTTGGTATCCAATTCGGATTATGTGCAACGACAGACTGATCACGGGATCGTTGTGTTAAGCATAATCGGGTATTTCGGACAGCTAGTCCGGGGTCCCCACAGACTTGGTATCAGAGCCATCCTGACTTTAGGAAACCTTAGTTAGCATGGTCGTCAAACAAGTGTTATCAAAAAGAGTAATTTCTAAAAGAAAGGAGTGAAGTATTTTTGAAAACCGCTTATCTCCAATCCTCTTACTTATGCAAAAATTATTCTCATTAAACATTACAATTTCCTTAGTATCCTTAAAATTTTGTGCACTTATCATCCCACTAACTTAAAATTTTGCTTAAAAATTTGTAGATGGCACTCCACTGGACCGAGTTCGTTCAGCTGGAGAAGGATAGCAAGCTGACGTTCGAGAATGACTTGTTCGAGTTGAGCAAGCTGCTAGGTCGCCCCGCTCCAGAGTTTGAGGGAGCCCAGATTGATGTTCACGGTGTCGGAAGGCTGAGCTGGCTCATCAGGTCGTCAGTTCGCCGGAACATCAAGTCTCCCAGTTCCAGGACGCTCGTCTTCACCACCAAGGAGGCCACCTGGGTTGACGGTCTCTGTACTGCTACACAGAGGATGATAGCCCGACTTTGTGAGGAGCACAAGGCGGAGTTAGTAGACTCCCGTTTCCGGTTCTACGGGAGGCGCAACTGCGACGGACACCCTACTCCTTCCCCTTGCCACCCGATGTTTGGGAGCTACATCATGGACATGGAGCTCTTACTTCAGCACACCCAGGATGATCTGATGCGCACTAGGATTCAGCTTCGCTTTGACCGCGAGTCGCTCGTTGAGCTTCGCGAGAATGAGGAGAAGCTGCTGGAGGATAAGGTCGCTCTTCTCGGAAAGAGGGCCCAGCTGAGGAGGACCATCGTGAAGCTCCGCAAGAAGGTGGCGGAGCAGGACCAGCTGATCGAGGATCTAGAGCACCATACTGACGAGATGGAGGAGGAGGGCGAGGATCTCCGCAAGGAGAACAACGCTTTCCTCAGTGACGATGATGACTTTGAGGAGGAGATGGACTGTGAGGAGGAGGATGATGAGGAGGAGTTAGTTGACGAGGAGGAGGAGCCACTCGAGGCAGTTCTCGAGGACGAGGAGGAGGATCCCGAGGAGCCAGCCTACCAGTCAGATGCTGACGTGTTAGAGCTGGAGGTTCCACCTCAGTAGGCGAGTGACTTGATCACTACCGCAGGATTAGGTTGACCCCTATCGCTAGTCGAGTCGAGTAGTGGTTCTTTTGGAAACCAGATGCTATGTGTCTTAGATGTAAGGTGATGTTGTAAGCTTGAGTTGTAAGCTTGATGTTGTGTGAACTCCTTGATGTGTTGTTTGTGAAATATAAGTATGTTTGTCTTGTTAAATCTGTGTGAAATATTTTCATATAATCCTTAAATTAAACAACCACTTGCGAAATCGTCTTTCCCTTAGTCGAACTTTTCTTGCCTTGCCTCTTATACCCGGTGTGCTTCAGGATGCCGCCCCGTCGCGACAATACGGGAGGATCAGGATCAGCACCACCACCACCGACCCAACCCCCCCAACTTCTCGCGCTTATCATGGAGGAACGTGAAAATGCCCGGCAGGAGCGCCAGGCTCATCTCACTGCCCTGCAACAACTCGCAGCCGCTTACAACAACAACAACAACAACAACAACAACAATGGTGGTAATGGCAATGGCAATGAGAACCCGATCCACCTTAGGCGATTTCCAGAAAACCAACCCCTACCTTCTCCAGGGACTTCACCCACTGGAAGCCGATGATTGGCTTCTTACCATTGGGAACAATCTGAAGTTGCTGCTGTAGGAGACAATGAAAAGGTGCTGTATGCAACCCACTATCTTGCTGGACCTGCACGAGCTTGGTGGGAAGCTACCAAGCTCTCCAGCAGGCTGACCACGTCATCAACTGGGCTGAGTTCAAGGAGAAGTTTCGCAGGAAGCACATTTCTGGTGGACTCATTGATAGGAAGAGGGATGAATTCCGCAAGCTGAGGCAGGGAAGTAGAGATGTAGTCGGCTATCTTGATGAGTTTACCGACTTATCTCGGTATGCTCCCGAGGACACCGACAAGGAGGAGAAGAAGATGGAACGTTTCCTGAATGGGCTGCATGATGAACTGCAGTGTGCTTTGGTTGTCCATGACTTCCGTGATCTGGAGTCACTTGTGGACAAAGCCATCCAGCTGGAGACCAAGCGCAAGTCTATGTATGAAGGTCGCAAGAGGAGGATGAATGCTCAGGAAGGTTCGAGCAGTCAGAAGCCTCGTATCTTTCAGCAAAACCCCAAACCTGCCTATCGACCACCCCAAGCTCCACGCCCCAATTTCCCTAACCGCCCAAACAACTTCAACCGCCCCAATGACAATAACCGTCCCAGAGGAAACTTCAACAACTTCAACCCCAATGCCAATGTTGTCTGCTTTGAATGTGGCAACAAAGGTCACTACTCCAAGGAATGCCCCAATCCCAAGAGGAATGTTCAGCGCCCCAATGCCCCGGCACCGAACAATGGTCAAGGCCGCAATGGAAATGGTAATGGCAAGAATGCCGCACCCCGCGGAAATGCTGCTGTTGTCAAGGGTCGTCTGCACCACATCAATGCTGAAGAAGCTCAAGATGCGCCGGATGTCGTGCTGGGTACGTTCCTTGTCAACTCAGTACCTGCAACTGTTCTGTTTGATTCTGGTGCAACACATTCATTTGTTACCGAGGAGTTTGTTGCTAAGGGAGGTTTAGTAGAAGGCTTCCTAACTAAAACCTTGAGTATACAAATCCCTGGTTCCACCCTAGAAACCAAGAGATTTTGTCCAAATACTGCCATAGAGATTTCAGGCGAAAATTTGCAGCCGACCTAATTTTTAGGAACCCAAGGCATAGATGTCATACTCGGTATGAATTGGCTAGCCAAGTACCATGGTCGAATAGACTGTGCCAGAAGAGCTGTATCCATCACCACCGACAAAGAAGTAGAAGTGGAGTTTGTGTCTGAACCCAATCACCCCAACCAGGCTGCCATGAGAGCATAGCTCGACCCACCTAGATGAGATCCGTGTTGTTCACCTATTCCGAGATGTTTTTCCTGAGGAATTACCTGGTATGCCGCCAGACCGGGAAATTGAGTTCATAATTGAGCTTATCCCAGGAACAGCCCCAATATCCCAAAGGCCTTATCGGATGAATCCGGAAGAACTGGTTGAGTTGAAGAAGCAGTTGGCAGATATGCTTAGCAAAGGACTTGTTCGTCCAAGTGCTTCACCCTGGGGATCACCTATTATTTTTGTGGACAAGAGAGACGGTACCACACGACTGTGTGTGGATTATCGCAGGCTAAATGACGTGACCATTAAAAACAAGTATCCCCTTCCCAAGATCGAGGATCTGTTCGATCAGATGAACGGAGCCCGAGTCTTTTCAAAGATCGATCTTCGGACAGGTTACCATCAGTTGAAGATCAGAGAGACAGACATTCCCAAGACCGCCTTCACCACCCGTTACGGTTTGTTTGAATACACGTGATGTCCTTTGGTCTGACCAATGCCCCAGCCTATTTCATGAATCTCATGAACAAGATTTTCATGGAGTACCTCGACAAGTTCGTGGTAGTTTCCTTGATGACATCCTTATTTATTCCAAGACCGAAGAAGAGCATGCTGAACACCTGCGTCTAGTTTTGGAGACCCTCCGAGAGCACCAGCTGTATGCCAAGCTTAGCAAGTGTGAGTTTTGGCTCAATGAAGTGGCGTTTCTCGGACATATAGTATCTGCTGGAGGAATTTCTGTTGACCCAGAGAAGATCCAAGCCATTATTGACTGGTTATCCCCGACCAGTGTGACTGAAATCCGAAGCTTTCTCGGACTCGCCGGTTATTACCGCAAGTTCGTTGAAGGATTTTCCAGTATAGCCAAGCCTTGACCCAACTGTTGAAGAAGGACAAGAAATTTGAATGGACTCAGAAGTGCGAAGATAGTTTCCAAGAGTTGAAGAAGAGACTAACCTCCACCCCAATCCTGGTTATGCCAGACGTCACCCAGAGTTTCGACGTGTATTGCGATGCATCACGCCTCGGACTTGGTTGCGTTCTGATGCAAGAAGGCAAAGTTGTGTCGTACCTGTCCCGGCAGTTGCGACCGCATGAAGAGAATTACCCAACCCATGACCTGGAATTAGCTGCTGTGTCCTTGCTCTTAAAAAGTGGCGTCCCTACCTTGCGGGACATCGCTGTGAGATCTATACGGATCATAAGAGCTGAAGTATATTTTCACCCAGAAGGAGTTGAACCTGCGACAGAGGAGATGGATGGAATTAATCAAGGATTATGATATTGGAATCCACTATCACCCCGGAAAGGCTAATGTAGTTGCCGATGCCCTTAGTCGCAAACCCTGTACCCTGAATGCCTTAATCCAAGCCGAACAACCAGCCTTGTTCAAAGAGTTCGAAATTTTGGACTAGAACTTGTTAGCCATGGATATCTCGCCAATTTGGAGTTAGCCCCAACCCTGATGGATCAAATCAAAGAAGCCCAAAAAGGTCATGAAAGCATTGAAGGAATTAGGAAGAAGATCTCCCTCGGCAAAGCACCCGGTTTTACCGAAGATGCTGAAGGAGTGCTGAAATTCAATGATCGTATCTGTGTGCCCAATGTCACGGAACTTAAGGAGTTAATCCTGAAGGAAGCCCATGAGACCCCTTATTCAATCCACCCCGGGAACCAAGATGTACCAAGACCTTCGAGAAAGATTTTGGTGGCATGGAATGAAGCGAGAGATTGGTTCTTTTGTAGCCAAGTGACATCTGTCAGCGAGTCAAGGCTGAACATCAGCGGCCCGCTGGATTGCTTCAACCTTTGAAAGTTCCCGAGTGGAAGTGGGATGAGATTGGAATGGATTTTATTACCGGACTTCCAAGATCCAACCGAGGCCATGATTCAATCTGGGTCATCGTTGATCGATTGACCAAGGTTGCTCATTTTGTACCTGTCAAGACCACATACCGGAGCTCAGTTAGCAGACTTGTATATTTCCAGAATAGTAAGCCTGCATGGTGTGCCTAAGAAGATTGTATCTGATAGAGGTACGCAATTCACCTCAAGATTCTGGAAATCCCTTCATGAAGCCCTCGGAACCAAGTTAGCATTTAGCACAGCTTATCATCCCCAGACCGATGGCCAAACTGAACGAGTGAACCAGATATTGGAGGACATGCTTCGCGCATGTGTTCTATCCTATGGTTCCAAGTGGGAAGATTGTCTCCGTTTGCAGAGTTCTCGTACAACAATAGTTATCAGTCCAGTCTGCAAATGGCCCCTTTTGAAGCCCTTTACGGCAAGAAGTGTCGTACACCCCTGAATTGGTCGATACCGGAGAAAGCAAATTGTTCGGTCCAGATACCCTCCGTGAAGCTGAAGAGCAAGTTCAGCTTATTCGTGAACGCCTCAAAACTGCCCAATCCCGTCAGAAGAGTTACGCTGACACCAAGCGCCGTGACCTCACTTTCAGTATCGGAGATTATGTTTATCTCCGAGTGACACCCCTCAAAGGAATGCAACGTTTCCATGTCAAGGAAAGTTAGCGCCAAGGTATATTGGACCCTTCAAGATCATCGCTCGTCGAGGAGAAGTATCCTATCAGCTGGAATTGCCACCGGAGTTAGGAGATTATCATGATGTCTTCCACATTTCCTTGCTCCGGAAGTGTCTTGAAGTTCCTGACCAGCCTGATGTTTTCAAAAACATCGACCACCTCTCCATCGACCTGAACCAAGATTTGACTTATCGCGAGAGACCCCTCAAGATTCTCGAAGAAGATGTTCGTGTTACCCGAAGCGTGCGATCAAGTTTTACAAAGTCCAGTGGACTAACCACTCTGAAGAAGAAGCAACTTGGGAACGTGAAGATTATCTTAGGAGCGAATTCCCAGGCCTCTTTAGTACCTAAGCCTAGCAAATCTCGGGACGAGATTTATTTTAAGGAGGGAAGGATTGTAACATCCCAAAATTATTAACAAGTATTATTAATTCCAAAAATGAGCCAACAAAAACTTTTGTTAAATTATATGTGTTGATCTCATATTCTTGCTTGTGTTGTTTATTTCTCTTGTTGTGTGTTGCTTGCTCTAAGAAAAATGAGAAAAGAAGAGGAATAAAAAAAAGCAAAACAAGAAAAATAAATGTGGCAAGTGCCACACAAATTCTCCAAGTGAGGATCTCATTTTGTTTCCAACAAAATTTAGTGGAGTGGTATTGCAAACCCTCCCATTTCATTCTTACTACTTATCTCTCTCAAATATATTTTCAAACTAGTTTTAAAAATTCAAAAGTAAACAAAGTAAAAATAAATTAAAATGCCATAATTAAAACACTATAAAAGAAAATGTTTCAAAACATTTTATTTTATGCCAATTTTTGTGGAGCTTCTGCACCTTATGGGAAGGCCCACAAATTTTGCCAAATTTTTATAAATTGATTTAGTGCCTCAAATAAAATCAAGAAGTACTACTGCAATTAAACAGAAGGACTAAAAAGTAATTAGAAGAAAGAAGAAGGAAAAGAAGCAAGCACAGGAGCCAGGGGTTTTTGCAAAACCGTCTTCGTCTACCTCCCTAGCTCACTGTGTGCGTGCGTGTCGCCGTCGCCGTGGTCGTCGCCGCCGATCCCAGGCCCCCCAGGGCCCCCTTGCTCTCGTTCCCCCTCGCTCACGTGCCTCTGCGGCCTCTGCACGCAGAGGAGAGCCTCTCCCCTCGCCTTTACGCCGCTGTCCCCCGTTGCTCCCGTGGAGAGAACGGACGGCGACGGGCCAATTGTCCCCGCTCGCTGCTCCCCGACACGCACGGCTCGGCCAGCGCCTTCTAGAACGTGCCCGGACCCGCTCGACCTCGCAGCGCCACGCCCCGTGCACCACTGCCTCGGATTCGAGCCGAGAGATCGCCGGTGCGCCGTGGACACGGCCGTGCGCCCGTCCACGATACGCCGACTCCTGCGCTATAAGACCACCCCGCACCCCTCTGGAAGCAGCACACCATTCCACTCCCTCGCTCCCCCTCTCCAATTTCACCGTGAGCCGCCAGGTGGGCGTGCCTTGCCAAAGCTCTGCCGCCGTCGAGGTCCGTCGTGGCCGCAGCGCCTCGCTGCACCATTCTCCCTCTGACCCCTCTACGCTGTTGCCTGAGCTCACCGCACTCACCCCATCCCTTTTCCCCTTTGATTAGTGCCTAGACGCGGCCGTTGAACCTCGCCGGAGTTGCTGTCTGTGGCCGAGGAAGACGGAGACCTCGCCGCCGACGAACCACTCCACCCCAGCAAGTGCAACTCAGCCAGGAGCTTCCACCTCACCACCACCGTCGATCTGCATCATCGTCGCGACCTCCCAAGCCCTCTAGGTGAGAGATTCATCCACCTCGCCGTCGCCGGCGCGGCAGCGCCGCCGACTTTAGGTCGTCGCCGATACCTTTGATCATGGGCCGTTGGATCTCGATCCAACGGACGCGTACCGCTTCGATTAAATGAAAGAGAGACAGAGACTGACGGGCGGGCCCCACTCGTCAGGATTTTATTAATTTCCAACCGCACACTCTGTCGCTGACGTGTAGGCCCCACCTGTCATAATTTTCAACATTATCCACAACAGTGGATTTTCCTAATTTGAATTCTCTGAAATTTTCAGTACTGGACCTAACTTCAAAAATCAATAACTTAAGATTTAGGAATCCAAATAAATCAAACCCAACTGTTATGAAAAGCTTATGAAAATGTTTAACCAACCCAATTGGTCTCATGTCATTTAATTAAATAAATAAAAAGTATTATTAAAAATACTACAGAAGGTTTAAAATTTAAACTTGTTTGTTTCAGATACTCTGTTAGTCCAAATAATTCCAAACCAATTTTTCTAGCTTAGTACTGCCAAGTATTAGTTTCCATAATTTTGGTAAAATTAATTGTGTAGTAGGATTTGTTTAGTTTAAAGTAGAAGTTTAAACACCCTTCTGCACTCAAACATTTAATTATGATTAATGGTTGCCCAAATGAGTTAGGGCCAATTTTGTTGGATCACATTTAGTCATGTTTAGTTGTCCCTAAAAGGATTTAATTTTAGGAGCAACAGAACTTATTTGGTAGCCAAAACTTGATTATTAAGCTACTGGACTAAAACCTTTGTGTGGGGAGTTTAGTAACTCCAATGACTCCAAATCAAATGGGGTTGTCTTCTACACATCAGTAGCTTTCCATAGAATTTTAGTTTGTATTCTTGTGACCAACAGAACTCAAGTTGTGCAATTAAACATGTTCCACAAGTTTCTGCCATAATTTGGACATAAATAAGTATTGTTTAGATCAATTAATTGAAATCAAATTGGATTGTTTGATGAATGCAGTGGCTATTTAGAGCATTTAGGATTGTGATGTTGTGATGTTGTTTGAGTAGTTTAGTGATTGCTTGTATTTGTTTGTTTATCGATTAGACGAGAACGTTGCTGGATTTATCGAGGAGGGGGAATTTGTTGAACCTGAAGATCAAGACCAAGTCCACTTTGCCGAACAAGGCAAGCTACTCTCTGAGCTTGCACCTAAATATATATGCATCTACTTTGATTAAATGATTACTCTTAAGGCAATGGTTTACAAAACTTTTTAAAAAAGTGTATGGAAATTATTTTGCCACCCTATGTAGTAGTTATATGAAACTTTAGGATGGAAAACAATGTTGTTTATTCAAAACTCCTGTAGAAATACTTGTGTGGTTGTGGAATGCCGAGATGTCGGTATTGAAGTGGAGAAATGGAGGATGATGATGTTTATGAAAAATGCACAGTGTCCTAGTACTATGACAACCAATCTTAATCTGTGCGACCACATTTACCCCCATATGGGAACGGGGTTTAGTCATATAATTTGCTCTTATTAGTATGGGATACCTCATCGATGGAGATGACTCCGTTATGCGTGAGGGGATGGTTTGTGAACTCCCCTGACCTGGGTCCTCGCTCAAACTCTATGGAAAGATAAGGAGGAGGATTGAAGACTTCATAAATGTGGTCGCCGGGAAAAACATATGAGTCCTCACACTTAGGGTTGCCGACGGGGACCGGACTGAGTGTCGATGGGAATTATCATATGGGTAGGATCCTATACTAGCATGAGCAAAGGAGAGGCTAGGGTCGGTGGCTCAACTTCGCATATACCATGTATGGCGGGACGTGGCTGACACGATGAGTTACCGGATAGATGTGGGATAAAAGTGTGCTACCTCTGCAGAGGGTCAAAACTATTCGAATAGCCGAGTCCTCGGATATGGACAATTGGGAGGCTGTCCTAAGATCATGTGCAAGTTTTGGAAAAGCTTTTAAGTTTAAAGAAATGAAAATGGTGATGGTGTTATACAACTATACCAAATGGAGTGGTATGAGTTGTTGGAATAAATGGTCCATGGTGAGCCATGGTCAGGAAAAAGGAGGGGCTTTTTGGAGAAACAAATGAGATGGTGACTTCTTTTAAAGATTCCTATAAAACTTTTCTTACCTTTTTCAATAAAGATATAGAGATGGTTTAAGAAAATAAAAGTTTAAAATCAAAGTAAAACTAGTGCATACTCATGTTGGGGTAGTTTGCGAGTACATTCAAATGTACTCATATTGGTTTCGTCCCTGGCTATTGTCCTAGCCAGACTACGAGGAGGAGCACTACGCCGAGCAGGAGTATGGTGACTTCTATGCGAACTAAGGATCTCCACAAGTCAGCTGCCTGTCGGGTCATCGTCGTTAGAATGATGTCTACCACTCCGTAGCTTCCGCTGATGTTTTGGTTTGGCCCATGAAGGCACCTATGTAAGAACTTGGTCTAAAGGACCATTTATGTAAGACTTTTTATTCGCTACTGTAATGGATGTAAACTTTGGTATCCAATTCGGATTATGTGCAACGACAGACTGATCACGGGATCGTTGTGTTAAGCATAATCGGGTATTTCGGACAGCTAGTCCGGGGTCCCCACACACTTAACTTGCTCAGATGTGAATAATCAAAACTAATGAAAGTTACGTACATATATAAGGATGATGCGTGTTTTTTAAGAATTTTTCAATTTTTCTGTAGTGAATACAACTCAAAACGGTGGACAGCAAAAATCTGTCACTACGCAGAAATCCAAATCTAGCATCAACTTTCAACTAGAGACTTTACTTGGCACAACAATGCAATAAAATAAAGATACAAAGGAGTTGTTACAGAAGTGAACAACACCTTGACTCAAAATAAAATAAAATGACAGAATATAAAAAGGTGGGTTGTCTCCCATAAGCGCTTTTCTTTAACGCCTTTCAGCTAGGCGCAGAAAGTGATAATCAAGTGTTCTCAAGAGAAGAAGCATCAACATCATAATTTGTTTTAATAATAGAATCAAAAGGCATCTTCATTCTATTTCTAGGGAAGTGTTCCATACCTTTCTTGAGAGGGAATTGATACTTAATATTCCCTCTTTCATATCAATAACAGCACCAACAGTTCGAAGAAAGGGTCTTCCCAAAACAATAGGACAAGATGCATTGCATTCAATATCCAAAACAACAAAATAAACGGGGACAAGGTTATTGTTAACCATAATATGAACATTGTCAATTCTCCCCAAAGGTTTCTTCATAGAGTTATAACCAAGATGAACATCCAAATAACAGTGTTCCAAAAGTGGCAAGTCAAGCATATCATAAAGTTTCTTAGGCAAAACAGAAATACTTGCACCAAGATCACATAAAGCATTACAATCAAAATCATTCACTTTCATTTTAATGATGGGCTCCCAACCATCTTCCAACTTTCTAGGGATAGAAGCTTCATGCTTTAATTTCTCTTCCCTAACTTTCATGAGAGCATTTGTAATATGTTTTGTAAAAGTCATGTTTATAGCACTAGCATTAGGACTTCTAGCTAGCTTTTGCATGAACATAATAACTTCAGAAATGCTACAACCATCAAAATCAAAATCATTATGATCAAAAGTAATGGGACCATTGTCTCCATACTTCAAAAAATTTCAGCATTTTTATCAGAAATAGTTTCAGCAGTTTTAGGCAATTTTGCACGCTTTGCAGTAGAAGTGGAATCATTGCCAACACCAATAACATTACCATTGATAGTAGGAGGCTAACTAACATGTGATGCTTCATCATTACTAGTGGTGGTAATAGTACAAACTCGAGCTATACTATTCTTTCTATCAATTTCAGCTTCTCTTTCCCACCTAGCATGCAATTCAGCCAACATCCTAATATTGTTGTCAATTTTAACTTGGATAGCATTGGGCAAAAGGCTTACTATCTTTAACCTCATTAGGCATAACTTTCAGTTTCAAAAGATCAACATCAAGAGCAAGACTATCAACCTTGGAGGCAAGAACAATAATTTTACCAAACTTTTCCTCAACAGACTTGTTAAAAGCAGTTTGTGTATTGATAAATTCTTTAAGCATGATTTCAAGATCAGAGGGTACACTCCTACTATTGTTGTAAGAATTACCAAAAGAATTACCATAACCACTACCACTATTAGAAGGATATGGCTTATAGTTGTTGTTACCAAAATTATTCCTATAAGCATTGTTGTTGAAATTGTTATTTTTAGTTAAGTTCACATCAACATGCTTTTCTTGAGCAACCAATGAAGCTAAAGGAACATTATTAGGATCGACATGAGATTTACCACTCACAAGCATAGACATAATGACATCAATCTTTTCACTCAAGGAAGAAGTTTCTTAAACAGAATTTACCTTCTTACCTTGAGGAGCCCTTTCAGTGTGCCATTCGGAGTAGTTAATCATCATATCATCAAGAAGCTTTGTTGCTGCACCCAAAGTGATGGACATAAAGGTCCCTCTAGCAGCCGAATCCAACAAATTCCTTGAAGAAAAATTTAATCCTGCATAAAAGGTTTGGATGATCATCCAAGCAGTCAGTCCATGGGTAGGACAATTCTTTACCAAAGATTTCATTCTCTCCCATGCTTGGGCAACATGTTCATTATCAAATTGCTTGAAGTTCATAATGCTACTTCTCAAAGATATAATCTTAGCAGGAGGATATTTTCCAATGGAACCATCTTTGCATTTTATCCATGAATCAATACTATTTCTAGGCAAAGAGAGCAACCATTCTTTAGCTCTTCCTCTCAAAGAGAACGGAAATAATTTCATTTTTATAATATCCCCATCCATATCCTTATACTTCTGCATCTCACAAAGTTCAACAAAATTATTAAGATGGGCAGCAGCATCATCAGTACTAACACCAGAAAATTGCTCTTTCATAACAAGATTTAATATAGCAGGTTTAATTTCATAAAAGTCTGTTTTAGAAGCAGGTGGAGCAATAGGAGTGCATATGAAATCATTATTATTTGTGCTAGTGAAGTCACACAACTTGGTGTTCTCAGGAGTACTCATTTTAGCAAAACAAGAACTAGGCCGAAATACAAAAAGTAAAACAAGTAACTAATTTTTTTGTGTTTTTGATATAAAGAAAGCAAACACGACAAAATAAAAATAAAATAAGCAAGACAAAAACAAAGTAAAGAGATCGGAAGTGAGAGACTCCCCTTGCAGAAGCAACTCGACTTCCCTGGCAACGGCGCCAGAAAACTAGCTTGATGACGTGAAAGACACACGTTCGTTGGGAACCCCAAGAGAAAGGTATGATGAGTGCAACAACAAGTTTTCCCTCAGTATAAAACCAAGGTTATCGAACCAGTAGGAAGTCGGCGATGTTCTGAAGGTTGTTGGTGAAGGAGTGTAGTGCGGCGCAACACCAGGGATTCCAGTGCCAACATGGAACCTGCACAACATAATCAAACTACTTTGCCCCAACTTAACAGTGAGGTTGTCAATCTCACCGGCTTGCTGAAAACAAAGGATTAGGCGTATAGTGTGGAAAATGATGTTTGCTTGCAGAGAATGAAAAAGAACAATGATTGCAGTAGGTTGTATTTCAGATGTAAAAGAATGGACCGGGGTCCACAGTTCACTAGTGGTGTCTCTCCATAATAAAATACTAACATGCTGGGTAAACGAATTACAGCTTGACAATTGACAAAATAGAGAGGTGCATAACAATGCATATACAAGTCATGATGATCACTATGAGATTTACTTGGGCATTACGACAAAGTACACAGACCGCTATCCAGCATGCATCTGTGCCTAAATAGTCCACCTTCAGGTTAGCATCCACACCCCTTCCAGTATTAAGTTGCAAGCAACAGACAATTGCATTAAGTATGGTGCATAATGTAAACAACACTAATATATCTTTAGACAAAGCATTGATGTTTTACCCCTAGTAGCAACCGCACATCCACAACCTTATACTTACTGTCACTGTCCCAGATTAAATGGAGGCATGAACCTACTATCTAGCATAAATACTCCCTCTTGAAGTTACAAGCATAAACTTGGCCAGAGCCTACACTAATAACGGAGAGCATGCAAGATCATAAACAACATATATATGATAGATCAATAATCAACTTGACATAGTATTCAATATTCATCGGATACCAGCAAACACAACATGTAGCATTACAATAAGATGATCTTGATCATGATAGGTAGCTCACAATATCTAAACATGATGACACAAAAGGAGAAGACAACCATCTAGCTACTGCTATGGACCCATAGTCCAAAAATGAACTACTCACACATCACTCCGGAGCCAGGCATGGCGATGTAGAGCCTCCGGTGATGATTCCCCTCTCCGGCAGGGTGCCAGGAAGAGCTTCAGAACCCTCCCGAGTTAGGGTTAACGGCGGCGGCAGCGGATGTTTTCTGGAAATATTTCTCGGTGTTTTAGGGTTTTCGCCTCGGGGAGAATAAATAGGTGAAGGCGCGATGTCGGTGGAGGCCCGAGGCCCACTCCCCACATGGCGGCATGGCAGGGGGGCCCACCCACGCCATGCGGTCGGGACGGCGCTTCGGTGCCCCCTTCGTCTCTCCTTCGAACTTCGTGAACATGTCGGGAAAATAGGAACGTGGCAATTTGTTTCGTCCAATTCTGAGGATATTTGCAGAACAGCTTTTCTGAAACCAAAAACAGCAGAAAACAGGAGCTGACATTGTGGCATCTTGTTAATAGGTTAGTCCCAGAAAATGCATAAAAATGCCATGAAGTGTGAAAGGACACCGAGAAGATGCGCGTGGAAAAAGCTGAGTTGGCCCGACGCAAAGAGATCGCTGACAACTCGAGTGCCCGACGCGCGGCTTTCTCCTTCGCCTCCTCCGAGACTGCTGTCTCGCAAAGGCGTCATCGAACACGCCTGAACCGGATACCAGAAGTGGAAAGAGCTGCAGTCACCCGCAACCCCGAGTCGTCATACGTAACAGAAGACGCAGAAGGGATTCCGATCCCAAGAACAGCCTCTGCCGCTCTGATGTCAATAGGCACATACTTGCAGTTGACCCAACCTCCAGAGGGTGATCGCGCGTTAACGTACACAAGCAGCAGATCAAGGCACTCAAACTGGCGGAAGACGCTCTACTCAAGTCCGGCGCAGCCGATAAAGCACCGGAAGATCCAGGCCGACGCGACCGCGAGCGTGCCATGCACGTGGAGCGGCCCACGCGACACCTTCAAGAAGGAGAAGACCCGCGCAACTACATCACGCAGAAGCAGCTCGACCGCAATCGCGCCAAGCGGGCAAGCAGCTCGCAAGACCAAGAGCAGTACTCCAACGGCAGTTATGAGCCATGCGGCGCCTCGTGTTTCACCCTCAGCATCCGCGACACAAGAATGTCGAAAGGCTTCAAGCTCACAGCCGAAGCAGCCAAGTTCGACGGGAAGCAAGACCTGAGGCTCTGGCTCGAAGACTACCTCATCGCCTGCAACTGCCAAGGAGGCAGCACGACTACCGTGATGCAGTACATTCAGTTGATGCTCACTGGATCTGCACGCGGGTGGCTCCAGACCTAGCCCAAGAACTCCTTCAACTCGTGGGAGCAATTCGAAGAAGCTTTCGTCAAGAACTTCCTTGGAACATACTCGCGACCAGGCACCTTCGTCGAGCTGCAGGCCTACAAGTAAGGAAGGGATGAGCCATTACGCTCGTACATCTCACGATGGACTCTGCTGCGCAACAGCATCGGAGTCGTCTCAGAAGACAGGACAATGGACACCTTTCAGCCTGGCGTGTGGCGCCAAGACCTCAGGGAAGCTTTCGGTCGACTCCAACCAACCTCCATGGTCGAAGTCATGAAGATAGCAAACCAATGGGCGGACGGAGAAGACTCCATTCGAAACAACCGCCCTTACGCGGTAAAAGAAGAAGGCGGCCCAAGCAACTGGAGAGATGATCGCCGCAAGAAGAAACCCCGTTACGACGGAAGAGACTCAATCGAACTAGTAGCGGCTGGGTTCAGCAACCCCCGTGAGGACGGCAGTCGCGACAATAGTCGCCAAAACAGCCAAGGCTACTACAGCCGAAATCAAGATAGTTACCGCAACGACGGGGGCAGAAACGCAAGTGGAAATGCCGCACCCTTTCCCTGAAGAGGAACTCGAACAGCCATACAAGCATCACATGTTCCGGAACCCTGAGAAAGGGAAGTGGAGTGCTAACCACATGCTGAAAGATTGTAGGAAAGCCCTCAAGATATACGAGGCCATCCAGAAAAAGGTTCAACCACAAGCACCTGCGGCACAACCTGCAGCACAGTTGGTTATCCAGGCCGCACCCGCAGCTGCACCCGCAGCTGCACCCGCGGCTGCTGTCGGGGGAATGATAAATAGATTAACCCGCGGCCCACAAATAATGCGGCTTATAATCAACGGGCTTGCACGGAAGTGGGCCAACACGAAGAGTCACGGCAAGATAGAAGAAGGATCCAGAAGATTGGAGATAACTTAACTTGGAAGGCACGAAGAGTACTCTCCAAGTAATATCTTTGTAACCTGACGAGCCTCTGGTTATATAAAGAGGACTCGCAGGATTAGACAAAGAGAGCTCTTATAGATCCAGAGACACGCGACTCGACACATCGATCGCCAACTCCATTGTAACGCCATATTCATATCAATACCAAACTAGGATAGGCAGGACGTAGGTCTTTACCTCACATTGAGGGGCCGAACCTGGGTAAAAAACATCGTCTTCCTCGTGCCTGTGATCCTTAGCTCGGAGACGCTCGATCGCTTAATCCCCAACTCTATGAAGTCATATCCATGACATCTGCGTGACAACCCCACGACAGTTGGCGCCCACCGTGGGGCATGCGGTCAAGAGCGTCATGTTCCGCGCTGGATCTGTGTCAGGAATGGAGGATCTCGTCGTCGATTCAAGCTCGGTGACTTCGACGTTGCGCCGGTCTAAACGATGTGGCGGTATCAACATCTACATCAAGATCTACCTCAAGCTCGAGTAGAAAGCGATTAGGGGCTCAACTTCGACAACGCCCCTCACGCGCGGGTTACAGGACAGCAGCAACGCCCGTATAGCGGACATCACCGGCGGTGGCTCGAAACTCGTCTCGATGATCCCTTCGGTGGGAAGATGCGTAATCGAGTTTCCTAACAGCTGTCTAAAGCACATCGGATTCCAACGGTTAGATCTCCGTGGTCGACTCAAACACTGAAACCCTGTCGAAAACTGACGGAACTCTGCGCGACTTTGGGAAAATAATTATCGAGGTCGACTCGGACATCAATTCGAAGATCCCTCCAGTGGAACCCTGCGGAATACAATCCCGAAGACCTCCAACAAGTTTGAGACAATTCCAACGGTTAGATCTCCGCCGGCGACTCATGCACTGCAACAAATTTTGTATGTAGGCGAGTTCGCGAATCCTCCACTGGCGACATCGCCAACATCGGCAACTCGCTGCACCACGTTCTGTGTCCAGCGGCACAACGTCAACATCGCCCTCATGCGCAACTTGCCGTCCTCATGGCTGAGCCGGACGAACATCGCTCATCATCAACAACAGCGACCTCGTCGTCGGAACGGATCAGCTCCCGGGGGGCTCGACAACAACACCGTCCTCGCACGCGGTTGATCAAATCAAACATATCAAGATACTCTGGAGTCTCCTCCGTGTTCATGCGATGTGTCATGACTATTTGCCAAAGTATTGCGCCACCAGGAAAGGCATGAGCGCGGTGCATAGTTCCAATCTGTGGCGTTAAAACATGCACCTTGCCAAAATTGTGTACGTCTCGGAAGTCAACAAGCTCGGAGAAGGAAAATATTGGTGCTGCCTCTCATGAGAAGACCGGACCAAACTAGTAGTACCCTGATTCACACACGAATCAAGGAAAGCAGCCAAAGAAGGAAATAAACAAATAAATCAAGTTGGCAGCAATTTCCGCGATGGATCAAAGAAACCCTGTACTGGATGAGCAGAAAAGGAAAGAGCAGAAGATACAAACCAGTTGCTACCAGCTCTCACGTGGACCAAGGAATCCATATACAGCACGATTTACAACTCTGGATAAATGTCGTCATTATATTCCTCCAAAGAAAAGGAAAAAGAGAAAAGGGGAAAAAACATCAAGCTGGGGACTCGCAAGGCTGCCAACGCCAGCTCGCCGCGCGACTTCAATACCACCTCAACCCCTGTCAGCACAGATGACTTTGACCCTGGGCCTATCACAGTTGGTTTTGCCAGACATCATGATTATCTCCGCAGACAAGACATGGTTGATTTCAAATACCGTCGCAGTCTACTTTGTCTTCAACGAATCGACATCCATAGACCACGGATTATATCGTGTCATCAACGCCAGCTAAGTCGCTTTCATGCTTAATATTCATGAGCTTCCTGCTTTTATCAAATAAAATTAAGTTTAACCTCCGAGTTATCTTGGGGGCTGCATATCTAGTTCATCAATGCCCCTATGATTTACAATATATCATGTCGCAGACTTTATCATATCAATTTTTTTGACTTAATTATATCCACTTCTAAAAGTTGGGTTTCTTGCAACCCGCAATGCATTTATCAAATTAGAGTTCTCATAACTCGCATTACATTTATCAAAGTCTAGCTCTCTCTACAGCTTGCACTATCGCATGATAATAAATTTATTTGCACCTATAAAGATCACCATTACATGTTCAAGTGTTGGTATTTGAGCACTCGCTATATCATTTAATGATTTATCTTTGCATCAGTCCATGACTTATCATTATATATGTCATTTCATGATTTATCATCATATCATTTTATTAATCATCATCGACTTATTGTCATATCAATTTATGTGTCGCATAGCGATTTACCCCATATCATTTTATGAGTCGCAAATAGCTCATCATTACATCAGTTTATGAGTCATTAATGAATCATTATCTTATCAATATTTGAGTTAAAACAGGTGACTCGATATACCACATCTACAGCTAATCAGAGCCGGTTATCATCAAATCTAATTAGAGCTCGTCACGGCTATTGCAGCCAATAAAAGCAATAATCCTGGTTATTCTCGCCTTAAGTCAGAAGTATCTCGCACTATGCGGCCAAAGTACTGGGGCGCGGCGTCATTCATGAGACTGATGCCTATCATGGCTGCCTATCATGGCCGTTCTCAACGACCCTGAACACGCGTTTACACCTGGGAAATACTTAGCCGCGCGCATACCTACTTAATGGTACCTTAAGTTAGAAGTATCTTTGCATTATGTAGCCAAAATACTGGGGTGTGGCGGCATTCATGAGTTTGATGCCTATCATGGCCATTCTCAACCCTGAACACACATTCCCGGGAAATACTGAGCTGCGCGAAGACCTGCTTAACAGTAATAGAGATAATTCAGAAGGGTTAAAGTACCCGCGTGTGGCATCAATCGAGTCTGAATGCCTATCATGGCTGCCTATCATGGCCGTTCTCGACCCTGAACACACATTAGATCTAGGAAATACTGAGTCAAGTACCATATGCTATCATGCATTGTACAATATGCTATCATGCATCTTACCAGTTGCTATCATGCAACTAAGTTGCTATTATGCAACCATTTGCTATCATGCAGATTACAACATGCTATCATGCGACATACCATTTGCTATTATGCAGATTATACTATGCTATCATGCAGGGTACCATATGCTATTATGCGTAGTACTAACTTTTTATCATAATTATTACCAGCCGCCAAGGCTAACATATTATCATCAAGCTATCATTATTGCTTCCTTGGGGCTTTGCCTTTTGATTTAACAGGAACCTATAACTCGGCCATATGAGTTTGAACTGGCATGACCAGATTTTTTATGTTTGGGATGATCATTCCTGATATCGGCTGATAAAGCCACCATTATTTATTAATTTTCAGCCACATCAAGTGGAATTTTTAAGGATGATTCCTTAATTTATATCTAGAGTCTTGACTGGAATTATCTTTTTTCCTAGCGGCTCAACTAATACTTCACAGTTCGGAGTTTATAAGCAATTTCGCTCTACTCCAAATATCATTATTATCTTGAAAGCAACATTTTTTGCTCAAGTTATTGCAGGATATGACATCAAGCAGGATGACAAAAGCATGCCTGCTTAATGCCTAGGGGCTAGGACAATTAAGTTTCTGTTTAACTTGTGACATTTTTGAGTCCCGAGCAGCATGATTATGCATACAACTCGGCTCTCGGGGGCTACACATCCACCACTATCTGGCGGTTTTTATTATATTGATATACCATGTTTTATATGCAGATTTCATTTTGCAGCACATGATAATATATATTTGCGAGTCAAATCAGTGACTCGGAAATTTTTAAATACAGGCTGTGGCTATATACTCTTGAGCCGCCATGATTCAACATGTGCTCGAATGACTCGTCATGATAACATGACAGATCGTATTCTAATGATTGCCCAGCCTATTTGTGCCTATGTTTGTTTGCTTTGATGTCTATGACTCAGTACCTTATATACACATTTGGCTAATATGTATTGACGCTCATAAGTTATTATTCTTATGATTTCAGCTCAGTCTTACATCCAACAGGAAAAGGTGGTTTTCACCAAAGGCTTCACGGAAAACTTACCGCGATTCTGCAGCTTCAATGTGACCAAGACAGAAGTGCTGGCAGCATAGCAGCTTAATAAGCCGCGACGATTGCGACTCATCACAAGTCGCCAAAAGTTCAAACAAGACGTCTCTGGCCTCAAAGGCTGGTGATACTACATCAGCGGCCAAATAAGCCGCAAAGCTAGCGACTCATCGCTTCTACATCAGCGGCTCAAGAAGCCGCAACGCTCATGACTTAACACCAGCGAGTCGGCAAGTTCTACATATGCAAGCCAACATTATCATCATCAAGTCAAGATCTTCCGCCTGATTCTACGAATCGCCCAGAAGCTTGGGGGCTAATGTCGGGGGAATGATAAATAGATTAACCCGCGGCCCACAAATAATGCGGCTTATAATCAACGGGCTTGCACGGAAGTGGGCCAACACGAAGAGTCACGGCAAGATAGAAGAAGGATCCAGAAGATTTGAGATAACTTAACTTGGAAGGCACGAAGAGTAGTCTCCAAGTAATATCTTTGTAACCTGACGAGCCTCTGGTTATATAAAGAGGACTCGCAGGATTAGACAAAGAGAGCTCTTATAGATCCAGAGACACGCGACTCGACACATCGATCGCCAACTCCATTGTAACACCATATTCATATCAATACCAATCTAGGATAGGCAGGACGCAGGTCTTTACCTCACATTGAGGGGCCGAACCTGGGTAAAAAACATCGTCTTCCTAGTGTCTGTGATCCTTAGCTCGGAGACGCTTGATCGCTTAATCCCCAACTCTACGAAGTCATATCCATGACATCTGCGTGACAACCCCACGACAGCTGCAACAGCGCATGCAGCGGCAGCATACGTACAGCAGCAACCCCAACAGGAAGAAGTTCGAGTGAGGGAAGACCAGTACCCAGTCGCACGAGGACAACTGAACATGATCTAGAAAGGGCGCCCAACGAACAGGTGCCAGAACTTGATCAGTCGACAAGTCTACCAAGCTGTCGCTTGTCCACCTGCAACCCCAGTATCTGCGCAGGTCTGAAACTGACATCGTCTTTTCGAGAGCCGATCACCCGCCAAGAGTGCCACGACCAGGACACGCCGCACTCGTGGTTGAAGCGCAGATCGGCGACTTCGCTATGACCAAGGTGTTCATGGATGGAGGCAACGGCATCAACATCATATTCGCTGACACTCTCCGGAAGATGGGTAGATCGTTGACGAACCTTGCCAAATCAGGAAGCACCTTCCACGACATAGTACCCGGGAAAGCAGTTCTACCCGTGGGAACAATCACACTCGACGTCACCTTTGGCACGCCTGACCACTTCAGAAAGGAGGCAATCAACTTCGAGGTCGTCGACTGGGCATCACAGTACCACGCGATACTTGGATGCCCAACGTTCGCAAGATTCATGGCCATACCACACTACGCCTACCTCATGCTGAAGATGCCGGGCCCGAAAGGAGTCATCACGGTGAACAGTGACTTCGATCGATCAGATAGATGCGACAGAGACTTCAACAAGATCTCTGAGTCCTTCGGCATGCAAGAACAACTCGAAGAAGTGTCTCGCAACAACGACAGAACCATCTTTCATGTTGCCAAGAAACAAGCTTACGACGCAGCATTCAACACCACCAATGACACAAGGGCAGTCCAAGTCCACCCGACGGACCCTTAGAAGACCGCTCGAGTCTCCACAAGCTTGACTAGCGCATAGGAAGGCGCGCTCGTTAAGTTCCTCCGTGAGAACTGGGAAATCTTCGCCTGGCAGCCTTCAGATATGCCAGGAGTACCCATGGAACTTGCCGAGCACTCCCTCCAGTTAAAAGATGATGTGCGACCAGTCAAACAAACCATGCGCCGTGTCCCTGAGCCAAAGCGAATCTTCATCACCAAGGACATCGACAGGCTACGTCACGCTGGATTCATTCGAGAGATCAAGCAATCAGACTGGCTCGCTAACCCAGTCCTAGTCGAGAAGAAGAAGTCGACTGCGCTCCGCATGTGCGTCGACTTCACCAGCCTCAACAAGTGTTGCCCGAAGGACCACTTCCCTTTGCGGGCATCGACCAGATCATCGACTCAACCGCAGGCTGCGAGCTCCTATGTTTCCTAGATGCGTATTTAGGTTACAACCAGATCAAGCTGAGAGTCGAAGACGAGGAGAAAACAGCCTTCATCACGCCTCAAGGCGTCTTCTGCTACCAGGCGATGCCCTTCGGACTCAAGAACGCGGGTGCCACTTACCAGCGCATGATGCAGAACTGCTCGAGCTGCAGATCGGGAAGAACGTACAAGTATACGTCGACGACATCGTCATCATGACCCGCAAGGAGGACACGCTCCTCCAAGACCTGCGCGAGACATTCGCAAACCTCAACAAGTACCAGATCAAGCTCAACCCAGACAAGTGCGCTTTCGGCGTACCCGCAGGGCAGCTGCTCGGGTATCTGGTGTCGGCACGAGGAATCGAAACAGATCCAGAGAAGATAGAAGCTATTCTGATGATGCCACCTCCGACCAAGCTCCGAGAAGTCCAGCGCCTAGCTGGTCGAATCGCGGCACTCGGTCGATTTATTAGTAAGTTGGGCGAAAAGGCACTCCCTTTCTACCAACTGATGAAAAAAGCGGACAAGTTTGAGTGGACGGAAGAAGCGCAGGCAGCATTCACGCATCGCAAACGCGTCTTGTCGACTCCACCCATCCTCGTCGCACCCACTGAGAAGGAACCCATCTTCCTCTATGTCGCAGCAACCAATCGAGTGGTCAGCACAGTCCTCGTCGTCGAGCGAGATGAGGGCAAAGGGCACCTTGTGCAGCGACCCATCTACTACCTCAGCGAGGTTCTATCCGTGTTCAAGCAGAGGTACCCGCATTACCAGAAGCTCGCATATGGTGTCTTCATGAGCTCAAGAAAGCTGGTGCACTACTTCTCTGGGCACCCGATAACGGTGGTTAGCTCATCCGCCATCGGAGACATCCTCACCAACCCAGACGCCACGGGAAGAGTCGCCAAGTGGGTCATCGAGTTAGGCCCATGGGAACTGAAGTACGCACACCCGAGAGCAATCAATTCACAAGTACTCCCAGACTTCACGACGGAGTGTATCGAAGCACAGCTACCATCTGTCCCGGACCTATCTAACGCCTGGACCATGTACTTCGATGGCTCCAAGAAATACGATGGCGCGGGTGCAGGTGTCATTATGATCTCACCTAAAGGCGACAAGCTCCGCTACGTGCTGCAGATGACCTTCAAGAGACCAACAAACAACGAGGCAGAGTACGAGGGTCTCCTCCACGGCATGCGAATGGCCAAGAACTGCGGTGCTACTCACCTCATGATCTATGGGGACTCGAACCTCGTCGTGCAGCAAACCATGAAGGACTGCGACGCCATTGCAGACAACATGATCGCATACCGGGACCTATACAACATCATGGAAGACAACTTTGAAGGTTGCGAGCTACGCCACGTGGGTCGCGAAAGCAACGAAGAGGCGGACTTACTCGCCAACATTGGCTCAAGAAAGGAGAAGGTGCCAGACGGAGTTTTCCTCGACTGCATCACGCAACGCTCCATCAAGCTGAAGCAGCCGCACGAGCCTTCGACATCAACCTCAGGCTCGCCCGACTCACCAGCAAAAGACCAGGAGGCACCTGGCACGCAACCCATCGAGGTACTATTGATCGAACCTACATGGATAAACCCTTTTCTCGCATACATGCTGCGAAAGGAACTGCCAGCAGACCCGACAGAAGCCAAGCGCATCACTCGCCGTGCCAAGGCCTTCACGATCATCAATGGAGAGCTCTACAAGCGTAGCATATCGGGAATGCTGCAGCGCTGCATCGACCCAGAAGACGGTAAGGCCATCTTGCTCGACATCCATGCGGGTACCTGCGGGCACCATGCCAGCAGTCGCGCCCTCGTTGCCAAGGCCTTTCGAGCAGGATTCTACTGGCCCACCGCTATGCAAGAAGCTGAAGACATGGTCAAGAGATGCATCGGATGCCAGAAGTTCGCCACCAAGCCACATGCACCCGCATCCGAGCTCAAGATGATACCACTCGTCTGGCCCTTCGCCCAGTGGGGACTCGACATGGTGGGTCCCTTGAAGAAATCATCCCCTGGCGGGCATACACACCTGCTCGTCGTAGTCGACAAGTTCACCAAGTGGATCGAAGCTGTCCCAATCACAAGTTCGACTACCTCGTCAGCAGTCAACTTCATCAGGTCCATCATCTTCAGATTCGGTGTGCCCAACAGCATCATCACCGACAACGGCACCAACTTCACAGCTGAAGAGTTCAAGATGTTCTGCGCAGACCAAGGCATCAAGCTCAACTACGCCTCAGTCGCACATCCCCAGTCCAACGGGCAGGTCAAGAAGGCAAATGGACTTGTCTGTCGTGGCCTCAAGAAACGGCACACTCAGACGTGCTGCAGGAGCCTGGGTGGAGGAGCTACCAACCGTGATGTGGAGCCTACGCACCACACCCAATAGATCCACCCAGTATACCCCATTCTTCATGGTCTACGGAGCCAAAGCAGTCATGCCACACGACATACGCTTTGACGCACCTCGCGTAATGCTCTACGACGAGTCAGACGCTGATGAAGCAATGGAGGATGATAAGGATGTACTCGACGAGGCTCGAGACATCGCGCTATCTCGTACAGCCATATACCAGCAGAGCCTTCGCAATTACCACGGTCGACGACTGTGAGCCAGATCCTTCGTCCCTGGTGACCTGGTGTTCCGACTCAAGCAGAAGAAGGTGCACAAGCTCGCATCCCCATGGGAAGGACCATACATCGTCACGAAGGCACTCGGCAATGGTGCCTACCGCCTGAAGAACTCGAAGACATTGGAGCACTGCAGCAACCCATGGAACGCTGCGCAGCTGCGCCGCTTCTACGCCTAGTCGACACCCCAATGTAACTGTACTTTCACGACAACAAGCAGCAGGTTTCAGACGCGCTCTTTTCCTTTCAGGGTACCTAAGGGGACTGGAAGGTTTTTAATGAGGCGGCTTGCTGACTTAATATATGAAGTGGTTTGAAAAAACAAGCTCTTTCCTTTACTTTTTGCAATCAAAAAGCAACACAAACCTAGGCCGCACATGAACACTCGAGGGCTGCGCCAAACAGGTTCCAAACAGAAAAATTTAGGCCGCACCTGATCACTCGGGGGCTGCGCCATACAAGTCGAAAGAAAAACTTAGGCCGCACCCGATCGCTCAGGGGCTGCGCCACACAAGTTCAAGAAAAACTTAGGCCGCACCCGAACGCTCGAGGGCTGCGCCACACAAGTCGAAAGAAAAACTTAGGCCGCACCCGAACGCTCGGGGGTTGCGCCACACAAGTTCAGAAAAACTTAGGCCGCACCCGAACGCTCGGAGGCTGCGCCATACAAGTTGAAAGAAAAACCTAGGCCGCACCCAAACGCTCGGGGGCTGCGGCACACAGGTTCATCACAAAAAACATAGGCTGCACCCGAACGCTCGGGGGCTGCGCCATACAAGTTGAAAGAAAATCCTAGGCCGCACCCGAACGCTCGGGGGCTGCGCCACACAGGTTCATAACAAAAAACTTAGGCCGCACCCGAACGCTCAGGGGCTGCGCCATACAAGTTGAAAGAAAAACCTAGGCCGCACCCGAACGCTCGCGGGCTACGCCACACAGGTTCATAACAAAAAACTTAGGCCGCACCCGAACGCTCGGGGGCTGCGCCACACAGGTTCCTAACAAAAAACGTAGGCCGCACCCGAACGCTCGAGGGCTGCGCCATACAAGTTGAAAGAAAAACTTAGGCCGCACCCGAACGCTCGGGGGCTGCGCCATACAAGCTGAAAGAAAAACCTAGGCCACACCCGAACGCTCGGGGGCTGCGCCACACAGGTTCCTAACAAAAAACTTAGGCCGCGCCCGAACGCCCGGGGGCTGCGCCACAGAGGTTCCTGACAAAAAACTTAGGCCGCACCCAAACGCTCGGGGGCTGCGCCATACAAGTCCACAAAATCAAATCCTAGGCCACACTCGAACGCTCGGGGGCTGCGCCACACAGGTTTAAAAGTAAAATCCTAGTCCGCACTCGAACATTCAGGGCTGCGCCACACAGGTTTAAAAGTATAATCCTAGGCCACACTCGAACGCTCGGGGGCTGCGCCACACAGGTTTCAAAAGTAAAATCCTAGGTCACACTCGATCACTCGGGGGCTGCGCCGCACAAGATTCACAAGAGTATTCACACACTCGAAGATGCATTTACACTTACATACATCATATTCGCATATGAGTTTAGAGGTCAACCCTCACAGTTACAAGCTATTAACATACAACAAAGTTTTTATCTTCTCTCTACCCTCTAGGTTCATCCTTTGGCGCATCCAATGGACCTACCAGCTGCTCAGTGCGGCGTTGGACATCTTCGACCATCTGCCTTGCGTATGGCAAGGACTCGGCGTAATGCTCTACGTCAGGCCAGCCGCCAACAACTCTGTCGAGTGGGAAATTTGGCCGGTACTTACGGAAGAACGACAAGGCGATATTTGCTCCAGCCACAAGTTGAGCATGGACAGCTTGCTTAACGGCCGCATCATCTTGAAATTGGTCCATCAGCGCAGATATCCCTTGCGGCTGCGGATTGTGAGGAAACATCACCCGATGCAGTTTCGACATGGTCTTCTGGCACCCCAGAAGTAAGATCGCCGTGCGCCAGGTGCGGTCCAACATCAGAGCCAGCACCTTGGCCTTGGGCATGTCAGACCAGAAGTATTGGGCGCCCGAAGCAGTGCCCTTCGCCTCCCGCTCAACACGTTGCTCCACTCGGAGTTGCTCAGCCCTCCAGTCGGGATTCACATCTACAACGCAAACAAGGAAAGTTACAACTTCAAACTCGAAGACATGCAGAACAAGTCGAAAGAGCCAGTTTTGGTTACTTACTTTGCAGCTGTCGACAAATCAGATCCATTTCACTCAGCAAGTATTGCTCACGTTCAGTTGAAGGAGCGGGTCGTGCCCTCAGCTGGTCGAATTCTTTCTGCTTATCCTACAGCAACTTCTCCAAGTCGATGATCCGCTTCCTCATCCACGATATCAATTTCTGGTCGTTCCGGCTTCGAGTGGGACGATTATGACGCTCGACCCTTCGCCGAGGAGCAGTTGGTGGAGCAGCCGCCTCTGGCCAGTCGACTATCCCAGAATCTATGTTCGGCTCATCCTGTTTAAACAGACAGGAAGAGTCAAGAATCAAGAACTCGAACATTGCACAAGCCAGCAGAGCAAAAGATACTCAATACAGAGAAGATTCGACTTCATTAGTTCAGACAGATTTTTTACATCACAAAATAAAAGGCCTTAGCACCAAGAAGCATCGAATTTAGGAGTTCATTACAAAACACAAGTTCAGGCAGAAGAAATACAACTAGCCTATGACACTGACTCGGACATTGATCTACTTTTGCGAGCCGTCGCTTCAGCAGCCTTGGCGACCCGTTTTTCGAACAGAGACACGACTTCCTTTGCCAGAATACTAGCCTCTGGCTTCATCGCACTCAGCGATTGTGTCTTGCCATCTGGCATCATAGGGAATTGGCTGACGACTTTGCTAAAGTCACCTGCAATCTGATGCCCAAGCAACAGTTGGAAGGTGAGCTCTGAGCGGCGTACCGTCTGCGCACGGGTGTAGTCCGCCATGATCGTCGACCCGGTGCCGAACGGCGAAGCCAAGGTGTCGATGTCACTTGGCGCTGGCTTGTTGGGGAAGATGCCTGATGAACAGTCGCCAAAGCTCCAGAAGATTTGGCCATCGCAGCCGAGGCGTAGGCGCAAACCCTGTCGACAAAGCCAACAGCTTGCTCCAAAGTACTGTTGTCGCTGGAAGAGTCGGCAGGAGGAGCGCCGCCACAAGCACCTACATCAAGGTAAAGGATCAGCATTCGATCGACAGATAAGAAGCAAGAGCATATCAAAAAAAAGTAGGAAGAGACTTACGGCCAACAACGTCCGCGAGTGCGAGTAGGCGCTCCACTTGAGTCTTCTCCGAGTCGCGCTTTTTGTCTTCACGCTTTTTGGCTTCCTCGAGTGCCTTCTTGGCATTCTTGTTCTCAGCTTCCAGATCAGACATTCGGGTAGCCGATGTTTTCTGATCAACTAAAGAAAAAGACATTGAGCCAGAACAGAAGAAAGTAAACGTTCGAATATAACATTATGGGAAAAGGGCTTACGCTTCGCCTGCTTCAGATCTGCAAGGAGTTGATTCCTCTCCTGCTCCAGAAGAATGTAAGCTTCGGCTCCTGCCACCTGCTGGCGATAGAAGGGCTGCAATGTAGAGAAGTAAAAAGTTTGAGTCTGTGCCCAACTATACTAGTTGCACACAGCCTCGGGGGCTACTCCCATCGGGAGCACTGTTCGTGCTCCCAATGATTCAATATACAGAAAAATAATTACATGCTCGAGTACAGATGCTAGAGTGGGTGTGGGGACGATCGGCTCCTCCAGGACAGCAGAAGTTGAAGCTCTAGCTACTTCAGTCATGGCCGCAGCACCCGCGTCTGGAGCCTCCGGCTGTTTCTCTTCCATGGGGGGAGTAGAAGTGTGCTCCGTACCATGTGTGGGAGATGCAGCGCCAGCGCGATCACTACAGCACGATATAAAGAAGATAAAGACTTGAACAAGGCTACAAATAGCAATTCAAGACAAGTTACTATACCTCATTTCCTCGTCGTCATCGCTGTCGACTGAGACAGAAGGCATCCAGCCAAATTCCAGAGGCGGCGCTGAGTTGAGAGGATCCACACTCATGGGTTCCTGAAGGTCTTTCGACTCCTTGGCGCTCGGAGAAGAAGAACCCGTGTCATCATCATCCTCCAGTGTACTCGTGCGCCTCGAGGGTGAACTCGCAGCAGAGTCACCTTGTCGTGGACGCTTCTGTGGCCGCGCCTCGTCTTCATCAACTTCGACCTCTTCTAACTCTTCTTCAGGAGAATGAGCGAAAGGGATCTCTTCTTCATCATCTGCCGGCTCCTCTGCGGGGAACGCGGCCTCCTCGTGTGGACCATTCTCCATCAGTGGAGGAAGGCACTCGAATGGGGTGACTCTGTCATCCAAAGGAAACTCGACTGAGAAAGCAACAGAGCAATGGAATACTACACTTACAAAGAGGAAAAACTTACTTCAGGCAGTCGCCTCCCCACTCCATAGGGGGTGATGGGGCAGTTGACGTTGCACGAGTCCACTGCCCGCAGACTGGTGATGGCGTTCACCTTTTGCACGACCTCTTCATCACTCAGTTCAAGCGAGGACATGCGAGTGGGGTCGCTCGGGCCTTGATCCTCCCACATCGGGTGGATGCGAGCACGCAGTGGTTGCATCTGCATTCTGACGAAAGTGGCAATGAGATGCACACCACCCGCTTCCTTGCCAAGCGACTTCAGCAAATCGGAGATGGTCGTCGGCAGCGGTTTTATGCTCGCCTTGTCCTCCTTCGATAGAGAATGCGCCCAGGCATTCGTCTTCCTCAGTGGCTTGTCAGCCACGAATTCGGGCAGCCCTTGTTGCTCGCAGCTCACGTAGAACCACCTCTTCCGCCAGCCTTGGATGGAGTCGGATTTCTTCATCTGGAAGAAGGAGATGCCAACGGGGTAGACGATGCTGCCCTTCCCAACATTGCGCTTCACATTGAAGATCTTCTTCCACAACTAGTTGGGAGAGATCCCCAAGAAGCACTCGCAGAGCACAAAGAAGCTCGCGATGCTCAAGATGCCATTGGGAGTCAGATCATGCATCTGAATCCCATAGGCATACAGGAGACCACGAACAAAATCATGCAGAGGGAAGGAGAAGCCCCTGTGCAGAAAATCTACGAAACAGACGCGCTCCCCATTGCGCGGAGAGGGGATTACCTCTTTTCCTGGAGCGTGCGTCTTCAACTGCTCCAATGGCGGAAGCAGATTCTTCTCCCGCAGATCATCAAGATCCGCAGTCTTCACCGAAGATTTGGACCAGTCACAGTCCACCCTCTTCAGGCCAAGATCGTCGACGGCGACTTTCTCCTTGCCACCCCTCTTGGCCTTCGGGACACCGGGCTTCTTTCCCATGGCTGCGGTGGAAGCCAGCTCGGCAATGGTGATGGAGTGCTTGAGCGCGAGGAGGAAGAAGGGCTTGGAACGGAAGCGGCGAGAATGGCGAGAGTAGGCCACCAGGCTGAACAAGCACTCGAACGTGCAACATGAAGTAGGCCAAGACAGGCTGAAAAAGGACTCTGATTTATCAGTGATTTCCTAAAATTACTCCCATCGGGAGGGGTTCAAGAAATTCTTTTCGACTGAGAGAGATTTTTTAGATTAACCTCAATTACAAGCAATTCAGCTTAATCTCGGGGTCTACTCCCATCGGGAGCACTGTTCGCGCACCCGATAGAATGCAGTCGAAATCTTCAAAGGATTGGGCTGCCCAGCCGTACAACACATGTTCGAGTCATCAACTCAAGACGAAGCACATCAAGGCAGTCGACAAGCGTTCAACTCATGAAGAAAGGCGTGCACAAAGAAAGGAGTCCTTACCCGATTCTACGATTCGAACAAGAACTCGGGGGCTACTGATGTGAGCCTACCCTTCGGGTGCCCCACTATGAGATACCTAGTGCACGCCAAGGCTCAAGATTAGCCACTGCAGGCCCGTGAAGGGCCCAACAAGGACAACGTACGTCCCAAGGAAGTCGAAGATTAGGTCGGTAGATACTTACCAAACCTTGTAAACCTAACCGACATCGAACTCCTGAGACCTAGCCTCCATATAAAGGCTAGGAGGGACCTCTGTCGAGGGTACATCCATACTCACCACCGAAACCCTAGCGAGATCGCCATCTCACCGGGATCACCATTGTAACCTTCGACTCCGTCAATACAGATCAGACAAGCAGGAAGTAGGGTGTTATCCTCCGGGAGACTGAACCTGGGTAAATCGCCTTGCTTGTCAGCCGTGGTAACGACCAGCACTCACGATCTCTCCCCCTTCAATCAACCCGGGTACTCGAACCTAGGATCTGCCGAGGTGACCCCTCGACAGTTCAGCATGGCTTCGCCGTCCAAGCTTGAAGTCTGCTGGTGTATATGAAGGTGGAGATCTCAACACATGAGAAGGAGAGACAGAGAGATTAGATCTAGTCTAATCGGATAGGTCGCCTCTAATTAGAGGTCCCTCTAATCCAACTAGAAGAGATCTAAACTTGAGAGCTAATTGCGTCTCGTCTAATCTAATTGAGAAACTTGTGTCTTGCTTGTGTATTTCTCCAACTAGAAGGGTGGGGTTTATACAGGAGCCCAAGAGGTAGGGAGACTTGGACAAGGGGAAACCTTTCCTAGTCCAACTCAACTTGACAAGGGGAAAGTTTCCCCTTGCCCAATTCGGCATGGGAGGGGAGTTGGAGTGGAACTCCAACTCCTCCGCTCTCTCCCTTCCTAGCTCGGCCGGCGGGTGGGGCCCACCTTGGACGCACCGACCTAGGCAGGTGGGGCCCACCTAGGCCGGCCGCCTTAGCTGCCGCGCCACCTGGCGATGGGGCCCGCCCTGCCCTGCGCCGACCTGGCGGGTGGGGCCCGCCTGGCCGCACCGACCTGGCGGGTGGGGCCCGCCTGGCCGGCCGCCGCCGCGCCGCCTCGCCCCTTCCGTGGGCCGCATGGCCCACTAGGGTTCAGCCGACGTCTTTGGCCCACCACCACTTGGTGGTGTGGCCTTAATATTTTCCCGTAATTATTTATCAATTAAATAAATGAATATTTAATTAACATATAATTAAATAATACTTTGTCCAATTAATTCTTATTTGAATATTTCATTTTACAGAACATTCACCGAATTAATTACCTATCATATGAAACTCCTTTCATATGATCCGGGACACCCAGTGTCCGCCGACAAAATATTCCGGACAAATATTTCTTCTCTTATAAACCTCCTCGGAATAAATCCGACCGTGATAGTAACTTCTATCACAAACTTTCTCTCAAACTTTCTCTCTTGACAAGGTATGTCATATCACGCAAGCACCATGCCGATGATATTGTCTCCATGTTCCAGACCAACCATATAACACAACTAACCAATCCTAGCTTACGTGTGTCCACCCTACAGGTCCGATAACGGGTAGCTATAATTGGTTGGGTATCAACCAATCACCGGCCAGTGACAGTTCCAAGGACGTCATGTGTGGCTGCTATCGTTATGCGAGTAACTCTTGAACCTGTTGATTATCATATATCAATCCCATTACTCTCGATACTGAACTTCATCCGAGATATTGATTCACATCATCTTTGTCTATCTCGTTACCGGTAAGTTCCATTTACTTGTTGACGTATTATGATATCCCACACAGTGTAACTTCACCATGCATTGTCTGCAGAACGTAGTGGATATGTATATAATACCGAGTGGGCCCTGGAAGTATCTCTCTTAACCTAGAGGAGTAATTTCCCATCTCAGAACATTAGGATACACACACCTTCGAAGCCACCCAGCAACTGCCTTTATGGTCACCCTGTTACGGCCGTGACGGTTGACAGCACCAAAGCAACTCCTCCAATATGCATGACCCCAATAACCTCATAGTTACAAGGACATGTTATATAACAACCTTTTTGTGATAAAGTTAAGGACAAAAAGACTATTTAACGGAATCTCTTAGCATACCAACACTTGGGTGACCCAGCCATATTATAGTCCAATAATATGACATCATTTATGCTGACATAAACTCTATGTCCATGACTAGGAAAAACCGCGTCATTTAGCATTAAGAATTAGTCCATAAAGAACTAGGGTACTTTTTACGTATTCATATTCTCTACACGTGCAGGTGAGCTTTTCCCTAAATCACGCATTTAGAAATCACTGCAGTTATAGCATAGAGAATACGAATCAATAATGTATGAATCAGATATATATATGTATAAATACATTGTCACATGTATAAATACATTGCCTTTTGGCATATATCCAACAGGTTTGCCTTGGAAGCGGCCATCTTGCAATAGGTGTCCTCGATGTGTTGCCAATAGCGTTTACCGGTTTGATCGGTACCTGTCGGGGGAATACTTTCTGGATTAACCCGCGGCCCAGTGCGACTTAACTTACTCGCACGGATGAAGGCCCACTTGGGAACAAGCCCAATATTGAACCGCCATAAGGAGAAAGATCTAGAAGACAAATCCCGGAGGACGTGAAGACCAAGTAGTCTCCGAGTAGGCCTCTGTGGATGTATTCCTTATGGGGAAGTTTCCTTTTGTAACCTAGCGAGCCTCTGTGTATATAAAGAGGACTCGCAGGACTTAGAGCGGGTCAAGCTATCAAGCCCCAAACCCTAGCTCATACGGCGAGTACCAGATCGGATCGCCTCCATTGTAACACCTCGATTATCATATCAATACCAATCTAGGGTAGGCAGGAAGTAGGTCTTTTACCTCACATTGAGGGGGCCGAACCTGGGTAAATCTGTGTTGATCTTTGTTCCTGCGATCCCAAGCTCGGAGATGCTTGACTCGCGTAATCCCACACCTACGAAGTCATCTATGACACCTGACGTGACAAACCCACGACAGTTGGCGCCCACCGTGGGGCCTGCGGTCAAGAGCGTCACGTTCCGCGCAGGATCCATGAAGGGAGCTGAAGATCTTGTTGTTGGCCGTATCATCACGGTCAATGGCACACCCCTCATCGACGATTCAAGCTGGGGGCCGGAAGCAGATTATTTGGAGACCGGCCACGTCATCCCGTTCGGATCCATCAACGTCTTCGTCGGCTTCATCGGTGGCAGGTCCGTTAGATCGGTCCAGGAAGGCGATTCAATAGAAGAAGTCGCCGATGACGGGGAAGAATCCGTGGAAAGCATGGACTCGCAAGAGTTTGGGTCCATCATACCTGCCTTTGAAGAAAGTTGCTGGGGTTACCCACCAGAAATCACATCATCACCAGATCAAGAGATGGCACAAGTCGCGGTTTACATGGCCGGAGGAGCAGGTGCGTCAGGAACTGCTGGAGAAACCGAGGCATCGGCACCCCCAAGCAACCCACTTCTTGTCCCTGTGTCAGCCACGAACGCCGCCCTCCGTGCAACAGAAATTGAGGCCGCCAGGGCCGAGCTCCTGTATGAGGTTCGAAGGATGGAAGAAGAGCGCCGCAGGCTCGATCAGATAAACCAAGGAATCCAACAGGAGCGGCAGAGAGTAGCCGCGCTGGCTGCGACTCAACAACAGGTTGACCCGCAAACACAGCTGCGCGCGACTCAACCAACAGTGGAAATCCCGCTCACTCCAGCCGCAGGGACGGGAATCCAGACGACTGCGGAAGGAAGGGTACCAACAAATCAAGAGACCCAGCAACAACCAAGGAGGTTTCACACCCCACAGGGCCATTACCAGAACCCTGTCGATAATATGTATGCTGCGGCTAATATCTTGACTCAGATGGTACCAACAGGCGATGACCCGGTCAATGCTGAGGCGCGGCGCGCGATTCAGATGTTAAGTACGGCAGTCCTGCAACAAGCCAATAGGGCGGAAGCCGAAGCACAGCTGCCCCTCGTACCAGCCAATCACAGGATTACGCAGAAAGAAGCGTCCAGAGCAGGCCACCAGAGGACGTGTCAGGAGTCGCACAGAGGCAACAGGAGCAAGTCGCAGAAGCGCAGGCGAATGCCCATTGATGCAAAAGCGGCCCGCAGATAACCCCGCAGGCGCACCCACAGCCCTGTCCTCGCGACTCAAGGGACCAGCGTGTTTCACTGAAAGATCAGATCGGAACCTTTTCCTGAAGATTTCAAAGGGCCACGCAAGGTGGCAAACTATAACGCCAGCATGGATCCAACCACTTGGCTCAACAATTACGAGATGGGCATGAGCATCCTAAACGCATCTGAAGAGATCTGCGCACGCTACCTAAACATGATGCTAGAAGGAGCAGCGCACATATGGCTGCAAAATTTGCCTCCCAACTCTATAAATACTTGGGAGGAACTGAAGGATGCCTTCATTAAGAACTTCCAAGGAACTTGCAAGCGACTCTGCAATATAGAAGATTTAGAGCGTTGTGTCCAGAAGGAAGGCGAGTCAAGTCGCCATTGGATGAAAAGGGTGGCAGAAATAATACACTCCTCAGATAATATACCACCAAGCTCAGCCGTCCTGGTGATGGAGAAAAACTGCAAGTTTGAGCCGCTGATTCATAAGCTGGGTCGCATGAAGGATAAAGTCAAGAGCCTCAGCGAGGTGATGGCTGCGGCTAACAAATATGCCAGCTCAGACAAAACCAGAGACGCGTCAGACGGAGAAGAAGAGGAGGTTGCTGCAAAAGGAAAGAAAAACTCCAACAAGCCCAGCAGCAGCAAACGAGCCACAACAACACGAGTCAAAACAAACGCAAAAGCGAAGATGGTCACTCAGGGCTCGTAGCCAATGCGCGTGGAGGATTCAGAGGCCAGCGTGGAAGGGGTCGAGGATACGGCTCCCGCCAATCAATATGCAAGAAGTTTTCAACCGGCCATGCGACCTTCATGCGACAGGTGATGGACGGCCAGCGGACCATACCAAGGCGCAATGCCATTATTACAAAAAGTGGAAAGAAGAGAGCCAACACAACGGGGGGAATTCCCATGAAGGAAACCCTAGTGCGGCTCATAACACAAACATTGGGCAGCACGGCGCGAGTAACCCCAGGCAGACGGGGCAGTATCACACATAGTTATCGATACCTCCAAAAGAGAAGAGAAATTGAGCCGGAGAAGTCAGCAGGTGAACGCCGTGATACCAACAACACCCGCTTGGTTAAGGTGGTCAGAATACGCGGTAACCTGGAGTCGCGACGACCACCCGCCACAGGTACGGGAACCTGGCAAGTTGGCACTGGTTGTGGCACCATACGTTGCAGGATACAAGCTGACCAAAGTGCTTATGGATGGAGGAAGCAGCATTAATATCTTGTACTACGATACTTTCCAGCGTCTAGGACTCAAGGATTCCAGCTGCAGCCCACGTCAACAGTATTTCACGGCATTGTCCCAGGAAGGTCCGCACGGCCAGTGGGGAAAATAACCCTAGGGGTAACTTTTGGAACAGAAGAGAACTTTAGAAGTGAATTCCTAAGCTTCGAAGTGGTAAAATTCCAAGCCCATATCACGCCTTGTTTGGAAGAACGGCCTTTGCTAAGTTTATGGCCAGGCCATGCTACGTGTACCTACAGTTGAAGATACCAGGACCAAAAGGGGTCATCACAGTGTACGGAGATAGAGAAAAAGCAATAGAATGTGAGAAAGGAGATGCGGCTTTCGCAGAATCCGCCTGTGCCGCGGAAGAACTAAAAGGTTATAAGTCGCAGGTGGACCCAAACGATATGAGTGTGGTTACCACGCCATCTGCCGAGCCACCAATGAAATTCAAAGCGGCCCAGGACACTAAGCAGATAAATCTTGTTCCTGGCGACTCATCCAAGCAAACTAGCATTGGAGCACACATGGAAGAAGAACAGGAGAAGGCCCTCGTGCTTTTCTCCAGGAAAATAAAGACATCTTCGCATGGAAGCCGTCAGATATGCCAGGGGTACCAAGAGAATTAGCAGAACATAGCCTCAAAGTGAACCCTGCGGCTAAACCAGTGAAGCAGCCACTACGGCGTTTTCATGATGACAGGAGAAAGGCAATAGGAGAGGAAATAGCTCGCTTGCTGGCTGCAGGATTCATCACAGAGGTATACCATCCGGAGTGGGTGGCAAATCCAGTATTGGTTATGAAAAAGAATGGTACGTGGCGAATGTGCGTTGATTACACCAGTCTTAACAAAGCTTGTCCAAAGGATCCATTTGCTTTGCCAAGAATCGACCAAGTAATTGATTCAACTGCTGGGTGCGAGCTGTTATGCTTTTTGGACGCCTATTCAGGCTACCATCAAATCAAGATGAAGAGGGAGACCAAGAAAAGACGTCCTTCATCACACCCTTCGGAGCTTTTTGTTACGTCAGCATGCCCTTTGGGTTGAAGAACGCAGGTGCGACTTACCAAAGATGCATTCAGAATTGCTACATGAGCAAATAGGTCGCAACGTTCATGCCTACGTGGATGATATTGTGATTAAATCGCAAGTTAGCCAGGATCTTATTGGTGATCTGGCAGAGACATTACAAATCTCAGAAAATACAACATGAAGCTCAACCCCACAAAGTGCGTCTTCGGAGTACCAGCAGGAAGCTATTGGGATTCATAGTATCAGAAAGAGGCATTGAGGCCAATCCTGACAAGATAAAGGCCGTGATGGATCTCCAAAAGCCAGAAAAGATAAAAGATGTACAGCGGCTTACTGGTTGCGTAGCAGCTTTGAGTCGCTTTATATCAAGATTGGGAGAGAAAGCACTACCTTTGTACAGACTGCTGAAAAAATCAGACACCTTCGTTTGGGACGCAGAGGCCGACGAAGCTCTGACAGCCTTGAAGCATCAATTGACAAATGCTCCAGTTCTGGCGGCTCCAAAAGATAAAGAGCCAATGCTACTATACATAGCGGCAAATTCCCGCGCTGTGAGTGCTGTCATGGTTGTGGAGAGACAAGAAGCAGGAAAGGAATACCCTGTCCAGAGGCCAGTATACTACGTGAGCGAAGTCCTCACAGCTTCCAAACAGCGTTACCCACAGTGGCAGAAGTTGGTGTTTGGAGTGTTCATGGCGAGTCGCAAGCTGAAGCATTACTTCCAAGAGCATCCAATAACTGTGGTGAGTTCAGCACCATTGGCAGATATCATTCGTAATCGAGAAGCTACTGGAAGAGTCGCTAAGTGGGCGATCGAGTTGGGACCACATCACATCAGCTATGAGCCGCGCAGGCAGAAACCAAATACTGGACCATGCATTTTGATGGGTCAAGACAGTTACAAGGCTCGGGGGCTGGAGTTGTTCTGACATCTCCCAAGGGAGACAAGCTGCGGTATGTGTTACAGATACACTTCAACTGCACAAATAACGTGGCGGAGTACGAGGCACTGCTTCATGGTCTACGTATAGCAAAGGAGATGAACATCAGTCACATACGCTATTTTGGCGATTCAGACTTGGTGGCACAGCAGGTCTCCGGAACGTGGGACAGCAAGGACGCAAACATGGCTGCATATAGGAGAGAAGTGGACAGAATTGCTGGACATTTCACTGGATACCAAGTTGAACATATTGATCGGAGACAAAATGAAGCTGCGGATGCCCTGTCTCGTCTTGGATCCAATAGCCAGTCAGTCCCACCCAATGTTTTCCTGGATGAACTGCACAATCCATCAGTCAAGCCTCCAGCAGAAATTGACATTGCAGAGCCAGAGGATGATTCAACTTTAGTCGCAGCCCTGCATGAACAGCCAGGATGGACAGAGCCATACATGGCATATTTAAGTCGCGGAGTGTTGCCGGACGATGAAATTGAGGCGCGGAAAATCATACGACGATCAAAGGCCTATACAATCATCAACAATGAATTATACAAGCGCAGCGTATCAGGAGCATTTCAAAGATGTGTCTCACCAGAAGAGGGACGAAAAATCTTGCACGAAATTCATTCAGGCGATTGTGGCCATCATGCTTCGTCAAGATCTTTGGTGGCAAAGGCGTTCCGACATGGATTCTTCTGGTTAACAACATTAGTAGATGCAGAGCAAATTGTCAGAGTGTGCGATGGATGTCAAAGATACGCTAGGCAAGATCATATGCCAGCCCAAGCGCTTCGCACAATACCCATTACATGGCCTTTTGCCGTATGGGGTTTTGACATGGTGGGCCTTTCAGACGGTCTTCAAACGGAAAAACTCACCTCTTAGTCATGGTGGACAAATTCACAAAGTGGATAGAAGCAGAACCTATGGGAGATTGCGAGGCTGAAACAACAGTCAAGTTCTTGAAGAAGGTCATATTCCGCTTTGGTTACCCCCATAGTATCATTACAGACAATGGGAGCAACACCTCTGAAGGGGCTACACAGATATTTTGCGCAGACAATGGGATAAGATTGGACCTCACGTCAGTAGCACACCCGCAGAGCAATGGACAAGCTGAGCGAGCTAACCAGGAAATTCTCCATGGAATTAAGCCACGCCTTATTGAAAAGGTCGAAGCATCTCCAGGATGTTGGGTGGAAGAACTGCCAGCAGTACTGTGGAGCTTGAGAACAACCCCTAACAGATCCACATGATTTACACCATATTTCATGGTCTATGGAGCAGAAGCAGTCATGCCAGCGATATCATACATGATTCACCAAGAGTTGCGGCTTACATCGAGACAGATAATGAGATAGCTCGGCAAGACTCGGTGGACACATTAGAAGAAGTTAGAGACTTGGCAGCATCAAGGTCAGCAGTATATCAACAAGACTTGCGACGCTATCATGCCAGACACATCAAAACACGCACCTTTCAAGAAGGCGACCTAGTGCTGCGACTTAAACAAGATCACAAGGGAATGCATAAGCTGTCCTCTCCATGGGAAGGACCCTACATCATCAGCAAGAAGCTAAACAATGGGTCGTACTACCTGCTGGATGTAAGGGAAGAAAGCAGCGAACGCCATGATTTCGAGGATCGTCTCGAGGCACCTCGCCCTTGGAACGTCGCACACCTGCGACCGTATTATACATAAGAAAAGACTAATCAGAGCCAAGCATCATCCTTTCCAGCCTTATAGCTGAGTATCATCATAGCCACTCAGGGCTAGAACTTCAACTTTGGTCGCCACCTAGGCGCGACCTATGCAACATCTGATCGCCACCCAGGCGCGATCGACCCTTGTATCAGAAATCGGCCGCCACCTAGGCGCGGCCGTAAACTTTGTATCATCTCTGGTCGCCACCTAGGCGCGACCGACCCCATGTATCACCATGGATCGCCACCTAGCGCGATCCAATCCTATGTATAACACTCGGTTGCCACCTAGGCGCGACCTTATGTGTCATCATAATCAAAGCTTATCATAGCTTAGCCTATCATGGCAATATCATTATGTTTCTTGGGGTCTTTGTTACCCTGAAACAGCCAATTTATTGGCAATTATCAAATTTGCCTTAATTTGGATTGCTACTCGCATTATGTGGCCAAAGTACTGGGGTGTGGCGTCAATCGAGCTTGATTGCCTATCATGGCCGCTCTCGACCCTGAACACACATATTCCTGGGAAATACTGAGTCGCGCGAGTGCCCACTTAAGGATTCAGATGGCCTAACTAGAGGTCGATGTACTGCTTATAGTACGGCAACACCAATTACAATTACTTGTAACTTAACAATTGTTTTATTCATGATATCAAGTTACAGGTGATGACCTTCAGAGTTCTTTGAGAAGAATTGAGATGATTACCACATAACATCCTCTCAATCCTTGGGGGCTATATCATATTATTATCAAAAATTTGAAGATAGATTGTCATCAAGTTTTGAAGCTATCAGGATACTCTAAAGCTCATGAAGTCAGATGATCTTCCAGGTGCGAGTCAAGGCCAAGCCTGTGCAATTATAAGCCGCGAAACAAGGAAAAGCACGGCCTAAGCATTCGAGATCAAGAAGTACTATGAAGTTCAGGCCATGCTTGGGGGCTAATGTCGGGGGAATACTTTCTGGATTAACCCGCGGCCCAGTGCGACTTAATTTACTCGCACGGATGAAGGCCCACTTGGGAACAAGCCCAATATTGAACCGCCATAAAGAGAAAGATCTAGAAGACAAATCCCGGAGGACGTGAGGACCAAGTAGTCTCCGAGTAGGCCTCTGTGGATGTATTCCTTATGGGGAAGATTCCTTTTGTAACCTAGCGAGCCTCTGTGTATATAAAGAGGACTCGCAGGACTTAGAGCGGGTCAAGCTATCAAGCCCCAAATCCTAGCTCATACGGCGAGTACCAGATCGGATCGCCTCCATTGTAACACCTCGATTATCATATCAATATCAATCTAGGGTAGGCAGGAAGTATGTCTTTTACCTCACATTGAGGGGGCCGAACCTGGGTAAATCTGTGTTGATCTTTGTTCCTGCGATCCCAAGCTCGGAGATGCTTGACTCGCGTAATCCCACACCTACGAAGTCATCTATGACACCTGACGTGACAAACCCACGACAGTACCGGTGCCCGCAACCATCCCCACAGCTGCCCAAGCACGAACCAAAAGAACATCTTCCGCCTCGGTATAGTTTGTCGAGCGCACGGCGGGGCGGGCAACGGCGGCGAACGCCTCCTCCTCTATCTCGGTCACATCCTCCTCATCATCACCATCGTCTTCCTCGTCATCACCATCGTCCTCCAAGTCATCACCAACCCTAAAGGGTTCTAGTGGAGGAGCCCCGATGTCCACCTCCGCTTCTTGGTGAACGACGTCGACGGGGCGAGCATACCGTCGAGCACCTCGTGTGCGGCGGGCGGAGGTTCGGCGACGGCGGTCATGGCCTTCTTCCGCGCCTTGGGCGCGGCCTTCTTCACGGCCGGGGACGCCCTCGCGGCGATCTTGGAGGCCGCAGCACCTCGTGGCCCACGCGACGGCACCTTCGGCCGGCTCTTGGCGGGGGCCGGGGCGAGGGAGGACGCGGCGGCCGGGGCGACAGAAGGCTGCGGCGGGACGACGTGCTGGCCAGCACGCCGCCGCTTGGCGCTGATGTGGGTCGCCGCGACCACGGCCGCGACCTGCGCGTGGCTCGGGGCGGGCTCCATGGCGACGGGCGGGGCGAGGGAGGAGGCGGGCGGGGCGGGGCGGCGGGCGGCTCCATGGCGCGCGGCGGCTGCGAGGGAGGAGGCGGCGGGAGGAAGAGGTTGGGGAAATTTCCCTCCCGTGCGTGCACAGCCGAGGAATATGGGTTGGGGAAATTTCCCTCTCCAACCCTCACTTTCACAGGTTGGGAGGGCGACCCGGGGTTCGACCTCTATTTTTTTATGGGTTTAGGGGTTTAGCGGTTCTAGTCTACGTGTTATTTTCGTTCCAACCAGTAAAAAAACAGTTATTTGTGAGAGTTTAGGGGTTTGAGGGTACTACTAGACATGCTCTTACTGCCTCGTCAGTGCGGAGCGCAAAACACTCTGCTCCCTATCCCTGGATTTGGGTTTGGGGCTTTCCATGGAGGAGGAAGGAGCCCGCCATTCCAGGCTAGTTCCTGGCGGCGGAGGAGCCGACCTCATCAGCGCCCTCCCGGAGGATCTGCTCCTCCAGGTGCTCCGCCGCCTTGGCTGCGCCCGCGCCGCCGCGCGCACCAGCCTACTGTCTCGCCCCTGGCGCGGCCTCTGGACCCGCCTCCCCGATCTCATCTTCCACGATGTCTCGGTCCTTTCGATCCTAGCCGCGCTCCGCTCGCTCCCCGTCGACCCCGGGTTGTCCCTGCTCGACATCACCTTCACCTCGCTCGAAGCCGCGACAGAGGCGTCCCTCCCCAGGCCTGAGCTTCGGGAGAAGTTGGCCGCCGGCGTCCCTGCGCTGCTCCACGCCGCTTCGGGGCTCTCGCCGCTGGAGCTCCGCTTGACCCTCGACAACTGCCTGGAGCGCGCCGAAGCGGACCTCCCTGGCTTCCACCGCGCCACCTCGATCCAGCTCCACACGCACAACCTCCGCCTCGCGCTGCCGCCGCGGTCCACCGGAGCGTTCCCCAAGCTCCAGAAACTGACCCTCTGGGGCTGCTGCGTCGACGTCGCCGCGTTGGTCCTCTGCTGCCCGTGCCTGCGCGTGCTCCGGGTGAACGAAGCTCGCCTCGACGCCGGCATCAACATCCAGTCCGACTCCTTGCAGCAGCTGTCTGTGCGGACCAAAAGGCTCAGGGGCGTATGGACGGACTGTATCAACGTGGACGCTCCCATGCTTAAGCAATTGGCGGTGTCCATCAGCACCGGCACCGTCATCGCGCCAATTCTGGAGAAGCTCTCCTGGGAGTGCTACTATGACACCAAGGTCGGGCCTGATATTTGGAGCCTCTCGGAAGTGCGGGTATACCCTGCAGAGGCTCTCGGAAAGCGGGTGGTCACATGTTTGCAGCTCTCTAACGTTTATGTTCTGTCCTTGCTAATGACTCATGTATGTCTCATTTCTTGATCAATTGGCTTAATTTGCCGACTAAACTGAACTTATGCATGATATGCTATCATTTTTGTGACAGGATTGGTGGGATTGGTTTGCAGCGCAGCTCAACCTGGTGCAGCAGATAGAGAAACATCTGGTTACTGACTTCTCTATTTTGGATCTAACAATAGGATGCGATCATGCCAGGGGATCCTGGGTGCATGTTTTTGGACCGGTTGTGTTGCATCTACTTGAGATGCATCAGATTCGTACTGCTACACGACGGCTTCAGATCCACTTTCTGAGACCAAAGGCAAGTATTTTGCTCTTCTTATAAATCTTAAATTATATACTTATGGTACTTGTTTGAACCAAAAAAAAAACTAGGTGCATTCTTGAGATAAGGTTTCAATTATGAGCCATAAGTTAATACATTGTAGCAATCTACATTTGTTCCAGGTGAAAAAAGGATGCCCAGTAAATTGTAGCTGTGATGAGCCCAAGAACTGGAGAAGCAAAAATATCTCCTTGGTCAATCTTGAAGAAGTGGAAATCGAGGGCTTCGATGGAGAGGATCATGTGTTTGATCTCCTGAAAATGATATTCAGCTGCGCGCCAATGCTTAAAAGAATGGCCATACGGACGTCGAATGAGGTCAGGACAAGTAACGACCAGCGCACCAAAATACAAGACGTCTTCAAGGCGTATCCTTTCGTGGAATGCAGGTTAAGGCAACATTGATCTTAGTCCTGGTAAGAACTGCATGTTTAGTATGCAACAATCTATTTTATCTTTCGACAGTTTTCTCGAAACCTAAACTCATGCTTTAACACTGTTCGCCTCGAAGCCTAAATTCATGCTTTAACAGTGTTTACCGTGTCCCTATGTTATGCTCTGGCACTGTTATAGTTTTGTTCTGCCGTCGTCTTTCATGCTTTACAAATTTCTAGGGTGCTTGCAACTTGTAGTGTTTACAGTTTAGTTCACTTTTGCTCTGTTCGTTGGCTGAAGAAATGACCATTATGAGTTTGTCATTCTCCATATGTTTTGGCTATGTGTTTGCCATCTTTATGCTGGTCCCTTTGATGGGCCGCATAGTTAACTAAACCCTCATACTAACTAGAAGTCATCCGTACATTTTAGATGATACACTGTTTGTAAGACAACTGAAATTGTTTGTACTATGTGCCCAAATAATTGGCCGAATATGCTGTACTCCCTCCATTTCAGATTGAGACTGATGAAGTAAAAATTCATACGACTAATGACGACAATTAGTTGGGAACAGAGGGAGTATTAGTGTTTTTGTTTCGGGGAGATTCTACTGCTGAATTTGTGTGCATCATACTTAAAATGCACTCTTTGGTTGTGCACCAATTATATTTAGTAGCCAATAAAAGAAGTTTCTAGTTTAACGATGTCTTATTTGATTTTTATGGGCCTTCGGGTTAAGTAGAAACCACTAATTCTAAAACACAAAGACAAAGAAGGGTAGATGATAAGAAATAGGCAGCTCTTAATTGTTATAGAATTTCCAAAAATTCCAACGGAATGCTGTGATTGGCAGAGCGAAAATGTAGTTTTAGTTTCTTTTGAGCAAGCACTTTGCTGTTTCTCTTTAGCTGTTTGTGTATGTAGGTTTCATTTCTGCGTGACACCATTCTCTATATGTACAAAAGGTTTAATATTTCCATAGGTACTGACCCAAACTGGTTTTCACTTGCCTCATTTTGCATGCAGGGTCAATGCGCCAGCCAAATCTGTTCGTGTTAGACACGATTCTCATCCATATATGGTGCTCGTCGACAAGATCTTCCTCTCTCGCGCGCACCATTTCCACTATCCTGTTTCAAAATTTTGACCGGTGGCTTCATAAGATAAACTGGGCCACTGAGTACTTTGCCGGTGCAGTGGATCTAGCGGTGGTGTACTCTTAGTCGTACTTAATTCTTGAATAGTAGCCATGTAATTATGGAATGTTTCATTTTGACTAATTGCCATGCAATTACCCAGTTCATTGTGTACTCAACCTGTGTCAATGAAAATGACGTCCTGCCTCCCTTACTTTGCTCACCACTTGGGAGATTTGGTCCGAGCGAAACGCAAGAGTTTTCAAGAACAAGAGTTCACCGCCTTTTGTCATTTTAGAAAGAGTGAAGAGAGAGGCCTGTTTGTGGGTTTTTGCGGGTGACAAACATTTAGGCTACTTGATGCCGCGAGAGTAGTCGTTTTGTAATAATTTGGGAACATGTTACTTCCGTGCAAACTTCTCTTTAATTACTATATATGAGACAAAGCTTTTGCCCCACGTTTCCAAAAGAAAAAAATGACGTCCTGCAATTTCGCTGATGCTTTTCCTGACCAAAAGTTAGATAGAGCATCACAAAAGAATGTTCACTTTATCCTCTCTTTATTTTCTACTATTAAACTGGAGGCCGTAGCCCTATGTTTGTACAATAACTTCCAAATCGGCGGAAGATACAAGGTATTAAAACCAACTTACAAAAAGGGGAACAAACACTCCCAGCACCAGGAGTAAGCTAGACTGAAGATGGTACACTGACCATCAGGCTGTCCAGCCAACCCAAAGAGGACACCGACGAAGAGAAGCCACAACACGCCTTCAACAAGGGGTGATGTCCATGGCCGTTGCTAGCACCGGGTGACACCAGGCTAGGTTTTCACGCTGGTATGAACTCTAACCTCCAGCACGTCATGAGACTGCTACCACACAACCGTCACGCACGTCGACCCCCAAAAACCATTCCGCTCTGACGAACATGGCCGCCGTAGCCGGTGTCCAGCATCTGAACCAAAAGCATTGCGCACAAAACTTCGCGACCCCAGCCATCCAGGGCCACTGCCCTGGTATCAATGAAACCAACCTCATTTGGCGACGGACCACATGCACGCAGCCGGCTACAACCCAGCAGTCGTACTGTTGAAGGTCCATCAAGGATACCTAGGAGCACATAAAAATCTCAAGTGAGTGCCTGACTAAAAAATATGCTCATTTTTTATTTCTACATCTCCTAATTCTTGTTCCATAACGCACTAAGAATAATGAATTTGTACAAAAATGGCACAGACAAAAGATTTTATCACCAGTTCTAAGTAGACACTTTCTTTTCACCTAATTTCTCAGCTTCAGGCCAGGTTTGTTGTTAACTTTGTCGTTGTTTTCCAAAGGGTGATGCTCGTGTCATATGTGGTGGCCCCCATTGCCAGTAAATAAGTGGGCACACGGAGGATGAGAAAAACCGTTAAAAATGGGAATAGTCAGCAATTATCACTTTCATGGACATCATGTCCTATTTAAAACCAAAATTTGCCCTCATGGAGAATGTCGTAGACATTCTTAAATTTGTGTAAGGATATCTCCTAGATATGCATCAAACAACGGCTCTGGGATACCAATCATAACCGGGAGCAAACACATTCGGTACGGTGGCAGCCCATAAAAGACAACCACTATGGTAGCTCTTGACTCGAGATCATGGTAGCTGGCTTATATTGGATATCACCGTTCTGACTATGTGAACCTTGTCATGATTGGTAGCTCTGCGTGTGGTCTGAATGCTTACGACTAAGGTAAGCTTCACAAACTTATAAGGACGAAGATTGGATTCAGATAGGACACAATGTGGATGAAGTGACAATTTGTTGGTTTTATCATTTAAACAGGTTTTCATATTCTCCATGTCGGCTGATTCCTTGGTAAGTCCAGGGACCACATATGGCATCACTATCACTTTTGAAATACAAGGGCAGAAGTAGATGGCATCAGTCATTACAGTATGGGACTAATAAATTAGGAAAATAATAAAACGCATATTTCTAGTGGTATTTTTTCGTTTGTGCTCTTGTTATAATATTTTCAATTACTACTATGAAACAAGAAATAATGCAGGGAAAAAATCATGAAAGTAACATATGTGAAGTTAGTGATTAATTAGATGTTTTTACAGGCCTATACCAGAAATAGTTTAAAAGAAACATCATATACTTCAACAATAGAGGCACAAGCACTACAAATGAAACACAATACCTAAGCGATAATTAGAGGGAAGTACCTTGAAATATATGCCTTTTTCTGCCGCTGCCACCATAGCAATTTTTAAGAGTTCTTATACAACAGACTCATCCTACAAAAGGATCATCTTCTTCCTCCACATCCTCTAAATAAGGGGCTACTAGAGCAATAACTTATTGCTATAAAAATAGCCCATTACTCGCAGAGAGCAAGTAACTCCTGAACTTTCTCATAATCAAGCTACACTCGGAGGTCAAAAGTCAAGTTATATACGGAGTAGGTTGTATGGTACTTAGTGGTTCAAGAAGCACAATAGATTAAATATTCTAGACTAATTGTGATCAGTGTTTGTACATGCGGCGGCTCCAATGTGTGCACAAATCTGAGAATACAAGTGGCGTGGATTTTATCCATGTATCAATACATAAGTTAGCAGAGTGGTGCACGAGACGTTCCGTATAGATGGAGCATGCATGCATGATGCAGGTACCTTGACAAGCTGACATAGACATACATGTTGCCCACCGTAGACATGATACAGGGCATGATGCAGATACCTTGACAACTTAAAAACTGTCTTGTCTCACCACAGCCGAATAAGAGGCCTACGAAAGCATCAAATATGGCATGCACAATTGAAGAAAAAAAACATTAATTGGATAGAAAGGAACCTGACAAAATACACAAGCTAGCTCTTTAGCGACTGTAATAGCTCTAAAAGTACCAACTTAATTCATTTAAGGAAATATTGGAGGACACCAAAGATGCAACGGTATTTGCTCATTATATTTTTTATTTTTAATATCATAGAATTCTTAGTTCGTAACCCACCAAAAATAATGAATTTTGACAAAAATGGCACAGACAAAAGATTTTACCTCCGGCTCTCAGTAGACACTTCCTTTTCACCTAATTTCTTAGATCCACACCAGATTGTTGTTGTCACTTAGCTTTGATTTTGTTTTCCAAAGTGTTATCATCATATCATATGTGGTGGCCCACATGGCCAATGAATAAGTGGGCAGACAGAGAATGTGAAAATCCGTTAAAGATGGGAACAGTCAGCAATTATCAGTCTCATGGACATTGTGAATTATTTGAAGCCAAAATATGTCCAAATGGAAATGTTGTCCACATTCTGAAATATGTGAACGGATACCTTGGAAGGTATGCATTTAGCCACGGCTCTGGGATACCAATCATGGCCAGGAGCACACACATCCGGAATGGTGATAACCAGTAAAAGATAGCTACCATGGTAGTTCATCACTCAGGATCATGGTAGCTTGCTTACAGTATATGGCATATCACAGTTCTGAATGTGTGTCGTGATTGGTAGCTCAGCGCAAAGGATGAATGCATACTTCTAAGATAACCTCTCACACACTTAAGAATGCCAACAACATGTTCCATATACATTGGCTTCAGACAGGGCACAATATCCATGAAAGTGACAGTTTGTTGTTTTTTATCATTTTAACGGTTTTCACGTTCTCCATCCTGACTGATTCCTTGGTAAGTTGGGCGACCACATATGACATCAATATAACTTTTAAAATAAAAGGGCAGAAGTAAATGGCATCAGCCAATCTAGTCACAATTATTTCAATTTGTGCTCTAGTTATAATATATTTTTTTAATTAGAGTGTACTATATGAAACAAGAATTAGGGCATGATAAATTAAAAATGAAAGTAACATATGTGAACTTACAAAAATAGTTTAAAATAAACATCATATACTTAAACAGTAGAGGTACAAACACTACAAATGAACCACAATACTTAAGGGATATTTAGAGGGAAGTACCTTGAAATATCTCCCATTTTTCTCCCTGCTGCCACCGTAGCAATTTATAAGGACTTCTTCTACAACAGATTTATCCTAAAAGAGTCTCATTATCTTCGTCCTCGTCCTCTAATGAAGGGACTACTGGAGTAATAAATCATTACCATAAAAAGAGCTCATTATTCATTTACTCGAAGAAAGCAAGTAACTCCTCAACTTTATAATTCTGAATCTGCATTTACAGATCAAAGGTCAATTTAGATGGGTTGTATGGAACATAGGGAATTCAGGACGCACAAGAGACACCAGTTGTACTTCATGCTTTGGCATGCAAAGTTGTTCATGTGTACAACGCATGATACAAAGTTAAAAAATATATTATTAGCCCGCTACCACAAACATTTAAAAAATATGGACTTGTATTTCGAGAGAACACAAAGTTATTCGTCTACAAAGTATAGTGCATCTTTCAAGTTTCAAGTCCTAATGCTGCACCCAAGCACATACAATCTGTGCTGAAGTAAAGGTTGATGGGTAAGGTACCAGTCACCAAATCAGTAGAATGGATATCTACAGAAAATGTAACTCACATATTGAATTAATAATGATACAGTATTTCATACAAATTGCCAAACATGTTGATATCTCACGTGTTACTCGTACTGTGTCTTTTTTCTACCTACGCGTAATCATGACCTCGTCCGGCTAACTTAAGCAGCACAATTATAAACTAACAGTTAGACCCAAAGAAAATTAAGGTATTCTTGTTCTACATGGATTTATCAAGCACCAACAGACGCGACAGTGGATAAATAGATTGCAACCCCTTGTATAAACTAGAACCGAAGTTGCAGGCTTGGAGCCGCAGTTAGTTGATTGCATATCAGCAAAACTAGATTACGCAACAATATATGGTACGACGTCATATTTCAACTCAATGCCCGACACCCTAGTTGATTGCCGGGCCTGCCGATCGATCGATCGGTCAAGCAGAGAGAGAGATCAGCGGGGCGGACAACGTTACCTTATCCTGCTCTTGGTGGCGCAGGGAACTTGTAGTGCTGCTATTCTTCGGGCTCGCCTCGTCGGCGCACAACCCACCTTCCTCCGACTTGACGATCTCCTTCTTAGGTGCGGGCGAGGCCTGGTGTTCTGGTACTTGACGGCTTGTTGCTCTTCGAGCCATGGCATGTTTCGATTGATTGATTGTTTGGTTGGTAGATTGGGAAGAGATAGGCGGCTACGTAGCTGGTGGTTTTATAGCGATCTAATGGGGGCGGAAAGGAAAGCATCCCGATCTGATCTTTCGAATAAAAAGGAGGATATCATCCCGATCTCACGGCCGCGATTTTCTGAAGAAGCGGTTTGCGCACGGAGGAGGACATGTGAGGTTTGAACTTCCGGTCGATGGAAGATTTTTTTTTTTTTTGAGAATTACAACACCCCCTCTACTGATCATCATTATACATTGTGCGCACTCCTTCAGGAGGCAAAACTAGCCAAACATGTCTTCCCACTGGCAAGGCTAACGATCCCCTCGCCAGGCCATGAGCATCCACATTTGAGCTTCTCCCTTCATGGACGAACTCCACTCCTCTGAAGCTAGCTGCACGAGCTTTGATTTCATGTACAACTTGGCCATAGGAACTGAAACCTCCACTCACCAGACTACGGATCACATTGCTGCAGTCGCTTGCTAGCCGTAGCTGTTGCAGGTGCAGATCAGCAGCGAGCGCCAAACCCTCCCTGCAAGCGAGTGCTTCCAAGGTCTCGGGATCAGTAATCCCAATCAAAACCACCGACGAAGCGCCCAAAAACAGCCCGTCATCTCTCCTGGCTACTGCTGCAATCGAAGAAATCGGAGAGTTTTTCGAAGTTGCAGCATCAACGTTCACTTTGGACTTACCCGCAGGTGGTGGAATCCACTTTGGACCTGCAGCAGTCTCTTTCCGCACTTGACTTGGAGGTTGCACCGTAATATCAAGATCCGCAATAAACCTCTCAATGAAGCTATGTGTAGACAACGGGCTCTGGAACAATCCCTCGTGAATCGCTTTCCTCCTCGCATGCCACAACGCCCAGAGCGTAACAACAACTCTGGTCAGTTCTGAATGTGGCAGGGCATGAAATACCGCTGCCAACCATCCTCTTGCATGCGGCTCTTGGATGTTAATAATCAGCTCCGTTATATCTTCCGGAGCGAGAGCCCAAACACATCTCGCCATATTGCATTCCAGGAGAGAGTGTCTCCAGGAATCAGGGGCCCCGCAGATCGAGCACGACCTCTGCGACGCCATATGTCTATGATGGAGTACATCGGCTGATGGTAAGGACTGCCGAGCAAGTCTCCATAAAAACACCCTTAATTTAGATGGTACCTTGACTTTCCAGAGCATCGACCATGTCCGCTTCTCGTCTTCAGCGTTGGATGAGCCATCGTGCTCGTCGAGCCAAGCCGTCCGCTTCTCCCGTGTGTTCACCAGCATTTGGTAAGCAGAACGAACAGTAAACAAACCTCTTTTGTCGTAGTGCCAAGCCCAGAAATCGGCCTGCCTTCTAGTGCTCAAAGGAATATTTGAGATGATATCAACATCCATCGGAAGCAGGTTAGCTTGGAGCTTTTGTGCATCCCATGTCGCACTAAGTGGGTCGATCAGCTCACATACTCTCGCCGGTGGATCATCACTCAAGCACGCCACCGGTCGAAGCAGTCCATCCCTCGGTAGCCAGTTATCTTCCCAGATATTAGTGTTTTCTCCCGTACCGATTCTCCGTATCAAGCCTTGCTTGAGTACGCCCTTGCCATCTAAGATAGCCCGCCATATACGTGATGGCGAGGAACCTAGTTCAGCATCAAGGAACCCGCTGCTGGGGTAGTAGACCGCCTTCAAGATGCGAGCACTCAGCGTCTCCGGCTGCTGCAGAATTCGCCAAGCTTGGCGTGCCAGTAGAGCAAGATTGAAGAGCTCAAAATCGCGGAACCCCAATCCTCCCATGTACTTGGGTTTTGTCATATCGTCCCAGGCCACCCAACACGTCTTTCTTTTACCGTCCTTGCTCCCCGACCAAAAGTTTCTCAAGAGACTATCCAAATGATGGCATAGACCTCTCAGAAGCCTGAAGCAGGACATCGAGAACGTCGGTATAGCTTGTGCAACAGATTTAATAAGAACTTCCTTTCCTGCTGCCGACAACAACATCTCCATCCATCCCTGGACCTTTTTCCACACCCGGTCCCTTAGATACTTGAAAGCACTGTTCACCGAGTTGCCCACATCAGAAGGCATGCCTAAATATTTCTCACTAAGAGACTCATTATGAACTTGGAGAATACCCTTAATCTCCTCCCTGGCATTATTCCGGCACCCTTTAGCAAAATGTATAGATGACTTATCCATGTTTACTTGCTGACCAGAAGCATCACAATAAATTTGTAGCACTTCCCTTACCTCCAACGCACTCTCCCTATTCGCTTTGAAGAACAACAGGCTATCATCTGCAAATAGTAAATGACTAACCATCGGAGCCGATGGAGCCACCTTAATACCACTTAAGTTCGATGGAAGATGGGTCTGCCAAATCTTCGGCCCACATGCAGCGGAGTGGGCAGGGATCGGTTTTTGTAGCCCGTGCTCCAAAATCTCTTTCCGACTTGGAATTTACGACCGGATAGTTCGTGATTTTACTGATCCTCGGATCATTTTTCTCGGTCAGGTTGGGCTCAGCTTTCGTTTTTATTTTAACAGCTAGGAGCCTAGAACGTGTTTGATTTGACAGAAACGTAATCAATAGCAATCAAAGGATTACAACGGGTGATACTTACGGTGTAAAATAAATTAGGGTGTGTGGATACTATGCCTTGTGAAAAAGGTTGTTGTGTTTTTTTATGGAATTGCTAGTTCTCAGTCGCTGGTACTAAGCTTCACGCGCAAGCGGTGTGGTCGGCCCATGTGGATTTTTGTTTGTTTGTGGGCTGCGTGTGTTGTTTTGGGCTGAGTCCCTGTTTGTTGTCCTTTGTCTGTTAGTATTTCTTTCCAGTGGGGAGAGAGAGGGAGATAATATGTGCGCGAGAGAGGAGCAGCACAGATCTTGCCATTTTTTCTAGCAACGAATGATCCTACAGCTTCCTATATACTATGCATTTTTGTGCTCGGATGGGATCTTGCGGTGTGCATGTAATTTTGCTTTATTACTTCGTTTTTTTGTATATTTACATTTTATTGGTATTGCAAATTCTTGGTCGACCGAGATTTCAGTTTGAGATTTGTCGACACTTATCTGTTGGTTTGCATCATGATTTGTGATAGACTAGGAGTTGCAAGTCGGTTGTAACTGATATTTTCATGTTTATTTTTTTCTCAGTTGCAAGTAGCTTGCAATTGAGATTTTTGAGTTACAAGTGGGTTGTAACTGAGATTTTTTAGTTATAATTGGGTTGCAACTGATATTATCTTTCTGAGTTGCAAGTGGGTTGCAACTGATTTTTGTTAGTTGCAAGTCGGTTGTAACTGCTATTTTCTTGTTTATTTTCTCAGTTGCAAGTAGCTTGCAACTGAGATTTTTGAGTTGCATGTGGGTTGTAACTGAGATTTTTCAGTTATAAGTGGGTTGCAACTGAGACTACCTTTTTGAGTTGCAAGTGGGTTGCAACTGATTTTTTGTTACAAGTGGGTTGCAACTTAGGTTGTCTTTCGAGTTGCAAGTTGAACTGAGTGTTTTTTTTTTGTTGCATTTCAGATTGTCGAGTTGCAATTATGTTGCAACTGACTTTTTCCGATTACAAGTGGGTTGTAATTTGTAACTCAGATTTTCGAGTTGGAAGTAAGTTGCAACTTGGATTTTCGAGTTGTAAGTGAGTTATGGTTTAATTTTTCTAGTTGCAGGTGAGTTGCAACTTGGTTTTTCTAGTTTGCAACTGTAAAAAAACTCTTTTGAATATCGATTTATGTCGTTATTCATCCTAGATGGGAGTTATTAGTGGACTGCAACTTTTCTTTTTTCTTTTTGATGATGTCATATGATAGAGGCTTAATATAGTACTCGGCTAGACGAATTAGTGGCACCTTATTATTTTTATTTTTTCTAATCTCATTTTTAGAGAACATATTTTTCATTTTGTTTATCATGTTATGTTCTGATTATTTGTTGTTGGGGAATTTTTTTTTGGACAGCGTTGTTGAGGAATTCAACTCACGTGATCATGTAGCTATCTCCTGGGTATTACCTTTTTTTTTAGATTATCTCCTGGGTATTACCTGAAAAACTACCCATGCGCAGGCCATGGAACACAACCGGCCGAAGAATTAAGCACAAATCTCTACTATAAAAGAACGCAATCTCCGGCCGGACGGCAGTGCCGGAGCACCGCACGTTGATTCCTCACCAGGCTGAGCACATACCATGTCTTCATGAATCGATGGACCATGGGACGACTGAGGCAGGCTTCAGTGCCATTGACGTGTGTATGCACTATCCTGTTGACTTCGTAAATTCTCCACTTCTGTTGGATTCTTTGTGTCAACAACTTCTTTCTATGATTAGTTTTAAGCTTCTATAAAACCAGCCACACCATATATGAGTTAGTGATCACCTGATTGCATAATCCATACACTTATTACAAATATATTTTCGCAGCCTATATGGAATATGAAATACAGATGCAGTACTACTATGTTTGTAGCCTAAAGAAGGGAATTATGAGAGGTCAGAGGGGAAAAGATATCAGACATCTATGGGTAAAAACATTATATTGTTTCAGGAAATTGCTCTAGATTTTTACAAATGACGTGCTGGAGTTTCTTGATACACCTGTTCAATACATTGAGAGTTCCTGAGGTTTTGGACGTGCTTTTGTGTTGTATAAAGTAGAGAGAGCAGTTTAAAGATGGTACTGATTTGTTAGCCTGTCCCTTTAATTATTGTTTCTGATATATATTTTTTAACATGTTTACACGCCTTGTCCCCCAGTCCTGCTTGCATCAAGGTCAATGTTACATCCTTGATCTCATCCATCCGTGAAGCATTGTAATTAATACAAAATAGCCTATTATAATCAGAATTGATCTTATATGAATGCATCTTTATATTGCATATATGATATGTTGTATCAACAAGATGTGAGAATTTATGTCCCTCTGGTTAAACACCTATTTTTCATGCCTTTGTCTTGACCAAACTAAGCATATATATGATGTCATGATCTGATTTCTGTTAATGGCGATATTTGTTTCGCTGTCGTTTTATGATAGATGAAACTTAAAACTTGTGCTCCACATTTTTTATATGACCTGCTGCTATTGTCACTTAAATTAACAAGTTTTGTTAGCACATCTAACTATTTAGATTTAAATTGGTATACCAGTCCAATCATCTGTGCAGCCGGTGGTGGAGATCGTGTTGCTGGAATAGATGCTTCTCCTTGTGATTTCACATAAATGCATTTACCATAGACAACATATAGTTCTTTAGAACCTTGTCTTTGATTTTTCATGGATTCATAGATGCTATGGTCTTACTTCACGCTAAACGAAAGAAGACTTCCATATCTAAGTTTAGCTGAGACATAGCTGCCTTCTTTTTGGACGTGAAGAAGTGTCAAACCAAAATACCCAATAAGCATAAGCATTAGTTCTCCCTGAAAAGGAGGTGATCCAGCCGCACCTTCCAGTACGGTTACCTTGTTACGACTTCACTCCAGTCGCAAGCCTAGCCTTAGGCATCCCCTCCTTACGGTTAAGGGTAATGATATTAGGTTATGGCTTCAATAATTTCTAATTAAATAGTTTTGGTTGTGTTATCTCAAAATAATATGCTAATCAATACGTGCGTTGTGCGACATTACTAATCAAAATAATTTCTAATTAAATAGTGAACGTGCACGTGCAATGCACGTCCTCCAGTATTAATCAATATATTTACAATATATCGAAACATAAAAACACTGACTTTGGTTACTCCACACTTTGATGCATGATTTTTCTTTTCAAAGTTAAGGTGATCCTAGAAGTTTATTTTTTCCAGTTTATTCAGATTTTCTTTGCACCGAGATGTTTATGCAAGTCATGACACTTGATAATGTTCAACGTGCATGAAATAGTTTATTCATGGTAAAAGCTAAGTAGTTTGGAGATAACTCTAGTCTCCTGATACAATAATACGAAGTAAGGATTTCACCTTCTGAGGCGAAGGAAAACGGCCGAAGCAAGGTTCTCTTTTTAAGCTTTTAATCTACATAGGAAACGTGCATGTGCGTTCCACGATCCACCAATACATTTAGCCAAACATTTAACAAACAATGAAATTCATTCTTGTTACATGGCATGAAACAACATAAATCATGTGTTAAATTATGAAAGGACAACTTTCAATGTTGAAGCATGGAAACGATCCAAAACTTGTTAAAAATGTACTAAATAACAACAGATTAGCTCATCAACCCTGTTCAAGTACTTGCTTAGCCTAGCTATGTTCCTCGGTTTGAATAATGAATTGACCAGCAAGATGGCCCGCCCTTTGGACCAGCCTCCCTACAGAAACTTCAGCGCTCACTGGAAGCAATGAATTAAAAATAGGGTTGAGAGAAGGAGCAAGTATTTATAATAGAAGAAAAACGGGACCATGAGTTCTAAATCTTGGAAATCAAAACAACCTGATGTCTTCATTGTAACAACAAGAGAAATGTGATCATGGTGTTTAGGATTGAAAGATAAGCATAATTACGAAACATACCTTTTGCATTAACATAATTTATAATATCTTAAATATCATGAATCAGTGTCATGTAGTTGGAACACATTTAGAGGTACTAAATCTTTTGAATTGATTTACCTTGAGCTACCTTTGCTCCTTGTCTTTGTAAATCGGAATAGACTTGGCTCCCGAGGCTCCAGCCAAATGACCACAATAAATTACATTTGTAGTGTCAAACTGGACACTATATAAACCTGAAGCACTCATCACAGCTCCCTCCAACCAGTCAAGAAAAAGAGAGTCCCATAACAGTTCACACTACAGTTAAAAGCATAATAACCCAGTGAGTTTGTGGTATGGAAAGAAATCATAATAAGTAAGCTGGCAAAGAAATTAAATTTCACAAAGTGCATAGCAGTGAGCCAAAAAACCTTTGCTAGGTTTTTTCTAAGAATTTTTATTTCACATCAGGTGCGCCTCGGCAAGCAGGTTTCTTATATGTTTTTATATAGTGATAAAGGAAAAAGTTACTATTTTGGAACCAGATTAACAGAAGTACTGGGCTGCAACATAAAATATTTACTACGGTAAGCCAGTAATTCAATTGGACCATTGATCCGGTTGAAGAAAGGAAGAACCAGTGCCATATATGCACAGCAGGAGGCAATGCAATTTACTCAACTGACACACTTGATAAGAAGCACCAAATTAGGATCCTAGCACCTCGTCGATGTGCCCTGAGTCGCTTCATGGCGTGTGCCAGCAGATAGCACCTCAGCGTGTAGTTTGTATTCGCCTAATAATTTAGAAAAAGTAAATAGATAACCAAAACCACGTGTTACAAGATTATAGAATGAAAAGAAAGGGATGTATAACAGTATAAAGTTTCAGGCACTGAAATCAAATAAATAAAATCCTCTAGGTGCAGAAAAGAACGAGGTATGGTTTTAGTACCCAGCCTAAATTATTCAGCAAGGACGCATACATTAGTGTTTGAATCATCACCACCAATAACAAGTCCATCGAAATAAGGTTTTTTTGGTTGACTGTCTGCACCTAGCTTGAACTGTGAAAAAGTAAACAGTGTTAAAATCAAGATAACACAATATCAATTCAGACATGGAAAATAATGATTCAGTAGGCACACTCATAGATAGAACTGCCCAGGTGTATCAATCTTCTCCCTTGCACCTTGTTGAAAAGGACAAAAAAAAAACATCACCGCAATAACAACAGAAACATTGTGAACGGGTCTTATTATGATCAGTAGTAGCAAGTGCGCAGGATTGGAGTGAGCCTGTTTTTCTATCTCCGTCAACAAATCACCGGTGCACGTGCAACTTCCATCGAGTGAGCTGGGCACAAAGTGGCTGTTGCCGCCATGGGCGTGATGCTGGACGTGTGTGGTCCTTGATTGCCTCTGGCGCAGCGGGCACGCCAAGCATGAGGCGGACCGAACTGACTCTCGCAGTGGTTGTTGCAACCATGGGTGGCGATGCGGCTGGATTGGGCCGAGAATCGACCAGTCACCAGGGCGGCGTGCCTACAGACATCTGTGTGCCTGACGTCGGGTGCATGAAGCTGCAGGTGCCGCGACAGAGGGCGACCGGGGCACTGGTGGGGCGGTAGCTTTGCGTAGGCCCTCGGCGGGGTGCTCATGAGAGAACGCGGCGCGGCAGGTATGCTGGGAGAGGAAGCAGCGGGCCAGGCGGGTTGGCGTGAAAAACAACGCGGTGATTGGGATCCAGATCTTGAGGCTGGTAATTGCTTCGTTGATCTCGGGGTCCAAGACATCGATCGATGGCGCTCTCTCGCCGCCGATGGGCAGCCGGCCGCGCATCCGATCGCAGGTGAGGTTGGTCGGGTGGATTGGCATCGACCCTTCTGCACCTCCTGTTGTGGCCAGAGCCGCGCCAACCTGCCTCCGCCCTTCCCCAAAACGCGAAAGAAAAAATAACGATTCGGATGTGTTGAGTTTAGCTCAACACGGACGAAACGATCTGGTTCGTTGATCAGCGATCGTAAGGCATAGATTTAATGTATCCGGCGAAGTTTGCTCTTTTAATAGTAGTATATATATATCTCTACTACAAAAGACTGCAGTGTCCTGTCGTCTGCCCCGACGGACGAAATCGAATTAATTGCATCACAACGTCCGTCGTCTGCCATCCCCGCAATTATGCGTTGCGGCCTGCCATCCCCGACCGAACCCTAGCACAGGTTCACAGCGCCGCCGCTCCTCTTCGTCTCGCCCCCTTTTCTGTTGCCCTCCCGCCGCCGCCTCCCTGGACATCCTCGCAGCCGCACATTGATCCCTCCAGTCCAGCCAGCGACATCAATGATCAATCTCAATCAGGAGGTGGCGGCGTGCGACACCCCAACTTCGCGTTTGGGAGTTTGGGAGTAGATCACGTCCTGCGCGTGCGCATCTCGATCCCTCCGCAGATCCCCCTCGCTCGACACCCCAACTTCGCCCCACCCGCCTCACGCCGCCGCCGGAGGCTGCAGTGGCCGGGGCGACGCCGGATCCGCTTCTTCCGGTCCGCTCCCTCGCCGACGCCGCGAACCCTAGAGTCCGTCCATCAACCGGGCGACGAAGCACGACATGTCCATCACCACCGCCGTCCCTCTGCCAGCCGCCCGTATCCAGGTATGACTCCGCCAGTCCGCCACGATGCCCATCATGCCACTTACTGCTAGGGCGAGACGAAGGAGGGCTCCACCCCATCCATGGTCGTCGTACGCGCTGGAGATGGAGGACCTCCTCCACCGACGGTGCCGGAGCGATTCCACTAGCTGCGCCAAGGGGAACGACTAGGACACCACCGTCAACCTGGTATGTGCTACCCACTCCCTCGCTTGCAGCTGCCATCATGGCCATTCTTGCATACATAGACGATGACGACGCCCGCAGCAGAAACCTCATCTGCCTCTGTATTTTTCAGGCCTGAACTGCTGCTGCCCTCCACAACTCCGGGATCTCGCGCACCAGGAGCTCCCGCCTGCTGCACCTCTAATTCCACCAGGGAGCGAGACCCCAACGAGGAATGGCCCTGCAGATGGAGCACCTCTCCGCCCCCGAGCGCACTGGTATGTGCTAACTCCCCCCTTTCAATCTCCAACTGTTACTCGCTTTCTTTCGTACATAGACGACCACGCCGGCAGCAGAAACCTTATCTGCCTCTATGTATTTTTCAGGTCAATAAAGCGCCCTGAGAAGGCCAGAGATCAATTTTCATAGAACGTGCTATGCAGGCTATGCCCAAGCTTGCGAACCAAAAGCAGGTACTATACTAGAAATGGAAGATTTGAAATGAAAATTTGATATTATACTAGAAAAAAAATCATATGTTGCATAACACACGCTGTTATATTTATGGGAAATGCACATCTTGCGAGTTTATTTGAGTTCAGCTTTTAATAATAGGGCTTAGAGTTGTTTCTTATATTTACATGCCCATGTTAATTGGTTTTGTATGGTCATTGGAGACGTTTCTGCTTTCTATCTAATTTATATCATTAATACTGCACTGTCAATTACGTTTGGCAACCAGGAACAAGATAAGTTAACCTACTACAACTTAGGTTGAAATTGTTTGTCCCTTTGCGATTACTGAATCTTGAGTAGCAGGACCATGTAATTGTTTATCCTACAGTATGCCCACCCCATTGAGGGCGATTTCAGATCGAGCAAGGTGAGTTCTGTTGTTGTGACATCGTCATCACAAGCATGGGCATGTGTGTTTGGGGTTTCTATACCAGATTTGTAGCTTAGATTTTTTTATAAGCTAAGGTAGGTAGAACCAATTGCCTAATCAACCCATCAAATCTTCCAGGACGTAACAGTGCAACATCAATTTCTGCTGGCTTGCTGTGCATGTGTGTCCGGCTGACCTGTTGCTGAATTTGAGTTAAGGCGAAAGGGTGGAAGCTAAATAGCTAGAACAATTTGAGAGAATCAGTAAGGCTCTTTACTTGGTATTACTGTGCCCGATATTCTCGACCTTCAAGCAGCAATGCTAGCGCGCACACAGGTGTTGCAGTCGATTGCGCTGATCTGAAATTCTATTTGTCAGCTTTCCATTTGTTTCCTTTGTTTCATGCAATGTTTGCTAATATCACGTCTTCTTTCGGCAGGTTTAGAAGTATCAAGGTAAAACTCAGTATTTCATAAGATGAGCATCCCCTGCTTGTGCCTCTCAATAAAAATTGTTCTGATGGACATTATCCTTTTTGGGCCTGTATTTACCTTTTAATCTACTCTTAGGTTTCAATTTGCACTGCATGTATGACTGTGTTTTCTTGTGTACAGAAGACAACGTTGGCTCTGTTTTCTTGTGTGCAGCTTCTTTGAGGATGATTGGCCTTGCTTATTTAAACTGTAAGATAGGCGGGGCGTGGCAGGCACACCTGTACAGAAGAACCCGGTCATATATATTGAGGTAAACATGATGAAGAGGAAATCGGTACCCTACTCTTCCCAAAGCAATGTTTTTCATACATATAATATTTACAGTTGGATTCACACATACTTTGAGTATTAATTTGTTGGGCCTTGGATATGAAAGTAAAGCTTTGCCGCAGTACTGTTTGTCTTGCAGGACATAATGTGTAGAAACAATGTTTTTCATTTATGTGGAAACAACATTATTATGCTTGCGGTGTCTAAGTCTAACCAAATAGCAGCAGCACAGGGGCCTCCCCATCTCAGCCACCAGGTCTGCAAGTATGGTACCTCATTCCACATCTATCGTACATCAGGTCTGCAGGTACGACTGGCGTTGTTGTGAGAGGTACCTGTCCATGCATGTCTGAGTGCATGCCTCCACCCATGGTATACCATCTCTTGAAGCTTACTCAATCGTTCACTTGCAGGATGCAGCGATAGTCTGTCATTTTCCGATATGATCTCTTATTTATTTAGGTTGTTGTTGTGCGGCTTGGTTTAGCTCAAGGAAAACGGAGATGGCAATTGTCATGTAAATTTCCAGTTTTAAGTTTCTTATTTTCGCTCTCCTATTTAGACATAGAAGATATGAGATGGCAGTGTTAAGGTAGTAAAGAGGATAGATTTGGTCATCCTTTTTTCGCTCATCTTGATTTGAATCTAGTGGATCAGCCAATCGAGGGAGTTCTGGATTCGAACTTGCGAATGATATTTGCAAAGATCTCAATATCAAAAATCTGCGGTGCTCTTGAATGGTGTTTACGTTAAAAATTGTTGATTAAAAGGTATTTTTTGTTTTGCATCTCAACATCATCAACAAATATTCATGTGAATTTATGTTTACGTGTGCAATGGAAAAAATTGAGAACCCGTTGCAACGCACGGGCATTCAACTATCTCTACTATAAAAGAACGCAGTGTCCTGTCTTCTGCCGGACGGACGAAAGGACACCGTGGTACGTCGCGGCGATTTTTCACAAACCCCCCTAAAAAATCTTGCAATCAACCCGCAAAGCAGGCTCGCTACCTCTTCGTCCCAAGTCAACCCCTCGATCTTGACGCGCCGCGCGGAGTCGATGAGCGGTGCACGATGTGGCGGCGGTGGAGGTAGGCGATGCCGGACAGCACCTGGCGCGCGACGTCGGCGAGGAAGGGCTCGGCGGCGATGCGGCGGCCCTCGAGGGAGCCGCCGTCCATGTACTCGAGCAGGATCTGCAGCTCCCCGGCCTGCTCGTACATGCCGTGGCAGCGGACGACGGCGGGGTGCTCGGCCGTGCGCAGGATGGCGATCTCGCGCGTGATCTGGCGGCGGACGGCGTCCTCGTGGTGCCCGTAGAGGACTTTCAGCGCGTAGGGCCGGCCTGTCGGGATGTGGCGGACCATCCAGACCGTCCCGCCCGCGCCGCTCCCGATGCGGCGGATGCGTTCTAGCTCGGCGAGCGGAGGCGGGGCGGGCGGGGCCGAGCCGGCCGAGTTGGGCAGGGTCATGGACGGCGCGCCCATGGACGAGGAGGAGGTGGAGGAGGGCGCGGAGGAGGCCGGCGGCGGCAGGGGTAGGGGGACGGCGATGCTGGCGGAGTACAGGGAGCGGTGGCGGGTGTACGGCACCATGCGCGGCAAGCTCCCATCGGAGGACGAGGCAACTGTACTGGATGGCTTCATCATCTCTGGTTGCTGCAGCGACACGCATAGCCGAGCGGATCCTGGCGCTCGTCAATTCATTCCCCCCGCCAGCACTTTTCCGGCAAACGCTTCTCTTCCTCGAGTGGCTTCTGTCTCCGGCCGTGACTGACACCTTTCCAATCGTCATGGACGAATCAAAGAGAAGGAACACCATCGGTTCAATCTCTGTCTCTTTTACTTCACTTTATTCAGTTTTTTCTGCCTTCTGATTTCTCTGTTAATTAATAATTGTAGGATTAAGGTTCCGCTTTTACATATTCCTGGTTTGATTTGTGTTTTTTGACCTCAATGCGGCCAGTGATCACTAATTACAATTACGAAACATGTTTTCTGATGAAAGAGGAAGCAAACAGTAGGTACATATTATTCAATATGATTCCTTGTACAAAACGTTTAGCTGTATTCAACAAATTGTGCAAGCTTGGATATCATACATTGGAGGGTTATTGCATTCAGTTTAATTCGATTACTATAAGTAAATCTTCTTTTCTCCCTGAATATTTTGTATCTTAAGTGAAACAATTGATCATCATTATATGACTTTACTGCAAATTCAGTAACATAAAATGCATGTATCGCGATGTGGGCACCTGCATCCATGACCGGTGATGAGAGAACGACCCCTGGCCACACCGTGTGTGGTGCAGCAAGGAAAAATAAAGCCTTTCTACATCAGGTTCTTCCTCACCGTATCGTGATATTTGTTGGATTTCTGATATCTGATTTCCGTAACTGGATTAAAATGTTCCTTGATAGAGATTTTGTTTATAATTTGGCGAATGAATTATTTTGAAAGCAGAAGCAGGTGACCTCCATCTCGCCCTCTGCATTCACAAGCTAGCTACGGGCTGCGAAATAACTGATGGATTCTGTGTGTCGCTCGGTGTTTACTGCAGGACATCCACGATTGGATTGATCTGCTGAGGCCAGGCAAATAGGATTTCCTCCCAATTCGTGTTGAAGAAGTTTGGTGTAGCACCTGATGGGGGATTTCTAACAGGCAACTCAATGTGCAACTTCGTTTTTGCAAGGGAGCCGCCTCCTCTCTCCCCTTTTCTTCTTTTACCCCATATGCCAATTTCATTATGCTAAGTTAGTCAATGATTGTTGTTTCTAGGAAGTTGCTACAGCCGGAGCATTTTGTCCTTGGATTTTTTACTTTTGAAAAAATAATATCCGCGAAAAGTAATCATTTTGACTATTCAATTGTTGAGAATGAACGTGAACTCTAAATGCAGAAAAGAAAGCAGTCAGACTGGGATCCTACTCGTAAGCAGCCAAGCAGGTGTTCTGTTTGTACATAATGAGCTATATTGAATACTGAAATCCCTTATGGCCCCTCTGAGAGATGAAGCCAAGCAGCCAAACATGAAAATGCTTTCTCTGAGAGATGAAGTGAACCGGATCAGGTAGGAGTTTGATGGACTTATCAAAGAATAGCTCACTAAAGGTTTGTCTTCCATGCTTTTTCTCCCTTGAAATCCTGAAGTATGCATGGTGGCATATGAGTTATTTCTGCTTTGTAGGATGAACTTGGAGACAAACAACACAAAACTGATGATGCAACACTTGACAGTAAGTATCCCTAATAAGGAGATTATTGGCTGGCGCAGTTGTAGTGTAAGTATTGACTCCTTTATTGCAATTAACGGTTACCATACATGCATTTTGTTAATTTCTTGACTATCTTATAGAAGTCAAGATATAATCCAGTTCACTTCACTGTATCTGATAGAAATAATTGATAAGCTCAAGTCTACTGGTCTCCACTGCTGACGTTTATTATTATGTATTTCGTCGGAATGGTAAAATACAAAATTTAGAAATTAAACAATTAAAATAAAGAGGAAGCATAATCGCACCTCCTTCTGTACCATAAAGAAAAGGTATATAATATTTTTCTATTCTCTAAGAAGAAAAAGAAGTGCTTTTATATTAAACACTTATCCATTTACACGAATAAATAATGCTATCTTATGGCATGTCACAAATTGGGGGAATTCGTGCCTACTGGCAATTTCAAGAGTTGCGAAATGCAAGAAAGGCATTTATAGCCGTTCTACATTTGTGTGTAGATATAGAAATAGCCACATACCTTAACATGTTTTACCTGAGCATTATGCTTGGCCTGAGATCAGGGTACGGTGGTGGTGTCTCCCCTTTATTGCACAACACACTTTTGTTCTGTTCACAGGGGCTCACTTTCCTCCCGTCAATTGCTGGAGCACGATCAGAGCAGCATCTTGATTTGGCAGATAGAGCAGTTCAAAATTCTGTCTACATATAGTATTTTTTTGGTGCATGTGGAACTTTATTATTCACTTTCAATGACATTTAATGTAAACATCGTTGTGAAATTCCTTGCAAGATATTCTACCCGGGGCGTCATCGTGAGGTTTATGTGTCATCCCATCCCAACACACTGAGATGAAGGATCTGCTGCCAACAATTTTAGACGACGATAAAATGGGTCACATACTAGCTGATAGACTATTATTTGTTATGCTCGTTACAGAAAATAGTAATGCCAATGGCAGTGTGCTCTGGGCACAAAGTACAAATACTACCTCCATGATAATCCTCAAAAATAAATAAAGTTTGCACTATCATTAGTGTGTATGTGTACTGTTCTTCAAATATTTCCAAAGTTGCTTTGGACAAAATAATTGCAGTGATTTTGTGTAAAAGGTTAAACAATCGCCAATCTGGGTCTTGTTTACAAACTTGAATGACCTTTTTGTTTCCCCTTTTTATCTTACCATTGCAACATCGAGACAACTTTTTTATGTAGACATGCCGAGACAATTGTGGAGACATCACGCGATTCAATTGGCAATTTGGCATGTGACGCTAGAACGAGTGTTATTTGGGCTTCTACATCACTGGGGTGATTTATATGGAAGTTTTTTTTTACTTGGAAGACATATCCATGATATGAGCAAAGTGGAATTTTAAATCAACAAAAAGATAATTGTTGCTTTATATGAACATTATGTCAATTTATAGCTTTTACTCGAATTAAATTTTAGGAAAACTGGAATTCTATTGTTTTTTGTAATATTATGTGGCTATATTTATTTCTATGCACATTTTTTCATTTGTTGCAAAAAAAATTGTCAAGCCGTAGCAATCGCACGGGCATTCAACTAGTCTCTACTATAAAAGAATGTAGTGTCCTGTCTTCTGCCAACGACGGACGAAAACGGACGACATCGTACGACCCAGAAACTTGCTGATTATGACACAATCAATTTAATTGTACGCCCGGAAACCCTCCTCTAATCACGTACGTCGTCCGCCCCAAAACCGCCTTGCACGCTTCGTCAGCCACGCAACCGCCTTGTACGCTGCCGGCGCCATCTTCCTCCCCGCCGCCGCCCAGCTAGCTCTGGTCCGCCGCCTCCCCGCCGCCCAATCCCCTAGCGCATCGACCTGGCCGTCGTCCTCCTCCAGCCAGAGCCCTTCATCCCGGCGGACTTCGCCGCGCAGGTGCCCTCATCACCGGCGCGCCGCCTCCCCGATTCCCCACCGTCTCAGCCCAATCCCCACTGCTCCGCCCAGTCCCCGTCCGTGGCATCCACGCTGGTAGCCGCGCCGCCGCCGACCCGCCCGCCCAGATCGACGAGAATAACGACTAAGAAGACGACGTGGGGTACGCCACGGATCCTCCTTTCTCCTTTGAGCGGCGGCGACCGACGGGGACGCGCCGGTCGCCGGAGATCTTCTCTGGCATCCAGTCCGCCGCAAGTGCAGAGCCGCTCCGCCGATGCCGCCGTCCTCGAGGAGCAGGTCCACAAGATGCTCCGGGAGTGGCGGGCCGAGCTCACTGTCGCCTCCTCCCTCCAGGCACCTCCCCAAACCTCCTCTTACGCATAGACCAGTTAGTGCTCTCAGGGTTTGCCGTCGCTGACTTGTGTGTGTTGCAGAACTCGCAGGGGAACAGCCAAAGAGCCGGGGATCCTCGTCGGAGACGCTGCGGTTGCTGCAACAGGCGATTGAGGATGAGGACGACGCCACCAGTAGGCTGGCGGTCCCTCGGTCGCTGATGTCAGTGCAGCCATCTTGACTCAGCCTCGGGCTTGGGCAGGACGACCAGAATCTCAACCCCGAGTTGCAACTGCAGGGGGAGATCTCATGGGATCATGGAATGCTGGGAGATTGTGGGAGGACGTAGATGATATTGCTAATTTCAGTGATCAGGTATCCCACTCGATGTCTCCCTGTTTTAAATGGTTCAGTGGAATTTTTCCGATTGTGCCATGAATCATGTGAAGGAATTTGTGTATTAGAAGGCATGACTACTTAAGGTAATGTTTGATCATAGAAGCGATCAAATCATATGCTCTGGGTTGTCAGAGTGTAATGAACTTTTTCATACATGTTTGCTCTAAAATTTCAGTTTTTATTTTTCTGATGTAGAAACAGCTTTCTTTGACAAATGGCCTGAAGTGAAATGATTGTTATTCCTCTTGATTTTGCAATAAATATTCTTATTATGTAGATTTTTTCCCCTTTCGATTTGGGAGCAGTATATGCTGTTCGAACATGTACTGCAACATTACCTTTTCAGGTTCTAAACTTGGTGCCAAAGGAAGCTGATGGCGAGTCTTTTGAGGAGGCTCTAGCTCGTGTTTGCTGCTGCCTCGGAGGTGCTACAGATGGTGCTGATAGCGATAGCGATTTGGAAGTGGTTGCTGATTTCTTTCCGGTTAGCCTGCTTTGAACTGGTAGCCTTCGTATACATATTTCCCTTTCCTATGTGTGAGGTGACTTGTTTGATTTTACATTGTAAGGAAGTCCAATTCGAGAATTGATACGAACTGAGTGGTTATATAGCTGTATTTAGATGCTATTGTGAATTGATGTGGATGGACAAACTTCAAATATACGAGCTGAACTGAGTGTACAAACAATTTGCATTCCTTTATTGGTGTGTTCTGCAAACAGGGAGATGGAGCGGGAATAAGATATGGTGAAGAAGGAAGAAGAGGAGACCTCCGGAGTCTGAACAAACACAATTTGCATTCCTGACTAGAGGTGTGTGGAATCTCTTACTGCATTTGTTTGTTTACAACCTGGTAGGGATGACGTACTCCCGGAAATGTAGCAGGCGTCGCCTCCTCACGCATCCTCGGATAGGTGAGTGATTCAGGCCCATATGTATGCCACGATTATGGAAATTGTGAAGATTAAATGAGGTGCAGCCATGTTAGCCATACATCTATTTTGATATGATCTTGAGAGGCAGAAGAAGCATTTGGTTGTGTCAATAAAAGAAGGAACAACCGAATTCCTTTCTCACATTCTAAATTTGTTCAGGAGTCTGGTCGTCTGGATGCACTCTGAGCAAATTCAGTTAACTCTATGGATGTTGAATCAGGTTAGCACATATCAAGGTACTGCTGCACATGTTATCAATACCCAGTCCATATTTCCATGACAGGCAAGGAGCTTGCAGCAGACTGTCACGAAGGGAGACTATATGTCCATGATAGCCATGTAACTGTCAAGAAGAGTAAGCATACGAGCATCATGAGTGCTCTTATCTTTCTTTGCACACTTAGCTTAGTTATTTTCATGCTGCTATCTTATGTTCCATTTTCATATCCTGCATGATACTCCAAACCACATATCTTCAAGAGCCCTGAGTCTGACACCTATGTCAATTTGGGTGAGGCTAAGATCAAGGATCTGAGCTATCAGCTCCAGTCAGAGGCCGCTGAGCAAATCAAGGCGTTGTAGCAGCTTCATTTCAAACCTTGGGGCTTCGACAATAGCTCACGGTGATGACGCTGTTGTTGATGAGTCCAGCGTTGAGCTGTTGATAACCCATGTCGGCGTGCCGAGGGCAAAGGCTATAAAGTCACACAAGGGTGCTGATGGTGATACAACTTTTCTAGGCCCAAATTAGACACTCCCAGATTTAATAACCAGTCATAAAATTAGACACTCCCAAATTTAATAATTTGGAGCATATATAACCAGCTTTTCTAGGCCAGTCCAAGATATTTATTTCGTGAGGAAATTTACATGCTTTTCTATAATAGCCAGTCTTCTTCTAGCATCTAATGAATATTTTGCCATGCTTTTCCTGTAGATATTTCCTTCCGATAAAAATGGGTTTTTTATGTATGCATACATGAACATGGTTTCCACATGACTTCATGTCATCATTGTTATACGGTTATTGTCTAGACATTTTTCACAGCTGGATATGTGTTTATCGCATCCACCCGTTTGCTTACAATTTATTAATAGTATCAAAATTATGTGTTTATTCCAAATGTTTATACACTTAAGTAATGTTAGTTAAAAAATCTTCATTGCTAAAATGGAAGTTCAAGAAATCTTACTAGCTTTCTCATGAATGCGAGTTGGTGGTCGGGGCAGCAGAGGCAGCCGTTCTCATTTGGGTGCAACGTTATAATAATACAAAATTGAGAGTGTATTGAAGCTATTGGTAGTGTTGACCCTAGATTCTATGGAATGTTTATAGGAAAAGATTCCGATGGATTTAAATCCTGCACTAACAATTCTGTATTTTTGGAGCCAAAAATGATGCTATAATGTTTATTTGGAAGACAAGAGGTTTGAACGACATCATGACAACAACAGAACACGTAGAGAGCAAGTAGATATATGATTTCCTGGTTTTTGATTCGGCGACAATAGACTTTTAATAGTCCGTAGCAAAGCACGGGCATTCAACTAGTATAGATAAAAGAACGCAGTGTCCTGTCTTCTGCCGTCGTCCGTCGTACGTCAAATCCTTTCGTCCACCGTAACTTTTTTTCGTCCGTCCTACCACACAAAACCATCAGCGTTCCCCTTTACGATCAATTAATCAATTAATGCTGATTTCATAGGTCCACCACGCCATCATGGACTAGCGAGATTAGGGGCAAAATTAGGGGGCAAGGACGAGCGGCAAAAATTCTGGCAAATCAATCCCGCATTCCCGCACCACCACCCTCACCTCATCCCCTCCCGATCCATCTCACTCTAACGAGCGCCGCCGGCATACGCGAGCTCGGAGCGCGTCTCAGCGGCTGAGGGCTGAGGGGATGTCGTTGAGGCAGTTCCCGCGGAGGTCAAGCGCGCGGAGCTCGCCGAGGCTGGTGAGCGGGTGGAGGGAGCCGCGCAGGTCGGCCTCCAGTGCGGCGAGCGCGGGCACGGCGAGCAGCCGGCTTCCTGCGCGGCGAGGAAGCCCCGGCTTCCTGCCTTGCGAACGCGGCCGCGGCGAGAAGCGAGAGCACGGCGAGCACCCGGCCTCCGTCGCGGCGAGCTGCCCCGTCCTCCTTCCTTGCGAGCGCGGCGAGCAGCCGGCCTCCAGCACGGCGAGCAGCCCAGCCTCCGGCGAGCAGCCCGGCCTCCGGCGAGCAGCGCGAGCACGGCGAGCACCCGACCACCAGCGCGGCGAGCAGCCCGTCCTCCTTTCTTCAGAGCGGCGCGGCCAGCAGCTCGGCCTCCGGCGCATGGCGGCAGTGCGAGCTCTTGCGCTCACCCTGGTGGTCCTGTGCTCGCTGGCCTGCACCTGGCGGGCGAGCCAGATGCAGCGACGCGGTGACCTCGACGCTCAACGCTCGGCTGAAGAACCTCACCGACGCCTTCGCCTGGCAGATGCGACCGGAGCTTGGGTACTGCATCTGTCCTCTGAAGAACCTCACCGTACGTATGCCCTCTGATTTGTCTCTTCTATGTGTCGAGTTGGTTGTTTGATGAATAAAGGTGGAATCGTGCTGGAGCTGTTCCTGTGGATTTAGTGGAGCCGCTTTTGCTCTGAATACTGCACAAGACCAGGAGATGAAGTATTGCTGTGGAAGTGTCACAGAAAAAACCACCATTGTCTGTACTGAACTACTAATCCCACAAGCAACAAGCTGGTCAGTTTCTCGATGATCTCCAATTTGGTCCTACTGTATATAAGCACGATTTTCAATTCATTTCCTGCATAGCGTAGCAATGAGATCATTTGTGGTTTCAGTGTATTACTCACTGCACGAGGTCAAGGTTTGCTCATCATTCAGCTTATTTAGTTACAACAGGGTGCTGCCATTTCTCATGGAGAACTGTGAGCCGACTGATTTGTTCAGCTGATTGTTATCTTGAGCACTTTATTTAGAGTTTGGCTTTCTTATAGTGCGTTATTTCTCATGTGAGAAGACATGGCCAAGTTACAAGAGTGTCTAAAGAGAGAAATAACATGAGATGAGACTTGAGAATGATGTTTTGGCCAGTGAGATAAATAACATCAGATGAGGTTTTCGGGTTGTGTCAAAAGGCCTTTCCTTAGTAACGCAATAGAGCTGAAGTCGATTGGTGGTAGAAGAACATAATAGAGCTAAAGTCGACAGAGTGACTGAAGTCAATCTGGGCTCTCACTGATCCCTTTCTTCTATGTCCTTTGAATCTCCTCATATTTTAGGTTGTAACCATGCATCTTCTAATATTTCCATCATTTAGTGAATGAATCTCACGATTGATAACGTAGGGGTAGAGGAGGTGTACTTCACGCCAGTTTGAAGCAGATCGGGTGGTCGACGTCGCGAGTGAGGCTGTCAACTGTAGGACTGTAGCAGGTTTGTGCAGCGTCTATTACCCAGCCGTTGAATTCATCACAGGACTATGTAATAGGCTTGGTCTGATCACTACCTTTTGATCAAGAGAAAATTGACTATGAGTCAGATTATTTCCTCATATCATTTATCTGCAATACCCTATCTAGAACAACGATGTTACTTGCTGATATTAGGTGGAACCTGCAAGAGTTGGCTACTTTGTATATGTCATGGATCAACCTATGTGTAGTTAATCTATACTTCTTGCCTTTTTGTCAATTTGAGCCTTAAATGCTCTTAAATTTATGCACATAAGTTATTTTCGGTCCATATTTTTTAATTGATGTTTATCATACTCAATATGGATAAAAAAAATCATGGTTTTATAAGAAATTGCATATACTGATTTAGTTTTTGTGAGGACAACTGTTTGCATATTCTCCATTGAGTTTAAGTCAGACCAAGTAAGAAAGGTGTCAAGCAGGGGAAGTGTCTGCCCTGCCATTCCCTACACGAGCTTCGACACTCCAGGTAGTAGCAACATGCTCGGATGTGTTATGTACTTATGACTTGGAATTTTTTATCAGAGACTGCAACACTAAGTTGCATTTCTTTTCTGTTAGCACCGTAAAATATGTGGATGCTGGATTTTTCGCTCTAAAATTACCTAGATATGTGTTACCAGGTACTCGAATAAGTGGACTTCATTTTGTTCTGTACTCAACCTGAAGCACACCTTCCAAACCCAATTTTGTGTATGTCCCATTTTTCACTCTTTGCAGGCTTTGAAATTTAGCTATGGCGTTCTTATGATATTTCTCACTCATATCTTTTCAGATCATGTTGTTCGTTAATTGCCACAACCAATGAGGATGCAATGAACCTGTTGTTGATGGCTTCATGCGAAGCTCGTCCTTAAATAAGTGTTTTATCTTGAGAATGGTCAGCATGGTTGATCAGTTTGCATTGTTTTCAGCTGGGTAGTGTTACTACAAAAGCGTAAGTCACTATAATGAACCAACTGGTTTTGTTTCCAGTTGGCATTTGAAATAAGGAAAGTGGAACGCAAGCTCAGGTTGTATGGCAAGTTCTATATGTCAGGTTTACATTTGTGACCGCTTCGGTGGGAAATACCATTTTATGCTTTGCATGCCCACCTAAATCTCGCTTTTCCATGTATGCTCGTAGAAATGCTGCTTCATATATGCAATAAAAGGCAATTTCATATGATTTTCAGCCTGTAGCCCTGAAGCATTCACGGGAGTTTATAGCCATTGTTTTTAAAAGACCACCTTTTGAATACAGTATTTAGTAAGAGTTCAATATTGATGTATTTGAACTAACTACAACCTGAATGATGTGAGTCCGCATTCCTGCTTGCGCAGTCACTTTGCACCTTTAAAAAAAGAAAATTTGTGGATTGTGGTGATATCCGTGATATTAGGCAAGTAGAAACTGATTTTCAACTGTTCATGAACAATATGTTAATCAATGGTAGTGGCATCCACTTTTTTGAATTTGAGTTAATTTTACCGGAAAAATAATTTTCTTTATGTTTTGTTCAATATTGAGATATTTGAGCTAACTAAAACCCGAATAATATGAGTCTGTGATCTTGCTTGGTGTAGCTTTGCACGTTTTTTTTTGAAAGATGCTTACGGTGATATTTGTATACGGAACAAGTAGAAACCTATTTCTAAGTGCTAGGGGATAGAATTGATCATGCGGCATGTGCGACGACACAAAATTTTGGTGGGTCATGGCGAAACACAGGCATTCAGCACAGATTTTTCGTCACCCGTTGCAACGCACGGGCATATTACCTAGTTAATACAAAAAGCAAGCAGCATCAAACAAGCCCAGACAGAGGTCCAGCAAGCAGCACTAACAAGCCCAGAACAGAGCCCGGCACATTGGAAGAAGTACACGCTAACGCTAAGTCGCTAACACAGATTGCTCTTAAAGCATTGATTTGAAGAAGAAGAAAACGAGAGCTCCTGGCAATAACCAGTTCTCAGTCGACTGAGCTCCAGATACGCCCATTTTTTTAGACGTGATTTGTTGTGATTTTGAGCTGTGGGAGTGTTTTGTTTTTTGAGATCAGAAAGCCAGATGTTAAGAGCAAGAAATTTTGATGGCATAGTTTAGTGGCCGATGGCAAATAAATTGAGGGTGGGTAAAATCTGAAACATAAAAAGACATATTAATAATTTATGATCATAATCACTTAGTATGATAAAAATATCAACATAATCAAATAGAAGTAAAACCTACAACCTATAGCGACAATGAAACTTTAGTGCAATCTAGATGTCTAGGCAACAACAAAGGTCTACCATCATGGAGAAAATCTTTCTTAATATTACTATAATAAAGAATTTTAAATACCACTCGCCCAAAAGACATACTCCATCATTATGCAACTCGGTCTTAATGACCTTCATAGTAAGCGGCACAAAGTTACTTGTCAAATCTTCAGTTCAAGATACACAAGTTGGTCAAAAAAGACACATGTGTTCAGCCCATATGAAAAAGGCTGTTGTGATTTGTGAGTTATGGGAAAGCTAGATATCTGGTCAAGAGCAAGAAAATGTGATTTTCGTATCGCTCAGTGGCCAAGGGCGAAAAATTCGAGGTCAGACAAAATCTTAAACATAAGAAAACATGTGAATAATTTGTATGATCCTAACCATAAGCATTTAATACAATGGAACTAGCAACATATCTAAATAGAGTTAAAACATACAAGCATGTTGATAGTGAAACTTTAAAGTTGTCTAGATGTCCCAGGCAACGTCAAAGATCTAGTCTCATTTTTAACTATTTATTAATTTTACTAAAATAAATACATTTAAATATTCCTGACTTGATGTAGCACACCATTGAATCATTAAGACAAATATCAGACATCTTATTATGCAACCCGGTCCTGATGATCTTCATAGCAAACGACACAACGTAACTCGTCATAATTGCAGTTCAAAATAAACAACTTAATCAAATAAGAAGCAGTTGTTATACCCATAAATAAAATTTAGAAAAAAATCTACCCCCCTTGGATCCTTCCCCTTTTTACCCCGATGCATATTTCATCTAAATTCTAGATCAAATCCAACTTGACGAGTTGTCGAGATCTTCGGTCGATCCCTTTGGCGAGTGGCCAACCTCCTGAGACCGGGTGGCCGCGAATTTGATGTGGGGCTCAGCCCAGTCTTCCAAGGTTCAATCTCCAACTCGCGTGATAAAAAGTGTGAATATGTGATGTAGATGAGAAATACATTCCCAAGGTCCAAAGGCAAGCAATTACCTTGCATAGTGATCATGTGTTGGGTGAACTACACACAATAGGCGTGAACGGGACACCTAATGACATTGTTTATTTCTAGACAACGTTAGAACTAATTGAGTTAGCTAGTATAATGTAGTGAAAATGTATTTTGGAAAACTCTATTCTCGTGATGGTTATGTAATGACAATTGTATGGATATGTAGTTCGACTTGAATTTTAGATGCATACGTTATTTATTGCACGTGAAGCAACAGTACAACTTTTCATTAATGTAATGTGTTTTATACAATTTCACAGTTCACAGTCATACAGCCAACTGGATTTCCAAAAAAATCACAAAAAAAAAACAGCTTTCCTGCAGCATGGCATTAGGTAGATGGCGAAATGCCCTTCTTGCCAAATCTCGTACCATCTCGCACACGTGGATGGGGAACCATCATGCCTGAAGGTTGAAGCCCGGCCCGGCCCAAGATATGCCGGGTACCCACCCGAGCGCTTGTTCTTCCCACTCTCTTCCACTCCCGCTGCTATCCGACCCCGCACCTCGCCTCCACCTACGCCGCCCCGCTTCTCCGGCGGCCCGAGCTCCACCGTCCACCCTTTCGTGGACCGCCGCCCATCCCCGAGGCCACGCTCGTCTCGGACGCCGTCAGCCGCTGCCCAGAAGTGGCTGCGTCGTGCTCCGACGGCCGGCCACCGCCAGGTCGTCGGCCCGAGATTCGACCTCCTGCCGCCACCAGGTGAATGGCGGGTACGTTCGCACTCCGCCTAGGGTCGCGCCTCGCAGCGCTGCCTCCGGCGAGCGCGACGAGAGGAGGGGGAGGTAGCCGCCCTGCCAGCACACGAGCGCTGTAAGTGGACAAAACTCGGGTTTCTCTAGCTTTCTTCGTCGGTCTCGTCGGACTGCGGATGTATTTCAACATACACGGCCGTAGCTGCAGCTGTCGTGGTTAGATCGGATTGGATTGGATTTCTAGAAAGTGAACATTAGAAGGACGTCATAATGTGATCGAGGAATTTTATTTCTAAGTTTTGCGCTGAAGAAGCTCCCTGATTTGTTTGTCACGATTTGGTGATGCAGCTCAACCGAAAGCTGTGTTCAACTGTAGGAGAATAGGGCGAGTTTGGATGAACACGAAGAGAAATGAGACCACACAAAATTACCTTTCATTCATTGCATACACGGAAATGAATAGATGATCAATTGACGCGTGGCAACATAAGCACAACGGAAAACAAAGTAATCTAAAGAACTACTCAAGAGGGCAAAAAAAAAGAAGGATCAGGGAGGGTTGTTTTTTGTTGTTGTGCCCGTTTGTTGTGATCTTGTTGTGGACATATTTGGTTATTCAATTAATGATAGGTCGAGTCTCTGGTCTGGTTCTATCCATCTACGTGGTATCATAGCAGACGATTTTCATATTCACCTAAACTAGCAAGCTCTGTTTAAGAGCAGAACAAGCTTAGATGAAGATGAAGATCGGATGGTCTGATACCATGTAGAAGAATACGAACGGACCACATCTTGTCATTTATGAAATAAGTAGAGCCAAGTAGAAGAGCACTTGGCGTGCGGTAGGTAACAGAAGTAGCACAATGATGAAAGAAGCTAATTGCTTGACAGGGGCGGACAAGAAAGAGCAATATTCTACCGTTGTGTTTCAGTTCTGCATTTTAAGTGCATGTATTGTGTCTGGCTCTGATTGTCAAATGAATGTAAAATGAGTGTGCTGGCCTTGTTCTGTCAGCCTACATGGTTTCAGAGTTGGATCATCTTTCTGTTCAGTCATACTAGCAAACTCTGTCCATTTAGGAGAATAGAGTGAGTTAAGAGGAACATTAGGATCAGCCGCTTTGGTACCATATAAGAGAATATAATGAGCCCACACACACTTATCTTCATTCATTTGAGATACACAACAGATTTTGTTATTCAACGAATGACAAGATGAGTGTCACTGGTCTCATTCGATTCACCGATATGGTATCAAAGAGGGCAATTTTTCTATTCACTTGATCTAGCAAGTTATGTTCAGCTATAGGAGAATAAAGCAAGTTATGAGGGACATGAATATAGATGGCTCTGATACATATAGGAATAATGCAATGAGACCGTACATACTTAATTTGTTTCATCCATTGAATAAATAGAGATGAATTTAAGCGTTCATGACGTGTGTATACAGAAAAGGCACAACCTCATAACAGTCTAGGCTAAAATAATAGTTCTAGAGGGAGTCTGTGAGAGAAGATTTTTTTATTCTCGAACACACATTTTACAGCTCTCGAAGAAGAAAACATCGAAATGGCTCATCTAAAAGAAGATTTTGACTTCTGTGCACTGTCTGGATTTATGTACGTCTTTCAGATTTCAGTAACTGTCACTGAGATTATGATGGCATGCTCTTCATTACTTAGCAGCAAATTAAATTGTATTTATTATGGCCATAGGGTGTCAAAGAAGCCAAACAAGGACCACCATTTGTGGATTAGGAAGGATTCAGCTGGGTCAGGAAAGAAGGCTCTTTGTCTTGTTAATACTGTAAGATAATAACGGCACTCAGTCATGATGTTTTCACTTCTCGTTCAATGTGCGAAATCAGTTTAACAAAACGGTGTCTTTGTTGTTATATTTTATCTTAGCACCCCTCTAATTTGTAAGCATTTTTATTAGCAGTTGTATTGTTTGGCTTAAAACTGATATGTTCTCAAACCAGTCTCTGGAACCATCTCTCTTAGGTTTCGAAGCTACCTAATGAAAAGGAAGCTGTTTATGGTGCATTGGATAGGTGGACTGCTTTTGAGCCTGAATTTCCTATTATAGCAGCAGCAAAAGCTTTGGAAATGTTGAAAAAGCGAAGACAATGGCTACAAATTATCCAGGTAACCTATCGTGAACGGCAAATTCCTCTTTGGAGTTATGTCAAGCAAGCTCATTTTCTCACTTACCTGTCAATTTTAAATGGTTTCGCAGGTGACAAAGTGGTTGATGAGTAAAGGTCAGGTGCTGACATGGGCAACATACGATACACTGTTGTTGGCTCTTTTTATGGACGGAAGACTAGACGAGGTTGAGTCAGTTTGGCATACTATCATACAAACTTATACACGCTCAGTGCCCAAGAAGTTGTTCTCTCGGATGATCCAGATTTACAACACACGCCATCTTCCAGACAAAGTTTTGGAGGTTAAATTTTGACTTGTTTCTTACTTATCTTGAAGATTTAGGCAACCTTGACCTTTTAACACATTTTCTGCAGTCTTAATTTTATTTACAAGAATCATTTCCTGTAGTCTTTATGTGTGATTCATTTCAAGCTACTTAAGTTAACCATATTCCTGCTGTTTATGTTGGCTGTTAGGTGAATAATTAATGATACTAATTGAGGGGCAATCTATGCTGTAACGATCAACTGAATTTGAGTGGTGTCTTGCTGGTTGGATTTTAGTCTAATGTTTTTTTCTTGTCGATTTCAGATATATGCTGATATGGAGGAATTAGGGGTGCGTCCGGACGAGGATACAACGAGAAGGATCGGACGAGCATTTGCAAGCTCCGGCCAGGAATATAAGCAAAAGCCTGTCCTAGAGAAATATTTGAAAAAGTGGAAGTACATCCATTTCAACGGCGAGCGGGTTCGGGTGCGGAGGGCAGGACCATTGGCCTAGTAACCGTTGTCTTGCTAGTGGAACAGCTTGGCCTGCAATCTTCTTCCAGGTTCTATGTGAGCATGCCGGATGGAAGGAGTGTGGAAATTGTATTGCTCTCTAGACAAATGGATAATGCTACAAACTACATGCTAATGATTTAGGAACCCAAACATGTATATGTTGTGATGGTTCAGGGTTGTCTAAAATACCATGCGTAGGAACAAACCTTTTGTGGACGTGCATCATGTGGGTATCGTACAGAGTGGCTGTAATTTTGTCTTAGTTGAAATGCATCATGTGGTATCCTCGTTTTTATGCTCACTAGTTGGAATGTAAGTGCGACACGCACGTCTCTACAGTTACATTACAATATTTACTCCATGGGTCTAATTCTTATTCTCATGAGTCGAGATACACAATTTAATTCCATGGGTCTAATTCTTATTCTCATGGCTTGGCACATGCTGCAGCATCACTTGATTCGGAGGGGCTACAAAGAGTGCTTCATCCAAAATCAATTTAGTTTCAGCATGCAAGATTCCGATCAATTTGGAGTACCTGAAAGCGCAACACACTGCATTCTCCTCTCCGCGGACAGGACAAGCTTCTAAAAAATCCCCAAATCGAAGGAGACAACCCAAACCGAGGAAACGCTCTCGCGCACCACGACCCAGCCAACACCCAGTCCGGCCGAGATCCGCCCAATATGCACCCCGCCGCCGTCCGGCCGGCCAGTCAGCAGGTTTGGCGGTCGTGAGACCTCACGGATGATTGAATCGCCGGCGACGTAGTTTGGTGGGCTGGAAGGATGTGGCATATACGTCTGGCGGAGACGGAGCAGGGCTCGCGGTCGTTGGCAGGGATTTGAATTAGTCTGCCTTCCAGGCGGTCGCCGCCGCTGCCCACTCCGCCTCCCTACCCGGCGATAGCGGCTGCGTGATGAAGGTGTAGGGCAGAGAGCTACAAGCCGAATAGTGTGGGGGCAAAGGAAACGATTCTACTCACTCCAGTTCTCGGGCGGGCCGGCGGCCGGTGGCGGCGTAGACCCTGGCGACGACCACAGCGAGATCCAACAGAGGCCAAAGAAAAAAGGGAAAATTGGTTTTTTACCCAGAAGTTGAGCGGCCTTGGATCATGTACCCAAAGTTGATTGTCAATTGGTTAAATGTCTTCCAAGGATTCTGATGAAAATAAAACAACACGTAGCCCCTGAATGTAAAAAACAAGATCCACCTAGCAATCAACCGAAACAGAAACGGCAGTCCAGTGCGTGTGTCCCGGCCGGCGCACCTCAAGCAAGCTGCAGCGAGCAAGGGTGTGCATGGTAGTACGTGCATGTATACTGTCAGCTAGGTGCCAGTGGACGGCTCCGGCCGGCAGCGACGCCGGTCACGAGCGGACGGCTCCAATACAGGCAGATGACCTCGACGGCGTTGCTCGACCAGAAGCGTTGGGCACGCGAGAAGCTGGACGAGCAGGCGCTTGTTGAATTGCCTGGCGGCGGCGACAATTGAGACCGACGATCGAATATGGGCAGGCATGTATAGGGTTAGGTACTAGATCCAATCGATCAACGGTTAGGCATAATTGCTTTCAGGTCCCTAGTACATCTTTATTTTGTTTTCAGATATGTATTAGGTATTTTACCAATTGACAATCAACTTTGGGTACATAATCCAAGCCCGCTCAACTTCTGGGTAAAAAACCAATTTTCCCAAGAAAAAATAACGATTCGGATATGTGTTGAGTTTAGCTCAACACGGACGGAGGGATCTGGTTCGTTGGTCAGCGATCGTACGGCATAAATTTAATGTATCCGGTGAAGTTTGCTCTTTTAATAATAGTATAGATATATATATTTCTTCAGCGGCCAGATCCGGTGCCGGTGATATAAATCCTGTTTGTTCTGATGCCTGCTCAGCCTGATTGGGTGAACACCATTGTTGTCTTTTGTGCCCGTGTTTCTTACTTACTAGCCGCGTTCTGCTCTGTTTGAGAGCCTTGCAAGATCGTGTGTCTTGTTGCTGATATTTTTCATCTGACAGCTACTCATCATGTCTTGAGTGTGTGCTTCGAGAATGTACTGGGGAGTTCTTTCTAATTCCACAGATGTTGTCAGCGTCTGCTGTGTTGCGGAGACCACACATGAGTTCGCACCAGCCACCAGATAATTCCTGGAAAAACGCGGACCGCTTCGAATTTGCATGCTAGTTTTCGAAATAAAGACTTTTTTTTTAGGGAATTCAAAGAACGGGACAATGCCTCATTAAAACTCCTCCCAAAAACCAGTGGGAAAAAAGGGATCAACGGAGAAAGAGTACATTGCACACGCAAGCTATGTTGCACTTGTTGCCTCGTTAAAAACCTTGTGACAAAACCCAGTGGGAAAAAGTCACTAAGGGAAAAAGAGTACAACAACTTATCTTCAGGATTAGTTTTGATCTTCGGGATCAATACGAGTTTAAGATCTCATATTATGGGCTATGGTTCAGGGCTCCCCCTAAACCTTGCATCTCTCTAAGTCGTCTCATCCAATGCCTTGAACACATCGGAGAAAACTAGGTGGAGGTAGAGACTTTGTAAATAAATCAGCAAGATTTTCACATGACTTAGTATGCAAGATCTTTACTTCCCCACTCTTCTGGAGCTCATGAGGGTAGAAGAATTTAGGAGCAATATGCTTAGTGAGATTGCTCTTAACATAGCCCATCTGCATTTGTGCAACACAGGCAGCATTATCTTCATAGATAATGGTTGGGGTATCGATGACATTGAGTCCACATGACTTCAGGATGTGACTTGTCATACGTCTCAGCCAAACACATTCTCGTGCGGCCTCGTACATCGCAATTATCTCTGAGTGGTTTGTAGACGTGGCTACCAGGGTCTGCTTGAAAGACCGCCAAGAAATGGCTGTACCACCACAGAGAAATACGAATCCAGTCTGTGATCTGGCATTATGGGGATCAGACATATAGCCAGCATCCGTATATCCCACCATGGACAAGTCTTGGTTTTTTTATAGAACAATCCAAGATCTTGGGTACCTTGAAGGTATCTGAGGATAGTTTTGACGCCAACCCAATGTCTTCTGGTTGGGGCAGCACTATACCTAGCTAGGAGGTTTACTGCGAATGCAATATCAGGTCTAGTGCAATTCGCAAGGTACATTAGTGCTCCAATGGCGCTCAAGTAGGGAACTTCAGGTCCCAAAACTTTCTCATTTTCTTCACAAGGTCTGAATGGGTCTTTATCCGCTTCAAGGGATCTTACGACCATGGGGGTTCTTAGAGGGTGAGATTTATCCATGTTAAATTTTGCAAGGACCCTCTTTGTATAGGTGGACTGGTGTATAAAGACTCCTTCAGGGAGGTGCTCAAACTGCAGGCCTAAGCAAAGTTTGGTTTTACCCAAATCTTTCATCTCAAACTCCGTCTTAAGGTAAGACATAGCTTCCTTTATGTCCTCTGCGTTTCCGATGATATTGAGATCATCGACATAGACTGAGATGATACAGAATCCATTCTGGGATTTCTTGATGAATACGCAGGGACAATCATCATGATTGGTGTAACCTTTCTTCAGGAGAAAGTCACTCAGCCGGTTGTACCACATTCTACCGGACTGCTTTAACCCATATAGCGACCTCTGCAATTTGACGCTATACATGTTGCGATTTTCATTTGGATGTGGGATCTTTAATCCTTCAGGGACTTTCATATAGATCTCTGAGTCAAGTGACCCATATAAATATGCGGTCACCACATCCATCAACTGCATTTGCATGTTCAGGCTAGCTGCCATAGATATCAAATATCGGAACGTGATGCCACTCATCACAGGAGAGTATGTTTCATCGTAATCGATGCCTGGTCTCTGCGAAAAACCTTGTGCTACCAGCCTCGCTTTATATCTCACCACCTGGTTATTTTCATTCCTCTTCCGAACGAAAACCCATTTGTACCCAACAGGGGTAACGCCAGGAGGAGTTCGCACTACAGGGCCGAACACATTCCTCCGATAAAGCGAGCGCAATTCGGCCTCAATTGCTTCTTTCCATTTAACCCATTCTGAGTGCTTCTGGCACTCTGCCATGGACTTAGGTTCTGGATCCAGTTCAACGGAAGCAATTTTTGAGGCAAATATATGTCGACAATAGTAGTCTTTCTGTTATATAACTCTCCTGAATCAATATAATTTATACTGATTTCATCATTCATTTTCACCAGCTCGTCATGATTTCCCAAAACGACTGAGTCTGGGTGTTCCGATGTCCCAGTACCAAAATCAATTTGCGCGTGTGATTTTGCACTGGGATTCATCTTCAGGATGGCTCACTTCAGGGAGCTTCTCAACTTCAGGTTGAGCTTCTTCAACTGACTTAATGTGTGACGTATCTGGCACGGAATTTGTTTCTGCGGACGTCTCCGCGGAAGTTTATCCCGTGCACCAGAGGTCTCCCCCTTTTCCTAGGGTTTGGCCCAAATTTGAGTATAGCCTTCGGGGCTATTTCTACTCTCTCTGGCACATTTACAGCAGGTATATGTGATTTTGTCACCCCACTATGATCAGTGAAGGCTTCTGGCAAATTATTTGCTAGCCTTTGGAGGTTTAAGATCCTCTGAACTTCAAGTTCAGCTTCGCTAGTGCGTGGATCTAAGGACTGGAGGCCCTCAGCACTCCATGAAATTTCTTGGCATTTCTTTTGGTACATTTCTCCCCCTAACGCCGGGAAATGGTCCTCATTAAAAATACTATCAGCGTACCGAGCCGTGAACAGATCCCCAGTCATAGGCTCAAGGTATTTGATTATAGACGGAGACTCATACCCCACATAGACCCCCAACTTCGGTGAGGACCCATGGTGGTACGCTGAGGTGGTGAGATCGGCACGTACACAGCGCAACCGAATCTTCGCAGATGGGAAATACTTGGTTCTTTCCCACGCACTAGCTGCAAGGGGGATGCAGAGTGATATGCAGTTGGCCTGAGCTGGATTAATGCTGCTGCATGCATCACAGCATGTCCCCAACAAGTAGTTGGGAGCTTGCAGTTCTGTAAAAGTGGCCTAGCAACCAATTTAATCCTTTTGATTAATGACTCTGCAAGGCCATTCTGAGTGTGGACATGTGGAACCGAATGCTCCACTTGTATGCCAAGAGCTAGGCAATAGTCATAAATGATTTGGAGGTAAATTCTCCAGCATTGTCCATCCTTATGGATTTGATCCGGCTATCCGGAAAATTTGCTCTTATTTAATTATCTGGGCAACCAGCTTTGCAAAGGCATGGTTCCTTGTAGATAATAGGCATACGTGGCTCCACCTAGTGGAGGCATCAATCAGGACCATAAAATATTTGAAAGGGCCCGACAAGGGTTGTATTGGTCCACAAATATCGCCTTGAATTCTCTGCAGGAAAATTGGCAATTCATCCTTCACCTTCAAGGTGGAGGGTCTAAGGATTAACTTCCCTTTGGCACATGCAGTGCACATAAAATCTTCAGGATTTGGGAAGTCTTTTGTTGCTATGTTATGGCCAACAGAGCCTTTGATGATTTTCCTCATCATGCCCAACCCAGGATGACCAGTCTATCATGCCATACCCTGTATGACTCTGGGTTCCTGAAAATGTTTTCAGCGCAACATATTCCTTTATGGGCTTTATGTGTGTGTAATACAATCCTGATGCTAAGGAAGGGAGTTTCTCAACCACTTTCTTTTGGATCCGTCAAATTTAGTCATGATCAGGTATTCAGTACCATTCTCGACCTTTGTTTCCACATGGAAACCATTTGCACGGATAGCTTTAAAGCTTAGTAGGGTCCGTTTTGATTCAGGATACAACAAGGCATCCTTGATCACTAATTGGGTACCCATAGGGAGAACTATTGTGGCACTTCCGGTACCGACAATATGAGTATTGCTTCCGGCAATGGTCATAACATTTCCAAATTTCTTGGTCAGAGTCTGGAAATATTTGGTCTCCCGAAGAACCGTATTTGTGGTGGCACTGTCTATAAGACATATCTCCTCTTCCTCCATGGATGACACACCTTACTGTGTAAAAAGACATATTTACATCTCCACTAGAAAGAGCATAAACATATAACATACTGGAATTTATATTAAGCAAGAGTTACACTAATGCAAAATACAATACTATGCTCTTCAGGAGCTTATTACATGACCAAGTTCAGCAGGAACTATATAACACTGGAATTACAACTCATGACGGAAATATATATTAGGCTAGGAGATTACACCAGGTCTCCATATATATCAACATTCATATCTTCTTCAGGAAGATCGATACCATCCAGGCTGAAATCATCACTACCAGGATTTTCCTCAAGAAGAAGGTCTTCAAGCATCTTAGAGTCCGGCAGAGCAGCAGGCTCTACAAAGTGGGACTCGTGATTATCCTGCTTGTTGCTACCCTTGATGGACTGCTGATATAACTCAACCAGGTGCTTGGGGGTGGGGCAGTTGCGAGACCAATGATTCTCGCATCCACATCTAAAGCATTTTCCTTGCTTTCCCCTAGTCTGAGCACCTGGATCAGCTCTGAATTTTTCTTTGCCTTTTCCTCTTCCTCTACCCTTGCCCTTGAATGCATTGCTCTTTTTCCCTTCCATCCTTGGTTCCCTTTGTCCTTTTTGTGGCCATGGGAACTCCCAACACTTTGAGTGATCGCATGTGCTTCAGGCACAGCCATAGTCCCAGTTGAGCGGGCGCTATGGTTCTTCATAAGAAGTTCATTTTGTTTTTCTGCCACTAACAGGACAGAGATCAACTCAGAGTACTTGGCATATTTGGCATGCCTGTATTGCTCTTGCAACACCATGTTGGTGGGATGGAACGTTGACAAAGTTTTGTCAATTATATCAGCATCAGTGACTTTCTGGCCACACATTCTGAGCAGGGAAACAATGCGGTGCAACGCAGAGTTATATGCTGTCACAGACTTGAAGTCTTGAAAACGTAGGTTTAACCAGTCACTCTGTGCTTGAGGAAGCGCAACAGACCTTTGCTGGTCATAGCGATCCTTCAGGGATTGCCAAAGAGTGAGTGGATCCTCTTCAGTCAGATATTCAAGCTTCAACGCTGAATTGAGGTGATGCCTCAGAAAGATCAGCGCTTTCGCCTTTTCAGCGGCAGAAGGACCATTTGTGCCAGCTGCTGGCTGGTTAATGGCATGACTGAGAGACATGGATGTAAGGCTTAACTTAGCATCCATAGCCCACGTGAGGTAGTTGCTGCCATCCAGGGCGAGCTCGGCAAATTCCTTGGAGTTGATGCCCGACATTTCCTGTATATTTAGATCATGCAACAATTTACTTCAGGTAAATAAGTGCATGTCATGAGTGCAAACAGTGTAAATACTGGTATGTAAACAATTCCAGATGTTTATGCACTAATCAAATACTTCAGGATTTAATTTGCAAAGCCGTGGCCGTGTAAGCTTGACATAAGCGTCTCGTCTTGGCTTCTGGCCAACTGTTAGGCTGGCGAAGTATTTCCAGCGACGTCACCGACGTCACCGGCAAGCGCACGACGCTGGCCAAGGTGGTACGATGGCGCAGAGCTTCAGGCTCTGGTCATGGCGCCGATAGCGACGAACGTGGCCTTCCGGACACACGCGGGTGACACACGGGGAGCTGCAGGCTCCAGACGTCGATAGCGACGAACGCGGCCGTCTGGGCACACGCAGGATACTCACACAGAGCTGCAGGCTCTAGACGTCGAGCCGCCGACGCGTTGTGACCTCGTCACCAGCCTTTTAGTTAAGGCAATGCCATGATGCGGAGCTTCAGGCTCCGAACATTTTGCTGCTCAGCACTGCCGGTGCAGAACCATCCCATTCATGGGAGATAATGCTCACAACTTGTTTGAATCGGCTGCCTTGAGATTATTTTCTCGACCGATCAACATGAGCATGCAATATGCAGTACTACGATAGTACACTCATGTACACACGAAGCTATTTTAGAAGTGATTAGCAAGTAGCTTTGAACAGCATACCTTTGCTCGAGAGCACTCGTGCTGATAACGTGTTAAGAAACGGTGTTGTTCAACACTTGCTTCCAATCACAACATACACAGGGCACAATCACAAGAACACAAGAAAGACACCAGAAATAGGAGAAGGCTCAGAGCTCTTTATTCTCTTGTATCTCGTACTACAAAGCTGAGAAAACTTGTATCTAGCTCTCACCTCATGCCTTCTATTTATAGTTTAACTTGAGGGGGTATTTTAGGTATTTGCCCACACAACCTGATCAACTTTCCCTTGCCTAGCAAGGATCAAGTTTCCCTTGTCTAGCAAGCATCTATCCTTGGCCTCCAAGGATACTACGTACTTAGCTAGGATGCCTTGGTAGGATAAGCCTTATCCTCCAAGAATAGTGATCAGGTTCGTAACACCAATATCTTTTTCATACTCATTGCCTTATTTTCTTTCATGTAATTTCCATGTGGAAGTAATACAATGTTTTTTTTTCTTTTTTAAAATAACACGGTAGGGGAAGCCACTTACAATGGATTTTGTTTTCTATGTGAGGACTTTAATCTGTGTGTTGGGTTGTACATCTATTTACCTAACCAAGTGAGTTGTGCGCATTTCTTAAGTAATGCGCTGTTGGATACCAAAAATTCTGGCTTCTTCACACGTATGCGAAAGTCCTACGTTGATATGTATGCTTGGTTTTTTTTTAAAAAAAATCATCGTGTTTGTTTGAAATGAGTCAATCAACTGCGTGTGCACTAGCACGACATGCTACTACACGAGGACTTTAGTAAGAAAGTACTGTATGGGGGGAGAGGTATAATCTGGCATGGCGATTTTCTTTCCTTTTTCTAAGTTTTGGCTTCAACGTTATTTGGCATGTCCTTCCATTTAAACCGATCCGAGGCGATCCTTATCCTACTCGGCACCACGTGCTTCCGATTTTCTGGCCACGAGAAGCGGGTCAAGAACACGCCTAGGACCCCCAAAAATGTTTAGGAAACTCAGCCCCGGGCCCACCGCTCAGATAGGAAACATCCTCTCCATCGACTGGACCGGACGGGAATCTGAGGCCGCTCGCGCAGTGGCGTGCGTGGACAGAGTCGCTGACACGGAGGGCCCACCACGCCGTGCCCCTCCCCGTTATTTATCGCCCGGTCGCCTCGCCCCCACCCCTGACCTCCGCCGGCATCCATCCACACTGACTGCGCACGGCCCGCCGCGAGAGCTCTCGACATGGCCGGCGTGGGCGACGACGCCGGGATGGACGAGGTCCAGAGGCGCCTCATGTTCGACGACGAGTGAGCGCCCGCTCCCTGCTCCCTCTCTCTCTGTCCCCCCGCTTCTCTGTACTGTCGTTGTTTGAATTTGATTCTATATCGTCAGAGCTGTGATGAGACGCGATGCGCGCATCTGGAAGCTCCCCGCGGGCTTTAAGTTACGGGGTGTTCATCTTTCAGTGTGATTTGTTTGGTTGCTCCGCCGGATCTCGTCGTGATCAGAACCGGTCAAGCGCCGTGGGGTGGGTGGGGATTTGAATTTGAATGTTGGGTCGGCGACTCGTGTTCGTGTGGTGGCTTGCATCTGCGGTGTTAGTATGGGCTCGCGTGTCCGGGGAAGTATCGATCTCGTCCTATATATACGCTCTGGGGTGTGCCGGGCCAGGAAATCCGGGCATGCCATTGACGTGCGACCAGGGCACTGTGGTGTAGTATGCGTGTTCGGCTAGGAAGTAGCAACGCGCCTGGAAGAAACGGCTAGTTTGTAAGTACCAAGCAGGGTTAACCCCTTCAAGACTGCCTTGTTGCCGATATGTATCTTGTTGTCTAGATTGTGAATGTGCAACAAAGAAAAAGGATCTGAGGTGGTGGTTTAGAAGCTCGGTGGGCTTGAATCGGTAAAAAAAAGCACAACCAGTAGTATAAACTGATTGGAAGGTGCAAACTACCTAGTAGGTGAGTGTGGATAAAAGATAAATTTCAATGTCAATTATCGGGCAAAGGAGCTCACCGGTCCCAATTCTGTAGTTCATGAAACTGATAAACAACATTCAGATCATTAGTAAACTGCAGCTGAATCAGGGATAAACGCCACAGATTCCAAAATATTTCAGAAATCTTTCTACAGTTTCTACACAATTTTAGATGTAGATCCTTTTCCTTTGCTCCTTCGTGTGAGAAAAGATCAAAGCTGTGCACTTCAATTTTGCTTGAAACAACCATTGCTCTAGGGTAGATCTCCTTGTAGATGATGCAAATGCCTGAGTGGTATTTCAGAGGAAAATATAAGTACTAAATTCACAACTTGCAAGTTCCTTTACTGATTTTAAGCATTTGGAGGAAGTTAGCACAAGACTTGCAGTCAGTTACTAGTTATGCAATATACATGCTGGTGCTTCAGAACATAAAAGCTTCCTGCACATATGTAAAAATGAGACTTTTCCTTCCATGTTTTGCTTATATTATTTTCGTGTAGCCTAAGTTATATTGTGTTATTATTACACACACTATTCAGTAAAATGTAATGGCAACTTTTTCTTTAGCGGCCAATTAATCATTTGTTTTTTAAGTAAAAGAACATAATTAATTTTTTCAAATTTGCAATCTTGTCTGCAACTTAGCAAGTTTGATTAGACTTGTTGGAATAATCCTGTGCGTTCTAGAAATATCTACCATGTAGTAAGGTAGTAGCTAGTAGAAGTCTCTAGAGTACACATGAGTTGTACCTAGTGGTAGTCTCTAGAATACACATGTGTTGTAATCTAGTAGAAGGCACTAGAAGGTAGGTCTAGATATTTCCTACCTAGGTCGGTTGTAAAGTCCTATAAATAGGACATGCACCCAAAGGGGTGGAGGAGTGTGAACAGGTGAGATGTAGTCTCCGTCAGGACCGTGGTGTGTGCCCGGCCGGCAGGAGAGCTCCCTGGGTTGTACTGCGTGTGTGCGTGTGTACCATTCATGTACGTGTTTGAGTGAGCTGAAGAGGAATAGAGACCTACCTTCTAGATATAGGCGTCTGTGCGCCGGAAAACTGTTGGTGTCTCCTTCGTCCGTCTTTGTCCGGCGTTTGTGGCGCCGGGAGGCTGCTCGGCGTGTCGCTGAGGAGGGCTGGTTTGCCCTCCAACAATTGGTATCAGAGCGACAAGGTTCGGGGCCGTGGTGCGCGGCGTACGGAGCCTGCGGAGGCGCTGCGCAGCGGCCACGGCAGCGCGGCGAGAAGGCCGCGGAGGTCCCGTGTTGTGGCGCAGGAGCCGCGGTGGCGCGGCATGGCGGCGGCGTGGAGGTGTTGCGCGGCCACGGAGGCCGTAGCGGCGCCATGCGATGGCCATGGCGGTGGCGACCGGCGCGTGTGCGCGCCAGGTTGTGTCCGTGGCGGTGGCGACCGGCGGATGTGAGCGCCAGGTTGTGTCCGTGGCGGTGGCAACCGGCGCATGTGAGCGCCAGGTTGTGTCCGTGGCGGTGGCGACCGGCGGATGTGAGCGCCAGGTTGTGTCCGTGGCGGTGGCGACCGGCGGATGTGAGCGCCAGGTTGTGTCTGTGGCGGTGGCGACCGGCGGATGTGAGCGCCAGGTTGTGTCCGTGACGATGGCGACCGGCGCATGTGAGCGCCAGGTTGTGTCCGTGGCGGTGGCGACCGGCGTATGTGAGCGCCATGTTGTGTCCGTGGCGGTGGTGACCGGCGTATGTGAGCGCCAGGTTGTGTCCGTGGCGATGGCGACCGGCGTATGTGAGCGCCAGGTTGTGTCCATGGCGGTGGCGACCGGCGTGTGTGCGTCAGGTCGAGTCCGTGGCTGCTAGGTTTCACAAGTGAACGCATCAGGATTAGGGGGGAGATTGTTGGAATAATCCTGTGCGTTCTAGAAATATCTACCATGTAGTAAGGTAGTAGCTAGTAGAAATCTCTAGAGTACACATGAGTTGTACCTAGTGGTAGTCTCTAGAATACACATGTGTTGTAATCTAGTAGAAGGCACTAGAAGGTAGGTCTAGATATTTCCTACCTAGGTCGGTTGTAAAGTCCTATAAATAGGACATGCACCCAAAGGGGTGGAGGAGTGTGAACAGGTGAGATGTAGTCTCCGTCAGGACCGTGGTGTGTGCCCGGCTGGCAGGAGAGCTCCCTGGGTTGTACTGCGTGTGTGCGTGTGTACCATTCATGTACGTGTTTGAGTGAGCTGAAGAGGAATAGAGACCTACCTTCTAGATATAGGCGTCTGTGCGCCGGAAAACTATTGGTGTCTCCTTCGTCCGTCTCTGTCCGGCGTTTGTGGCGCCGGGAGGCTGCTCGGCGTGTGTCGCTGAGGAGGGCTGGTTTGCCCTCCAACAAGATTTGTGCCCTGTATGCAACATATGCTTCAAGTGTAGTTGCTCCATTAGTCCAGTGGTTTGATGTACATATGTAATCCTTAAATTTGGACCTGCTGAACTGTAAACATGACTCCTTCTTTACCCCGTCTTTTAAAGGCATTTACTAACTTTTTCTTAATGTGCTTGGCTTGTCATTTCACAGATGCATTTTGGTAGATGAACAGGACAATGTTGTCGGTCATGAATCAAAATATACCTGTAAGTTCAAGTCTGTTACATTTGGATATCTTGTTAAGCTCTCTTTTATTGATGTTGCTTTAGATTAATCGCTGGCACAATATGACCCGTCTTTTACATGCCATGTAGGCCATTTGATGGAAAAGATCGAATCTTTAAACCTGCTCCACAGGGCTTTCAGTGTATTCCTTTTCAATTCAAAGCATGAGCTGCTACTTCAGGTTTGGAAAAGTCACTTATTTATCACGTACTGTTCTTCCTTGTTGTATCCCACTCGGAAAAGCAATTCTACCGCTAATAACAGAAAAAAATCCAGCCGAACGTTGGAAATTCTTGCCTTGGAAAACATATGAAACACAAGCATGTTGCTGTCCAGTGTGCATTACGTCATAAAGGCACATCATTCTGAAGCATGTAAATGTCATATAGTTAGCTCTGAAGCTGCATTGGAATCTGTGACTTAATAGACTAGCTACCTGCTGAAATAGAAATACTTACTGGTGTCAGTGAAGTCTTAATGTCTCGTTGTTGACTTAAGAGCATGTTAAAGTACCATGGTCCACATGCAGTGTCTTGGGTAGAAACTTATGAGCTAACAGAGCTATTAACTCTAATTTGTACGTCACAGAAGTAAGATAAAAAATAGGGTTATCTGTAAAGCTTTTTTGAGGGAGGGTAAAACATAACATCCGGTGAACAAGAACATGTGAAGCATTTCTTTCCTTCTGCCTCTGTACATAATGAATAGCGCCAGCTGGACCTGATTGATTTTCAGAATATCCAACAGATACCATGCTTTAATAGCATGAACAGATTGAGACGTGTACCCATCTCTGTTTAGCCTAATCTTGTTACTTATAGCTGCACGATAACAACAATTGCCTTTGCCCAGCTGAAATTGGTAGGGCCTATTAAGCTTTTCTGACTGTACTATGGATCAAAATTTCTTAGGAAGCTCTCATTACCACATGCCTATTTGCTATTTGAAACTTAATTCAGTTTGTCAAATATCCTTTGTGGATGGTCACGGTCTTTTGGTTGAACTTCCTTTCTACATTTATTTCTTCATTACCGCATTATTCTTCAAAGGAAAATCCACTAACCGGGTTTATGCTCTTGCAGCAAAGATCTGCAACAAAAGTTACTTTTCCTCTAGTATGGACCAACACCTGCTGCAGCCATCCACTGTACCGTGAATCTGAGCTTATCCAGGAAAACTTCCTTGGTATGTGTCATATTACTAGAAGAGTCAATATTCATCCACACCTTACTCGGTTTCACTTACAGTCAACAATTTCTCATTCTCCAGGTGTCAGAAATGCTGCTCAGAGGAAGCTCCTTGACGAGCTGGGCATCCCAGCGGAAGACGTACCAGTTGACCAATTTACTCCTCTTGGTCGGATGCTTTATAAGGCCCCATCTGATGGGAAATGGGGTGAACACGAGTGTAAGTTGATGTCACAGCCTCACACATCACTCTTGATCGGCTTAATATCACCGTGGGTGGCTATACATCTCACTGTAAAATGCAAGCCGTGAGAGAGACACCAGCCAGTGGCCAGTGCTAACATCTTTTTTTCTCATCCTCAGTGGACTACCTGCTGTTCATTGTCCGCGAGGTGAAGGTGCTCCCAAACCCAGACGAAGTGGCCGACGTGAAGTACGTGAGCCGTGAGCAGCTGCAGGAGCTCATCCGCCAAGCGGATGCCGGCGAGGGCGGTGTGAAGCTGTCCCCATGGTTCAGGCTAGTTGTGGATAACTTCCTCATGGGCTGGTGGGAGCACCTTGAGAAAGGCACACTCGAGGAGGCCGTGGACATGGAGACCATCCACAAGTTGAAGTAAGGAAGAGTGCAGAACCCCTCCCGCGGCTGCTCCAGCGTTCTCTGGCCAAATTTTCTTGCACCTTGAATCAGTAAAGAATTTATCCACAGCTAGATATATTTATTCAAGTGGTGCTTAAACACCGGCGTCTGGATAATAATTATAAAGTTGTTACATGGCTGATGATGTCCCCTTTGTATTTGATAACTAAATATTTGCATGTATGATGATGATGACGACGATGAGGATGATGATATAGTCATTTATAAACTTTGACATTGCAATAAGCTGGTTGTGGCGTGAGGGTCTCGATCATGCCTTGAGACGCCACTAGTTCAAAGTATTTGGCGTGTTACAAAGGGAGATGCTTGTGCAGCCTAAGCATTTCGATTGCTCCATTGACTGTTGATAAGAAATTTAGACTGAGTTAAATATCATAGAAAAGTTAGACTATGCATAATTAAACTTAATAATTGTCCATCGTTTGAATATAATAATACTCAGTACAATACACAATAAAGCCATCCCACGGAAGATGTTGTGTATCTGATTTTTTTTTGTTTACCAGGCATAATGCATCTTACTGGGTTAGGTTTTCATTTTAGGTTGCTGGAAAATCTGGTTGTTTTGAATTTTAAAATACATTTGAGTTTCGTTTTCAGTAGGGGTGTAAAGGAATCGGATCCGATTGGATTTTATCTTTTTCACATCCTTTACCTCATTTTCCCATCGGATTTGGAACGGAGTGGAGAATGACCGGATATGGATTCGGAGGCGGATATATGTAATCGCGGATTCACGATTGGAAACGAGGCGGATTCGGAGCGGAAAAAAATTAATCGGATCGATACGCGCATAAGTAAATTGTCAAACAATACAACCAAAAAAAAATATTTAGAAACCCAGTAACTATCGAAATTATACTACGTAGTCTTTATAATGGCTATTTAAGTGAGTTGTTGTTCAACCGGACGAACTCGACAACTCACTACCTACATATTATGCTCTATTTGGTTAGACATTTCGATTATTCGGATTAAAACCGTCGGAAATCATGTTTAATTTACATCTTAGGATATTCGACGGACTATATCCTATACCGTATCCTGTTGTAAAGTTCGGAAACATATATCCTTATTCGGCGGATTCCTTAGAACCGGATGTGGACTTTTCAAAACGGTTTCGGAATAGAATATGGTGCTGAAATTATCCTATCTATTTACACAACTACACACCTAGTTTTTGGGGAGTTTTGTACTGTGTGTCAGAAAAAAAAAGTTTGGGCTCCCGGGGACTACCGACATAAAACTAGACGTGGCGTGGACTCAGCAAATAGTCGAGCGCCAAAGAGCAAACATCCCAACTCAGCAAGACAACAAACCCCTTCCCTCCCATCGGAAGGCTGTAGGCAGCAGACCCCGATCAAAGGCGCCTGCCTCCTTTCCGACGGAGAGGCGCGTCAGCCGTCCATCTCCGGCGCCGGCGGGCTCGACATCGGCCGCAGCCATGTCGAAGAAGAAGGCGGTGACGACGATGACGCTTAAGGACTTCCACGGTGGCTCCATCCCCTCCGAGCTCCCTCTCCCCTCCGCGCCCGGCGTGTAAGTCCACCCCCAAACCCTAACCCCCCCTCGCCTGCTTCAACTCACCAGCTGCTCACGTCCTCGCAGCTCCGCTCGACCGCAGGACCGCCCCACGGCCGCCGCGCCGTCCGCCTCCTCCGCGCGCCCCCACACTCCCGCCGCCGCCACGGCGGTCCCTTCCTTCCTCTCCAACCCCTCCCGCATCGGCCGCCACTTCGACGAGGACGAGCGCACGCCCTTCGAGCCCGCCACGCCTCGGCGCCCCGCCGCGCCGTCGTTCCCCTCTGCGCCGTCGGTGGCACCCGTTAGATCTGGACCGGGAAACGCCTGGGGCGCCAAGAGGGAGGTCGCCCCGGCCGCGGCGCCCGCCGTTCCCGCCGCCAGCGGCGGTCAGATCTGGTCCGCCACGCGCATCGCCCAGGCGAGCGCCGTGGAGAAGGTGATCTCCGGCAGGTGGCACTCGTCGAAGCCCTCCTACCCGAACTTGTCGAAGCCCTCCTCCCCGACCGCGCCTGTGCTGGAGACTCGGGTGGCCACGCCCGAGATGGAGAGGCCGAGGTCCGTTGGAGTGAGAGAGTTTGATGGCGTCATGGAAAGGCCAGGGTTGGTTGGAGCGAGAGGGGTGGACAGTGCCATGGATAGGCCAAGGTTGGTGGCTGTGAGAGAGCTGGAGGAGAGGCCAAGGTCAGTTGGAGTGAGAGGCCCGGACGTTGCCATGGAGAAGGGCGTGGATCCAGTGAGGCCTGCGTCGCACGAAGGCAGGGTTGGGGAAGGGAAAACCGGAGAGGTGCCAGCGAGGCCCAAGCTGAAACTGCTTCCTCGTTCTAGGCCAGTCGAGCCCCCTGCACCATCTCCTACCTATGTTGAAGAGAAGCAGGTTCGATCTCAGTTCCTTCATAGTTTTGTGTTGATCTTACTTATCTAAGCAATAACCATCTAGCCTTCCATGGCGTCACCATTCTGCCTAGCTTGACTGGGCACTAGCGCACCCTGGCGCCTGCCTAGTTCCTATATGTTTTTTAGGGCGCTGTTGAATGCAAATTGAAATATCATGCCTTGCATCCAACAACATTGTTGCAATTCTGAGTATTGGTTATTAAAGCGGAGTTTGCAACCCATACATGAGATATCTTCATGTGAAGCTATATGTGATTGCATTATGAAGCCTTATTTTTATTAAGATTTTGTTATTTGATATTAGTAGGTTGCAGTGACATGGTCAAATGTTAATCTTTTCCTTGTTGGTGTGCATAACAATTTTATAGGTCCATCCGCCCCCTGTGATTGCAAGGGCCGTGCAGATTGAGGTTGTTCATGATGTGCACCAGAGTGTGATTTCTACTAAAACAGGAGTGGCAGGGGAAGATACTGTTGCAACAGTGGAGCGACCGCGGCTAAATCTGAAACCTCGCTCTAATGCAGTGGGTCAGTCTGGTGAAAGTGCTGTGAAGGAAAGGTATGCGTGTTTAGCATTGTTGATGTAGGTTTCATTGTTCTTGCTGTCGATATTCTTAATCTGTTAACTTGATCGTTTGTTGCTTGCTGTAAATTGGTGTATATCTTTGGCATGTCCCGTCATTGTTATATGCATAATACACTTTACCCTGTCCAAGCACATACTTAGATTCCATAAGGTGTATCTGTTAATCAATTTATTATTAGTGTCAAATAGGGCCCAGTGTGTGCAGTTATGAATAGTTATTGTGTTGTTTTGGATTTTTCTGTTTTGGCAAACTGAAATAACGCCTAGTTTGTAGCAAGGTCATTTTTTCCCTTTTTTTATAATTGGCATGTAGAATTTTCTTCGTTTTCAGGGCTAGTTCATATCACTAGCTGGTACCGGTTACCTTGATGTCAGTATCTTTCTGTTTGGAAATCGATTCCCTCTAATTCGTTATCACATCCTGTTATGTGAAATCAGTGCTCTGTAAACGTTTTTATATCACGAGAATGAGTTTATTTAGATTTTTAATTTATTGCTTTGGATAAAGGAGCTGAAAGGATAGTGGATAAGAAGTACTCCCTCCGTCCAAAAATAAGTGTCTAAAGTTTGCTAAAAAATGGATGTATCTATACATGAAACATGTCTAGATACATCCAATTTTAGACAAACTTGAGACACTTATTTTGGGACGGAGGGAGTATATACAGTTGATGTATGCCATGAGTGTCTTGAATAGTAGAATAACATTTTGGTGCCTTTTTCTGTAATTTCAGTCTCTTACAACAACAACAAAGCCTTTTTTTCCCAAACAAGTTGGGGTAGGCTAGAGTTGAAACCCATAAGATCTCGAAACCTATTTCAGTCTCTTACTTTTAGAAAAAAGCTTGGAGGCAGTGCTTTCGCACCGTATACAGGTGCTGAATTTGTTAGTAAGTTGATATGCGAGCAATCTACATTCAGTTTGTTTGATAAGAAAAACATCTTTAAGGTCTAGTCAGTTCACTGCTAGAGAAGTATTTGTCAATAGTTAGTAGTAGTTAGTATTATCATATTGACTTATTTTGTTGTTTAATGCATCAGGCCATCTGTATTCGGTGGTGCTCGTCCCAGGGAACAAGTATGTGCTTTTCTTTCCCGCTCCTCATGTTTTTTTGTGTGATATGTTATATACTTATTTTAATGAAAAGCGATGTTCTTTTGTAAACTCAGGTTCTCAGAGAACGTGGAGTAGATACTTTGACAAGTGATCTTGAGAAGACCTCCCCAGTTGGCAGGTAGCTAACATATAGCCATCAAATAACCTTTTGTAGCTAAGGCGCGATGATTGTTGTTGTCCATCTTGAATGCCTGATCTAGATTCTTCCCACTTTCTTGCTATGATGTACTCCGTATATTGTGTAATTTCGATCTTGTTTCCCTGGAGCTACCAAGTGGTTCTGTTCCGGTAACATAGCTGGTCAGTGTGCTGCCACTGCCAGACAATCCATATGTTTGCCGCATTAGGCATAGAGCTAAGCGCAGAAATAGCGCTAGCTTCACTTAGAGCCAAGATGTGTCATGGGTGTGCTGTTGAAGACACCCTTCCTATGCTGTTGAAGACACCTTCTTTGATACTGTTTTTATCAAGCCAGGATGTGCAACTTGTCTAAAGTCTGCATGCTGGTTTCGTTTTCTTTGCATTCATGCATTTGAAGCTAGAAATCAGATTCGGTTGTAATCACGAGGTCTGTTTTGCAAGTGTCAAGGAAGGGCGTTGATGAGGAAATTTGTAGTTGTCACCCGGTTTATATGTCAATTTTCGTTTTTCAAGTAGCAACTCTGCACTTTTATATGATTTTGCTTGTTATGTTTTTTTTTTAAAGGAGTTATGATATTTTTTTTCTAGGAAGCTGTTTTCTTTCATTCTAAGATGAACATGTATTGTGTTTACTAATAATCATCGTGATATTTTGTAGGTCTAAAAATGAATTTGCAAAGGTCGAACAGAAGGTTGAAGCTATGCCCATTAACCCTTCAGGCGAAAAAGCTGAGAGTTTTCCATCTGGTCACAGAGGCCCAAGGAATGGTGATAGGAAAGATTACAGGCGGGATACAGACAGAACTGATGCATATAGGCCTACACGACGTGAGGACAACAGGAAGGTTGCTAGAGATGTGGAGAAGTTGCCTGAACAACCACGCCCAGAGCCTGAAACCTGGCGTAAACCAGTGGAGCCACCAAAGCCTGAGGTTACCGCACCTCGGTTTGGGAAGGCAGCAACGGCTTTGGAGCTTACCCAGGCTTTCTCCAAGTCCATGTCTGATACTGTGCCACAGTCTCGCTTGACCAGTGTTCCTAGTCCAAGGGTTCCCCCAAGCCCAGGGACCAGGGATCAGGTTGGCTATTCAAGGCTCACTGACAATGGGGCATTGCACTCTGGGTCTTCACAGCGAAAGATTAACGGATACTGATCCAGTGGCGAACATACCCAATGATCCCATGATGACATGGTTCAAATGCCATGGCCTTGCTGAAGCACACTGATTTATATCCATGTTCAGTTGTTACAGGAGGGGGAAGTCAAATTATCGTCTTCGATTGTGGCACGCTGAGGGGTGCTAGTTAATTTTAGCAAAACAAAAGTTCCTCTCGTAACTTGGTGGCCTATTTCCTCTCTTGGCCTTTGACTTGAGCCGGGGAATAATTGTCACCGCTGTATTGCTAGTTGGCCGTACCTTATATGATTCTGGCTTGCTTGTTTTGAGATGTTGCCAGATTAGGATTCATCTGTGCACACCCATCCGCAAATGAAATCACTGTACTCCCTCCGATCCATATTATTGGGCATAGCTTTGTCTAAATTCATATGTATCTAGTTAAGTATTTAGACTAGATACATGTGTATCTAGACAAAGTTGTGCCCCACTAATATGGATCGGAGGGAGTATTATTTTCAGATCATTTCATTAGCACAAGTTAATTATGCGTAAAGGCGTATAACCATTGAATCGAATTGTATAATCGCTTTCATCATTTGTTTTCTCCTCCTTGTTTACTTTGTGAGTTGTCATTATCACAAGGTGTCGTCGATTGTGGCAATTCAGATGAATTATGTTGTAATGATTTCTGATATGGCGCGCAATCCTTTTCTGAAACTAGTTGGAAGCTTCAGCACTTACTGCTACCCTCAAATCTGAGGGAAAAATTATGAAAAAAAGATGGATCAGAAAGGCGTGACGCAAGTTGGGTTGAAGCTGAAGCAATACATATATGTACATCAGTATCAAGCACGAGGAACCATGGAAGCATCAGCTTTGAAAGCTTATATTCGAGCAGAGCGGTGTCATGCTCAAACCACACATTACAAGGCCCTTCAGGCACACCAACATAGCTAGCTCGTCAGAGCTCAGAACAGGAATGCAGTCGGTGTGAACGCCGGCAACACCGTAGGTCCCCCGAAGCGCCTGTAAGTAGAGAGATAACCCAGGTCATATTATTTGGGTATAATCCAGCAATAGGAAACATTATTTTTTACAGTGATACTGAAGGCAGACAGATTGAGGGCATGTGAAATGCGCAGGAGTTTCACATGAACCAGCTCAATTTCCCAGGAAATTAGGAAACTGGTTAACTCAAGTTAACATACATCCGCAGAGGGTCTCAAGTTAACTCAAATTCAGAGTTTAGTTTTCCTTTTTCAGTTTACTAAAGATTTTCGATGGAAAGTGGACAATGATCTGTAGCAGGAGGCATCAGGGTCACAGGCTCACTTGACAGGGCAGTGCAGCTTGTGTTTTGACTAGCGATAAAGCCAAGAGAACGTCTCTTTCCGACACATGTACTAACAATATGGATGGTCTACAGATCGAGATTCCATCGGAAGGACGCACTTCCCGGTGGTCCATGCAGTTCCGGGATTCACAGATTTTTTGGTGGTCCACTGAAATACTAAAATTTATGTAAAATTCAGAGATAAGTTGCTACTAACTTGTAATTCTCGAATTTCTGGCATTGCTCTAACTTTTTTAGAACGGATATCTGAGAAAAGGCAACAACTTTCTGACATTGCTCTAACTTTTTGAGTTTATTTCACTAAACTTCACCCAAACACTGATGTCTTGTGGATGTGCGTGCTCGTGCTGCAGAACCACAAGAACAGCTACGACGGCTTAATTCTGCACTAGATTATCATAAGCTAAAATCAACTGCACGTGTAAGGGCCTATTTGGATTGTAGGAATTTCAAAATATTTTCATAAGATTCTAATTCTTGATAATTTTTCCTATGGATTGCATTTGATTCAAAGGAATTGTGCTACCAAAATCTTATGGATTGGATTTCTATGCCTCAATTTTATAGAAATTTGAACAACCACTCTAACCTCCTTTTGACACTCAATTATGTAGGATCGAGATACTTTTCCTGTGGCTTTTTTGTGTTTCATCCAAACGACTATTATGTAATTTTCTTGTGTTTTACAGTTCTCTATCTTACACTTGAAAATATGTAAAATTTATGTGTTTCTCATATTCCTATGTTTTCCAACCATGCAATCCAAAAAGACCCTTAAACTGCTAGTTGACTTTCTGCGTGTTCCACTAACTAGCATTGACCCGGCAAAACCGCACAACTCGCTCCTGTGAACCCATTAACTAGCTCGAGTCAACTTTCTGCGTGTTCCAACTAAAAATTAGGTACCAAGCAGCTGACAAACCAACCACTTGGTTCACCCCTATCTGTCCATCTTCCTGCAATCTGGATCAAGATCACGCTTGAAATGGGCTATCGCTAGAAAATTACTCCATGCCCGCGCATGGAGTATATATTAGAAGCAGCCGTGGCCCACGCAGTGTTCTCATTTTAATATATTTCACCGAGGTTTCAGAAATTTTTGTCACTTGAGTAGAAAGTAAATATCATTTCATTTTTTTTTGGTTATTTCAGTAGAACAGTAATTTGCATTTTGATCAAAGTAATTCAGCAAAATGTTCGAATTCGATTCAAGGCCAAATGTAATTCAAACTACAATGGTTGGCTTCTATCAAATTCAAGGCGACGTTTGGTTCTTTGGCTGAACTGAAAACACAGAGCTGAAAACATTAGTGAAAATTTTGGGAACCCGCCCCACCGGCCGGCAGGCGACAATCGACACTATCCAACTGGCAGCGGCGTTCCAGCCTCGCCGGAGAAGACTGGCCGCGCCGGGATGCACGCTAGCCCCAAGGTCAACGTACACACGTCGTGATCGCGCCCGTCGGACGATCGCTCCCTCTCCCTTACCCCGCTGGATCGAACGGCGAGCACGACACCTCCCACACGTACACACGCGGCGAGGAACTGAACTCACCGGAAGTCGTCGTAGTCAGTCCGGGACGCGCGAGGCTCCGACCTTGCTTTGGCCTTGGCCGCCGCCGGCTTACCCTGCACCTCGGCCTTCGCGACGGCCAGCGCGGCGTCCTCGAAGATGACGACCAGCGTGGGCTTCCACGACGCCGACCCCGTAGACGGCCTCCGCCGCCGCTTCTCCGCGGCGGACGTTGGCGCCGCCGCGGGAAGAACCGGGTCTGGTGTCATCGCCGCCGCCGATGTCCGGCGCGCGCGCCTCACGAACGCGAACAGCTTCATCGATCTCTGCTCTCTGATCTAGGGATAACAGGACCTGAGCTAAACCAGCTGCCACCAGGGAGGTTTCAGGTTTGTGAGGACTGAGGAGGCTCCGGCCGCTGATGCTCATTATATCCTCGTGGCCGGCTTGCATCACTTGCCAGTTGCTAAAACAAAAGACCAAACTAACCTTTAACCTTAATCCTCATGTTTTACTTAGCTAATTAATACTTTTTTTTCTCATATCTCAAAATTATACAAGCAGCGATACAAAGAAATTATAACTTATAAGGGCGGTTTAGTCTTTTCTATTAGTAACAAATACCATTAATTTTTTAGAGGAATAAACTATTGTACTAAAGAAACACTAGTTGCTAGTTTGTAAGAGGGAGTGACTTGGGCATTCCTCTCCTCCCCCTCTCCTCTCCTCTCCTCTCCTCTCGCCCCTTCCCCTTGAGAGTCGCCGTGTGCATCCCGGCTCCTCTCCCCCTCCTCTCCGGCGGCCTCGCCGGCCGGAGACGCTGGGGGAGGGGAGGTCGGCCTTTCTCTGTATCTAGGGTTAGGTCTAGTTGTAGGTTTTTCCCTTTGTGGTGATTAGCATCTTGCTCGGAGGAGGTCCCTTCCCGCTGCTCGGGCACAGCGTCGGGAGGCAGCTGGCGAGGCTCTGCGGTAGATCTCCGTGGTGGAGGTCTTCTCCTTGCAGCTCCGGCAGCAAGCTCTTCATCAATAAGCCTGTGGGCGTCTCCAATCATGCGACTCCGGATCTGCTTCTTCCTGCTGCTCATCGTGGAGATGGTGGGCTTCTTGAGGTGAGATCCGGTCGGCGGCGTGGGCTTCGGATGGCGCATCTTCTTTCCCTGTACCTGCTGTGGAGGTGGTCGGGCGGCTCCTCTGCTTCTATCTTTGGCTGGCCGTGGTGGCATAGGGGGATGGTGGTGGAGTTGCTCGATCCGTTTTTGGATGGCGTGGTGGTGGTGGTGGTTCTCTGGGACGTTTCTACTCCGGCCGGCCGCGGCGGCGAGGGAGTGTTCGTCTGGGGAGCGGGTGTGCTGGGCGGCTGGCCTGGCTGAGGCGGAGACGGCGGGATGCTCGGTGGTTCGTGGAGGCAAGCGCTACGGCTGGATTCGTTCATCGTCTTGGGTGTCCGTCGCGGTGCGGCGGCCGGCTCTGCATCCATCTACAGTGTTGGAGGTGCTTGCTCTCCCGGGTTTGGTGGTACGGCGGCTCCGGCGGAAGCTAGGCTTCTGGGGTGTGGGGTGGATCCGATTGTGCTTCTTCTTGCTTCTTCGGGGTGTTTAGTGCAAGTTTCCTGGGTCTTGTTGTAATTTTGGTTTCCTCGGGACCTGGTTGTAATTTGCTCTGAGCTCTCTATTTTTGTATCGGATCCTGTTCAAAAAAAAAACTAGTTGCTAGTTTGTTTATTTCAAGTGCGGTCCATGCACACCATAGCTGCATTTTGCAAATCACTAGTTTGGGACTTTGGGTGGTACTATGTTGCTGTGTGGTAAAGCAATCATGCGTGTAAAGGAGACCATGTCTACCCAGAAAATGGCACAATTTATTTTGTACATTTAAAGCAGTAAGTAGGGTTTGGCTTACCACTTCTACTATCTTATGTGAAAACAAAACCATTCTTAATTAGTTAAATACCCACCAAAGCCTTAGTATATAACGTGGCTATTTTGCATATACCAAATATTTTTCGAGAATACATATATTAGATTCATAATTTTACATATTTAAGAAAGGAGTTTCAAGATAATGTAATTACAGATTTTTTTTAGATGGTTGATCCGTGTTTCGACCCTTTTGCTACCCATGATGTGTCTGTTTTTGTAATAATTCATACTTTCTAATAATTAAATAAAATGTTGCATGCATCAATCGGTTCAGAAGCCAAAATTATGGTCCCTTTTCGACAGCAAAATATAATTATAGATTTTACATAAGAGGTGAGAGATTGCTCTCTTGGACTTAAAAAGTTCTGACAGAAGATCCATGAGCGTGTTTACAAAATCAAGACATTTAACTTCAGCGTATGTAAGCATTGTCCATCTAGCTAGGCGAATGGATTAACATATGCATACACATACCAGTAGAAAAAGGTCTCTGGCTTTTTGTTACATATAGTATCTCCAAAGTCTTACTAAAAGTTAAAAATGGTCTCTCACACTCATCACCAGATAGTGAGACATTAACCACCATGTTACTTCCCTAACACTAACAACCGTTGGATCCTGTGACCGGTCGATCCGATGGCTGGTCACTTTAAGACCCATTCTTCCCTGACTAATGCTTTTATTTATTGCAAGTTGGCCATGGAAATGGGACAAGTGGTGCGACTACGATGATGCGTATCTGTTCAGCAATTTCTTAGTTATAACATGCTTCCGTAGCCATGTTAGTCCCCCATTAGTCCGGTTTGTGTTGATAAAGGCACGGAAATGATCAGACCTACACGTCACTCTGAATCTGTCTAAACCTATGAATCTTTGGTAACTTCCGTGGTTATCTTTTAGTCATAGGTTAGGTAGCACGATGTAAAGAAATTTAAGTGCGTATATATGATGGATTTGTACTTTCACATGGGCGGCTAGTGCTGAATCAAACTCTTAGGTGTACATATATCTTTTTATCTATTTACCACACTGTATGTCCAGCCTTTAGCTCACTAATATTGTTCAGTCGTAGTGTTACCGCCGGGTCACGCTCATAGGATCCAAGCAAAATCTTATCAAGTAGAATTGTAACAAGCGATCTCTCCTTTCAGACACCACCCACTGGGAAACATGTGACCCTCGATCCATTTCTACAAGCACCTGGGAGAGGTTTATGTTAGATTGATCTCAATTGACCGAGTCCAACGGCTCGGTCAACTCCTTGATTAGCGCCCTGATCGGGGGCGCCCGACCCTTAATGGTCGGTGGGCCCCTGTCACCAGCTGCTATAAAGAGAGGTGGGACTCGGCGGCACCGATTGCGAGGTTCGTCAGTGCCACTCGACTCCACCGACATCCCTACCGATCTAGGGTTAGCGCTGGGCTGATGGGAAGCACCACCACCGCCGCCACTGTCTACCCACTGGCATCACCGCCTCCGTCCACCATGGCCAGAGCCTCGAGCGTCTCCCCGCAAGGAGAAGGTATTGTTTCTCCTCTCCATCGATCTATTCTACCGGTAATGATCTAGACTAGTGATCCTACGGGTTCAACAGTTTAGTGGCCATACTTTAGCCACCATCGTGTTTTGTTCTCCCACATCACAAGGTGCTTAACCTATGAAACATCCTCAATAGTGCTAGATACATCCAATTCATTGACAATTAATATGGATCGGATTGAGTCTTTGTTTCCGGCTTTGGACCTATGGAGTAACCTCTAACTGAATTTAAGCTATCAACCTCACATGCCATTATTTATCTTATTTAAGTTGCTAACCACACATACCACCGTCTAGTAAGTTCTACTCTAGACATCATTACTCTAGTGTTACACTTGAAAAACAATAATTTACTCCAATATTGAGTGATTTTGATTTACATTGATGATCTTCAATTTACTCCAGGTAATTCGTCGATTGGACTAATATTAAACAGCAGATGAATGCTCATGACTACCTTTACTTTCATAGTGTTTTTCAGTTTAACAAATCTGATGTCAATACCTCGGCAAAGGCATGTCAATTATTTATCGTATTTGTCTCTTTCAGATCAGAAATCCAGCTCACCAATCTTCTTGGAAGGATGGAGCAAAAGAGAGAATACAGTCATCGCCCACATTAGCTCGCTGTAACTTGACTTAATTTAAGGACACGGCGATACAGCAATCAGCAATTCAGCATGACCCAATCAAGATATGTTATGTTTTCCATGATTTAGTTGAATGATCTTATATATAGAAGAAAGTCGAGGGCCGATATCCTCTCAGCTTTGAAGCCTGTATGGATAAATAATGGAAGCACTGCATCTGGACGAAAAAGCTAGCAATCTTGCACTCCTGCATCTTCTCAGAGGACAACATAACGTTGTGATCTTGAAACAGGGCTTGAGAAGCCAGATTCCACCTAGTGGAAGTAAAGATGTAAAGCTGTAACTGTGCATGACTACGAAAAAGATAAAGCTAAGAGGATATCTGAAGGAAAATAAGCTCAAGTGAAATCTACATAGTGATGATCGATGAAAACCTTTTTATCCTTTGTAGTACAACTCCTTGTGGCATTTGTGGCTCTACCTGAATCTATGAGTGTTGAAAGGGTCTTTAGGACCATCATATGACACGACAGATGGGAAATAAAAAGACGAGAAGACAGCAGTACACAATGGAGTCATCTCAGGTTGTCCTTATGAAGTAGATGAGCCAAGTAAAGACGGTGCCTCTAAAGAGAGCTTGGTTCGGTGGCTCCATGTGCTCATGTAACCTAGCCAAGGGAGAACCTGCGACTTTAGAGCATCTCCCCCCAAAGGCCCACTGGGGTCCGGACAACGAAAATCGTCACCACCGGCACCTACCAAAGCTTCGCCCCGAGCAATTTTGTGTCCGGCACCCCCAATCGGGCCTTCAACTCCAAGTTTGGAGGCCCTCCTGGGGTGCCGGACATCGCCGCGGACATGGCCCTGACAACGCTGGCCCGCCCGTCATAGACACACCGCGTCGCGCCCGTGTTAAATTGGCTGTGCAGGAGGCCGTTCCGCCGCGTTTAATGTTGAGGCGACGAGACGGCGGCACACCTGTCAGCACGTGTCGCAATAACGCCGCGCACGTTCCCCTGGCGGGCGCAGAGCGAAGCGACACGTCGTAATAGCGCCGCGCCGCTTCCCATGGCGCCGACGGAATCGACGCGTGCTGAAGTCGCAGCGGCTGGCCGCGACGGCGCCCTGAAGACGCTTCGTCGGCGTCAATGCGCGGCCAGGCGAAGTGGTGGCCGCGTTAATGTAGGCCACCCAACCCCGCTCCTCCGACGGCCTTTAAAACCCGACGCAGCGCAACCCTCCTCTCCTCAAACTATCGATTCTCCCTCTCCCTCAAGAACATACGTCGCCATGGCGGGCAGCCGCGACGGGCGTTGCGGTGAGCGCCGCCACGAGCAGCTGGAGGAACTCCGGCATCGCAACGAGGAGGCGGAGATGGCCAAGGCGTTCCAGCGAGGCATGTGGCGCGAAGAGGCCGACAACGTGCCTCCCTACATGCTCTCGCTGGAGACCGCGCGGCTGTGCAGCCCCAACCAGGTGCCGGTGGCCGACGACCCGACGTCACCACCCTTCCGGACAGGTGGGTGAGGAGTGCCGCCGACATTCCGGTGGCGCCGCGGCTTAGCCGACATTCCATGGAGATGTCGTACGAGTAAAAGCTCGACCCCAAGTACTCCATCTCGGCGTCCTACTGGCACACCGTGGTGGACAAGGAGTACGAGGCGCGTCGTAGCGGTCGACGAGAGCCAACGCCGGAGTTGTCCGCAACGGACAACGAGCGTGACAGCGAGGACGGCGACGACGACCCCGCGCTGCCCGATCTGCCTCTACAACCGGATGCATCTTGGGCAGCAGCGTCACTGTCACCGAAGAAAGGGGCGCCGCAAGCCGAAGAGGCTTCCCATCAAACGCCCCGCCGCATGTCACGGCGGTAAATCGAATGCCACGCGCCGGCGAAACCAGAAGCCTCAGCCGGCTCAGCCGAGGCTACGGGACGTTCCTCAAGGCCGGAGCCCACGATATGGGAGGCCGGCGGGAACGTTTCTAAAGGTCGTAGCCGACGGGAACAGAAGATGAAATCCCGGCGCCGGATCATCGAGGCATGCAAGTCTCTTGATGATTCCGGCGCTTGGTTCGCATCTTCTTCTCCTTCGGCCGGCCATGAACCGGGTGAAGGCAGCATCTTTCTCCTCGCCGGCAGGTCATGAAGCGGCATCTCTCTCCCAGCCGGCGCGTGTATTTGTTGGAGAGAAGCTCCATAGGCCCCCTTCTCTCCGCCTAGTCTAGGTTTAGTTTGTTAAATCTCGTTTAAATTCGAAATTTTAAGTTTGTTAAATCTCGTTTAAATCCCACCGGAGTTTTAATGAATGAAAATTATAAAAAGAACTGTTTAGGGTGCCTGCTTTGAGGGGTGCCGCTGTGGGCGGCCTCCAAATGTTGGGCCGACACATGTCCGGCACCTCCCAAAGGAGGCCCAATTGGGGGGTGCCGGACACACACTTGGAATCCCCGGTGGAGATGCTCTTATTTATAGTTTTCTGATAGAATTGTCCCCTAATATACTTTTTTCTTACACCGGATGAAAGCGTGTTAACACAACACAAACAGATTATTCTCGTTGTCATTGGCGTTCCATATTCCAAAATGACATGCAAATCCTTTGTAAACACGTTGCAAATACGCAAAACTGTCGGCAGGCAAGCCAGATGATCACATCACCATACACATACATTCACCTGCCCAGTTTTTCCGGGGTAAGCTAGCGACAGGACGCGAATTAATCGACTAAACACGAGCGAGTGCCCATCCATCCATCAAGAGCCTCTTTTTTTTTTCTCGTGGCATGTGAGACGTCGCAATTTCAGACAAAAGCCAAAACCCTCCACTAGGTACCCAGACTCGGACTTTGCAGGAGCTCCAAGGACGTAGCGCGTATAGCAAACACATTCTTCAGATGGTCGAATTGAGTGTGCGCCTCTTTCCGGGGGCGAAACGATAGATCCTTTTCACGTCTGCGTTGAGATAGGCTCGACTCGAGGAGCTTTTTTCTGCCAGCATACGTCGAATTGAGTCATCGTCTTCGCAGCTCGAGCAAGTTGAGGTAGCGATTTTGCCATCGAATGTCCGTCTAATAGGTGCAAGTACCCAGAGAATTTTACCACTTTTTCAAGGGCGAGAGCTGCATAGTGATAGGATGCATCTATGGTGCTAGCTCCAGGTCGACGGCCTCGACAGGGATTCGGTCGGAATCTGAGGTGTTACCTCGTTTTGTAGCAGTGGATGACGAGCTAGCTAGAGGCGCCTAACACTGAGTGATCCCGTTGGCATATACAACACGGTACAAAAAAACAAACAAACAAGGATATCAGCAAGAGAGTGAGAGCTCCCAGTGTTGTTTTCTTAGACGCAAGACATTTCTCATACCCAGCTTTAAGGTTAACAAAGTGCAAGGGCCCACCATACAAAGTGTAACACGCAATTGGAAATCCTCCAAACATCATTTTATCCCGCTTTATAAATAAAATCATAAACAGCTAACCCGATACAATGTGGAGAGGAGACCCTCAAGTAAAAAAAAGACAAACGAGAAGTGTTAGCGAGACGCCACCAACTCCAAGTCAACTGGGCCCATCCCGGTGCTGCGCTGAGGAGGAGGGCCAAGACCATCTCACGCCACCTAGACAACCACTGCCTGTGTCAAACGGGTCGAGCAACTTCATGCCACGAGTTGCAATCCAGGGCACAGAAATTTAGTGTTAATTCAATCAACCCACAGAAGGTTTTAGAACCAGCATCTCCCCGTGTTAAAACGAATGAGAGTTGTACATTGTGTGTGCTGTGAAATTACTAGTACTAGCTAAATGCTCGTGCATTGTCACGAAACATCAAACTTACGCTTAGAAATGTTTATCGAAACATCATTGTAACCCGATGGTGTGGTTTCCCAACAGCTAGCCACTTTGTTGAGATAAATATGACCTCAGCGATAAGTCCCTCCTGAGTGGAAAAGGTTGTATGGTCGATGGTTCAGATTTTTTAATAACAGACTATCAACCTATCCAAGAAAAAATTTCCATCTATCACGATCAAAACTGAATTGTGGGTTTTTTTTATTTGAGAGGAAATGGTGGATTTCTCGGTGGCCCGAACAGCGCAGCCATCATTTTCACTCCAGACCACCATGCTCTTTCTTGGATACATGGGCTTAAATGAGGAGTTGGAGCCCAAGTGGTGGTAGTGGCCCATAAAAGAACACCGCGCTCTGCATCTCGGTTAGCATAGGACAGATCTTCTCAGATCAGGAAAATCTGGACAGATCATCTCGGTGACCATGCTCTTTTTTTTTCTCAAAAAAAAAAAGGAAAATCTGGACGGTACCCACTCAAAAAAAAAGAGGAAAATCTGGACGGTACAAGTAGCGTATTTTTTGCCAAAACTGGCCCCTAGCCCGAACTAATCTCGTATCTGGCCCTTCCGGAAAACTATGTCCGGATCTGGCCCCTGAGGTCGGCGCCAACGCAAATGGCGCCGAACTTGTGCAGTTCGGCGCCAACGCAAATAGCGCCGAACTCAGCCAAAATTTCAAATCTGGTGCCTGATGGGTTCGGCGCCATTTCCATTGGCGCCGACCTAGCTCGGCTGAAATTTTGGCTGGCGCCGAACTGCACAAGTTCGGCGCCATTTACGTTGGCGCCGACCTCAGGGGCCAGATCCGGACATAGTTTTCCGGAAGGGCCAGATACGAGATTAGTTCGGGCCAGAGGCCAATTTTGGCAAAAAATACACAAGTAGCAGGGTGCGAGATCTTCCTTGCACCTTTACACGGAACTGACGAGACACGAGAATGCAGCTGGTGCTACAGCTACTAAATGGATAGAGAAAGGTCGTATTGGGAGGCGGCGATTTGGGTAGTGGGTCTAGATGTACCTATTAGATAAAAACATGATTTTTTTTCAGAATGTCAAAAAATTGCAGAAAAAATCCGGATGTACATTACAGCTTGATGTGTTAACACAAAAATTGGCATGGTGAAAAAACTTTGTTAGCAACCTGTACAAAAAAAGACAAAATTCTGACACATATATATACATTTTGGTATGTCCGAATTTGTCTTTTTTACACAGGTTGCAAAAAAAGTTTTTTCT